>JAGPOW010001296.1:27545983-27574913 GCA_030014935.1 Caiman crocodilus | reverse complement strand
AGAGAGACTGGGAATATAAAAATCCTTGAAGTCCCAACTTTTTCTTGTCAGGGCTTTTCAAGCTCCCTGCCGTGGAACTTGTAGTTGAAGCCTGGCATTACTAGAACTGATATCCAGGTTTTTTAGGAAAGAGAGAGGCCGACCATGTAAAGTGCCCCAGACTAGGGACTCCACTGCTAAGAAGTTCCACTGAGCAGCTGTGAGGTTTCAGTATCATGCTTCCAAAATACCATATTACAGTGTTTTGAAAACAGTGGGTATTTTAACCATTTCACAATTTTGCAAATTTTAGTTTGGATTCTGTTCAGCACCAGAGCTACTTTAAAGAAGGTGGGCACGGGGACCCAGAATCCTGAGTTTTGGTTAGTTCTGCCCAGTTATATGTTAATAAAACTTCAGCTTCAGCTCCTCAGACCTATAAGGAGAACTCTTGAGTCCCAGATCCGTGTCCATATTCTATGCAACAGATAGGAAACAGATTAATTGAAAGACAAGCTGCATGGTATGAGAGTCCTTCCTTACCAGTTGTATATGTGCTGCTCTGTGTACAACTGATGTGTCGGTAGTCCATTGAATTCCAGAGAACCTAGTTGAATGCTTTCTAATCCACCAGCCAGACTTGATGAAAAGTAGAAAATGACCTAAAATTCAGCAGATATGTCTGTAGGAAAGAATATAGCTTTTTTTTTAAACATACTTTAATTGTTTAAACAGTTACTTGATAGAAGTGAATTATGGCAGGAGTTTATCTTTGGCTTGATGGATTGAAAAAAAGCCTATTTAATAATGGATATTTTTGCCGTTGGCATTTTGAACCCATAAAAGAATGTAGAAAGGCCTCGGGGAAAATAGAAATTGGAGTTTAGGTGGGGTGGGGGGTGGAACCAGAACTAAACTACTCAGTACTTCAAAACCAGTTAGTTATGCACTTAAAAATAATTATTTTGGCATCACCTGGAAGTAACTGGTTCGTATAGTGGTAGATGCCTGTAGCATTGCCTCCCTTCCCCTCCATAAGTAGAGTCCAGACAGTCGCAGCTTTTTTCATCCTACAGTTAAAAAAAAAATCTTGTGGGTGTTTTTATGATAGGCATTTGGGTATTTGATCTACTTTTGAAACATCTGGGGAAAAAAAAAGTAGGTACATAAGTAGGTATTTAGGCCTTGTAATACTGTAAAATGGTTTTAACTTGATCTCGTGTTCAGAAATAAACTGTTGTTTGTGAATGAGAATGCTCTTTCCCCTTTTATTTAAGCAGCCTAGCATTTTCTTAATTTCTTGGTAATCGATTTCAGGGTGTTGTATAAATATCTACCAGTTTCATAGTGCAGCTCCTCTTACTTGGAGGAGCATTTGCACAACACTTTAGGGAGTAAGCTGCCTTTGAATACCTATGCTTATCATTTCATTGCCAGATGAGTGGGCAACCTATTATGAGAAAGCAAACTTTCTTTTCATGACAAGCAAAAGAAATGTGGTCTATGTAGGGTCAAAATATTGTTTTATAAATTAACTAGCCACTTTTTTCCTTTATTAGGTATTTGTTTGCTTATGGAAAGGTTGCAAAGTATATAACACGCCTTCCACAAGTCAAAGTTGGTTACAGAGGCATATGCTGACTCACAGTGGGGACAAGCCTTTCAAGGTAAGTTTTATTATAAAAGATGATAGTTTATATTTGGAGAATGGTGAACAACTGTGACTATCCCATGATTAATGTATTTTAATATGTGAAGATTTTTCTAAGTACTTCAAGGAAGCTGAATATTGGTCATTTGTCTTCATTAATTGCTTATATTGTAGTAGTGCTTTGAAGACCCTGTCCTCTTTGTGAGCACGTATGGAAAAACAGCCCCTATCCTGTCAAGCTTGTTCCTCATTCCTTTTTCTTTGTAAGTGGGCTGAGAGTCAAAAAAAATCTGGGCTTAGTCTTCTGAAGTTCAGTTCCTTGTGGACTTCCCAGCTTAACTGACCTGTTTAAACTGAAATGAAATGGTGGTGTGCCTTTTTTTTTCTCCCTTGGTATAAACTTCCTTGCTTGGAAGTAAAACATACATCATCCAAGCATGAGGTTGAAACCTTTGTACAGGTGGAAGACATTTTAAAAATAAAATTTAGTTGCAATCTAGTGAGTGACATTGATCGATTTTTTGTGTCTCAATGCAGTTAAGGAAACGTTAGTCAAGACTGTACAAACATATAACTGGCTAGCATTCCTGCATATTCTTTTCTAACTTTCTTTCTCTTTCTTCCTCCCTCCCCTTCCCCCATCAATCTATACTTGTGATTCTAGGTATAGTAGTGTTTATCATTCCCATATCCACCAATCCGTTATTAATGGGTTGCTTCATCCTCTTATGGATACAGTGGGACAGTTCATAGCTGTCAGTCCTGGATCACTTGATGGTAAGTCCCACCCACGCTACTTCCAGACTGAAGTTATCCTTCCATGCAAGATTTGAACATCAGTTGGGGGTTTTTCTTGGATAAATTTAATTAGCACATCTTATCTCCCTAAAATCCAATGCATCCCCCCTCCTCTAGTCTATTCCGTCTTCCTTAAGGCGTTTGTATTTCTCAAATAAAAAAGGTCATCGCATAAGAGCAAATTCGTACATTGAGAACCCTCATAAAGCGAGGGAAACCTCTATATAGACTTTGCAGGGGAAGAAAGTATTGTGAAGCATCTTAAAAAGCAGTGGTATGGTTACCTAGTTAGATACAGAACTATATAAAATGTGGTCTTCAGTGGTTTTTGGTTTGTACACGTACAAGCAGGTGTCAGAACTCCTATTTCTATAGATTTACAAACTATCTGTTGCAGTAGAGGAAGACATCCCACATTATATGTCCAAATAGCACTAGTTTGTTTACAGTACTTTCCCATTGTGGTCAGTGGAAAAACTTTAAAAAAAACTCAAAACACCTGACCAGTGGTAGTCATCTTGGCTCTTTATGAATTTTTAAGCTTTTCTCTTGCTAATCACCACTTTTCCATATGTTATGCATGCTTCTTAAATTTTACTAGTTTTAAGTGTGTTGCATGTTGCTTTTGACTTGAGAAGAATTTGGGTCTCTTGTTCCCATTAGAGAGACTAGAGGTTTCAGGACACTGTCAGCACCAGATGTAGACTTCAGAACTCACTGATGAAGTAATCACATATCAATGTCATGTTATCAAGATACTGGGAAGCAGACCTCCCCCTTAAAAACATACACACATACATATGTTGTCATATGTATATAATGTGTTGTGATAACATTTTCATCTCTTCAAGTATAGACTTGCTATTTTTATAGACTGACAGACTATAGTGTGTGTGTGTGTATTTTTTATATATATAATAGCAACAGACTACCTGAATAGATGAAAATCTTATAGCAAGAGCCACAATTGGCTGAATGGTCTGAGGGTGTCTTTCTCTGAATTCATGCACTTGGATGATCCTTATTTAAGTTTTACTGGCTGCAGTGCCAGTACCTTATATTGAAATTTGTCAAATGAAGGACAGTTACTTTAAACTGTGGGGGAGAGTTTGCTTTTTTCATGCTCAAGAGCTTTAGGAGGCTGATTTAATAAGGTCACCAGTCATCAGATGAAATTATCTTTTGCAGATCATGTGGTAGCAAGGACAGCTAGCACTCTGATATAAACACAGTTATTCATTTATAGCTCAAGAACCTGCCATATGATTAGCAGATACCTTTAAGATCAAGGCCAAGGAGTTTTGATGTTGTCCAGTCATCTTTTACTTGGTTTGGGGAAGTGTTTGAGAACGCTATCATATTTTTAGGTCTAGATTCCATAGTTCTCCAAGTCTAATTTCTCAGCCTTGTAGTGTGAATTATTCTGGGAATCTCTTATTTCCACTGTTGCCCATCAGATTAGATAAAACGATCCTCCCCAGTTTCCAGCATGGCTGCAAAACCTACTTCAGAGAGATCCCTCCAAATTGTCATTCTTGAGACAAGACTTGAGTTGAGCGCTATCAAAATGAAATGTACATTTGAAATGTAATTCTGACAGATGAATATGTGAGTCTAAACACAGCATGGTAAAGTAATATGCCTGTACTCTGTATTTATTTAATGTCCATACAATTAGGATTAGGATAACTTGTAGATACAAAACATTTGGACTCCTTAAGAACCTGATCCTCAGAGATGTCACATTCTTGTTTGTACCTTTGAGGATCTAGGATTAATTCTCATATTTAGAAAATTAATATTTTTATGAGACAATTGTTGCATTTTTGATTAGAAGTTGTCCAAGAGAAAATCAGGAGCCAGAAAAATGGGGAATGAATGTAAGTCAAAGACTGAGGAACAACAGAGGAGCCAATCAAAACAAAGCCATGCATCTTGTTTAAAAATGTCTAGGAACACATTAGAATGGTATTACACGGTTTTGGATTCTTAATTAACTATGCACTAGGAGGAAAAACTGCGAATCATTGTGGACACTCAATGAAAATATCTACTTACTGTGCAGCAGAGGTCAAAAAGTGTTAAGATTTACCAAGTTAGAAAATATGACATATAAATAACAGCATATAAATCAATGGTATGCTTTCATTTGGAAAACCACTTAATTTTAATTTTAACCAGTATGCTTAAAGTGAGTACAGGAAAATAGTAGCAAGCAAAGTGGCGATTAGAAGCATGGGAAGATTTCTTATGTAGAGAGCAAGAAAGTACTTGGGACCTGGTTTAGTTTAGAGTAGAAACAAAGTAAAAAAACTAGCATAAAGAAGGTAAATTAAGTACTCCTGTGCACCTTTTCTCTCAGAAAAAAATACGCTCATGAATTGAAGAGACGACTAACTTTGAGTGTATGTGGGAAGAGCCCCAAGCTCCTTTACATGACTAGTCTGTGGAATTTGGTTGGGCCTGGAAAGTAAATTTATATGTTTAGTATAGAGAATGAGAAATGAATGTAATATCAAATAGAATGAAATAAATTGTTAATCCTCATATTAACTAAATGTAGAAATTAGAAAAAAGCTTCCCTTAAGGCAAGCTATCATAATTCTCCACAAAGAAGTTTATTTGCAGTGTGGGCAAACTTTTTTGGCAGGCGTGCCACAAATTAGCACTGTACCCTCAGTAAATGCCCCTGCAATCTCTATCCTCTACCTGCTCTGCTGCTCTGCTTTCTGATCCCTAACCAAGCTACTACTATGCTTTCTGACTAAGCTATTGCTCAGCTTTCTGCTTCTTGCCCTGTACTTCTACCTGATCTGACACTCTTCTTTGTACTGCTTGCCCTTTCTGCCATTGTGCTGCCTGTCCCTTGCACAGTCAGCCACGTGCCACACAGCAGCTAGCCATGCCATGGGTTGGCCACTTTTGCTGCAAAGCGTCTAGTGATATCACTTGTCAGAAACAGTAAGTACACTTGCCTAAATGAGCTTTTGATCTTATCTTTCATGGCTGTCTGGGGTGGGGGGGAACCCAGGTAGATCTTCAAGATCAATAGCATTCTTTTCTTCCTCATTCTCCCCTTCCCCTCTCCAAAAAAAAAATATTTGAGCATGTATCTCACTTATCACTTTGGTTAAAGCCCACCCCTTGCTTGCTTTGTCAGCTCTTTGCTTTTCATAAAAGTAAGGCAGATTTTTTTGTGGCCCCTTGTTTGTGGAAGTTAATTACTCATCCCCAGTTCTCGTTTTCAAGCTTTCTTTCTTAGGGAACAAAAAGTTATATTTACTGATGAATGCAGAAAAATTGCTTCTTAAACTGGATCAGTTTCCTAATGGCCTGGTTTAAACCACTAGATTAACTAAACTTCATCCTTTAAGATCTGACTCGTCTTCTAAACTATTTAAGGGTATGGTGGTATATTAGACATTACCACCTTTGAACAGTATTGAGACAGAGTTCCTCTTTTAGTGTTTTTCAGATTACCTATTTGGGATACAGTCCTTTCACATAAGCTTTGAGTAAAAAGGACCTCTGACTTTTCATCTTGAAGTAACATGTCTGTAGAGAATTAAGCAATTGCAATTTGATTTTAAAATGAACTGGAATTTATTTGTATGACATCCAGAAAGCCTGGAAATACAGTAGAAGGGCTGGGTAAGACCATGAGGCATGTCCAATTTCAATTTGAAAATAGTTCATAACTCATTTTTCATTTTTCCTCTATCTTTCAGGCATGCAAAGCAGAGCAATATGGTGATCTTACCAGTCCTTTAATGATAAGAATTGGGTATGCACCACAAATTCTTACATTTTATATATAAACCCCTAACATCTATGAATCTGTATTTCTAAAGAACCAATTCAGACATCTCACAAAATGATTTTGCAAGTTTGGCACTCCTGGACCAGGAACAGTTCTTAAAAAAAAAAAAAAAAAAAATGTATACCTATGTTTTGTTTTGTTTTAATTTTCCTGGTTCAGGAGTGCCAAACGTGCAAAATTGTTCTCTGAGATATCTGAATTGGTTCTTTCAGAATATAGATTCATAGACGTTAGGGGCTGGAAGAGACCTTACAGGATCATTGGGTCTGGCCTCCCTGCACTTGGGCAGGAAAGACTGCTGGGCTCAGATGACCACAGCAAGGTGGGCATCAAGCCACTTTTTGGAGATCACCAGGGTGGGTGACTACCACCTCCGAGGGGATATAATGTTCCTTTGCATTTGAATACAGAAGGTTTGCTTTTAGCCATTTTACCTGGCTTTTGAATTGCTCTCTGTATGTAATGATCTTTTTTTCCTTTAAATTCAACCTGAACCTCTTTGGTTTCTAAAGGAATTGCATTAGTTTGGATATCCATGTCGGAGAAGAGCAGTTACTTAAATAACATTTATTTCTTAAAACATATGCTAGTTAGATACCACTTTCTCTGCAGAGTTGAGGGATATAACATTTATTTCTTTTTGTTTTAGTTGGTTATATTTTTGGAATACCTGTATGAGAGTATTTCTCCATCCTTTTAGGAAGGAGCTGGTAGAATATTGTGGGATATCATATTAGCATGAATGGTTTGAACTGGTTCTGTCCTGGGTACGGTATCTGAAAATTATTGGGCTGGGGGTGTTCACAGGCACAGGGAAGAACCAGCAGTGGTAATCTCATGGGTTCCATTTAGACGACTACAATTTTGGGGGTCTGATCTTATTCAGCAGACAAAATATGTCCCACTACTTAAGTCCTTTGATTGTTCTATGACAGGACTGTCCAAGAAACGTCTAAGCGGCTAAATGCCACCCATCTTCTCCCCCTCATACGTGGAAGGATGAAAGCAGTGACAGCCTAATGGAAGCCTAAGGGCTGTAGGGTAACTCTTCACGAGCCTCACTGTCTGTGGGCTGCCCGTTGGACAGCCCCATCCTATGACTTGCCTATCACAGCGCTTTTAACTTTTAATAGTCTCAGTCACCTTGAACATTCACTAATGTGGATTGTGGTGCTGGAGAAGGAGACTTCCGTGTCCCTTATATATTCTATTAGGAGAAGCAGACCAAGGAAGTTAGTTGAAGAAGCTGTCATTTGTACTAAAGAAGCTTTTTAAAAACTATTTCATAAAAAAAAAAGTACAAAGAGCTTGATGCACATTGAAAGGTGCATTGAAAGATGGACGTTTGACCCAGAAAGCTCAGTGTGATTTAATCATTTGGGAATGAAAATATATATATTTATATATATATAAATACCTTAATATGCAAGGCTGTTTGAGGCCATTGTAGCAGTTTCTTTCCACATAAAATTATTCTATTTTTAATATTTTAGTTCATTCATAATGGGTTTGCTGCTTCAGTCTTCACTTGCCACTGAGGTCAGTGTATACACATTGGAGGCTCTAGTTAGCAGTAAAAATGCAGAGCAGTAAATTGTAGCACCATAACCTTCCAGAGCTCACCAGCGCATTTGGAATGCATGGCAATGGAATGACAGTTGCAAAGTGCAGTGTTCAGTGAGCCTAGCAGGGTCAGTGGTTATCTGGAAGTCTTGGTTGTCATTCTGCTGTCAAAATGTCCTCTATCCATCCAGCAACTGAACATAAAGTAGATGCAAAATATAAAGATTCACTGCTTAAGCAGGCAGGAAATTGAGCAAAGAAAGTTATTAACTTTGAAAAGTTTATTTAGGTGATTGATATGTTAAACATGAAAATGGATTCATTTGCAAAACTCTATATTAATAGCTCTCAAAGAAGCATAGTTTTTTTTAATTTAGTAGTATTATCAGATTTTTTTTAGACTTTTTTTTGTTTTGCCCCTTTAAGATTACCATCACATTTAAATATTAAATCAATAAATCTTTTACCTGCAAAAAACTTAATGTAGAGTTCTACAGTTTGATTAGCCAGAACTGAATGCATCAGTACTCAAAGATGGGATGTTCAAAAGTGCTCATCACTGGTCTAGTTTTGGTGATGCTGAAATCAGAAGTTAGGCTAGTTTTGAGCATTTCTATGCAAAGCAGTATAAGCAGTGCATCTCTTGCTTGTTTTAGGGCTTGCTTGGCCATGTCAGCAGCACTTTAGATAAGAATGTAAAGTCAGAACTGTGATTAGTTTGGATTTTCAAGTTTTGAGGAAGAAAAGAGTTTTACCTGTAAAACTTGTTTTACCTTGTAAAAATTGTGAAAACTGAGGTCTTGTAAAACTAGACAAAAATATAAGCTCTTGTGTGCAAATCAGAAAACTGTTCCTGGGAGAGGAGCTTCGTACTCCTCATACATGGCACTTTGACCCAGAGGGAATATTGAAAGTTACGTTGCTTAAATTTCAATTTAATTGGAATACTTAACTAAATACATTTCATATTCCTATCTACATATTGGATAGTAAAAGTATTTGGGCACTTACTAGGTAGCAGTTTACACTTGGAAATTTCAAAACGGGAACCTAAAACAACTGAAAGCTAAAAGATAGCAAAATCAATTCTAATCTTATTTTGAGCAATTAAGATGGCATTTTTATAAAGGAGGAATGATGTATGCACTTAAGACTATTTATTAATAACCATAAATTCTACTGTTTCATCCGAAGCGTGGGAAGGGAAATCACTGATAGAATAACATAATTGTAGGATTTATAAATATTATTGATTCCCTTCCAGTATTTTTTTCTTTGATTAATCAAGCTCATATTTCTGACTGAATAGCTTTAAAGCTATCATTTTGAAGGAGGTAAACATTAATGTTTACCTGTACTTAAAGCAGCCTACAAGTACAACCATTGTTTAAAGTATTAATGTCAATTTAACATAAGCAATGGCATCTTGGGCAGAACTTTGACTATATTCTTTTAAAATAGATCTGTTTATAATGCAGTTTATAATTACATTCCTTCTTGAGGAGAAGTTAACATCCCAAAATAACAGTTTGTATCTCAGAAAGGATGATTGCAGGTCTCTATAGTCATACCTGTTTCTTACTTTTCCCTGCCTATTCAAATACTCATTGTTCATTACTGCCAGTTAACAATGGTGGGTATGGGTACACTAGAGAAATTAAACTTCTTACATGTTACTTATTTTCTCTTGAAGTAACATATCCACCAATCCGGACCCACCCTGTGGTATTAAAAAAACCATCAAAAAACCAAAAACCAAAAATAATATCTAGATCTGAGTTCCTTGGGAAAAGATTGGTTTAAAGCTATATTTAATGGGCGAGTTGGAGTTATAAGTGATCTTGTAAAGCTGTATAAATGTCCGTTGGAAAGTAGATTTGGTGGGACTTATCATCAGAGATCCTGAAGTGACAGCCTGAACTGCTCCTATAACTTTGGAGAGGAAGAGACATGACCCATTAGGAACGGATTGCTGGATATATTATTTTAGAGAAAAAAGAAAAGAACAGGTAAGACATTTTCTATTTCCTCATCTCTACAAAGTATTTTGTAGCATCTGTGATGCACTGTAGACTTTTAACCAGCTAACCAATCTCAAACAGCATGCTACATGAACACAAAGCAAGATGAATGGTTTTACAAATAAATACTTTTGCATCTTGGTTAATGGCTCAAAATATGGACTTAACAAATAATAATGTCTGGGTGATTTTTGTATTTAAACTAGACCTTCTTAAGAAAGCAAGTATTCTGTGTCGTCAATGATTTTGAAAAGGAATTGAGTTTTGGGAAGAATAAAAGAACTACAAAAACTGACTTCTGGGGTAGGAGTATTTCAGTGTTGTCTTCCATGCCCATGGATGGCTGGAAAACAGGGAGTCTCTTCATGATCATGAGTCAAAGTATGTTAACAACTGTGAAATGTGAAATATCTATCCACCTACCTGTCTTGCACCTATTGACTCCCATGGCCTCTGACCCTCGTGCATTATCATTTTCACAGACCGGCATTTTGCGTATTGGCTTCTGTTCAATCCAGCAGACTCTCCCTATGCCTAAAGAAGGGTGTTTGTACACAAAAGCTTGCAAAGAACAATTCTCCAACTATTTATTTGGTCTAATAAAAAAGAACCTTGTCTGCAGATATCCATACAATTCACATTACTGAGTGCTGTTGAACCCAGCCTTCCAGGAACATGCCTCGTGTGCATTTACCTGGCATTTTAAATAATATTTTCACTTTGGGCAATAAGTTTATGATGTAATGCTTGTGCTGTACGATAATGCTTTTTATGTGATATATTTTTTTCTTTTTGAATTATGGCAGAAACTACCAAGTCAGGGTTGTTGTTTTTGGTTTTTGCTGTGCTCCAATGGGATCAGTGCTAATAGGACTAGAAATATTAGTTTCATGGAAGTGTTCTCTACCTGAAGTTGAATAATAGAGAAGTTGGGACATTAGTTCAGTTACTTTTATGAAAATTCCCTTCCTTCATGTAGAAAGGAACTGCTTCCAATGTCTTCAAAAACTACTCAATAGAAAACCTGGACAGGATTCATATATTCAGTTAGTTTCTTTCATTCTAACGTCTGTTGTTTGCTTGTTGCCTTTTTTTCTTTATTACTAAATGAGATTCTAATCTTCAGTATAAATTAAGAGTACTTGAAATCAGTGTAACTTTACACTCTGTCAGTGAGATTGGAATCGTTGTTTAGTCTGTCCAGAGAGGTAGTTTGTGGTTTCTTATTCAGGAAATGGTTGCATCCTCCTCATAGACTTAGACTTGAGACTCCTTAGACTTGAGAAAATAACACAGGACATTTAGGAGGAAAAAAAGAAAAAGCGGGGAAAGGGTGCAGTGGTAGAGAGAGAATCTCATTAAATATCTATTAGGTAAGGACCTATTGAAAACCCAGGTAAGTAATTATGGATGCAGAAGTAAAAATTCAGCTAGCTTGATGAAATTTATAATTGGCTCTGGTTTTGCCAGATGATCCAACATGCTACAGGACAGTATATAAAGACAGTCTGTCTTTACCTTCTTTTTGTCACTGTGAGGTACAACATCTCAAGTTAAGGAGATCTACACTTCTTTTATGACTTTAGGGATCAGAGTCCTTTTTAAAGGGCTCTACCCTTCACACTAAAGTGAGAATGAGATTTCTACTTCAGGGATCAAGGGAAGCCAGGACAGGGATCCAGCTCCTCTCTTCCAGTTTCACTGCAGCCACAGTTCAGAACAGATCACCTTGATGAGATAAGGGAACAGAACGTATTGAACTTTAATACCATCTTTACCCCCTTAATTCAATTTGGTTTGCAGGTGGCCTGTCTGGGGCTCTTAGCATCACATACAGAGCTGTTATTCCTTACGCTATCAAACACACCTTGTTGCAACTGCTCTGTTGCTTCACTATCAGTGGGGTGCCTAGAATAGAGAAGGGCAATAAAGGATGCAGATAAACTTTTTCCTTTTTAGAGCAGTGACTTTGTTCCTTTTAGCTATTACCATATTCACTTGAATCTAAGATGAGGTTTTTCCCTCAGTCAGCATGGGGAGGAAAAAAGCCCTTGTCTTAACTTTGCATACAAAGTAGGGTGGGAAGGCAGGTGTCTGCTATGGCTCCGACTGCCCTGAGCTCGGGTCAGGCCCAGAGTCCAATCCATAGCAGCCACCTGTTTGTGCCCCCCCCCCCATTAGTGTCAGGCACAACTCAACTCTGGCTCAAGCTGGATTTTGTCCTGGGCACGGAGTACATGGAAGCCCTGTCCTCTGACCAGTCAGTTAGTAGACCAGTGCTCTTCTACATGCTGTGCTCTGGGGATGGAAGACAGCATCATCTGACAGTAAGGGGCGGGGGAGGTAAAGATGAGAAGGGAAGTGGTGGGGAAAGTAGTAGAGATGGGGAGTGCAGGTGGGTAGAAGAGGCAGAGTGTGGTGGGGAAAGAGCCAGATGCTAGAGTGGGGCAGAGGCTGTTGGGAACTAGTGGTTGGGAATGTAGGTTGCAGGGGGCACAAGAAAGCTGCAGGGGGAAGTGGGGAAGGGCAAGAAAGCCATCTGACCACATCCCCAGCCACCTGACCCTTGGAGCCACTGCTTTCCTTACTGCAGTAATGGGAGGGGGATGAATTCAAGACCAGCCCTCCGGTATGTAGATTCTATACCTAGAAAATAATAACAAATTTAATTTTTTCCCATATATAGAATCTAATTATTGGGGGGTCAACTTAAATTCAGGGTCGTCTTAGATTCAAGTAAATAGGGTAGGTCAGTTGATTACTTTTGGTTGGTTGGGTTAGGAACTGAAAAAGTTTGTGTGTTGCTCCCAAGCAGTTGTGCTCACTCAAGAGTTTCCATCAGAATCATGTTTTCATACCCTTGTTTGCAAGTGTATAGTAGAGCGAAAATATTTCTCACTTGGAAAAAAGTTAAACCTTCGTGTTTATCAGCAAAATAGCACATACATTTAGGTATAATGCTGATTTTTCTGTTATTTGAAACATAATAAAATTTACTAAAATAATTTAATAAAAGCTTAAAAACATGTTTAACCAGTTACCCGTGAATAAATAACATTGATTGTAGCTTAAAAGTTCTGTGTATATGATTAGGAGATCACTGTCTTGTTTTGCTGTTTTCATTTTTAAGAAATCATTTTTATCTTTTTTAAGAGTTTTATCAAATATTTTCTAAAGTAACCATTTGATTTCTAAGTAACTTTGTGGGTTACGTTTGTCTAAAATTTGCACTGGAATAATGTTTAATAGAGTGTTATTTTTAAAAAGACCAACCCCATTGGAAAGAGAGCTGACTCACACTGGTGTCTCATGGATATATGCTTGCAAGGATAATGCAGAAATAATTTCTAACTATGAAGTATAATGGGGGGGCGGGGAACCATGAAGAGGAGCATTGTAGTTAAAATTGCCAAGATTTTATGGAGTAGTCTTATGATGGAGGGTTTGGGAAACAAGGTGGAGTAAATTTTACCTGGGGGAGTAAGTGTTACTGAAGGTGATTGAGGAAAGAAGTGATTCTGCTTTGCATTGCAAAAATTGACCGTGTGATGTCTAAGATTCCTTTCTTAATTAAGGTCCTTTTAATAATGGAATCGCTGTGTCTATAATGTCCCTTACTTGTTTATCATTAAGTAAATACTGTAGTTTTATTGGTAACAGTTAAGACAGGAAATGACATAAAATAATTTGTTGTCCTGTTCCTTTAGCAGAGCTCTCTGCTCTTAAGTATTTTACTTCATTGCTTTTGTTTTTCTAGCTTTCAGGCCAGAACGGGCAAACTAGGTTGGGGAGGGACCCTCAAATAAATAAGCCTTGTTTATGCTGTGCCACCATGAAGGAAGACCCACAGCACCACTTATGTCCCGTTGTCATTTTGTTCCAATTCAGTGTGTGGTTGGTGGGTGCAATGCCAGCTTTGCATCTCAGGGAGGACTAGCTCGTCATGTGCCCACACACTTCAGCCAGCAGAATTCTTCAAAAGTTGCCAACCAGCCAAAGGCCAAAGAGGAGTCTCCTTCTAAAGCTGGAATGAACAAAAGAAGGAAATTAAAGAATAAAAGACGACGTTCATTACGTAAGTATTTCCATAGTTGGAAGTTTTTTAAGTAGCTGTACAGTTTGACCTCTCGGACCATATTATGTTCCTTTTTTTTTTTCTTTTGCCCCAGTACTTCTGCTTGCTCCCACTTGTAGTGTTGAAATTGAAACTGAAAAATTATGGATGTTTAAGATTTTACAATTACCTGGTAGTGAGGCATTGTGAGTGCAGTTGGGGAGAAGGGGAAAATTTGGGGGAAAATGTTCTAAAGAGAAAATAAATATGAAGCCTATTCCAATCATGCAGCTGCCCCACTAAAGTATATCACCCACAAAAATCCTTGCCTCTTGCAAGGCATAAATTTGTTCCATTTGGGGGCATACATTTTTATGAAGGTGAACTATAAAACCATGATCAAATTTAAATTCACTTGTGTAAATCATTAGTTGCGATTTTCAATATGGGAATAAGGGTGAAAAGTTTATATAGAATGTAAGGTTTATATTGGCTTTTGTCTATCAATTCACACTCTTCCAGGTTTGTAATTCAGTTCACAACTAAAAAAGAACCTTTCTGTTTTAGAATTTGGTGTGGAAATATGGATATTTAATTTGATCAATACACCATTTTCTTGAAAGTTTACTTAAACGTTGCCTAGGTCATATAATGTAACGTGTTTCTTGGTGATGCTTGAGAGTAGTTTTATAGTGGTTGCTATATTTACTCAACTATAAAACCCCTCCCCAATAATTAGATTCTATGCATTGAAAAATTATCATTCTTATCATTTTTCCAGTATAACTATTGGAAATAGGCCCTGACATTACCCCCCTCCCATTGCTATAGCAGGGAAAATAAATAAAGGAGGAGAAAGAGGGTCAGGTGGACCCCTTGCCCCTGCAAACCTCTTCTTCTTAGAAGTGCCCTTCCCCTTCCCTCCTAGTGTCAGACCCTGGTCTTCCTGAACACATGAAGTGAGGAGCAAATTTGTAAACACTGACCTTGAAATCAGCGTGGTCATAAATTTGCATATACTACCCATAGACTTAGTTCATCCAGAGTTGATGCATATTATCTTTTCTAAATTGCTGGTGCTCCACAAATATATTTTTAAGCAGCACTCCTTATAAGTAGGTATATGTAGTATAAACTGTGCATAATATTAGTCCAAAGTCAAAAGGCTCCTGATCTACTATATAATTTATTGGGCTGGGCCCCAGCATTTGGGCATTGGGCTAACAGCATTTAAAGCCATGGTGACCCCACAGCTTAGCACTGCTCAATATGTGCGTTTACTACAGATGCCACTGTCATAAAGGATCCATGTGCTAATTAGCCCCCCACTTACAACTGGAACTGGGTGTTCTTGTTAGGAGGCCTGGGACGCTCAAAAAAATTATGCTCATGCGGTGCAAGGCAATCTGGTCTGGCTGCACTTGATGGAGGGTGAGGCTGCATTAATCATATGTGACAGTCTGAGAGAGGCGGTGACAGATTCTGGGTGAGCTGTTTGGGTCCCCATCTGTTGATGTCTGCCAGACATTTTTTAGGTTGATGAGGAAACGAGAATCATTAGAAATGGAAAAGAAAGGTGCGGCTCAGCTGTGGGAACAAAGAGGAAGTGGAAATGAATTCAGTGTAGTGGCTCACCATGACCTGAAAAAGAGTTAGTGCTGAGGGGGACTGCAGTCATTCGGCATTATCATATATCCTTTTCTGATAGGCTGGACTAACCTGTCTTTGTGATAGGTTCCCATTAGTATCTCAGCCTTTTGGCTAAGATTAAATGTAGCACTTTTTGGCATCAAAGAGATGGTGTTAGGGCTGGCTTTGGCCTTCCTGGCCTTGACCAGGTATTGTACTTCTTCCAGGTTTGGTGCCAGTTCCCTGTGGAGGGGACATCTATCCGTGTTTTTTTTAAATTTTTTTATGGGCCATAACATATTTAAAAAAAAGGATGGGGGGAAGGTGATTACCATCAGCATGGTTGCCCTGTAAGGGCCATATAGACATACTCGGTGTTGGCTGCATTTAAATCAGATTCAGAGTTAGCTTCCGTGACTGAGTAACATGCTGCTTTTGCCAGAAGTTTTAATGATAGTGCATTTATTGAAGTTTTCTTGTATGCAAATGTAAGATGAAGGGCTTTTTTCTCTTCGTTGGGTTGGAAGAAGGTGGGGGAGAAGGAGGGGTGGATGGATGGAGAGTTCATCTTGTATTTGAGTAAATAAGGTAAATTATTTTAGGTGTTATCTTCAGTATGACAAAATCCAGTAGATTCTAGTTTCTGGTTCAGTCTTTGGACGTGTTAATTTATGAGCAACTCTTCTGCTGCACCCCTTTTCCCCCCTTCTTTCACAGTAAATATGATGGAAATTTTAAATAGTTTTGTGTCTCACCTCTACTTCAGAATTTTTTATGCTTTATCTGGTTTACATTTTTGGAGAAAGAAAGCACAGTTGCATGATCATTTGCAGTTTTATACCTCATGAGGCAAATGGAGAATGAACCATATGGCTTTGCTGTAAGGCAGAAATTCTGTCTAATTGAGCTGGCCCCTTTGTACTTTTCCAGAGGCCCTATGTCCCTAAATATATCCAAAGTTGATGCCATTTTCAGAAAATATTATGTCTTCAAAACTTTCTTCATAAGTTGGAAATTTCATTGAACTCTTTGGAATCAGGTAGACTTGTCAAAGGTTTTTCTTTCCATGCATCTTGCTGTTTCTCCATTTAATTTACAGTAATGCAAAGAACCTATATTAAAGTATGTAAAAAAAAAATATTTTTTTTTAGTGAAATACACTCACACAAAAAGTGGGCCATAAACACACTCCAAAAAACAAACGAACAAAAAAAAGCAAAGAGAATTATCAGAACATTGTCTAAATGTAAATTCATGATGCAACTCTAAACCTGTGTTTCAGCACTTAAATAAATGGCCAGAGTTTTAGAGGTGTTGAGCTTCTATTGATTTCTGTGCAAAGCAAGTTGTAATAAATTATCTGTCAAAAAGGAAAATAAATACCCTAACATGCAGTTTTCTGAGGTCACAGATAAATTTCTTTTTTCCCAAAAAAGGTGTTTATTAAAATACTTCATTTACTCCTACTTAATCTCAAGATTCTGTATTCACCTAGTTTTTGGTTATCTAAAGTAGAAGTGGCTAACTGAATGTTGATTTGTTCCTGATTCCTTACACGCATGGTCATTCAAATGTCCTCATGTATAGATCTGTGAAACTCAAAGTTATCGGAATAGCAAGGCTATGTTGCCTGCTCAGCCCCAGGAAGATATCCTTTTGATGATCAGTATTCATGTGAGAGAGTTTAAGAATGGCATGTTGCCAACATAGAAAATAAGCCAACAGTATAAACTGTTTTAGTCAAGTAAGTTAAAATGAATGTTTGGTTGAAAAAACTATTATAAGTAAAATTTTGCTTTTGTGTCTTCCTGTTCATGAATGTTATGTGCATTTTTGCAGTTGAACCCAGTGTTTTGGTAAACTGATTTTTCTTTCTTTTGTCTTAGACACCTTGGTAGCTAAAAATGCCTGCTGTCCTGTGGAAATTGTTTGACCTTGTTGCTATAATCCTTAAGAAAATTATTTTGAATCCTCATTTTCCCAGCTATAATTTCTGCTACTATAGACACTTTGTAATTCTGTCTTCCTAACATGTTAGGAGGCTTCCAGCCAAATATTTTAAAAGTGGATTTCAGCTTTGCACCATCAACTTAAGAAGAGCTTACAATGCTGTGTTTTTTGGGAGGGATTGCTTCATGTTTTCTGAAGAATCTAGGCTTTCATTTAAAAAAAAATCTTAATTAAAATTGTCTAGCAGATTCTAGCCAAAAGATGCAATATGCTTGCCTTTGGTGGCTCAAGTGTACACAAGACTTGTGACGTGAAAGATAGAAGTACTTAGAACTTAGCTGTGCTTCTGGTGTTAAGAGGTAAATATTCGATGCACAGGAGTAAGTTTAGTGTTAACACATGAAGACGGAAAAATGTGATTGGCAAGGTTGTTTGGGTACATGTGATATTTTTTTATTAGACCGACTGAGTAGTTGGGGAAAAAGTTCTTTGCAAGCTTTTGGGTACAATTTACCCTTCTGCGGGCATAGGGAGTATCCTCCTTTTGCAGAGACTCCTCTGAAGAAGGATGTTTATGCCCGAAAGCTTGCATAGAACTTTTTTCCAACTACTCAGTTGCTTTAATAACAGATAGCACGTCTTCCCAAAGAACCTTGCCTGTCTGTTCCTTAGACCAACACGGCTACAACCAAAAATCCACAAAAAGGTGATTCACACTTCTTGATTTCTCTTTTGCATCTTGTGGGATGTTACGTTATAGTAAAATCTGTGCTTACCTTCTGTATAAAGGTTGAAGCAAAATTTTAGGAGTGCCCTCTCTCGTCTTTCCTCCCTCACCTGCCAAAAGTGGGAGTGACTTGGTTCTGTGTACAGGGTGGGAGGCAGACATGGCCTGTCCAGGGGCAGGGGCTGTCCAGGAGGGTTTTAACTTCCCCCTTCCTGCCTTGTCCTCTTGACCAGGTGATTGGCAGGACTGGCTAGGGCAGGGGCTCCTTTGACAAGCTGCAGGCTGGAACAACCTGGCTTGGGTCTAACGTGGGTCAGAGGATTTTCCCTGTTCCATAGCTGGGAAATGCGGGTCTGGAAGAAGCATCATGAGCATGGACACAGGCTGCCTGGGCCCAATTTGGCTGCTGGAAAGTCTCCAGCCACCTGTGTAGTGCCAAAACCACCCAGCTTCTGTTGGACCAAAGCTGGGAGGGTGGGAAGGAGCAGCAGCAGCATGATTGTGCCTGGAAGCTGCCTCTTTCCTGACACAGCTCCTTATTGCTTGGCCCCAGCCTAGGCACAGGCAAAGCCCTCTAGCTTTGTGTGTTGGATCAAGTGGCTCTATAGGCTGTATGTTGTTGACCCTTGTTGTAGGGTTTGCTGTGTCCCAGTCTCGTTTCCCTCATTCTGTTCAAGGGGAAAGGTAATGCTGCAGACAGTAGGCTCCCGCAAGGGCTCCTTCACAGCTTGTTGCTGAGTGAGCCATCAGAGCTAGCATTCTTCCATTTTCCTTGGAAGTGTGGGGTGGGAGTGGAGGACTGTGGCGTAATGGGGCTCCTTAAGGCCCTGATAATAAGCATAGGATGGTCATTAGAGGTGTCAGTAGAAACTTCTCTCTCTGAAGAAGTTCCTGTTTGTTAGTGCTGTCATTTATTCACAGAAGACCTGGTTTTCTTTCATAACACTTTAATGCTCATCGCTACCTTTTATGCCAGGAGAAAGGCATTTCTCCCAGTACAAACGCAATGCCTGTTCATAGCCTGAGCCTCCTGGTGTTGGAGCAGAGTTCCTCAAAGCCAGGTTGCATTGCCTAGTAGGGGTTGGGAACACATGGCTTTGACCTACCATTAGGAGTTTTCCTGTCCATATTTATGATCCCTACTTTGAGGCAGCCACAAGGTGGCTCTGTTTCTATAAGTATACTTAACGAGAGAAAGAACACCTTGACATTTCTAAAACAAAAGGTTGTTGGTCAGTGTTGTTCATTGAAAACAAGAGTTAGATGTTAAGTAAAGCTCACAACAATGTGTTTGTGACGGTGGCTTTAGCATATATCGAGGAGTGGCACTTGATCCGTGTGAATCGATCAGTAAACTTTAAAAACAAATTCTGCAGAACTGCATTTTGCGGTTCAGAGTAAAGGACTCCAGGTTACTGGATCGGAGAAGGAAGTGTGTGGTTGTGAGGTTCAGAGGTAGAAGAAACGTAAAGAATTCCTGCAGGAAATGATTTACTTGGGTATATGCATTGATGTTATAGATTTTTTTAAGCCCAAGTTTGCCTTGATGTGGTATTTTACACTAGTTTTATCCTTTCAAAAGTTGTGTGCTACGTTACAGGAAGTGGCTGCTAAAGTTAGTTCAGGTACAGAGCTAAACCTCTGTGCTAAAATGAATGTATGTACTACAACACAGCAGAATTGCACTCTATATAGTGACTCGCTTCAGTAGCCCTACAAATAATACAGTATAATTTCAGTTGATCTGTTTGCAGCAGGAAAGCATTTACAAGCAGTATTGCCTGACTTGCAGTATTGAATTCCGAGAAAATAAGTACAGAACATCCTGTACAGACTAATGCATTAATTGGTTCCCAAAGTATAGCAAAGCTTTGTATGAAGTCTTTAAAGACTTCATAGAAGTTTTAAAACACTTCGCCTTGTAGAACTATTTAAAAATATTTGATAGCTAATCTTTTTTTGGAAGGGAAGAAGAGTAGAAGCTGTTAAAAAAATAACTTTTTTTCAGTTTGCATGGTAAGAACTCAGGTCTTTGGACTAGCCTTTACATATTTCAGGAGTGACAGAAAATTAAATACAGGCAGCATTGAACAATTACGTTAATCTAGAACACAGAGTAAAAAGATGAATTTTCTTGAAACTGACATTATTAGAAGCATATCTTAACCTGTACATAATGTAGACTTTTTTTAATGAACACTTCTTGTATAATTTTTTAGCTTGGCTATATTTCTGCCAGGGTATGATCAGAGTATATTTTGTATTTAACTCTACTTACCTTTCAACTAACTGCAATTTTCCAAAGCTCTTAAAAACAGTGTAGATACAATATTATTAGTAAGCCTCAGGATACACTATACACAGCTTTTTACTTTTATTTCTGGAAACATTTACAATTAAGGTCCATCTCAACCTATAAAAGGTTTTCAGTGCCTTAGACAAGCCACTTCCATTGGCTCATCATGTTACTGCTTACAAACTGATTTTACAGTACAAGAAGGATTTTAATTCCACTTCAGCTAAAAGTAAGTTAAAACTCAAGATCTGACAGAACAACTGGCAGATGTTCATCTTAATTTCAACAGTTATCATGCAATATAAAAGGTATTTATTGTTGATAGCCAGTACCCCAATGTTAATTTTGCCTTCTATTCTTTGTGTTTTAAAAAGCATGCGATAAATACCTGGGTTTTAAAAAGCATGCTATTATGTACAGTAATCCACAGATTAACCCTTTCATTAGAAGTTAGAATTCCTTGACATTTACTCCTGCCTTTTACTTGGTAGTACAGTGATATGTTAAAAATAACTAAATGAAATAGTGCTCAAAGTAGAACAGAAACAATTTGAGTAACAGCGGTTAAATTGGTTTTAATTTTAATTTAAGGAGACTTCTAGTAGGATTCCCTTCCCGATTTCATTTGGCTTTATCCAGTTTTGCTTCAAAACCATCCTTTACAGCACGCCAGTAGATACCTATAGAAATATTAATGATTTTTCTGTTGGTAATAATAAAATGACAGGTGACTTCAAATACCATACCAGCCACATGTTAAATCTGAAGGGTGCTATTTTGGTATGTTAAAAATACAAGGAGCTATATTTTAAAACTACTCTGAAATAATTTATAACATCTCTAGTAGATCAACCCACAGATTGGCCCTGTGCAGCATATCCAGTGCACAGGGCCAGGCTGGAATGGGCACCATATGTATGTAGTGCTGCAGTCGGCATGCAAGACTAGTCCACTAGCACATAGGGCTAGTCCGGGGTACAGCTGGTCTGGCACAGGCACTACATGCAGCATGAATTTTGGACTGCCCCTGTATTTTGCATGCACAGCAACTGTAGCCCTGTGCCCCAGACTGGCTCTGTGCCCCACATGCAGAGAGAGACCCGTAGGCAGTACTGCAGGCCACGTCATAGGGTTCCATGGGTCATATCTGACACCTGGTCTAGAAGAGTAAGGTAGTATGTGTTCACAGTGGTGTTGTGAGCAGTTTCTGGGACAGCATTTGTAGTACTGTTGAAATACTTGTTTGTTAAAAAGGAATTGATGAGGTTCGGAGGAGCAGGGCTCTGTTCATAAAAGAAATTGGAACACTTGCAGTACTTATCAGTGAGAATTGCTGAATCTTTCAAGATGTTTATATTGAAAGTTATCCAGTAAGACAATGCTCAACAACAATTTAAATAGAGGAGGAGTTGCATTAGATTTAATGTGTACCTGGTGCTCAAAGTAGGGCTTGTGGGCCACTTCTGCCCCACTGTCAAATTTCTGCACCCATGGAGAGCCTCACCAGCCAGTTGATATGACCCCCGTTGCTGGATTGAGCCTGAGCACCAGACCAGTCCACAGCTGGACCAAGTGTGTAGGGGTTGATCCTGGAGAGCACCATGAGACACTATAGGCCCCATCCAGTGTTAGGGGTTAGTCTGGTGTGCCAGCCCCGCATGTCAAATTTGGTTTGTGGGCCTGGTGTGCTCCATCATCTGGCCTGTGTATCTGAAAGGTTGGGCATCACTGGTTTAACGCATATGTTGTCCTTACGTCAAACATTTTAAAAAACCAAAACCAAAAATAACCAACCCCTCTATTCTGAACGAACTTAAAGGGGTAATAGGACAATAGCCAGTTCTGAGGCCATGCCTCGTACTCAGAATTTAGAATGTAATGAGAGGGCACCATGCATTCTGCATGAACAAACTTAACTGATTTGTCTAAAGACATTTAATAGACTTCCGATAAAAATATAAGGTTGAAGGTGTTTGGAGGATTGCACCACCTCGGGAGCTTAATGCTAAGCTTTGGTTTCTTTTCTAGCAAGACCACATGACTTCTTTGATGCACAAACACTGGATGCTATTCGACATCGAGCCATCTGCTTCAACCTCTCAGCTCACATAGAAAGTTTAGGAAAAGGTCACAGTGTTGTATTTCATAGTACTGTAAGTATTATATTGTCCTTATATTTATATATCTGCATCTGAACATGTAATTGCTTTATTGATATTCTAATTCTTACCTAAGTCATCACTGTGCTGCTGACATTAAAAAAAATGATGATCATGCTTTTTACCTAATTGCTAACCATGCAAATCAAGAAATTAACTATTAAGCCACATGGGTAATAGTTATTGTAATCATATTTTTGTGTTGTCGATCTGAACAGTTTTATAACTTTTCCTGCTAGGGGAACATACAGCTGTAGATTTGCAGTGGTGAAAAATGTACTTTCATTGTCTTCCAAGTTAAAATAAATAAATAAATAAATAAATTGCTGACTTCTTACTATGAATCCATGTTGATGTCATGTGGGATTTTTAAGGTTTAATATTAGAAACAGAAAAGGATAACAGTGAGCATTAGAGAATATTAAGGTTCTTCATATAAGGAGCTTAAAAAGCCTAATATTTAGTTTGAGGAAGGGAAGAATAAAAGGTATGTGCAGTTATCAAACTATGGACTTTTAGTATATGTTGTACTAGATATGACTGATGGAAACACTACATATCTGGTACAAGGCAAGAGGCCTTGATAAGGCCAAAATAAATTTAAATTTAATGTTGGCCATTTCCCATTAGCATACCAACAAAACACTGGTAAAACAGGGATTAAGTAGTAGACTGGATGTATTCCTCTCTATACGTTTTAAGAGTTGTGTTGGATAACTTGCAAAAATCTGTAGACAGGCTGGACTCATTAAAATACGGTGAGAAGAACAAGAAAATTTGCTACGAAAATCTGGGTGACAACATCCCAGTAATGATGAAGTAGAAAGTGTCAGCATTCCAAAAAGATTTATGCCTCTGTCTTGGGTGAGGTGATACTGATATGCCAAAGAGTCAAAGGCGTAGATAAAGAGATGAGTTTTCAGTGGTGGGCTGCACTTTCTTTAACAATTTGTATGGGGAGTATAAGGGATTGTTCTTTTTTAAAGTAATAGCATTAATTGGATTAATAGAAAGTTAACTGCACTACTTAGATTTAGGGCTGGTTACCCTTGGCCTAAGCTTCCAAATGTAATGAATCCAATCACCTTCCATTCATGAGAGTGAGGGTGGATTTGATTTAAATTGTGATTTAACTCACTGGTCAGGAAGCTCTGATCGTTGTTTTCTACAAAAAGTGCATTATTGTGATTTGATACCCTTTATTCATTTAACTTCTTGCAACTTTGCATTTTTCGAGAAAGGTAAGGGCTTGACTGTGTATACACGGTCTTGCAGAGAGACAAGAGGACTGATGGGTAGGTAATCAGGTGTGTTCTCTCTCACCTCCATATACTGCTGTTAACAAGGATGTTGTCTCTGGAGATACAAATCCGCAGTCCAGATCCACAGTTTGAGAACTGAAACTAAGCATCACAGAGATATGCTTAATGGGATCTAGTCTGAGCACTGGGTCCCATTGGGTTGAGTGGTTTTCTTTAATTCTTACTAATCTATAGAGGAGCCTCTGGAACCCCATAAGGTTGGGCCCCTAATACAGTCCACAGCATGTTGCGACCTATTTATAAAACCTTTTCAAAAAGGTTGCATGAATATATTGTCTCATAGTATATAATTAGAAGTTATATTCCTTATTCCATGATGATATCTTTCAGCTTTAACATATCTTAAATTAAAACTACCTTTATATAGCTTTAAAAAAAATCTTTAAAAATCTGATTTAAATAAAGAAAAAAAAAAGTGTTGGGTTTGTTTTTTTTTAATCATTCATTTTTATCCACCCTGATGAGGGCACATACAAAGGTATCTTAATATGCCTGAAATGCAAGATGTCTTTCTTTCTTAGAAGCCAGGATATCTAGGCCTACTAGCTGTTGTGGCCTGTGCTAGAGTTGATGACCTCTCTTCCTACCCAGTCTCAGCTTCAAGGAAACATCAGTGTTTCATTATATTTGCTTCAAGCAAACTCCAGAGTTTCTCTGTTTATTGTGATTATTCTTATTTTAATTATCTCTACTTGTCAAGTTTTGAATTAACCAAGCCTTTCAGGCTGTTCAGAGAAAAATGGAAGATCGTCATAATTGATCGGTTCTTCTGGAGGGAAAAATGCTTTGCTTATACTACCCCTACCACCTCTCCCAAACTTTTGCCATATGGAGATAGCCATAGCTATAAGGCCATAGCTATCTGCCAATAAAGCCATAGCTATCTCCATAGCAGATGTAGAAGCCCAACTCTGGCAACTAGAACATCTTGTAAGGGGAGTAAAAGCAGTTTGGGCCCTAAAATTGTATCCTTGCTATGGATCTGGGAACAGTGGCCAAATGTGTTTTCTCAGTTCTTAAAGAATCTTCTACACACTTTTAAATCCATCCTTTTTTAACCAGGAAAATTTGTAAAGTTCTTGTGCTGTTCATGTATTTGCGTGGCGCACAATACATTTTGTTTTTCTTTAAATACCACTTCAAAAACCCATACAGAGTATATGATTCTTTATGGTAAAATGTTATCAGAATTGACTTCTGTTATACAAGCACTCCAGCTACTATATTGACGGGCATATTTGGCTGAAATTGCTGCTGCTACTTTTGTAAATGCTATGGGAACTGATGATTTTTTTTTCCTCTTGATCTTTTCTTGCCTAAACTCTGACTTGCTTTATTTATTGTCATTTTCCTGTCTTGACATTTGTCTTCCCCTTTCTGTTAAGCCAAGAGGAAAGTATCAAGCACATCCCATTTATGTTTCAGTGGCAGATGCTGGTCTGTTTAAACTACAGTTTATAGTTTGTCGGTCTCAAATGATGCTTTTTACTATTTCTGATTAGCTTTGAAATTTGATAGACTTGCCACCTTCTTAGAATACTGGAAAGTGATCTCTCAAAAGAAAGATTTGTGTGTTTTCATGGATATCAGTTTCAGCTTACAGCAGCAGCAGCTTTGGATACTATCATTGTTATATAAACGAGTTCTCTGGATTTCTGATTTTGAATATTGATATAAATTTTCCTGCCTTTGCAGGTGTTCTTAATTTTTATCTGTTAGAGGCCAAATACAAGTACAACATGCACAATTATCCTTCCTGGGTTTATTTCAGTGCTCTGTATCTCTGTTTTGCTAACCCTGCTAGTTCCACTTCCTATAACTATTACAAACTACTACAAATTTTTTAAAATGTTAAACAAATCTGTGAAACCCAAGAAGTAAATTTGTTGCCAGACTTAAACATTATTTTGTTTTTAAGGATGAGGTTTTTCTCTTCTCCAGAAGAGGTCAGTAGAATTCCATTTACCAATAATAACCTATCCTAATTCTGAACTTGGAAACCTTACAGATGCACAGTATAGCATAGATAGATCTACATAAATTTACTTTCTCTCTGTATCTAAATTCCTTCGTAAATGTGTGCATCTTACAGGTAGGAATAGGGTGTTTAAAAGAAGTAGCATATGTACTATATATATTGAAGTTGTTCATGTAAGTAAAAAGCTTCACATGAATAAAATAAATTCAGTTAGAAATAATACATCTTTTTTTCTTAAGATATTCACAGCAGGACTATTACAGCAATGCAGCTTCTCCTTTTTTAGCTGTATGTAGTTTTGCAACCATGGGTCACATTAATTCTGTTTGCTAATATCACAGTATCTGTTCTACATGTTCTCCCATGCCCGTGCGCTCTAACCCTGGTCTTCAGGAAAGTCAGAATTACTAAATACCAGTGTTGCACCAATTGCAACAGTTAGAGTAGATTGTTAAATCGTTCTAGGCAAGCTGCTGAAATTTCAGATTGGAAGATCTTATAGGTTGCTGTTTTAGGGGGAAAAGGGAACTGGTCAGTTTGGTTAGGACTTTAGGGGGCAAGAATTATTCAAAAAGATCTTGCGAGTCACATTAATGTTGACAGAAACATCCTTAACACAGATACAGGAAGAGAATCTGTCACCCTCAACACTGACAAGTGCAAGCTGCTGTACCTGGGGAGGAAGAACCAGCAGCATACCTACAAGCTGGAGAACTCCATGTTCCCCCAAGCACTATCAGGAGTGACTAGAAATAATGGTCACAAGCTGACAGAGGGTAGATTCAGACTAGACATCAGGAGGTGCTACTTCACAGTCAGGGTGGCAAGGAGCTAGAAGCAACTTCCAAGAGAAGTGGTACTGGCTCCTACCCTGGGGGTCTTTAAGAGAAGCTTAGATGAACACCTTGCCGGGGTCGTTTGACCCCAGTACTTTTTCCTGCCATGGCAGGGGTCGGACTTGATCTGCTCAGGTCCCTTCCGACCCTACCAACTATGAAACTATAGACCGAGTAGTTCATTCATCAGTTCCCTGTTAGACTACTGAGTAGTCCATGTCCAGTAAATAATAGGAGAAGCTAGTGGTACAAAATAAAAGCCATTGCATTTTAAAAACAGATACATTTTTTTAAATACTTTGGTCTCTTTAGGAAGATATGGGTTTTCTGTATTTTTATATATAATTTATATATAATATGCTTAAAGGACATAAGCTTAAAGGACTCTTAAGAACCAAAAACTGAAGAGTGATATTCACTTTGGCATAAAATAATGTACCTGAATGTACTGGATTCTTAAAACTTCTTTCATATTACAGGTGATGATGACCTTCGTCACTTTTGAAAGATCTTGATCTTTCATTAATTCAGTTATCTTTTTCTTCTGTTACTTGTTTGTTTGCTACCCCTTGGAAGTTCTCTTTTGCAATTTCATGCTGTTTTTAATCATTACTACTATGCCTGCTGTTTTCTTCAGACCTCATGAAAAATGTCTTATTCTAGCCATGCTGAATTTTGTCCAAGAAGTTATCATCCACAAAAATGCTTGCCCCTTATAATTCCTGTACCATCACAACATTGCTCCAACACTACCAAAACATGGAAATTGCTTGAGAGATGTATTTTATAGAAGGGTCCCAATATGACCCACGTCTGTTGCATGAAAAGGGAAAAGGAGCTCATGGAGCTTATATGTCTTAAAGCAAACGAGACTGGTAATCCCCAAATCTAGAATGCTGGGAAACCTGGGAACATGCCCCAAGAAAACAAACAAGTGATACATTTTCACTGCTTGGTGAGTTGGGGAAGTAATCTGAAACTCCTGAATCTAGGAGAGGAGCTGTAGATACAGAGTAGATGGAAACTTACCTTGACTTGTGGATAATACCAGGGGGTATGAACACATGTACATCTAGTGTTTCAAAAGGGCAACAGCTGTTAGGTTCAGCTTGTTACCAGATTGTGCCAGCAAAACAGTCCAGTAGCAGCAGAAAGCACACCCTTGCAAGAAGCAAAATACCATTCTCTTGCTTTTTACCACCAGTTGTCTTAAGAGCTACTGCAGATATGTGGAGGATGTCAAATGAATACTTAACATGCTGCTGCCTTTTCTTTGCTAGATGCCAGTGGTCCATGTTGCCAGTGATTTTTAACTGGTTGGCCCTCTCTGCCCCACAACCCTATGCACTTATTTCCCTTCATATACTTTCTTCTGAAATGAGGAATGTCTCTTCTTTCTTGCTATCATGGAATGTAGTACAAGTAAGTATTAGAAATTATCTCTGCTGGACATACAGTCTAGTTTCTCACAATACCCAGCCCTAGTTCACCTTCCTTGTCCATTTTCTGGACATCTCACGAGACGTTTCTTGCACAGGATTTTGTGTCTTTTCTCCAGTTGGGACGGTAAAACCTGTACTTCCCCACCACACGGAAATGTGTTACGATATAAATTATTTGTGCTGAAGGAAAGGAATGCAACTTAGGTGTCCAGTATAAGTTCTTCAAGATGTATCCCTTTTATCTGCTTCACTGTCTAGCATCACTCCACACTTCGAATTCCTCTGCACTACCTATTACAAAAGCCCGTACCCTGAGGTTCTAATACCGTTCATCTTGGAAGTGGTCTGTCTTCAGTCTTCACACAGCAGTTTGAAATCTGTTGTGTATCTCAAGTTGACAATGTTAACTATCTTTATCTGAAGACAGGGGAGTTGGGAATAGGCCTTTCTCTATAGTGTCTTTGACTCTGGTGTTTGTTTCTTTCCTTTCGTCCTTAGGTCTGAGTTGAACTTCTCAGACATACCATGTTATGGTTCTGTTTTCCCAATGTAGATTGAGTTAACTTGCCTTATATGACTGTTTTAAATTAGTCCATCTGGTAAGTGTTTTGTTGATGGAATTCTCTGTTCAAAAATGCATTCTATTAGTAGGGTTCCTCTCTAAATTACTATGAAACATAATAGCAAAATACAAAAAGTGAATAT
>JAGPOW010001296.1:27529654-27544855 GCA_030014935.1 Caiman crocodilus | reverse complement strand
CCCACCCCCCGTTGCCCTAAGTCTCTTAGTGTTAACATTTGAAGTGTGCTGTCTTCCCAGTGAGTGTTTTACCAACTTCCTCCTGTACTCCTCAGATTTATGGCATTATGTTGGGAACTTCACAAAGGAAATGATGTATCCGTCTGTAAACTCACTGGGGGGACCGCCAGGGTTTGGGAGAGACCCTGTTCCCCCTAGTGCCTGCCCGCCCCCCCCCCCGGGGTTACAAGGAATAATGGCCACATATTATTAGAGAGTAGGTTTAGACTAGACATCCAAAGCACTACTTCACAGTCAGGGCGGCTAGGATCTGGAACCAGCTTCCAAGGGAAGTGATGTGCGCTCCTACTCTGGGGGTCTTTAAGAGGAGGCTTGATGTGTACCTGGCTGGGGTCATTTGAGCCCAGTTTTCTCTCTTGCCCAGGGCAGGGGTTCAGACTTGATGATTTACAAGGTCCCTTCCGACTCTACTTCTATGAATCTATTTGGCATTGGATATTAATTAATGATCACATCCTTAATAGTTACTGTTATAAAAAGATTACATCAGTCTCTTTCTAACCTGGTGATTTCTGTTGGTAGCTGCTAGTGCTTCTGCATGGGTGTCAAGCCAGCTGTGTGAATAAGTAATTCACCTTTTACAATCCTTGGACAGAGCCTTTCCATAATTAATATTAGTAAAACCAAAGCCAGCACTGGACTCTCAGGTGCTGAACACTTACAGTCAGAAGCAGCTCCTTCCTGAGGATGGCCAGTGCCCAGTTTGGGGGAAGAGGCAGGGAACAGCAATTTCCTTCCCCTCTCTGGACTGGTCTGGGAGAGCAGACGAGGGGAACAGCGAGGTCCTGTGTTATGACTCCTTTCCCAGAGTTTTCTAATTATTCGCCAGTAACCATCTAACATAAAATGAGCTTCAGATGAGCTGTATCAAATCCTTTGCCCTCCAATATTTAGTAAAGTATCATGTGCATGTTTGTGAATGAAATCAGTGCTTTTTACTTAGGATTTACAAAAAAATTTAAGAGTTTATTTCTAGATGTATTAATTATTAAAGTTATGGGTTTTTAAGTGTTTAATTTTAGAAAGTTTTAAAGTTATTTGGGATGTATCTGAATATATTATTATTCAGTGGTTATTTAATATGTCAATGATAAAATCTTAAAGGAAGACTTAACCTAGTAGTACCACTTCATTAAAGAACCATACTGTTGTAAGCTCATATACTACGTCAGTACCTGTTTGCGCATCTCGTACATACTTCAGGTACTAAAGCAGGTACACTTGCCCAATTAATTATTTGGGAATGAAGCCTAGTAAGACATATAAATATGAACTTAAATTCTACAAGTTACATTTTTAATAATATTTACTGTTTTAACTATTAATATCAGGTAATAGCTAAGAGGAAAGAAGATTCTGGAAAAATAAAACTTTTGCTTCACTGGACACCAGAGGACATGTGAGTATATTGGTTGCCAATGATCTGATGCCACATTTGAGGGCTGAGCTGAAGGAAGAGATTGCAGAAAATATGTTGTTTGTCATGAATGTGTGCACAGCATTCCTTCTGAACACGTTTACAGTAAATGTCTTGTGTAAATATCTTAACCTTTATGCAAGTCAGAAGCATGCATTTTTGTTGCTCTCTGACACAGTAAAGGATAAAAGGCAGAGCTTGTAAACATAAAAGGTTTTGCTTCACATATTTCTTGAAATGATGGATTTTCAAAACCGCTTTTGTTCTTTTACTGTAAAATAGATGCTACAGTCTGTCAGTAGAATGACTGTGGAAAGATGCCTTTTTGGTACTTTCAATTGAAAACGCATGAGACTGCTTTTTTGCATTCCTTTCTGCAAAAAAAAAAATCTCCCCCAAACCCCATGCTGCTCTTAAGCTTTGATTTTTTCTGCCCCCACCCCCGCCCCGCATATTTGATTGAATTTTCTTTATATTGGGAATATTCTGTCAAATTTCAAATGACTACAGTTCTAGCTGAGTTGTGCAAAATGAGTTGTCATCCACTTGAGTTAGGACAGAAGATACTGAAAGTTGTGAATGTAAGTAAGCTTGTACATCCTTCAGTTTTCCAAACTGCTCTATTGAAGGTAGGTTAGAGCTCACTGTGGCACTTGCAGTTTCTCTGAGCTCCCACAGCCCAGGGCAAAGCAGCCTATGCTGCTGAGCCCCCATGGCCCGGGGGCATAACAAGCTGTGTGGGGCCCGCCTCCCTGACCCACAGGCCCCGCAGGAGGGTCAGTGATGCTGTGGGAGGGTCAGCGACATAACAGGAGAAACGGTGCCTGAACAGGCAAGAATGCCTGTTTGCAACACTCAATTAACTGGCATATTTTGTTATCCGGTATCCCCCGTTCGCAGAGGATGCTGGATAACAGAGCTTTTACTGTATATGGAAAAGTGGAATAATCCTTTGCCTCATGGAAAAGTAGAATACTCCTTGTTTTAACATTATTAGGAGAGCCATTAGGAGTGTAGTTTAGCCAATGTTGTGCAATCCATGGGGGTTTCCCACAAGCTTTTGAAGCAAATAAGCTCCTTTTTAAAAGCAACTTTAATTTGATAAAAATTAGTATATAAATTTGAAATTAGGCATAGATATTTAACTTCAAATATGATATTAATGAGTTTTGCTATTTAAGAAAACAAGAATTATAATTAAATGTGCACTCAGTGACCTTTTCTGGAAGAGGGAACCTTTTTTAGGTACAGTGATACTTTGTAATCAAGCAGATTTGAATTAGGAGGCTGATTTTTGGCACTGGCAATGAGGACAGTATAGATACCTAAGTGTTTTAAAGCTTCATTAGCAGGTAGGGATGCACCATGTTCTGATGGACTAATTTAACTATTGAAATAGTTAGAATCCAAAAATAGTTATGTGTAAATCATGAACCCAGCAGTATGGATAATTGCTACCTTCAGAAGATGAGGATGGCTGGTAAGTTGTTTTCCTGGTGTCCTTGACATTGGGGCCCAATTCTGCATCTGTGTAAACTTTAATCAGGAGGGGAAAGAGTGGAGAATAATATTGTAGATGCCAGTGAAAGGTATGATTTTGTCACTCTTAGAAAATATACTATCACTTGATAATATCCTATAATAATAATGTGAATTTATGGTACTATAACAGGTTTATTCTACAATGTTACCACTTTATTTAGTTATTCCTATTGCAGGCAAATGGTTATTTGGTTAACTGGTTTATAGCTGAAGGTTTTTAGTGTATTAGCATTAAAAGAAATTAGACGTAAATTGTGGTGTAACTGTGTTTCTTTTAGAAAATCGAATTCAATTTCAGGGTTTTTTTATCATAATCACCAAGACTTTCAAATTTATCTTTTAGCGAAAAAGTATCTCAGATTAAGTTGGACAACCCTTGATTTGGTATCAGTACAAAAAACTTGAGCTGTTCATCTTAGAGGGATATATATTACATTAACCTGCTATTTTAGTAGATACACTTTTATTTTTAAGGCAGAGAAGCAGTATCTTCAAGTATATTAATTTAGTTTAATGTGCTACTTGGGGTTAGTTTTATTACTTTAAAATTCTGACTACATAACCTAATTTCTGAGTTGATGACTCAGGATGTACTCTGTGTACAACTAATTACAGGAATGGATTTGGGGTTCAGAGGTGAAGATGTCTGTCTTCCAGGGACACTAAAATGTAATACGTTGAAATTTGAGAGAGGATAAACATGCATTTGTGGTAAACTTACATGATTCTGGACAGTTTGTTATCCTTCCGATAGGAGCCACTAGTTATATCGCTTTTGCCATGAGGTTATCCGAACCAATGCCAAATTGGTTAGGAGGTTATCCAAACCAATGCCAAATTAATTGTACGTTAGATGTTGTACTAGAAATCTTTCATGTCAATGATTTATATCTCAAATCCAATAAAATGTTTTGTGCTACTAAAAGGTTTTGGCTTTTAGTTTTACCAGTAACTTTAATTTTCCTTTTCTCCCCTTCCCACACAGCAAGCACTAAACTCTTGGGACAATCCAGGTCAGCAGTTGCTGTGGGAAAGGAGGGTTGCTAAAACAGCAGCTTTTTATAAAGGCTATTATTATCCTGCTGTAGTCCATTACTTTTTTACCTACCTGCCAGTCCTCCCGCCACATAGCTGTACCAGAACTTTGAGAATCCAGTTTATGGCTGGGGTGACCATATGTCCTGGGCAAAACGGGACAGTCCTGGCTTCCGTAGTCTTGACCCAGCAAATTGGTCAGAAGTCCCAGAGTGGAGTCCGGTGGGAACACAGAGCAACGTGATATGCCAGGCAAGTGAGAGGACAGGCGCCACTGCTGCTGAGCAGGAGCAAGGCAGGCAGACTGGAGCAGGTGCCACCCTGGGACGTGCAGTCCACCTCACTTATGACTAAATGTGGCAGAAATATTGAGAGCCAGTTTTCAGTGGACTAGGACTGCAGAGTTTTAAGATCTGGACCAGTTTTAAGAATTGTTACCAGCTCTCCTCTCAGCCTCACCAGGCTTACATTGCTGAGTGTATAATAACCAGGTTTTACTGTGTTTCAATATAAGAATTGTCAGAAACTGAAAATTTTACTTGTAGGATATCTGTTCTTTTTTTCCAAAAAAATAAATATTTGTAACTTCAGGATTTCTGGTTCAGAAGTCACAAATTTGTACAAATGCGTCAAGCTTTAGTTTCATGATAATTAAACAGACAATAAATTCATTAGCTCAGCATGACGCTCAGGGCATTTACCTGAACTTTACCTTGTTCTTACCTAATCCTTGCAAACATCAAACCTGCTATTTTTATTATTTATTTTGACACTGCAAGTCCAATAAAATATATTTTCTTTGGTGTCACTCTTCTTTCTCACTGTTCGCCTTTTCTAGTTTAACAGTACCAAAGTTGGTAGTACTCCAGGTCCATTATATCTAAGGAACACCAACTTTTCCTGGCAACTCTTTTGCACTGAAAAATTTAAGAGGCTTTGAATTTTAACATAACAATTTGTCCTTTTTTTCTGATGAGGATGCTTTTTGAAAAGTAAAATATGAAGATTGCATTAAAATGCTTCATGTATATTCACGTACCTCATAATTTTATGGTGAGAAAAAGGGTTTATCTTTTTTGAATATTTTTATTTTATTTATTTATTCATAGTCTGCCTGATGTGTGGGTAAATGAAAGTGAACGACATCAATTAAAAACTAAAGTAGTTCATTTATCAAAACTACCAAAAGATACTGCCTTGCTTCTGGACCCAAACATATACAGGTAAATTTTGAATCACTTTATTTAAAAAAATCTTAAACCTCACTTAACTTTTTGACGTCAAAAGTCAGGATTGCTAATTGCTGATGCATCAGTACAGGGCTCTTCGACTCTGTCAGCATCCAGAGGTTAAGTTCTGAGGTTTTAAATAATTTCAGAATTACTTCTTGAACTGATCTCTAGTTACTGAGAAATGGGGAATGTGTGTATTTACCAAGTGTATTTTACTTTTTTGTGCTTGGTGTACAGAAATTCTAGTAAAGGAGGTACATACAGTGGAATCCTGAAAGATCACTTCTGTTAAGATCACATACTGGTTTGTATACCAATTTTTTTAAAGTCCAAATTTATCTTTACATATATTATATTCAGCTGTAATACATGCAGTATTACTTTGAAATCTGTACTTGCATACAAGTACTATTCTTTTTTTAATGGAAGATTCATTAGAGAAGAAGGGGACAGTACATGCCACATGTCTTTAAGCCACATTCATAATTGTGTATTTAGGTCTTCAGATTGGCCTCTAATCCATCACATTTCTAATTTTTCCTGATTTTCTTTTTTTGCCTCCCTCTGTATTAGTGTATTCCACTTAATCCTGTCAATACCCACAGTTATATCAATGTAATCTTTTTAAAGGTAATCTGAAATACTTGTAATTTCCTCTTCAGATTGTTGAGGATTTCAAATTATTAGATGACTGTGTATGTATATAGACTGAATTACAGAACTACTTTAACAAATAGTAAACCCAGCCTTTTTCCATTTACCTGCCGTGACCATAGTTCAGTGTTCTTGTGTTTCCTCTCTAATAGTTGATCATATCACTAATGTCTAAAGCAGTACATGGAACACTTAACTGAGGTCTGGATACGTAATAAGCCTTTCAGTTTACCTTTAATAGTCAATGTACTTCACTAATCAAATTAATGAAAACTTGGTTTAAATACAAAGAGAGTTCTCCTTGCCTATATGTGCTGTCTCTCTAAACGTAAGTATTTAAAATACTTACTTGAATATGAATTACTGGTGAAATCAGTAATTCATAAAGATATGAGCAAAATTGGATTGTATATTGTTCTAAAAAAAAGACTTTTAACACAGAGTGTTATTACCTACTTTAGGTATTAGTTACCTGTACTTCCATTGCCCTCACTGAATTTAACTCATATTGTTTAGATTATTAGATCAGACCTAGATTAATTTATTCTCTGCCAATTTCTTAGGAAACCTTATGAAAATGAATGTTAAGCTTTTCAAGAAAAAAATGTATAGTCCTTGGATTAAAAGAAAAACTATTACAAATATTCCCAAGTGTGTAATGTGTAGTCTAGAGTTTTATCAGCGTGTGATTCTAAGAACTTTGGGGGTGAGGCACAATATTACGAGATCAAAGAAATAAAGGGGAAAGAATTATTCAAGGACGCTAGTCACCGCCATTAACATTTTAATAAAATCCTGAACACTATAGAAAAGCGAAATAATGGCTCCTTGTCTGAAATATGCACTAATTTGGGGTTATCTAAAATGGCATTTCAGTTTTAATCAGATTTAACGATTATATGATTTCAGTGTTCTCCATATAAAAATACGTTGTTAGCTAATGAGAAGATCTTGAAACATAAAAAGTTTTTTCTTTTGCAGAACAATGCCACAGAAGAGGTTGAAGAGGTAAAAATCAAGCAAGCGGGGACACCTGCAGTCTTAGTCACTGACAATGGATTTAGAAATAAAGTTGCACATTAGTCACCCCCATCCTTTTTCTTTTAAATTCTTAGATAATATTTATGCTTAGTGTAAACATTCTGTGAATGCAGTTGATGCTTCTGTGGAATATATTAATATATTACTGTATATCCACATTTTCATGGAATGGTACAGTGGGAGACTGAGCAAACACTCTTCTGGCAACTTAGTGGAACAGCTAAAAGGCTTTGCATGCTTGCTTCTTTAAGCTGCTTTTTTTTTTTTCTTTAGTGAATACAGTAGTTTATCTGAAAAGAGAAAGCGATCATCATAATGTACCCTCACACTTTCCAGGAAAACTATTAATGAGCTGATAGGAATCTTGTCAACAGTAACTGAAGCTAACATACCCTGGGCGGGGTACAAATTACCAAGGGATTATTGTATTACTTCTAAATACGGTGGCAAGTAATCAGTTATCATTTGTAACCTCATGTTTCTTCACAAATCCATAACAAGAGGTGTTAAATTATAAACTATGAACCCATGTTAGTGGTATGCCTGTTTTTCCCAATCAAGTATAAATACATATACTAAGGCTGAAAGGTGTTGATAGAGTGTTGCAGTATGTCTGACCCTTTTATCAGAACTAGCATAGTATGTTAATGAGATCTACTTTTATGTATGGTTTTTGAAAAACCTTTAGTTAAGCAGGTAATGATATTGGTGTCTTATTTTAAATTTTTTGACCTTTGGGACTCCTATTCACATGTAAAGTGTACTTTTTTTTATTTGGTCTAACTTTCTGGATGTAAAGAAAATAGTATTTTTTAAAAACATCTAGAAATTTAATTCTTTATGCACCAAAGTTGGCTATGAAAAGGAAAATTAAATCATTTTCTTGCTTAATAAGCAAGAAGTCATGGATTTTTTTAACTGACAAATAGAAATGTGTCTAATCTGTTAGTCTTATATGGAGACAAAAATGTTGCATATAGATAATAGGATGTTGCTTGTAAATAATTCAGCAGATTTGTAATATATTTTTATATTATGAAATGTACTGTAGATGTTTTCTAGGGGCATGAAAGTTAAAATGTATATATTATGGTAGAAATAATATTGAAGGATATTGTAATTCACTAGGACTTGCCAGAAGAATTGTTTAAAAAAGCACCTTCCTTAACAATAAAAAAGTCTTTTGCATACCTAAGGGAATATATATGCTACTGTTAATATCTGTTATAAGAACAAAAGTACATTGAACATCCTTCCCAGAAATCTTTGAGGGATGAACAATACCCATAATGAAATTTTGGCACTCCTTTCTGATATTGAACATAAAATTGGTCATTTCCTTGCTGTTGGAAGGAACAGATATGAAATATGTGTGGATATATGCAGTCAAACTGCAGAATTAGCCCTCCTTGTTGGGGAGGAGTTTTCACGTTACTACAATGAATCTAAAAACCAGCAGTTTTTACACTAAATTTTTATTAAATAGAATAACGCTTAGAAATAACCTTTTGGCTGCAGGAGTGAGCATATTCTAATATAATATAAATGCATTCTGCATTGGTACTGACATGAGAGACTCACTTAGCTCCAATGGGTTAAAAATGTTACTTATACTACATGAAAAAAATCTTATCAAACAAAATGAAGTGCAGATTGAAAGCACCGCTAATATAAGATGTTCTGGAATGGTTGTTTAATAAATAAGGGTATTATTATTCATACAATCTGTAGCAATGTGACTTTATTTTTGAAAAAATGCAGTTTTTTTGTTTTGGGGTTTTTTGTGTTTTTTTTATTGACAGATGATTGTAGACCTCACCTGAGTATTTTTTCTAATAAAACAAAGCAAACAACCACATACTAGCTTCAGAATTGTAACCATTCAATAACACTCTTCAATCCAGAGCTGAAGATAAAAGCTTTAAATCCATTTAGTTTCTTTGTAAATTATTGAATGCACAACGTTTTGCACCTCAGGAATTATTGGATAGTTGCATCTGAATTTGTGCTGGTAGCCAAAAGGTAAGCGCTTCTTTTTTTTTTTTTTTTTGCCTTAGCTAGAAGGAAGTTTTTCAACTTGTATAATAATAAATATAAGCACATGTAAACATAAACACTTTATATATTTAATTCTTCTATGGTATTTTGTATTCACCTGTCGGGATCCTGTCGTCGTATGTATGCTAGCCAAACAAAAGTGACCCTTTAAAGCTTCTGTTTGGGTAAGTTTAGTTGGTTGTGTTTGGGAAGACTGGTTGCTTTTTCAAGGTCGGCCATGAGGATAAATGTAATGCTAATGATATTTTGCTTTTCATTCCAGCTTATTTTCATCTAGCTTTTAAATGAATGAAAGCTAAAGAAAATCTGATATCAAATGCATACTCTTAATGTCTTTCTCAACTAATAAAGCTGCTGTGTAGAGTTCTTTTGTAGACAAACTCCAGAAAATGGCTAATGATGAATCTGAAATAATCCTGTTAGTTTAATTATTTTAAATGCATTTCTGTTAAAATGGTTATTCTTTTAGTACTTAATATTATGGCCTGTAAAACTCTGAAGTTCTGTTGTGTCCAGTCCTAACCAAACACGCTAATTAACGTGTTCTGCCGTGAAGACTTTTAAATTTTATCTTTTATATGCCCGAGGAATGTTCTGATTTGTAAAATACAAAGACAGAAGGGAGGAAAAGAGCCCTAGTCTCTTCAAAGGGAAAATGTTCTGTAGTCTCCGTCATGGATTTGAAGTTTGCAAACCAGCTCTAATATTCCCAACCTGTAGCAATGCCCAGCCCTTCCTCCTTCCTGCAGTCTCATGCCTGTTGTTCTTTGTTCCTGTTTGAATTGAATTATGGAGAACATGAGCGAGAGAGAAATGTCTACATTAAGCACTGAGTTGCCAGGGTAGGACAGAGATGTGCTAGTGTAATCCAAGTATCATTGCCTAATTGAACAGAAATTAGGATTCAGTAAATATGCATGACTTGTATCAGTCGCTATATCTGTGGAGAAACCTACCTTCTCTTGTGGTTGAAAATTGTTGCCCATCTTCTAAACATTTGGGTGGACCTAGTTGTAGATGTAACTTGATGTTTGGTGGGAAAAATTTGAGGAAGACCTTTTCGCTCATTTGCATCAGAAAAAATTAATAAAAGCGTAAAATTCTCTGAAGGTTGTATTTTAGCATTAATCTGGGGGCAAATAAATTGCGAGTCAAAAGGAGACACGTTTTCATTGTATATCAGCTGTTTTGCTGTAACTGTCCATGTATCTGCGGTTACCCTATATACTTATTTACTTGGATTTAATAATTTTTCCTTTCCCCCAGTCAACTTGGGAAAGGAAACGGGGGGAGGAAAGCGGGTGAAAGCCTTGCCTTGGATTTGAGTATGAGCTAGGGCAGGTGGTTGCTACATTCCAAGCTATGGATCCAGGATCAAAGCAGGACCTGAGCTACTGAGAAGGGGGTGCATAGCAGAGGAGTGAAGGGGACACTTGTTGGGGGAGGGGGTGCACATAGAGGAGACTGTGGTGGAGGCAGGGACAGTGGGGAAATCTGTCATGTGCAGCTTGGGGAGAGGAAGGAGGTGACCACATGTCCTGGTCCACCACACTCCCCATCCCTGCTTATCTTCTGCTTCAGAGCTGCTTCCGCTTGCCCAGAGCTGCTGCTTGCTTCCTGCCTGGGTCGGGTTGTTGCCACTGACTGCTCTGGAGCCTGAGCCACTAGAGAAGGCCAGTGGATGATGGGGCAATGGGCAGGTGTCTGCCCTCGCCCCCAAATGCCGCTTTCCCTGCCTCCGCAGTAAGGGGGTGGAATTTAAGAAAACTCCCCCATTCATTAGGTTCTATGCATGACGAATGATAACTAATTCATACATTTTCTTTTTGCAGAATATTTTTAGGGAATTGTCTTAAATTCAGAGTAGCCTTGAATGTGGGTAAATAGGGTACAATTTCTTTATTTTAATAGAATTTCTTCCCACTGCAGTTACTTTGATGTACAGCAGAGAATGACCCAGATTTGTTTATTAGCTATGTTGATCTTTCAGTATCGAATGAGAGCAAAGCTTTTTATAAGAATCGCTGACTGTTAGATATCTTAAATTTTAAGATGCCCATCTTGAGGCACTCTATAAAGGTGCCCAAATTTAGGAAGTGGTGAAGTTCTGTTCGCTCTGAAATTTGCTACCTTTTCCGTGTTGTATTGGATACCGAACTCTTGAAGAACCCCAGATCTCCAGTCATTTTGGAATACCTCTGCCTACATTTTGTGTGGATGGTAGGGCATTTGTAGAAGCAAAGGTAGATTTTTTTTTTTTTTTTCTGAAAATAGAGAGTATATTGCATCTGGAAGGCTGGGTTAGCTGGAAATTGCTTGCTGGGAATTGTATGATCATGTAGTACTGGATCATGCTTTAATTCTGTCTACTACAGTGCATTAAAAACAGAAACTAGTACTTTTAATGTTTTTACTTTTATTATGCAAGTACTTTGTGTGAAATGAGTTTGATGTAATTGAGATAAGAATAGCACCAGGCATACTGGTATGACTTGATAGCTACAAAAGAATAGACTCAGGTGATATTCTGATTTCAGTTACAGTGATATAAATCTGGAATTAGCTCCATTTGAAAACAGGATTCAGTACCAGTGTACCTGAGATCAAAAAGGAATAAAGTTAATAAATTATTTCTGTCTTTCAGTGCAAGATTATTCTGTTTAAGTAAAACTGGTCTTATCCAGTATTTCAAGTTTTATTTAACATTTCATCCTCTGCCACTTTTTATTTACAATTTGAATTTTCTGTACATGAACGCAGGCAGAAATGTTTCTCAGTTTGTTCTAAGTTGCAGGGGTGGAGATGGGGGCATGGCAAGAATCCTATTTAAAGAGTTTATTTTTAAGAGTGCAGTTAGTTGAACTTACTGTCCGTTTCAGTCATTTACTGTAAGCTGTTTGAGTAAATGTTCACAGATCTATTTTGCAAATGGCTCCCACTTGCACATGGATTTGCAAGTAAAATAAACACTTGGATCCCTGAAAACAGTATTTTAAACCGAACATTCCAGAAGGGAAAGATGGCCTACGTGTAATTTAGATTTGCTTTATAACTGTATAAAAATGCCCCTATATTTATTAATGGCCAGGTGTTTTTCTTAGGTTACCAACAGGTTCTTTAAAATATCGTTACATACATTTAAAAAAGCAAATGGGAATGTGCTGGCTTGGTAAAACTGAGCTGTCAAAAAAGGATTAAACTGCCCCTTGTCGAGGGTAAAGTGAAAGCCCTTCCTCTGGATGTCCCCAAGAAGCAGCCTTATTCAGTGTCCCTCTCTTGTGAAGGCCCTTTGGAGCCAGGCCCAACGTGAATTCACAAGAGGCAAGCATCTGGCTTTGAGACCCTTCCCCTTCTGAGTCTCTTGCTTCCCTGGTGATCTGTAGCCCTCCCACCTCTGGGAGCTACTTCCTTTTAATGAGCTCCCTCAAAGTAAGAGTGTGTTTTTTCCTTTTAAGTGGGGAAGGAAGAAGAGTTCAGAGACTGCTTCAAATCAGTCAGTCTTTATTGTGCCATTTCAATTCCCCCTGTGCCCCGAGACCTTAAACTGAATATATGAAACCCAAGAATGCTCCTCTATCCTATGCTTAATCTGCTTTGTACAACATTTTTGATGGCGAAAATTCTCTGCAGGCAGGCTTTTCAAATATTTCATGCTGCCACTGTAACCAATAGTAGTCCAGTCATCTATATAAAGATTTAGTAGACGTTAGGCCTGGAAGGGACCTCAGAATATCTTTGAGTCCAGCCCCCTGTCCCAGGGGCAGAAAGACAGCTAGGGGCAAAGGATTCCAGCAGGATAGGCAACCATATGTTACTTAAGAGTCCAGAGTAGGTGCTTGCACCACCTCTGGAGGAAGTCTATTCCAGGCCTTGGGGGCTCGGATAGTAAAAAGGTTTTTCCTTGCGTCCAGCCTAAAAACGGTCTTAGAAGAGTTCGTGACTGTTTGACCTCGTCATCCCTTGGAGTGCTCTAGTCAACGGGTGTTCTCCCAGACCCCTTACATACTTATAGGCTGCCACCGGGTCACACCTGAGCCGGCGCTTTTCCAGGCTGAAGAGTCCCATGGCTCTCAGCCTTTCCTCATAAGGCCTATTCTCCTGCCCTCTGATCATGTGCATGGCTCTCCCCTGGACTCTCTCAAGCTTTTCCACATCCTTTTTAATTCGTGGAGCCCAGAATTGGATACAGTAGTCCAGCTGTGGCCTCACCAATACCAACTACAGCAGGAGGATGACATTTGCTTGGAAAGCATTGTGAATGCAAGCAGAGTGTTGCTCACTTTACCAGCTGCAATATCACATTGGTGACACATTCATCTTGTGGTCAGTTATGACCCCCAACTCTCTTTTGGCCATGGTGCTAGTGAGCATAGCACTGCCAAACCTATAAGCGTGATGTGGGGTCCCCCCCACAAGTGGAGTACCTTGCATTTTTCAATATTGAATGTCATCAGGTTTTTATCTTCCTATTTTCTGAGCCCAACGGGGTCGGCCTAGATCTACAGACTGACCTTTCTGAGCCTAGATAGGTTGGCCTATCCTCAGGTACGGACGTTTTACCCCAAAGTTTGGTGTCATCAGCAAACTTGGCCAGTCGTCTTCTGACACCAATGTCCACCTGGTTAATAAAGATGTTAAAGAGTATAGGTCTAAGGATGGAGCCTTGGGGGACAGCATTGGTCATGGAGCACAATGATAATTCACTTCCATTGATAACCAACTTCTGGGTCTGACCTCGGAGCCAATTCCCCAGCCATCGGATTGTGAGGTAGCCACGGCTGCAGTTGGCCAATTTTTCCATGAGATCATGGGACACCAGATCAAAGGCTTTTTTAAAGTCCAGATAAGATGCCAATCTCTTCCAGGTGATAGGTCACCTGGTCATAGAAAGATATGAGATTGGCCAGGCAAGACCTACCTGCAACAAACCTGTGCTGACTGTCCCTCAGGACATTGCCATGAGCCAGTTTGTCAAGAGTGGTCTCTTTGATAATTTTTTCCAAGATCTTCCCTGGAATATAGAGGTCAGGCTGATAGGCCTGTAGTTCCCTGGATCTGCTTTTCCTCTGTATCTTGAAGATGGGCACTTCACCTGAGCACCACAAGTTTTTGAAGATCTTTGCCAGTCACTGAGCTATGATGCCTGCCAGCTCCTTAAGTTCCCTGGGGTGCAAACTATCTGAAACGGGTGACCTGAAGGTGTCCAGCCTCTCAAAGTGTTCTTTTATGTTGTCTGTAGTGATGTAGAGTGTAAATTCACCTTCACCTTGGCTGTCTTTCACCATGTTAAGCAGGGCAGTCCCTTTGGGCTGGTGAAAAACCGGCACAAAATACCCATTAAGCAGGTTGGCTTTTGTCTGGATGTTGGTTGTCAGTTGTCCCATTTGGTTTAGCAGGTGTCCAATGTTACCCTTGCTTTTCTTCAGATTCCTCATATATCTAAAAAAGGACTTTTTATTGTCCTTGATACGGGTAGCCAGTTGGAGTTCGGTTGCAGCCTTGGCTTTCCTGGTTTGCTCCCTACAGATCCAGATCACTGTAGAATATTCTTCCTTAGTGGTGATTCCAGTCTTCCATCCTTTACGGGTCTCTCTTTTTAGACGGGGAGGTTCATGAGTTCCCTGCAGAAGGGTGTTGTGCCCTTTTGCTACCTTTCTTCCAAGATGGGATGCATATCATTTGTGCTTTCAGGATTGCTCCCTTGAGAAGCAACCACTCATTCTGAATTCCCCTCCCTGTCAAGTCATGGTCCCTTAGGACCTCACCAACAAGCCTCCTGAGCTTGTCATGACAAGTCAGCTTTCCTAAAGTCAAGGACTTCTGCATTGCTGACTGACTTACCAGCTTTGTGGTGGATAGTGAAAGTGATCAGCTTGTGGTCACTGTCTCCTAGCTTCCCTTCATTTATTAGGTCACTGACTAGATCATCCCCCTTTGCCAGTACCAGGTCAAGCAGCGCTTTACCTCTTGGTGCACAGACTTCTTGAGTCAGGTAGAGCTCATCCATGCGTGCGAGTAAGGTTTGTGATCATTTGGATGTGGCTGAGTGCTCTTCCCATGAGATGTCCAGGTAATTGAAGTCTCCCATGAAAACCATGCACCAAGAGCATGCAGACTCAGCCAGTTCCTTGGCAAATTCCTGGTCAAGCTCTTGTTCCTGAT
>JAGPOW010001296.1:27482654-27527583 GCA_030014935.1 Caiman crocodilus | reverse complement strand
TTGTCTGGACTGTATAAAGGGGGGAGCTTAGGTATTGCCTTGATATGATGTCTGTTTTGCTAATTTAAGGCCCAAGGGTGGTTGTGAGGAGACTTATTTATTCTTCAAGGTTGAAGAGCATTGTTCTTGCAGAGAATGGCATGCCCCATTGGAATGGATAGTTGTTTTACCCCACAGGGAGACTTTGCCAAGCTAGATTACTCAGGTTTGTCTTCCTTGTTGGCACTCATTGTAATTAATGATCTATCCAAATCAGTGCTGAGGCATATGGAATAGGGCAAGGGCCTTCAACCTTTTTAAACAAGTACCCTCGGTGGCCCCCTTTTTAGTAAGTGTACCCCCATGGGGGGGGTGGCAAGCAACCAGACCCCAAGCAGGGAGGGTGGGGGTGGCAAGCCACCAGATGCCAAGTGGGGGAGGAGAGGTGGTGGCCCGACAGAGCAGGGGGGTGGCAAGCAGCAGAGCAGGGGGTGTGCAGCTTCACCCAGCGAGGTGAGGCCTGCCTCATCCCTGCTCCTATGAGACAGCAGCCTGGGGTGGCGATGCTCCATCCCCACCTATCCCCGTCTACCACCCAGGGCCTTCCAGAGTACCCCCAGGGGTATGTTTACTCCTGGTTGACAACCCCGGGAATAGGGTTTTTCGGGTGCATTAGTTTTTGAGGTAACTATGTCAGCACGGTACCTTTCACTTGCATGAAATCCACAAAACCCTCCACTTCCTTAAACTCTCTCCCCAGAATAATAACAAAAATACCCACGAACTGAAAACAAATCTAAGCCGCAGCCCAGTCTTGAATATGTTTTGTGTGTGATGCTGCCAAGAAATTCCAGCCTTCAAAATACATATTTTGGTTTTTCCCAGTTGGATTTGGGATTTAAATCTAAAAGTTGTTCCGTGTCACACATTTTTCTGTCACTGTGAGCTCCTTGGGGGTGGGATGGGGAGATGATTTGAGGCAAAATGTAACCTGTAATCTTTCTGCAAAGATTAGTTTGCCAGATTTAGGTGGATTCAATTCTGTTGATTCTAGAAATGCCTTTTTTCATTATAGTGTAAATCCTCTTTGGTAACGCAATACAATAACAAACAATAAGTAATGTGATTATAAATCCCATTACTTAGTCCCAGATGAGAAGTAATCACTAGTTGATCAGCCTCCCCTTGAGCTGCTTTGCTTACAGAAGCTTTGAGTACCGTCTCTTGGATGCTGTTCAAAAGTTCTGTTAGGTTTTTTTCCACTAAGGGTTTTTTCCACTTATTTCTGTAATCTCAGTGGAGGTCAGAGTCTAAAGATCCCCTCGTAGATTTATGGAATAGCTATCTCTCGGATCTAAGTCAAAGATATAAGTTAGCATTTTTGATTGCAGCAAACTGAAGCAAGAAAATGTGTAGTCGGAGATGTCCTTTCAACTCGTACTTGGGTCTGGCAAGCTGAGCTAAAATGAAAACAGTATGTTTATACTTGACTAAGAAGACTGTTTACTACATTAGTAAGGGTGGTCTGGGACTTTCGGTGAAAAGTTCCTTCCTTCTCTAAAGCTTGCTTGTGAAACCAGTGGCACCTAGAGGTGCCTCATGAGTCATGATGATGATGCACGTTAACCCTACGTCTAGAGTGGGGGTTCCATAATCCAGTGTGAAAAATTGCCATCAGGCAGTACAGTTACACAGGGATAACTACCCACCAGCACCGTTGTGTGCACGAGTTTTGCTCAGAGCCTGGGGCTACTCTGCTATGCCTCTGTGTTTAAACTTTTACAAATGCTGTAGTGTGGATGCGCTCCGCTGTAGTCGTATTCATCCAAGCAAACGCGGAGCCAGGTGCAGCTTTTGTACTTAGACAAGGTCTAAGCGAGCTGCATTTGGTGATAGCAATATCTTTTAACTATTGCTACCAAAGAAAATATTTACCAAGTGAGATGCTGGGATACTGGTAGCACGCAGTAATTATGATGGGTATAGCTAACTTCAGTGATAGCTCCTAGGCATTTTGGCTGCTTGCAGACATTTTAAAAAAAGAAAAAGAGGAAAACCAACCCCCCCCCCTCCATGTAAAGCACCTCCATGCTTTACTAGAAGAATCAGCACATTGCTTTCATCTGGCTCCATAGTATCTGTATAGATTGGGAGCTTCAGTGAGGCTTTCTGGCATTTTTAGCTAAAGTTGTTCAATAAAAGTGCCAAAAAAGCAATCTCTACAGAAGCTGGGCGAGCTGGGTCCAACTAGTGCAGTGCCTCTTCTGGACGTGTGCTGCGCTTGGTGGGGGAGCGTGCCGAGCTTCAAGGCTGCTTGCAGATGTTAAAAAGAGGCACTTTAAGTCAAATATCATCCCTATAGAGAGAAGGATACAGGTGTTATGTGCTCAGCTTCATTGATAATCACTTTGCTCTTTGTGGAATCTTATTTTTCATCTGCACATTATCTTTTTTTTTTTTTTTTGACTTATGGGCCAACCCCTGAACCTGTGGAGTGCCTCTTGAACTTCAGAATAGGGTCTGTGTTGGCTCAGTTCCTGCTGCCTGAATTCATTAGTGCAATTAATTATAGAACCTTTCGGTGTGGCCCAAATTGTTCAGTATGGGCTACTTGTTGCCTAATTTTATATTTTTAATTTGGACTTAGGACATGTTGGGGTCTGTCTAATTAATAAAAGTGTAGTGTGTGGCGGGTTGGGGGAGGGGAGAGAAGAAAAGCAAAATGTAAAATTTTGCTTCCTTGGATAGTGAAAGAGTCTTACTTTAATCTTAAATGCTTCTTTGCTGTTTTATTTCTTAGGTAGTGAAGGACAAGGACCTGGATGCTACTTATTTGATCTCATTCATTTCAAACTTTCTATCCTTCAGCATGGAAAATATGCCAATAGCACTTCAAATCTTTGTCACAGCAGATGCATGCATGCACACTGCAGTTGAAATCTGAAGCATTTAATTCGCATTTACTTACAGCTGGAATCTTTTTCAAACAAGACGGGTGGTGGAGATTATATGAACAGACACCAAGAGATGTAAGACTGACAATTGAGGAAGTTCTTGTGTTACTACAAATGGTTCCATCTTGGTTCATAGGCAAGCATCTCAGTTACTGCTTTCTATTTCACATGTGTTGGTTGGTTAGGTGTGGTTTGGTGAAATCACTGACCAGATATACAAGTACTATATGACACAAATAATTATTCACTGTATAAAAGGGGAAGGAAAATTAGTTCAACAATACAATAGGCTATAAGGACTATTAGGAGGTGCAATCTTTATCTCTCTGCTTCAGTGGAGCTACACACTTGAAGGCTGCTGAAGATTTGAATCCTTTTGTATTTGTTTCTTCCTGGGAAGAGTATGAAGCAGAAGTGTGTGTGTGTGTGTTTCAAGTGACCAGACCCAGGTGTTGGAGAGAAGTGTGGGACAAAAGTACACAATGAGGTGCGCACAGAAAATTGAGTCTGGAGGTTTCATCCCTTCAGTGTAAATAGCTTTATTATAAGCTTGACCCTAGTTTATATGCAGCATTTGTTCCTGTATCAGTTGTGGTGGTTTTTCTTTCTTTTTAACCAGTATATTAGTATTCCCTTTCACATATAACAGGGAAATGTAACTGGCAGGCCTCATGTGAGGGAGGTGGTTGCAGGGCGGCGTGGCAGGTGGCAGTCTTGCTATACAGGAATAATCTGTGGCCTCATAAATATTTTTACACAAATATAGTAGCTTAAAAGGTGATGCTACTTTTTGTTTGGTTAACACACTTAGAGTGGTAAACCTGTTGTCTGTTGACAAGTCCTTGATTTCATTGTTCTTTATTTTCAACAATTTTCAGAAGTAAAAATGAGAGAGCATCAAATTTATGTAGAACTACAAAACATGTCTTTCCAGAGAAAACAACATAAGTGTGTCATTTCTGAAACGTTCATGCATTTAAAATGAATCCAGCAATAGTATAAAATAATAATAATAATGTAACAGCAGTCCTCATTCTGAAATGTTGGTAAGATTGCAATATCCTTGTTTATGAATGAAAAGGGAGTTATATAAACTGGTTTATTTAATAGGAGCAAATCATCAAAATTCAATTTAAAAAGCACTGCTGCTATACTTGTGTGATAAAGCTCATCATAAACAGTCTCCCTCTACCTAAGCTTTAGTGTCTTATTGAGTACCCTCTCTCTAGCTGTGTCTACTGTAGCATTCTGTTGTCCTGGGTGAAATGTACTTGGCACCTTTTCTGAAGTTTCTGTGTTCCTAGAGCTTTTACTGAAGTCTGTGTGGGTGTTAGAGGGCTAGAGTCTTTGACAGGAACTCATCCACAGCATTTTGTGAAAGCTATATCAATAGTGGGCAATATGACCTGGTAGATATCACGGAGTGTGAGGAAGCAGTATACCCCTCCGGAGGCTGGCATTGGCTCCGAAGATAATCAGCTTGAAACTCTGGGTCAAGATATGGGGGAGGAGGCAAGGTGAGAGAAACCTAACTGTAGGCATTTACTGCAGGCCACAGAACCAAGGCAAGGAGCTGGATCTGGAGTTCTCTTGAGAACTGACAGAGGCTGTGCGTGCAAGGGATTTGGTTGTCATGGGTGACTTCAATTACTCAGACATAGATTGGGAGGAACACTTGGCTAGGTCAGATTGTTCATGCAGTTTCCTGACTGTGATCAAGGAGCTCTTCCTGACCCAGGAAGAGCAAGGGCCAGCCAGAGATAATGCTCTCCTGGGCCTGGTCCTGGGCCTGGCCAAGGGAGATGATCCGGTGTTTGGCTTGAACATTGAGGGTCACTTGGGCGACAGCAGCCATTAAGTTATCAGGTTCACCATCTGCCTCAAGGTCAACAAATCAACCAGCAGGATGGAAATCCTGGACTTCAAAAATGCTGACTTTGACAGGCTCAGAGCAGTAGTAGGGCAGGCGATGTGGGAACAAGAAGGGAAGGCGAATGGGATGCATGAAGAGTGGTCGTTGCTCACGGATAATATCCTTGAAGCACAAAAGAAAACCGTTCCTGCAAAAATGAAAGGTAGCAGAAGGGCTGGCAAGCCCTCCTGCCTTAATAGGGACATTGTAGTACTCTCTTAAGAAAGAAAAAAGAGGTGTATGCACAGTGGAGGCTAGGGATGGTCCTCAAGGAGGACTACATATTAGTGGCCAGCACACGTAGGGAAATGATCAGGCAACCCAAGGCGGTGACTGAGTTTAGGTTAGCCACAGGAGTCAAGGACAATAAGTCCTTTAGGTATGTAGGCAGTAGAAGGAAAACAAATGGATGTGTGGGACAGCTCAACACCTTGGGACAGCTGGTACCTGACATTCAGGAAAAAACTGAACTCCTGAATGCCCACTTAGCTTTGGTATTTCACTGGACCAAGGGGAAAGTTGAGCGAGTAAGGCTTGTATGAGTAAGGCTCGTAGGGGACATGCCGGGAATGACTGTGGATGCTTAGCGGTGCAATACCAACTAGAAAAGCTAGACATTTGTAAGTCAACAAGACTGGATGGACTCCATCTGAGAGTGCTGAAGGAGCTGGCTGAGGGAGTTGTGGAACCCCTGGCAGAATTTGTGATTCACAGGGGAAATCGCTGAGGATTGGAAGAGGCCCAATATTGTGCCCATCTTCAAGAAGGCAAAGAGGAAGGACCCGGGCACCTATAGGCCAATTAGCCTAACCTCCATCCCGGGGAAAATCCTGGGAAATTTCATTGCAGAATCTATGTGCAATACACTCACAGAAGGTAAGAGTCTGAATGACAGCCAGCATGGCTTTTGTCACGGGTAGGTCTTGTCTTACCAATCTCATCTCCTTGTACAACCAGATCTCTTGCTGTCTGGACATGGGCGATGAGGTAGACATTATATACCTAGACTTCCAAAGGCTTTTGACCATGATATCCTTGTGGGAAAACTGGAAGATTGTGGGTTTAACTGCTCGATGGTTCAGTGGGTGGGAAACTGGCTATACGGTAAGAGCCAGAGAGTTTTCATGAACTGCTCTGTGTCGTCTTGGTTCAAAGTGGCCAGTGGTATCCCTCAAGGGTCCATGCTTGGACTGGTGCTTTTCAACATGTTTATCAATTATTTGAATAGGGGAGTGAAAAGCTCACTGGCCAGGTTCACGGATGACACGTTATGGGGCAGTGAGGTCACGTCAGAAGATAGGTTGCAAATACAGGTGGAGCTGGATAGGCTAGGGAGTTAGGCAGACTGGAACCTGATGAAATTTAACACTTCCAAGTATAAGGTGCTCCATTTGGGGGCAAGCAACCCTCAACCTACGTACAGGCTCAGTGGTGACAACTTGACTTGCACCATGGGTGAAAGGGACCTGGGGGTAATGATTGACCATCAAATGAATGTGAGCCAGCAGTGTGAGGCGGTGGTCAGCAGGGCAAATAATATGCTGGCATATATCAACCAATGCAGCTTGTGCAAAACTAAGGAAGCGATACTCCTGCTTCAGGCTCAATACCAGGAAAAACTCCTTCACAATCAGTGTGTCCAGACTGTGAATAAACTCCCTCCAGAGGTGTTGCAGTCGCCTACCCTGGAGGTTTTCAAAAGGAGACTGTACGGTCACCTCGCTGGGGTCACTTAACCCCAGGTGTCTTCCTGCCTGTGGGAGGGGACCTGATGATCTGCAAGGTCCCTTCCAGCCCCTGACCATCTATGAGTCTATTGGGAGTCTGAGGAAGCAGCTTTTACCACAGAAGATTTTAGTAAACCCCCCGCCCCCAATGTGCAAGTCAGTAGGTTTTTTTAATGAAGTAGAAGACATTGTTTTGAATATAGCCAACATTATATCTTCCATTTAATTAAAAAAAAATTAGCTTGCCCATGGAGGTGGGAGGGAGACAGTCATCTTTTTGCAAGAAATGTCAAAAGAAATATATGGCTTACAAGGTACCAGAATGTTGCCCAAAAACCTTATGAAGCTGGGTTCAGGGTTATTTCAGTCTTTCCTTGTAAAAAAAAAAAAAAAAAAAAGTCCAAGTTGCTGCTCCTACCTCCACTGCAGGGTGCTTCTAACTATACAAGCGATGTATGTGATAACAGTGGCCATTGAGCTGTGCACTAGCATAACTGAAGGCAGAGACTAGAGAACGGGGCTGCATTGCTAGGCGCTGACCTGGAAGCCTGGTGGGGGGCAGGGCCAGGGATAAGAGTGGTGCAAAAATAGCTGCAGAGGCCAGCTGGAGGCACCACCACCAGCCTGGCTTTCAGCACTGCTCAGGGTACAGAGCTGTCCTGCTAAGCCTCTCAAGCTGTCATTAAGTGCACATTACTTCGATCAAACAGTCGAAATGGCTCCCTTTAATGCTCAATACATGGCTTTTCGTTTGTCTTAGGGTTGTGTAAAAGCAATCCTCTTGCCCTGATAAATACTTTGCAGGATCAAGTCCTTAATCCTGCATGTAACTTAAGTGTGGACATAGCCTCATTGAAGGCTAACAGGCTACTCATGCTTAATGGTGAGCACCTGCTTAAGTGTTTTGCTGAATTTAGGAAGCTGGGATTGTTCAGCACCTTGCAGAATTGACCTGAATATTTCCTGTAGTATTTCAGTGCGAAACCTTCCAGCTTGCAGAGGTTGAAGAAAATATAAATACCCATTCATACCCACAATAATGGACAATTACTGCATACCACAGCTATAATGCTCAGGTCCGGCAATGTTGCTTTCGCTATACTGGGGGTCTGAGGAAGCAGGGTTTTTTTATGGCTGCTTCCAGGATGAGGGAAACTGGGCCTGGGTGCAGAGCTGTTCTCAATAGTGGTTAGGCTGAAAAGTCTCAAGGCTTCAGATGTAGGGGAATGTATTGGCACTACTTGCTATTAGGCTAGCAGGGGGTTGCAGGTGCATAGCTTCACATACCTGTTGCCGAGAAAACCAAGTGGGCTAGTATAGATTTAACATGATTGGGAAATATTTATGGACAGGTGAAGTCCTCAGGTCTGGAAAACACCATCTCTCTTGGTAAAGCAGGAACCAGTTTTACTGAATCTTTGGAGATTTTGCATCTGATTAGGCTTTGGACTGAGGAGGCAAAATTTAGGTATATATAGGTCAATTCTCTGTTGAGAGCTGCAGACTTGTCTGAGAGTAATACAGCAATTAGTTTTTTGCTTTGTTTTCTTTTTAATAAACCTAGCTATGTTGACAGGCATTGCCTGGTGGCACGTTTCCAACCAAATAACAATCCAAATACTGTCCTCCTGTCTGCATGCACAGGGCAAAACCTAGAATTTGTCTTTGGGCAAATAAATGTATTCCTGTTCCAATCAGGCTTCTTTTCCCTGTTGCACTTCTCTTATTCTTGGAACACTTTTTCTACCAGCAGGGCTAGATTCTGGTCCAAAAGACTGGGGTTGTGTCTAGCCCATGAAGGATTAAAGAACGGGAATAGCCCATGCCTTTGTATTTAGCCAGCTGCGTTTTTAGTACGCTAAGGATCTTCTAGGGCCCAGCAGGTGGCACATTTACAATGATGTGAGTTTAATCTCGATCCAGAGTGTGCAATCAGCTTGTCCAAAATAGCTGCTTTGTGGTAGGTGTTACTACCGTTCCCTGCCACTCAGGGTATGAACAAACTGCCCTTTTCACTGCTTTAAAAGAGGAGAATGAGCTGCTACTTACCATATATCAGCTGTTATGACTTAACAGTCATTGCACACATCAGCCATTAGGGCTTAACAGTTATGTTTACTAAATGGCTCTGTAAAACTGTTAAAGTTTTGCTGCAGAATCATGCGGATGCGACAGTTGCATCTATCTGTCACCTAAGTAGTAAGGGAGCAATTAAGTGCCTGTTTGCCTGTAGTAGATGGTTACCCTAGGTTGGCTCTGGACATGTGACCCTTCCACTCAGGTAGGTTTGCCCTTGATTTTTTTCCTAAGTGAATTCCACACAAGGTTCAGGTGCATGAGCTACATGGTTGTGAGGGTTTGATGTATATATGGTCCTGGTTGCAGCAGTGTAAAGGTGCTGTGTCCAGGCCCCAGGAAGCACTCAGAATGTAGGAACTGCTTTTCTGCAGTGTATGTGTCACTGGTTAACAGAGGAGGGGTCTGAAAGGAAAAGGTGCTGTGTAAAAGTTAAAATACACACTGTTGTTGAATATTCTGGCAGACTGGCTGGGGTGAGAGCTTTCCCTGAAATGGAGTGGTGAATTTAATTTTTATTTAAATGTAAACTACTGTGGGGAAGAATAAAAAAACAAACCAGAGTAGTCTAATGCAAACTATCCATGGTAGGTTCTGGCGTTCATGCATGTATCTTTTCCTACCAGTCTATTGCAGCTTTTCACTATTGTATTCCTTATTTCAGTTCTTGAAAGGTTATGCTGCTTTGTTGCATCATATTGTATTCAAGTGGTAAGAGCATTTCACTGTTAGGTGAAGTGATCCTTACCTTTATGAAATATCAAAAACATGCTTCAGGCCAGAAACATGAAGGTAAGAGGGAATAGCCGTTGTGCAGTGTGTGTAACTTGTAAAGGAAAATGTTGATATCCGAAGTTCGTATGAACAGCTGGAAGTAGGCATCCTTCATAAAGCATTCACACCCAGAAAAACCATTAAACATAACTAGTATTATGTTGTTTTGTCTAAAAAAAATTGTAATTCTTTTATAACGTTCTCTAACCTAAAGGTGGCAGTAATCAACCATGTTCTCCCAGCGTACAAATATAGTGTCACAGGCAAGTGATAGAACGATCCTGATTACTTGCTTTTCTAAATGAGTTTCCTTATCTTGTATCAACAAAGCCAACTAATTTTCATATGGCATGGCATTGTATATTACTGTTTTAACAGCTCTGCTACCTTTGCCTTATTGGTTGGTTTATACCTTTTAGATATGCTAGGTATGTAATAATAGACGTTTATTTCTCAGTTTCTGTACTAAATACTGACATGTATAAATTAAAGTATTTTTGGAATGTGATTACATAAAAGAACATTAATTTGCCAAGTGAAACGCTCATTTAGGAAATGTTAAGATCTAATGTTTCCAGCACAGTCTTAATTCAACCCCCTTGTGCATTATGATACTCTAATTGTATGATCACATGCAATCAGTAGGAAAGAAGTAAGAATAAGATCACTTTTCTACTAAGACTGTCACGGTGTACTCTTACTCGGCCAGCGTAAGACAAATATTGTGAGATTCTGTAGTTATTCAGATAATTCCACCGTTATCAGAGATTCTGTAGTTATTCCGGTATTCGGGAACCTCAGAAATGGTAATTTAGTCGTTTTTTCCTCCTCCTTTTTTAGTAATACAAAGTTGATATAATCATTTGTTGTTTCTTGCTACAAAGTTGGGGGTGTCTGGCTAGAACGTGAGCATTCATTGGTCATAAAGAATCACTTGTCTGAGGCTAGCAGTTCAGTATTTAAATGCATCCTTTTTGGAGCCCTCTTACTCTGCTTTACCATAATGTAGGTCCGTGACATTTTTCCAATCGGCTATTGTTTGCTGCATTCCAAACTGAAATTGTTTAGGAGAACTGGTTACTCATGAAAGCTTTGTCTTTTTAAAGTTTAATTATCACTTCTGTAAATAAAAGATAATCTAGGCTTTTCTTTCTTCAGTGCTGTATTGTATTAATGAAACCTGCACCAAACCACACAGCAAAAGTTGGCAAGACGTTTGATTCTCTACAAAATGCTACTTCTAAGCAATGACCCCATTTTATTCCAAATGTATGCAATGACTTGGTTTATGTCCACTATAATCATTTTTCATGAAGTGGGCAGTGAGGCGGATGAGTAACCATCTGCACTTCATTGCAGTTAGTTGCATGCTGGGAGGAGGGGGGTGTAAAAATAACTACTGAAACCCAATCAATCAAGAAGTGAAAGCCAGTCATCCACCAGTGTAAAACACTTAACTGGTATCAGCCAGAAGTAGGCCCTTTTTTGATAATGCAAAAGCGAGGAGGCTATTTTCTGTTCCCAAGGAAAGGAGGGACCATGGGAAAAGAGGCTGTTCCTCTAAAGATAAAAAGGGAATGGCTGCCTGAGAGCTGGCCAGAGGCAGCTAATCAACCTTCTTACTGGTTCCCCAGCTGATTTTCCTCTGCTATTGTGTCTGATTGTTGGATTTTGAAACTGCGTAGCCATAAGTGAAAAATAACGAGGAAAGTTTTTAGTGACAAATTGCAATGTAATTGTAGCATCCTGCGATAGTTATTCCTTCTCCAAACACACAGCTCTGCCAAGTGTCTAAAGCTCCTCTAGGTGTCCTACCTCGGACAGTGCATTTAATTCCTGTGCCACGGAACCTCCAGCTGGTCCAGAACCCTGCCTCATCCGCTCCAGCTCATCAGTGCTCCTCAGGAGAGTCGTGCAGTGGTTAGAGCAGAGGACTGGGAGTTGGCAGATGTGAGCTTTATTTCTGCTTTTATTACTGATATGCTGTACAGTGCTGAGACTGCCTCTCACCCTTGAGGATTCCCATATATAATGGGTTTATCATTTACCTACAGTTCTTCCTAGTGACAGTGTGAATGGGAATGTTTGCAAAGTCTTCTAGGGTGCGAAGTCTCCTAGGGTACAGAAGAATGATGAGCATTGTAACTAAATAGCTATTGTATGCACGTTCTCTAGGTCAGTGTTTCCCAAACTACTTGACTTTTTAGTATGACCCCATTTTAACACTTGAAATTTCACACAACCCAGAAGCCAACCATAACCAAATAGCAATCAAGCAACATAATAATGAACAATAATTATATCTTTATTAAAGTTTGAGTATTGTAGAACAATACTTAGAACAGCATATAAATCAATGCTGATGAGATGGGGCTGTTTTGAAAGTGGATGCCATCCAGGATGTACATCTCTAAGGAAGAGAAGGTTGCAAGTGGGTTCAAGGCAGCAAGGGACAGGCTGACTGTCCTACTTTGTGGCAATGCTGTAGAAGATTTTAAGTGTAAGCCACTGATAATCTACACCTCTTTAAAACCACATGTATGAAAAGGACTAAGTAGGAACATGTTGCCTATACACTGGGCTGCAAGCAAGAAGGCATGGGTGACAGGAAAAGTTTTTGAGGACTGGTTTCCTCAACATTTTATCATGGAGGCAGAGCACTATTGCAGGGAGACTAACTTTGCATTTAAGATATTGCTCGTCCTTGACAATGCTCCTGAACACCCTAACCACCTGGAAACGATCAACCCTAGCGTGAGAATTGTGTTCCTCCTCCCTAACACGACTTTACTAATCCAGTCTCTTGATCAGGGTATAATATCAACATTCAAGGCCTATTACCTAAAAAGGAGCATGTCCTAGCTTCTGGAGGATACTGATGGACCCAACAAGCCAACAGTCCATGAGTGGTGGAAGGCATACAGTGTGAGGGATGCCATCAACATCATTAAGACTTAATGGGATGAAGTGAAGTCCACCACCATAAATAGTGCTTGGAAGCCTCTCTGGAAGGAATGTGTTATGGACTCCAAGGGCTCCCCCCAAAACTGTGCACAGCTGTTCAAGAGGTTATTGATTTTGGACAGAAGGTGGGAAGAGATGGACCTTAAGGAGGCAGACATCATGTAGCTCATCAGTTCCCACAATGAGAAATTAAGTGTTGATGAACTGAGAGATTGCAGCTGATGATGAGAAAGAAGGAACAGGAGCAAGAGCTAGTCCTCGAGGTCAGGGACATGACTATGAAGAAGCTGGCAGAGTTTTTTGCACAGGCTGAGACTTGCTTAGTTTGCCCTGAGCTAGGGTCCAGGCATGGTTTGAACTCTCTCCTTGGTCTCTACAGGGTGTGTGCCTAGACCCAACAATCAGCCATGTACTATGTTCCAGTTCTTGAAGCCTCACTCAGCTATACCCATCCCCAACCCACTGGTGTTGGAAAGTGATAAGAGCCCCATGCCTATTCATTCTCCTGTGGATATTAGCCTGCCTGTACCTCCTACCAGTGACATGGAGTCTGACACTGAACACCCTTCACCACCTTCTCTTCACACCAACTAGACGTTCACTACCACCCTGTGCTTCTGTTTGCTGTTGGTGAGTGCCAAAATTGTCTTGTAAAAGTGGTAGAAATTGGTCTGGGGGTCAGCACAATCAAGGTCTTGGAACATATCCCTATTGGTTACGTTGTAAAGTGGGTTCCTTTTTTGCAAGTTGATGGAACCAAATCAACATGGCATTTGGTGACTAGTGGTGTCCACCAAAGGCTTTGTTCTTGGACCTGTACTCTTTAATGTCTTCATAAATGATCTGGACACTGGTGTCAAAATCAGACTGGTGTATCCATACTGGAGGACAGGCTGGTGATCCAGGCTAACCTCGATAGGCTTGCAAAGTGGGCAGATGAAAACCTGATGGCATTCAATATGGAGAAATGCAGGGTGCTACACCTCAGGAATAAAAACCCACATCACATTTAAAGGCTTGGCAATGCTGCACTTACTAACAACATAACCACAAGAGACTTGGGGGTCGTGATCGACCACAAGATGAACATGAGCCACCAATGCAATGCCACAGCTGGCAAAGCGATCAAAACTCTGGCTTGCATCTACCAGAGCATCTCCACCAAGGCTCAGGATGTCATCCTCTCACTGTACTCGGCCTTGGTGAGGCCACAGCTGGAGTACTGCATCCAATTCTGTGCTCCACGAATTAAAAAGGATGTGGAAAAGCTTGAGAGAGTCCAGAGGAGAGCCATGCACATGGTCAGAGGGCAGGAGAACAGGCCTTATGAGGAAAGGCTGAGAGCCATGGGACTCTTCAGCCTGGAAAGGCGCCGGGCTCAGGGGTGACTTAGTGGCAGCATAGGAGTACATAAGAGGTGTGCATCAGGATCTGAGGGAACACCTGTTCACCAGACATGCCAGGGGATGACACAGTCCAAATGTCACAAACTTCTGCAAGGCCATTTTAGGCTGGACACAAGGAAAAACTTCTTTACTGTCCAAGCCCCCAAGGCTTGGAACAAACTCCCCACAGAGGTGATGCAAGCATCTCTTCTGGACACTTTTTCAAAAACCATTTGGATGTTTATCTTGCTGGGATCCTTTGCCCCTACCTGTCTTCCTGCCCTTTGGGCGGGGGGCTGGACCTGTTAATCTTATGAAGTCCCTTCCAGCCGTAATGTCTTTGAAATCCATGAATTCAAGTTATGCACTGTTTTCCAGGAAAGCATGTACCACATAAACTGAGGGAAAAGCAATACTTGCATTCTGTTCACTGAATTTTCCAAATATGTCTGTGACGTAGGCAAGGAGACGCATCTTCTCTTGATCACAGAGAAAATCAAATTCCATTTTTTTCCAGTCCATTGCAAATGTGAGCAGCTGATCCTTCTGTTCAAAACATCTTTGTAGCACCCTTCCTCTTGACAGCCAGTGGATCTCGGTGTGTGAAACAACTACACGTCATAATCGGGCCCCGTGTCTTCACATAGTTTTGCAAACAGACATGCATAAACTGGGTGAAATGTAGCTTACAATTGATACAACCCATTGCAGTACTTCACCAATCAATCTCTGCTCTCATTTCTTTAGCTGCCAGTTGTTTCCTGTGAATCATGCAGGAGGTCCAAACAGCAGACAGAGCAACTATCTTCACCAAGACACACAGGCGTGCTCTGTGGCCTGCCATGGATGGCGCACCATCTGTACAAAAACCAGCCACGTGGTCCCGCAGAATGTTTTTACCTTCTATGTAGTCATGCAACACGGTGGATATTCCCTGTGCCATTACATGTGCAGGAAGTGGAAGACCAAACAATGTCTTCAAGAATACAACATGTGGGAACATGTAGTGCACAAAAGCTAACGTGTGTGCATCATGCCACTCAGTACTCGTATAAATTTGAAGGGCAAAAGTGGGGGTAGTTTTCAGGCATTCTACTAGCATTGTTTCCTGGTCACCTGCTATTGCCTCAAGCCTGCACCTCATGGTATTGTTTGAGAGGGGTATAGGTTTTTGTTTGTTAGTGCTGTCTAGCGAAAGCACGAAGCCAAATAAACAACACATGGAAGCTATTCACAAGGAATACTCTGGGAAATCACAGGGATTTTTTTCGGTGTCAAAAAGAGGAGTTTTCACAGCAACAAGTGCATTTAAGTTTTGTCGGCCTCACAAAACTCCATACAGTATACAAGCAAGTATCTTTGAGGGTTCTCTCTTTACCTCCTTATTACTAAGTAATTAAACGTTGTATACCCAGTTGATAAAGCTTATCATACAGCTAGTGATTTTGCAATAAGGCTTGCCAAAGGCAACTGTCTACCTTAGTCTAACAGAAGATAGTGAGGTCGTCATCTTATGCACTTTAACTATATACATACAGTTTGCCAGAAAAAGAAGCAGGTAGGTAATGCTCTCCTTATCCTGTGGGTCGAACGCTGAAGATATCATTCCAATCCTTAAGCAAAAAACCCTGTTGAAGTTTAGTGGGTGTTTGTTTGAATGAGACTTTGGCTCAGTCATGAGGAATTGGCTCTGGAACTGTAAGAGAAGAGAAGGGAAAAACCTCCAGATAATTCATGAGCATGTCCCTTCTTTGACCCTTGTCTTGATTGTTGATTGAAACATTAATTCTTCTACTTAAGTGGTGGATACAAAAATAAAATTGTCCTCAGGCATCCAAAATGCTTTTTTTTCCTTGTTCCGTCCCAGTATGCTTCCCTGTGCCGTAAAAGAAAATCAGAAAGGGTCATTGCTTCTTTTTAACCAGCACAACTAAAAGCCACTGCTTATGAGCACTGAGTAACAATAGGTGCATCGTTATAGTGAAACTTAATTTTTTCCTCTGTACAGATTTTGGTCCCATTAATGCTTGATGAAACACTACTGACTTCAAAGAAGTTGCATCAGAAATGCATTTGGACCTGTTAATTATATAATGTCCACTTGTCATTTACGTTTCACAATGTAAATGTTTACTTTGTTAACTGTGGTGCACATGTTTTCTAGGCTAACTTCTGTGCTCTAAAAAAAATCTTACCAGAAATAAGGCAAAGAAAGTAGGGTGGGGTGGCACCCTACAGATTAACAGGCTAAGGACCTCTCAGTAAATATCAGTAGTTCTGCATAGATATGCATCTAAGAAACATTGGTATTTGTAATACTGCTCATCAAAGAGTTTTTTAGGGAGTTTCTAGAGAAAACTTGTATCACTCTTAGACAAACCAAGAAACTGATGTGTTACCATGGGCGTTCATAAAAGGTTCATGTAGCAGGCAAGTGCGTGAGTGTTGAATTGCTAGAGTATCTAATTGTTCGGAGGGTTGGGAGTATCTTGTGACGTGGAAAATGGGTTGATGCTGCAAACTCATGGCTTCGTTGCGCATAGTCCTATTAAACTCCACTTGTAGGAAGAAGAGCAAGGATAGAAAGGCATGACGGAGTGGATCACTCTAGATGTACTCGATTCATATGCTGTCTCTCTAAAGAATCCACTTCTGTCACTGTTGGGGAGGATATCGGTCTAGATGGACCGTTGTTCTGTCCCTCTGTAGCACTTACTATTTTTAAGTTCTAAATGGCTGCATGCCTGACTTCCCACACCTCCAATATTCATATGTAATCAATACTGCATCCAAATGCTGTTAGTGTTGGACAAAAAGGTTCTCATTTCAAATTGAAAGGCTACACTCTTATGCAGAAATGGTTTGGGAAAATAAGTCCTTAGATATTATAGGCCTAGTTGCCAAGAAGTGGTGTGAACGTTTACCAGCAGTTGCATGCTTAATGTGCATATATAGTCATTGCACCTGTATAAAGGCCATTTATTCCACTGAGCTATAGTTGGCCCAGCTCTCAGGCAGTATATGCATGACATTGGTTAGACTTGTGTATCTTTAATGCAAGACCTTTTATACAGCTGTTCAGATGCTTACTGAGGGCCCCTCTACGTTTGCAGGTAAAGGCATGATGGGATCTAATGCATGATCCCCACAATCGCACCTCTGCAATGCCATACATGCATAACTCAGTTTTGGAGCCCAAGAATCAAGCTTCTGTGGCTGGAGTAGAAGCCCCCTCAGCTGACAGGGCTCCCAGCCATGGGGATGTTCCACAGAGCTCAAAAGACCACAGCTCATTTTGTGATAAAAACATCATTTTTGGAATTTCTGCTGGTTGTTATACTCCTAAAATATTTGTGTTTTGGTGTATAGCAATGTATCATGCATGTCATGAACTGCATTGATTCTTAGGAAAATTGCTATAAAATTTAATTGAAAAACTTAATTTGAGTACACTATTGAAAGGGGCACACTTATTGCAAAGGCAAAGTTGATAGTAAGTCCTATATATTTTGTTGCTTTTCAAGTACTCTGGTTTTTTTCTCCCACATTCTCCCATTCTTTATTAACTACTTACACACCTGGCTTAGGCATTAGATTTTAATGTTCATGTTTATTCTTCTGATCATGTGCTGCTGTCACCTACCTTTTCACAGGTATGATGCAACTTATTTGAAAGTGAAGTAGATGGGGCTTCCAGTAAGACATCACACTCCTACTTACTGACTCCTAAAAGAATGGAGTTAGAGTTGCAGAAGCCACTGAAGATCCTCTATTTGCTTTTTGAGATTTTTTTCCTCACTTCATCTGTTTGATCAGTCAGGTAAGCTCTTACATTTGTAAGATTCACGTATTTCTAAAATTCCCATTACTCATCCTAATGTTTTAGAAATTACTCATCTCATCTGTTATACATTTCCATTGATTTTTGCCATATGGAGCACAGTACTGGAGAATCATCACACTCGGGGATAAGCTGGATGCCAGATGAATGGCTGGGACATATTCAACAGATGGTGGTGGGGTGCATGGATAAAGATTTTCTTGGCTGATACTGAAAGCTGTTTATTAACCAGCCATATCAGCCAATACCAATCTGATAACTGATTTATAGGAATGCAGCTGGGCAGCATGGAGAACAGTTCCCTGCAGGTAAGTCTGGACAGGAAGGGGCATGGGTGGTGGGGACAGATCAACGTCCTTGCGGTGAGGGAGTGGGGTAGGGACTGAGGCTGGGGGTGATGCTTAGCCAGGGTGGTGCATGGGACCTAGGGTGCAGGGAGTGGGATGCAAGCATGAGCAGCTTGTCCAGGGGAAAAGCATCCCAGCACTTAAAAATGGTTGTGGGGGCATTTGAATTAAAGCTCACTGAACGGGCTTTAGTTCAAGTGCTGCCACCACTGTTAAGTGTGGGGATGCTTTTAAGTGGGGCAGAACTGAGCAGGGGGAAGGGGATGTGAGCTGCCTGCTATGGGCTTGGGGCTCTTTGCTCTGCTGCCCTGGGAGTCCTGTGCCGGCCACAGGTTCCCTGCTCCCCGTCAGCAGGAGGCACAACTCGCAGCCCCCACTGCTGCTGGGCAGGCAGGGGACGCATGGCTGGTACAGGGCTCCTAGGGCAAAAGTGGCAGGGTGGAGATCCCTAAGCCCACTGCAAGCAGCCTACATCCATCTTGTGCATAAATCGGGGGGGGGGGGGGCACATGCCCCCATGCCTTTTCCAGGGGTGCACAGTGGTGGGGAGCTGCCCCCCCCCACACCCACTAGACAAGCTGCCCACAGCTCTGTCCTGTCCCTGTCCCTGGATCCTATACGCTGCCCTGAACCCTGCCTCACTCCCACTGTGGAGGCCTCAGTCTGCTTCCCTCTTACGTGCTCCCTGGCCCAGACTTACTTGCAAGGAGCTGCTCTTTATGCTGCCTGGCTACATTTCTGGCCATGTGCATGTGTGGTCACACACATGCATGCAGTGACCTCTGTCTCACTCTGGTGGCTCCAAGCAGGCTCCTTTGAAGGCTAGAATGCTGCCCAGCTGGAAAGGGAAACCTGTCATCTCCTGAAGGAACCCAGATGTCCAGGGGCCCCAGCCAGAAGGCATAATTAATTGTTTTTATCAGTGAAGGTTATCAGCAACACCAGCCAAAAAAAAAAGCCGATAGCTGATAACATACATTTCCCTTTTATCAGTGATGATCTAATATGCAACTAATATATCTGTGTGCCTCTAGACGGTGGTTTGGTTGGTCAAATTTCAAAAACATGCCTGGTGCTTTATGAGGCACAAATACAGACAGGCTATACATACCCTAAAAAGTTTGCAATTGGAGGTACTGATCTTGCTATGAGAATTGTTCCATTAAAATACAATGACAGCTAAATTCTGTGAAGCATCCTGAATAATGTTTTTTATGGATGGGTTTTATACAACCTAACTTACATATTGCAAATAATATTGCTATTACTGTATATTTCAGCTTAAAGAAAAGTGTGGGAAAAGTACTGGCAAATAGTATTTGACTGACAGCCTCTTGTCTACTTGGTAGAAGTAGTGTTGTAGCTATGATGATCCAGGTAATGTGATGTGTTTCATGGGACCAGCTGTATAATTCAGAGATGTTTGACGAGCTTTCTGGCACAAAACATTCTTCTATGCATCTGGGAAAGGAGGCGGAAGCCAAGCTAAATAATAAGGGGGAAATAGAACAGTGGCTTGAGTTCAAGTCTGTGTAAATAAAAGCAGTCACTTAAGGAATAGCGAGTGGCTGGGAAGTGGGAGCAAAGAGAGGTGATCAGAAGTAGTTTAGAAAACAAGGGAAATGCAGTAGAATGGATAACCTAGCTATTAGGGCTGTGCAAAACAGCTGTTTCATTTCAGTTTCGGATTCAGCTTTTTGGAGGACAGTGATTGGTTTTGGTGTTTCTGATCATTGCTCTCTTCTGAATCCGTTTCAGACTTCTAATACTGTTTTGGTGATTTGGCCATAGGCTATAATGGGGAATCACCAAAATGCCTATGATTTTGACATTTCTTGCCTGATTGGGATGAACATTGCAGGGATGATGGACTCTTTTGAGAGTGTGAAGCCTGCTAGGTTTCAAAGAGATAGGTGCAGGGGTTTCTGGGAAACCACCTCAAACTATTGAAAGCAAAACTTGTGTGTGTGTGTGTGTGTGTGTGTGTGTGTGTGTGTGTGTGTGTGTGTAAGGTGCAGTAGGATGAAACCAGCAGGCATGGTAGCCTGTAATGGGGGGCCTTCCCAGTGCAGATTAGAACCCTGCCTGCCCTCCTGTTTATGGGCCAGTCGTCTGCCCCCCTTGTCTGCCATGCCTTGATGAAACACTGATTCAGATGTTTCTCAAGCGGGAGGCTGACTATTTAGGTGACATCCATTCCACAGCTCCATACCTTCCCTACAGGATAATAAAAGATATCAGAGGATATCACACAGGGTGATTAAAAACACCAGTTTTGGTAGGTACATAATAGGTGATTCTGTGATGCGGGAGTGGAAAATCATATTCACCAAACACCCATTAAATAGAAACAAATTGTTGTTAAACTGGGTCGTATTCAAACCAGTGACTTGAAGGCAGATGTATCTCTAGCTCTTTGCACTTGAACTATCTAATCCCCCAGTGAATGCTCACCTAAAACAGGACGTTATTGTGCAAGTTACCAACATTAAAGAAACATTTAAGGTTGCAAGGTGAAGTTCTGAAATTAGGTAATGCTGCATTGCAAGTTATGCGCCAACTTCATTTTTTCATGCATAAAGTACTACCATACAGTGTGTAAATTCATGATGGCATGCTGTTTTTTCTCCACTTTTATCATTTGCAGCCTGTGAATCTTAAATATATAGTGTTGTAACTATTTCTCTTGACCCAAAGGAGTAATTAGTAGCAGATGCACGTTGCTGTCATCACTGTGGACCACAGCCTAGGCTGGAGAATGACATAACACATGCGTATGAATGGGTTACACCAGAGGTGTCAGACTTACCTGGGCCCCCAGGATGGACCTGGACTACAGAGATCCTGGGTGGTCAGATCCAACCTGGGGCCTGAAGGCTGTCACAATGGCCTTGGGGGTGGCAAGGGGCCTGGCAGCACTGGCAGTGAACCAAGCGCATCATTACCAATGACCACGTCCAGCAGGGCTAAAGCACCCCAGATTCTTAACAGGCCACGCACCACCAACTTCAGAAGCTTCCTGCTATCCTGATGGGCTGAAAAGCTCCATGGGCTCATGTTTAACACTCCTGGGTTACACAATTGTTTGAAGGAGCTGTGGACTATTGGATATTAGGACTCCCGGGTTCCCTTCCTATCTCTGGAAGTGAAGTGTGGACTAGTGCTTAAGACTGGGGATTGCAGGCAGCATAGCTAGGTGCATAAATCTGACACACTTGTTTTGGAAAAGGAAGTATGGCCTGGGGAAAAAAAGTGTGGGGAGGAGATAGATCTCTCTCATGCATGATTTTACTTGCTTTGTGGGCAGTCATGAGAGGATGCTGGCTGTGTGACATCCTGGCAAGATGGGAAATAAGAGACTCCATATGGGCACAAGAGCCTGCCAAGTTCACTACAGGAGTTGAACTAAAGAGAGAGAACACATACACACACACTTTTTGCTCTTTGACGTCTTTTTCAAAGCCTTGTGCCCCCCTTTTTAGATATTAAATATTACATTTTAACAAAATTGACTTTAATATTTTCCAATGTCATAAAGGGAAGGCTGGCTGTATGAGGTGGACCACCCATGCTTGGACTCTTAAGTTGAATATAATGGTGTGGGAGGTCTTCATTTTTCAGCTGGGAGGTAAGCACGGCTCTCAGGAGTATACTAGAACTCTTTGGCACAGGGAGTGCATTTTAGTTCGCTCTCAGCTAATGGACGTGAGCTGCAATATCTTCAATTGCTGTTGATCCAAAGGCAGCTCTAATTGTTTTTCTTTCAGTCGAGGATTTTTTTAAAGCCCCTATATGACAACGATACCTCCGTTCCATTCTAACACGACTTGCCAATAATTCTGTCCCTCGGATGCAAAAAAGGGTCATCTTAGGGGAAAGTACTTCTTCCAGTTTGTCAGCGTGGATCCTACTGTGGAGGTGTTATAAGCCTCATATGTTGTAGTTCTTTTAAACAGACATGTCCACAGGGATTAGGCTTCCTCCTGTTTCCATGTGGGGACATAAAGGACAGAACGGCTGTGAACTTTCCTCGGTTTACTCTGTTGTTGCTCGTGAGATGTAATCTAGACAGTGCCTGATCTCCTGCTGTTTCCTGCACTTTTTGTTCAGTCTTTTTAATGGAAGAATTCCTCTCTAGTCTCTCTTTTTCCCTTTAATATTGGACGTTTAGCCCCCCTTGGTCCCCCCCCAAATTTAAACAGGGGACTGTCCTCTTGCACTCACTCATCCAACGGGGTGTAAATGGCTGGTGAGGTGAAGATCTTGCTCCCTTAATCGGCAGGCACAACATATAACTTTATCACCTCAGGAAAAGACATCCTCAACAATGGCTCAGCCTTGCCTCACACCTGAACAGATACAAGGCTCAAAAGGCATCCGTGGCAGCAGCCCATGACTTGCAGGCAAGGATGCTGATAATCACACGTTCTGCCAGCAGGTGAGGATGTTGGAAAGGGCGTCGGGGACATTGCAGCGCCAGTGGCCTTGGTGCTGAGCGCATTGCCAGTGGCTCAGAGAGGAAGGGACCTGCTATTTACACCATCCACCTCAGATGCTGAGCAGCTTTCTTACAGTAAATAGGATTACAGCTTGGAGTCTGATCAATATGTAACGATGAGCTGAAGTGCCCTTCCGGCAGCAAGCTTTCAAAGTCCTTCATGGTATTGTATGATTGATATGAGGTAGCCAAGGCAACCCCTAGGAGCCACCTGGATCCTGTCCTACTTGCCCTCTCTCTCCTCTGAGTCCCACCCTGTTGTTTCACCTGCCTCGGTAGTGTTGTAATTGGGTAGGGAGGCTGCCTCGGCTGGGATCCTCCACCTGAGGGGTGCTGTCTCCCAGGCCCCTCAGACCCACTCTCGCCCTTTGCCGTCTTTGGGCCCGTTTGTGAGCACTGGGCTTGTTCCCTCAGTCTTTTCTACCACATGCTACAGTCCTTCAGCTGAGAGCAGTGCCCTCCCGGGTGCTGCTGGCAGCCTCCAAGCATCCCAGGGCTTGCAGCTGGGCCTTGGCCTGCTTGGCCTTAGCTCACCTATGTTGCTTCCCCACTTTGAAGGGTTTAAGACCCAGGTTGCCCCTGGCATCTTTCTCAGTGGCTGCTTCTTTCCCTACAGCAACAACCTTGTCTTACAGTTCAAACTTCGATACGATGAAAAATACGAGCATCCACTCCCAAACAAAAGGTCCCCCCAACCCTGGGTCAATGTCACACCGTGATAACAGGCTATAATACAAGGCTGAAATACTTACTGCTGCTACCCAGTGTTGCTGGAGGTTTCTTGCAACTCCCTGCAGCCTGCTGTCCTTCCTCCTTGGCCAGTCAGGCCCTTCTCTCCCCTGAGGCCTCAGCTCTGCTCCTGATTTTATAAGGCCTCCAACCCACAGTCTGGGTCACCTAATGCACTGCTTATGCTCCAGGCCTGTCGGTCACTGGTGGCACTGGGCAAGTTGCACCTGGGCAGGTGACCATTTTTATTAAAAGGCTCTTTGCCACTATCAGTTCCTTTAGGGGGCTGGCACCAGTGTGGGGTATGGGCCCCATTATATATACAGCCAGCAAAACATCTCAACCACTGCTGATAATAGGCATGCCTTGCACACCAGAAGTGGAGGACTCCTCTCTCAGGAAATATTCCAGGTGTGCATTTCACCCAAGGAATCCTCCTCTTACCTAGACAAGTTTGGTCACCTCAAGCATTGCAAGACCTCCTATCAGGGATCTTAGTCACAAAAGTGGTCCAAATGGACAAACTTAAGCTATTTAATATCATTACTTAAGGTAGGAATTTCCCAGTGAGGGTACGTTGCATTCAGGGAAGATGCTGTGTCATGTCCCACCTTCATTTCCTTTGTCTCATAGTTAATAGAAAAGCTTTATCACATTTGAATATTTTTTATGTGCATGTGACATCAGGATTGTCTGTGGTATATGCAGACTAGAAAAAAGTCTACCAGTTCACTCCAAACATGGGTATATCTTGCTGCGTTGCCTTCTGGCTAGCATACCTCTTCTACAAGTTGTGGTACTTAAGCCTGCTTCGACAGAAACCTCTTTGGCTCATTCTGAAATGTAATAATATCTGAAATCCGTAGTCAACCGTTTACCAAGCATTATTAATGGCAAGAGCAAATGTCAGACTAAGAAGAGCAGTACTATGATCTCTGTTTGACCGATGCAGTTAATACCACTTATTTTTCCTATACCAATGGAAAGTGCTTATATCAGTCAGCTCTGTGGGATCCACAGTGATGCATGTTCAAAGAAGACAAAACATTTTCAGAGTTTTGTTGTCAGCATAGATCCTCTTACCTGCCCTCTATCCCACTTTTGGAGTCCTGTGTTACCAGGAACTGACAGCATGTCCACTGATACCTTCATCTTGAAGAACTTCAGGCACTGTAGGGCAAGGAACCATCCTTTACAAACACTGTTTGTATGACAGCAGGCCTTTTAAGAATTTCATGCTAAAACCTAGTAGTAGAGTTGGGGTGTAGTTGTACATGATCGTCCAGGAAATATGTAATAAGTGAGTAGTTGGGAGAAATGTTAAACAAGCTTTTGGGCACAGAGTGCCCTTCTTCAGGTCTGGGAAAGAAGCAGAGACGGTCTAAGCTAAACACTAGATAAAACAATGACTTTTAACTCCCATTATGTAAATGAAAATAGTAATTGAAATAATTGGAAAAGGGCTACAAAATATGTCCAATAAAAGATATCACTGACCCCCCCCATCTCATTGAAACAGTAATATGAATGGTATTGTTATTGGTGGTACTATTATTGAGCAACAAAGTTCCTTTCACTTCTGATGAAGGTGCTGTTATGTTTTCTGCTTGTTTCTTGCCATATTGTCATTAAGGGGAGGCATTGGCTGAGCTAGCAAGTCCCACTTGAGAATGCAAAAAGTAGGGAAGTAATAAAATGGCATTAGGTGTTCAGGGCCCCATCCCTACATGTCAGTGATGTCTGCCAGTTACATTCAGTGCATGGAGAAATTTTACAGCATTAGGACCCAAGTTGTACCTAAGCATGTGCAAAGCTGTTGAGAGACTGCTGGTCAGTTGTTTCTAGCATCGCGCAATATGCTTGCATCTTGCCATTAAGTGTCAGTTAGAAGGAAAAAGCGGCATTTAAAGACAGGCACCTAGTTCTACAAAATGAGATGCAACACATTCTCTTTTTCCAAGCAAAATATGTCAACCATTTAAACTTTTTTCATTACTTTCTCACTACTCTCATACAATGCTTTTACAAGCAGTGCTCAGTTAGCTCCATTATCCCAGTAGTTAGCTGAAGGCACTATGTCTGCATTGCTCAGGAGTAGACATACAATAATGATTTTATGAGAGTCTAGAGGTATGAGGGGAATGAGTATGTTTACATGGGCATCTTTACTATGGAAAAGCTATAGTTGGTGTATGAGAGAAGGTAAGGCTAGGGCAATATCTCCATGGCTAGGTAGAGACGGTCAAAAACCCAAGGCTGAGTTGATTCAGTCTTTGCAGGTTAGTCTAAACTCCACAGATTAAATTGAAACAGAAGTGAACAGACATTTACCTTTGATACAAGAAATGCAGCTACATGCTTGCAGTGACCCAGGTCAGAAGCGGGTGTGGAGCAGTAAGTAGTGTGTTCGCTTCTTCTCCCTGCTGCTGTTTCTCTGGGATTTGAAGTTCAGAATTACAGTAGCAGGACTCTGCAGGGTTGCTCATCACTTCTTCCTGTTTCCAGGTGCCTCTGGGATTTGTAGTCCTTACAGCCAGCAGTAAGTTTGAGCAGGGCCTCAGACCCCAGCCAGGGTTTGTCTGTGGTGGGGGGGTAGTTCCCCTCCCCCCTTGCAGACTGAGCTGCATCCCCAGCTGGGCTTGCCCCCCCTGCTATCCCCTTATTAGCCAGCCCTCACTGCTCTGGCTAGGGAGCACAGCAGTGGGGCCCAGCCATGCTCTCTGGAGCAGACGGCACAGCCCAACCCAGGGCTGGAAAGCGTGCTGGGATACTGGGGGATGGTGATTTAACTTGGTAACCAGGAAGGGGCCTAGGACAGAAGTTTCATAAACTGGTTTGACCCAAATCGGTTAAGTCTGATACTACATTCAACCAGGTTTATCTAAAACTAGTTTCAGCCATTTTGAAACTGGTTTATGTGCCCTGAGCTTCTGTTCTGTTACAGGTTTAAACCAGTTTGTGATCACTTAAACCAGTTTATGTGTAGCAGCTTCTGTCCCTAGCCCATCTGCTCAGACTATCTTGCTTTGGAATTGTTGGTGATGCCAGCCGTACAGATGATCCCTCTCGTGACCCGGAAGTGCTGGCTCTAGAATTGGGGCACTACCAGTGCAGGATAGTTAGCAGAGACTTGGGATAGAAGGTACATGATGGAGTGGCCAGTTTTAGCCATAAAATTTCACGTACATTTGAGAGAGACTTGGGGGGTGGGTGTTGGCTCCTATTATGCACAAGCACATAATTATAGATTCTGTAAAGCGTTGATAAAGCCAGTAAAACACAAGGTTATTTGTTAGTCCTACTGAAGTAGAGGACTCGGTGGGAACAGTTCAAGTGCACTTGCATGCTTTTTGGGCTAGAGTGAATTTTGTGCAAAACTCTTTTTGTGGAGTCAGAAACAGCTGTATTAATGTGCTTTTCTGCTCTAGATTGGCAGTTCAGTATTGTGTAGGTTATTTGGAGTGGCATAAAACGCCCTACTTTGCTGTATCCTCACACCATCTTTACTGGAGAAATATTTTCCCTATAATCCATTATTTAAAGTGATTATTTCATTAGCATTCAGATAATGCATTTTGTTGTGTGATGCTGGTTACCATTCTCTTCAGGCTTTTTTCCATGCACTTGTTATCTTTTTAAAAATCATTTTTGGCAGCATGTCAAATCAGAAGTCTTATAACATGGAAGTGGCTTGTCTAGGAAGCATGAAGTAGGGATTGTTTTCTTGCTATTTTTTGGCTTAATGGTGATAAGAACCTTTGATTCTTACTGGTGTATGGCTGAAAGCTTTCATGCTCAAGTACCCACATGAGTGCAGTGGTTCCCAACCTTTTTAGACTCGAGATAACCCTGAATAAACTCGAGGCACCCCTTGCAAAATGCCAGCTCTTAATTTTCACTTATTTGGGGGGGCTACAGAAAAATAACAGAACCATTTTTCTGTTGAAAAGAACTCAGGAAGACCACAATTATGGATTTCTATTTGAAATCTCTGGGTTTATCTTGTGAATTACGTTTGCAAATCCCCATTGCTAACAAAGTGTGGCACCCTGTGGCACTTTGAAAAGACCTCAAGGCATCCCAGGGTGCTGTGGCACCTTGGTTGAGAATTACTTCACTATTAAGTAAGGTTTTTTAATGAGTGACTGAGTAATTGTCATTTGGAACCTTTTTAAACCCCAGTAACTTCAGTATATCCTATGAAGGTGATGGCTTGAGTAGGATTCAAGTCTTTTGCAAGGAGGTGCTAAGACTTGGCATGATCACTCATGGCATGGAACTGCATAAAAGTCATTGCTCAAATAGGCTTAACACTCATGGTAACATTCCTCTTAAACTAGCTATTATGTTGGCTGTTCACCTGGCTTAGTTACAACCAGGTGCTTCTGATGAATGCTGTTGCAAAGCTTTTAATAAAAGGTAATGGAAAGGGGCTCAGCTCAGGCCAGAGAACACATACATAACCATTTAGGAAGGCTTCATTATAACCAGGGTGTTTAAATTGCAAAGCTCCACTGACTGACAATATATACAGGTCTAGTATTTATTAACCGTTTTACCTGTGTATTTTGAAAACAGAAATAGAAGTGCACAGTGCTGTAACATCTTGCTTATTTGTGTTTGTATCGGAAAATCATTGCTTTCCAATGAGTCAGATCCAAAACTGATTCAGTTCAATGAAAGTAGATCTTTCCGTTGACTTGAAAGAGACCCATGTCAAGCTCTATATGAGATGCAATTGGTACATAGGCCTCAGACTGACCGTCTGCACAGAAGTGATTTTGCCTTTGGCTAATAGAAACCAGCTGATGTTTGCATTCACTGGCAATAAAATCTGCAGTTAATCAGCTTTCTTCTTGCCCTGCAGTTATAGGGAGTGCAAAGTTAACTACAAGCAAATGTTTGTATTTCCTGTCCCCAAACTTTCAGGTTGCAGCCTGAACTGGTGAAGTCGGAGAAGCTGCAGGTGCTCAAGTCCTTCATGGATATCTTTAGTTTTTTGGGTCTTTTTTCTTAAGGTCTTTGTTGTGTGTATGACTTCAGAAACTTATGCATGCTTTTTTTGAACTTTTATTTACCTTTGATCTTACCATACAAACCATTAATCCAAGAGTCTCAGTTACATTACAATAAATATAATTATGGGCTTCATATGCTGAATTCCCAAAGGACAGGTTTATGAGTATGAAAATAGGTAAGTGAAACTAAAAATTGCAACAGCTAATGTAGCATAAGTGCAATAAAATCATCAAAGCTCTATCTACTTCATTCTGTTCAGACTTTTCTTTCCCCCATCATTGTAGTACCTGAATACTTCCCAGAAAGGCGGTACAACCATATTTGTCTCCAAGAGTCCAAGTATCTCCCTTCACCACCTTCTGTATTGTTTTAGGTTTGAAAGCAGAAATGACGCTGCTCCACAAAGTAAAGGTGTCCTTTTTATAGGCCATATAGAGGCCCACTGGGGAAGTGGAGGCAGGGATCCACTATTTCTTTAACTTTTGCACTGGAAGGAGGTGATGTGGCCAGCACCATGCTCAGGCCAACTTTTAACCCCAGGTAGTTTTGGGTAGGTGGCTGGGTGAGCCTGAAGCCTGTGCTAGAAGTAGAAATAGTGAGTGGAAACCCACTACCCTCACCTGAGATCAGCCAGGTCCTTGCAGCCAGCTGCCCTATCACCTGAGCTATGCAGCACCTGTTCCACAAGGTACTATGTGAAAATGTGTGACCTTAATATTTAATAAAGAAATTCAAATTCCAGAATCCTAAATTAGTTTTTACTCCATCCCAGTGATTTCAGGATTTGTCACAATGTTAGTGCCCTTATGTATTTGTAGGTTATTCTTTATATTAAGGTTCCATTTATATTTGTAAAGGGTTTCTAGAGGACTGATAAATAATTAATGGCTGTTCCAAGCACATTACAGATGCAAATAGCTTTTATTATAGATGATTTATAAGGACATACATAAGTGGATTTTGTTGTAGATGGTTTAAACTATTTATTGAAACATTTATTAGCTGTTTTAATATAACACTTTACAATAATTATTTTGTGTATTGAATACACAAAGCATTACCTGCTTAGGCCTTTATTCTGCCGTCAGGCTAGACCTCTATACCATGCATCTCTTTCCCTGTGTACATCAATTACTTCTGCACGAAGGCTGCTGGATGCTGTCCAGGATTCAGTTGAAAGGTCACGATCACATATAATGTATTCCCTTCTAGTTCAGTCTCCAGCATGCGCTAGGAATTGCTTTATGCCCGAGTGAGACTCTCTGGAACTCAAACTGAAAGAAAAATACTCTTCAGAATCGCACCACAATTAGGATGGCCTGATCTATTTGTGCTCAAGTCTCTGCCCCTCAGAGACTTCCTTTCTGACCTTGGACAGATTAGTTTGCCTGTGCCTCAGTTCAGCTGTAAAATGGAACCAGTATTGCTACCCTACTTCATGGTTGTTTTGTGGATAAATATGTTAAAGAAAATGTGGAACTTAGTGATAGCTTTATCCAAGGGACTTAAGCACCTAAGTCTACCATGTCAGAACAACTTGCATTTTCAAAGCCAAGGGCTAGGTGCCACCTTCCTAATGTACATACCTTGAGGTACCTATCTTTTTACTGGTTTACATATTCAAAGCAACTAAAGCTGCCACCTCAGACCTAATGAGCTGATCAGACCCCTAGCTCAACAGACTCCCAGAGATCGTAAAGTAACATCTTGAAATTAACTGTGGTAAATGGACAAACCATGTAGTTGGGAGTACTTTTGGACATGCTTTTGGGCTTCAGGTGCCCTTCCTCGGGTCCATCCGCTGTCCCAACTATACAGTTGGTCCAATAAAAAAACCCACAAAAATCCTTTTGTGTTTTTTCCTAGACCATCACAGCTACAGCCCTACAACGTAGGGGAACGCCAATCTCACTGGTATGGCCAAATCCTGTAGAAACAGTTAATCCTTCATGTGTGTAGGGGGCTGAACTTGGGGTCCCTTCTAACCCCTTTCAGAAATGCACCATCTGAGAAGCTGACCTACTTACATGCTTAACTCCAGGAGAGGATTGGAGTTGAGGATCCTAAGCAGAAGGTGTTGCCTGTCTCTGGCCTGTCGGCTCAGCAGTTCACTCCTGGCTGGAATAGACAGTTCCCTGCTCCACGGACAGGCGTCTGAAAAATGACTTTTTTTTACTTGCTTTGATATTCCCATGTTCCCTACAGGGTACCCTATAACTTGGGGCTAAAATTCCATTAAGTAGGGAGCTGTGGGTAGAGCAGTGACTAAATCCCTGTAAAAATGTTGCCTTTGAATATCATAGTAATGGGAGCCATATCGGTACATTCATTAAAAAGATTATTTAACAATTTGCTGGAATGTGTTTTTTCTTTTTCTTCTTTTAATCTTTTATTAGTCTAGAAATGGAAAATGTATATGGTCTCAATGGAGTACTCAGCAGATATAGTCAAGATTTGGTAGGTAAAAGCTATTCTGTTGCTATTGCCCCAGGCTTGTGATGTTAGGATGATGACTGAGAATAGATCTATGACTCTATTCTTGCATCCTGGAAAAGTGGGAATTAGTTGTTTAAAGTCAATTGAGAGTGTTTTAACCCAAACAGTAAGGCAAAATAATAATTAATAAAACAAAGCATTGTTTGCTCTGGCCAGATTAATCCAATTCCTGTCATTAATTAATTGATTGATCCATTGTCTGTCATGCAACTCTTTTGCATTTCTTACGTTCATGCTACATCAAACAGCAAGATTTCTAATAAAACTTAACAGCTTCCTATGTCCAGAATAGATACTATGGTTTACTTTAAGTAGAATTGTGCTTCAGCTCTGGAAATGTTTTGCATCCTCTTGAGAGTGTGTTTAGAAAGAAAAGCTTTACAGAAAAACTAGGAAAAAAATCTATTAGCATTACAGTGCTCCAAAGGAATACTGTCATAAGCGTTCATGGGAGTTTAATACTTTTATGTTCATTTTAGCAGGAAAAGATTATGTGAAGCCGGGATTTAAATATTTCTGGCTTAGACATTCTGTTTTGTAGTGTCTGGGGCAAATTTTCTGTAGGTATGAATCTGCAGAGCAAGTGACTTCAGTGCAGTTTTTTACCAATACTAGCCAAAAACGTGGCCCACTCCGTGTGCATCAGTCAGGTGAGATGATAGGTGTGAGCAATGCTTGTGCTTGGGTGGGCTTCTTCTGCTGATTGGGTAACTTGCCAGCTAGGTTAATCTTTTTTTTGAACAGTGGGAGTTAATGGTGAAACAACTCTGTACTTGCCTTTGCTCCCTGGAGTTGTGGAAACAGAGAGCCTGGAAATTCGTGCCCATTTAACGTTCTCTCCTGTCTTCTTCTCTTCCCAGCCCAAGCAAAATCAGGTATCAATCCTATTTTCATTCATGTCAGTGGCTATATGCTCACTGACTTTACTAGGAGTGGGGCTGGGCCTTTAAGCCCTGAAAATCATGAAGTCAGTATTGATATTGACTTAAGAGGCGAGGGAAAACTTTTAGCACCAATTTCTCTCCTTGCTTAATGAGCTTGATTGCTGTCCAAAGGTAACCTCTCCCAATGGTACAGAAAACAACAGGAGCACAAGCAGAACGTTTTTTCCAGGCAATTTCATTTTCCCTTTATTTTTATTTGGTGTTCTTGGGAAAGGATATGATTGTTGCAATTATGACATGCAAGACCTGCAAAACTATTTCAAAGTTTGTTGTGTTGTTATAGCATCCAGTCAATAGTAAGGAAATAGGAACAATCGAACCTCAAAAAGAGAGGAGAGGACTGGCCTTTAAGGAGCTAGGAAGTACCAAAACTTTTGGGGGGCTTTGTCTATGCTTGAAATGTTGGTTTGCCACATCAGCACAAATCTCTAAACAAGCAAAAGTAACTCTGATTTCAATTTGGTGTGAACTCCACAGTACAAACGGAGGCTTCGCCCGTGTAAGTGTGGGGGTTTAAAACCAGCGTAATTACACAAGTCGTTTCCTGAAATCTATGATGATTTTACAGCAGGGAAGCATTCTGACGCTAGGGATTCCACAAGTGCAATTCAGCCCTGGCAGAGTTTCACTCTAGCACAGAGTATGTGCTTTTTACAGTATAAACAAAGCCTAGGAGGAGCATAAGCCTGGGGAGTCTTCCCTACACTTTAAGTGCAGTTTGTGTGAGATGCTTCCATTACATATCCATATCCAGGATTTACAGTAGCCATGTAACTGAATGAGCCATTTACACTCACTCATTGACCTTCTAACGCCCTCAAACATTTGTCTGATGAAACTTCGGGTCATTGCTAGGCCTAACCCTCTTGATCCAAATCCTAACAGGGATCTTTTTTCACCGTGTTCGTCCTGGTTGAGAACCGCTGCTCTACTTTTGCACCTTGTGTCCCACCAAATGTTTTGTCAAAAAACCTTGGTTCCCACCATGATAAATCAAAACCCCGCTTTTGCACTGTTTGAGAGATCTGTTGATTGAGCTATATGAAATGCAAACAACTTTTGATTTTTTTCAATCGGGCAATGAGGTCAAGTCCCACCTACCTGACCTTTGCATCTCACCTGTGGGACGTATCCCGCTGCTTGAGAAACACTGCTGTAGAGGGTTAAATGCAGGTTGGTTCAGAGCTGCTCATATGCTGTTCCCGAGCAATCTTTTTAACTGTCCCAGATTTGTTCCTCCTAGGCATTTGCTCCTGGAAGCCTCCCCAAGAGAAATTGAATTGCAGTGAATCTGTAAGATCTGAACATCAAATTTCTGCCAAGTGATGGTCATGAAGAAAATTGCTTTCTGTAGGCCAGATTATGTTTCCATTGGCTTAGCTGAGGCTACTTGTGACAGTAGATGAGAACTGTTGAGAATAAAGTGTGTATAGTTTGGCCCTATGAATACCATTGTATTTCAGCCTCTCTTAGCAAGTTCCAATTTGTTTATTCTACAGCAGCAGAATTTTTCAGGTGGAAAATGGAGGACTTTAGCCAACTTAACTTAAGAAACATTGCACAGTGTAGCTTTTCTTTTTCAGTTACCCAAATACAGTTTATTTCTATAGCATCCCTTTTGAAAAGTCTTTTTGGTGTACATGCATTTTTACTGTTGCATTGGTAGTGAGTATAATGCTTAAATTACTTGGACAGAAAGCAGTGTTTTACTATAAATTGCATTATATGGGATTTGTGTGTGTGTGTATGTTTGGCTTAATAGCAAAGAGAAAAACAAGGCCACCTGGTGAGCAGGCTTTTAAAAATGAATTTAACTGAAGTAGCTCAGGCTGTGTGGCCATAGCTGATAATAAGAAACAAATAATTTAAATGCTACAGAGAGCCTTTTTTAATGGTGATAAGAAATTATATGCACACAAGTCAGGCAACTGCATGGGTTCAACACTAGCATTAACTCGACCATAATGCTCAGCTTGTGTGTTAAAATGAACACTACAAGCAGTTGTGGAGACTTAAACATTTCAGAGAGAGAGAGAGAGAGAGAGATTTTAAACACTAGAGAGTGGATTCTCTATAGCACCTGTAAAACATGGGAAAAGCTCCTTGCCTGGAGGACGGGTTCAATTCCAAGGACAGTATTTGCAAAGTGGCTGAGTTGAGATAACTTTAGCAAGTTAAATACTTGAGTACATCATATTTGATGCTTTTATTTGTATTTTTGCATCTTTCTGATTTAGCCCTGGAAATCAGGTAAGTTATGCCAAACTCTCAAAAATGGGCTCCAGATTCAGCTGTGCTTTGTTTCTAATTTCAGCTATAGAGGTGGTGATAGTTTTGATGACAGCCAGGCATTATGGAAAAGGATTGGCATAAACTATGATTTTCTTGTGAAGGAGAAACCTGGAAGGGGCAAGACCTCTTTACTGCTTCTCTACAGTGAATTTGGAACTAAATGAAGGAAACAAGAGGGCAAGATTGAAAGCAACTCCAAGAGCCCTATGGGCCTACACTTGATTTATTTCTCAGTGACTGAAGCCTCGGAAGAGCAGAAGCAGCCTTAACATGCACGTGGTGGAGAAACCTCTGACTTAAGCAAGCACTAGGGAAGGCTTGCATCGATTTGAGGCTTAACGGATACCTGTATACATTCAGGGAGGCTGCTCTGACACGCTAATTATAATGCACTGGAGCAGACTTGATTAATTGAACCAGTCTCTGTCTCGTGTATTAATGTCCCCTCGCTTCAAAATGGTGTCGGGGTACTTTTAACTAAAGCTTTTTGGATGAGCTTCAAATGAAGTGCCCTCCCCCCACCCCCGATTTTGAAATGCAGGAATGCTGATACACGAGAAGCTGCTGGCCCGTTACTTAGAGTGGCTGTCAGGGTTTTAAAGAGGCTTTAAGAAAGGTTCAGATTGTGGAAAATTTTCTAAAATAGGGCTTCTCACCTTTCCAATTCTTCAGGCTGGAAGAGAGGCAGGTGCAGGTCTGATGCGTGGGATCTGTCTTTGGGTGCAGTCTGGCATGCCAGATCTGACTGCAGAGAGGTCCTCGCACACTGGCATGATCCAGCACATGGAGCCATGTCATCTGATCCACAGGGCTCCCTATGTACAGTTTATGGAAATTTGGGGATGGGAGACCAGTGGCATTGTTAATTGCCATGGCTTTGAAAGTTGAAATAATCAGTGCTGCCACTGCTGTCCCACTGCCACACTTCTAGACCCATGGGGAGCCCCAGATTTCTAGACACAGTCCCAAAAGCCAGATTCGGCAAGCTGGAAGTTAAGAACCGCTGTTTTAAAAGAAATTCAAAAGAGGGAATTTAATGCTTTTTTTTTTTTTGGTGGTACAACAAACCAGGACCAAGATTGCTATGTGTTGTACAACAACAGGATGAAAAGACTGTCCCTGTCTCTGGCAGTTTTACATTTCTAAGACACTACATGAAGTATTAATTTTCTATGGAAACTTCCCTTCATTTTTAAAAAAAAAAAAAAAAAAAGTGAAAGTAATTTTAGCTCCAGGACAAGCGAGAGCCATGAACTATCAATTTAAGCTCATTTTGCACATTTGGTTAGTTTGCTCTTCAAAGAAAATTGCATTGTTACTCTAGCAAATGCCTCATCTGATGAATTAGCTCCGAGTTGTAGGACATCTCCTTCAATGAAACACAAATGCACTCATAAGTCACTTGCTTTGATTTTTTTTTTTAAACAGATTAAGGGTGTACTGAATTAGTCATATAAAATATAGTGCATTTGAAAGCTAGCTCTTTTTCCAATGTAATTTCCATTCCCCAGTCTTCTTATAGTATAAACAGGTAGGCATATAAATTAAGGTTTACCCATCCAACACCGCCATTGTCACAGAACCTAGATTTATGTTCAGGCAAATCCAAGTAAGGAGTATATTCTGTCTATTCGTATGGCTCCCATCAGTGTAGCATTTTTCTTTAGTCTTCCTCTGAGTGGGGATGGTCCTTTTTCCTTGGATCTCTCAAGTATATTTAATAGCCTTGCTATGGTGGGATGTTGACAGTGTCCTTGTCCCCTTATTTTGCCCGTGGTAGGCTAGGGTGTTTTTGGTGCCTTTGGGCTTTGTGCCTTGTAGTCTTGTGACAGGATTGTTTGTGTTGTTTTAGGGATAGGCTAGATAAGCATGTGTGTAGGATGGTTGTGGATAGGAATGCTTCTGCCTTAAACAGGAGGTTGGACTAGAAGATCTCTCCGAGGTCCCTTCTAGGCCTACTTTTCTATGATTCAAAATATTTACTCTGACATCCTTATCAAGACAGGAAGTGCTTCTATTCCCTATTTTACACAGAGGGAGAAGTAGGACATAGAATAATCAGGGTAACATTTGCAGGTAATTGAGTTGTACAGAGCATGTCTACAGTATATTGCTAGTTGTAGGTGACTGTGATTTGGGTGTGAAGACTCAGGCTCACCTAGCGTGAGTGTGAGCATTTTCACTGCAACCCCCCCCCCCCATCTGTGGTGTTGTCTTCACTGTTTCTGCACTCACCCATGTTTATCTGGGGCATTTGTCTCTTTTTTGCTTCTTCATGGAGACATTGTAGGATTCCTTCACAGTCGGGTATGGGTGAAGTTACTTGCCATTTGGAAGACTTGTGGAGAGGGCACTGGAAGAATCTCCTTACTATTATGGTTTAACCTGCATCCTCTCTGTCACTGCTTAAGCACAGGTTCAAAATGGACAGGGTTGTGTGCTTGAATATTTGATGATAGAAGAATTTGGGCAAAAAGCATTTTGGAGTGCAGGCGGACTACTGTTAGAATATGCCCTCAAGTGCTTCTGAACATTTTATTCTAAGTGTCCTACAGTGAGTGGGTCACAGGTACAGCAAGTCGCAGAGTGCAGACGCGTGCTATGTTTAGAGTAATTTGACTTGGGGGTAATTTGACTTTATGGGTAAAGTAGAACAAACACATAGCATAAAACCATACAGTTTGGGGATGAATTACTCTTTAGAAAGTGAGGAATAATTATTCATTCCTGTACCAGTTGTGGACCCACCTACCGAGTCACCTAGATGCTCCTACCACCTGGTGTCTTGGCACTGTAAGCAGCTAGTACTATGGTGTGAACAAGTGTTCAAACAACCAGATTCAGGGTAGGCGTCTTACTTTGAGCCACCTAAATCTGAGTTGGAGTCTGTTGCACGCAGGCATTTGCTGTGGTGCCCAGAGGTGGCCGGGGGAGGAGAGACTGACAACATTAGGGAAGGGAGCTGGTAGGTCTGGCAGGTGAAGTGGTCTGGGTTAAAACAGCACAGCCCTGGGACTGGCAAGCGGTGGGGCTTTCCCAGCCCTAGGGCTGTGGAGCGAACAGTGCAGGCATTTGGTAGGCTGGGTTAAGCCACTACAGATTACATTAGCCTGGGTTAACCCAAAGTTAATTCACTTCAGTGGTGAATTAGGTGCACCATTTTTAGAGTGATTTTTACACCCTGTGAATGCTTGTATGAGTGGGCATTTAGATTGGCCTAACCAAGGTTAGGGTAATCTAAATGTAATGCTTTTACATACCCCTAGAGAGCTGGTAGTGCACTCCATTTACGGCAAAAGTCAAATCTGGGGTAAATTTATTCTGTAGTAATTGCTATGCATCTGCACCATGAAGAAAGTAGGGATTTGAATTTGTCTTCTGAGTCACAGGCCAGTACCTTAACTACTTGGATATTATTCTTTTTCACTGCCTTTCCTAAAAAAAAATGATTGTTTGGAAGAATTCTGGGTAATGGTGGAAGGCAAGGGAGTTGAAGTTTCCCATTTGTCCCAACATGGCCTCTTAACATCCTTTCTAATGCATTGTATGCTTTTACCAGATGCTGCTGTTTTAAGCCTGTAAGCTGCAGGGAGAACCTTCAATATCCTCTTTAACAATGGCGTCTGTCAGCAAAAATAAAGCTATTTCCCGTAGTGCTTCTTCGTTTCATCTTTGCAATTAGAAACTAAATGCTAATAAAGATGTCAGTGCGTGTTTTATATTCATTATTCTTGAATGTAAACTTCTGGTTGTCCCCAGCTGGATTTCATCCTATAAAACTATCACTGATTTTTTTTTTTTTTTTTTCTCCTCTCTCTTCTCAGAACACAAACTAATAGCTCTCTGACGCACACAGCCTAGAGCGGCCCAGCTCGCTTCAAACATGGACAATCCTGAATCAATACAAAGACATCTTACATCAGCAATAGTTGTTAAGTGCTGCTAAGGGGATACTTAAACCTGCTGACTTGTATGCCAAGTTATTTTTGGCACAGCCTTCCGAACAGTGTAGTTTCCAATTAAACAAACGCAAACAGATCCTTTCTGTCTTTGTGCGAGGGGAGTGGCAGTGAGACATAATGCATAGCAAATCCAAACAGTGGTAGAGGGGCCGTAAAGCGTGGAGGCAAGAGAGCAGCGTTAGGTAAAACAAAAACATAAAGTCATCACTACATCATGAGCCTCTGCATATCTAAGGTGCTGTAGATTAAGTCGGTGCCTGCATGGGTAGAAGTTGTCAGTGGGAATTGCTTTATCTGTACCCAACTCTTCAGGTTTCTTTAATTGATGGGGGACGTGTTTATACCATATAACAGTGAAAATAGTATGTAAAAGACTATGAAGGAGGTTCCTCTACAGTACCATTACTGTATACAGATAGCTTTTTTTTTTTTTTTTTTTAATTAACACGCAGACCTGAATGTTGTGCCCATAAATCTGATTTCATCTCTACCAAGAATCCATTGCTCAGCCACCTTATTGTGGTTGAGTCAGCTTATCATGATAAACTGGTAGCTTATCATGTCGCTCTGGGCCTAGTGTTCTTGATTGTGCTGGTGGTCTGGGCGTTAAGGAAGCAGTCACCCTTTGAAAGCAGACCGTGGCCCATTTCTGCCCACGTACTTTAGCCAGAGAAATTTCAGACTGCAGCTCTGGCACGTTTCTGCATTAAAGTTAAAGGTTATAACAGTGGAGTCATTCCGCACTGTCTTCACGGAGGTATCTCATGCTCTCACAAGTGACTAGAGTAGATTGATATTATTGGCAGGATTAGATTGATTTCAGTTGAAACTGAATATCTTCCTCCAACATGGAGGTTGTAGTTCAGATTAGTGGTTACAATTGATATGGCATTCACAACTTTCAGTAAAGCTCCCAGTTGGACAGACATTCACCTAATCTGTCACAGGACGTTTAATGGATCAAGATTTAGACCATCAGTTAGTTGTTATTCTAAATGTCTCTGGTTTTCAGTGAGATGCAGGCTTCTTTATGCTTGAGCCATTTCTGAAAACTGTAACTTAGGCTGCTAAATTACTTAGGCAGTTCTGAAAATGTATTCTTTATCTAAGCCTTTGGTGACTTTCTCACATTTGCTAAATCATTCCAGAGAATAATGTAGTTGCACAGAAGTTCTGCAGTTCTAAACCAGATGCAGACGTTTGTGTGCAAAGCCGGAACCAATTGATCTGGCATTTGACGGTAGGTGGTTAAATAACTAAATCAACTAAAAGATATTTTTTGTAGCTTACAAGGAATAATTTGCTAATTACACATGAAGAGAGTAACTTTAAGTATTAGAGCAAAGGCAAGTGAAGCACCTGCAATTAGAAGTACTAGGTTGTCTTTGTCATGTAAGGGAAATGCCTGATAAATGAGAGAAGCTATGTTTAGGGAATTCCAGGAGAAGGTTAAAAAAAACAACAAAACCAACCTTACCTAAAAAATTAGTCTTGGTAATGGAACAGCATTTGCCTATGTGAGTCTGCATAGGTTCTTTTCTAGGTGCAATACAGATGTACTCCTTTAAAAGGATAGATGCCAGATAGATTCAGATTGCATCTCCGTGTTCCTCTTGTTGTGAGCGTCCACACACATTTCACTGTTGGCATGCTGCATGTGATCAAATTCTTTTGGTCACTAGTGCCTGTTCAGAGGAGCTTCCACTCAACCATCTGAGGACACATAAAGCAGACCAGGTCCTGGTACTCCCCCATTTTTAATTATTACCTGTGGCTACAAAACAAAGTACTTGACAGTATCTGCTTGTTGCACACTGTGCAGTTCAATTTAGTTTGTTAGGATTTGGTGTAGCTCTGATTTACAGAATGAGAAAAGTTGAAGGGAAGGACATTGTCAAAGAGGCCGAACCAACTGCTGAAGAAGTTAATGGGATCTTATTGAGAGGATAGTATTTATTAATGGACTAATTTGCACCAATGGGAGCATCTGTCAAGGATAAACAGAATAAACAATAATGACAGAAAAAATAAGAATTAGAACAATGAATGAAGTGCTTTCAAGATCTGCTGAACAGAGCAACATGACAAGACTTTGTCAGAGAAATTAAACACTCAGAATTAGACATGTCATCTCTCACATTACAAAAAACAGGAAAAGTTTGAATAAAATGTTAACACTTAGAAAATCTCCAAGAAGAGACCAAACGCTGGAAGGTTGTGTTGAGAATTGCTATGTTGTTCTATAAGCTAATAGGAGACCAGGGAAAGCCTTCAGAAAAATGGCACTATGGTTTAAGTGCTAAGGAAGGTGACCAAACTGAATGCAGCAGTTAGCAAGATATTGCAATCCTTTCAGTGACAGGTGAAGTCTTCTTCCATATCGTCTTAAGTGGAAGTTGTCAGCAGTCATCCTCGGCACTCTCTTGGAGTCAAGGATGACGTTTGTCAGGCTTGATGGGTCCTCAGGTGACTGAAAAGCCTAATTCTGGATACATACATTCTTCAGCAATGGGGGCATGTTGTTGCATGCGGGAGTGCACAGCCCTGGGTTGGTCTCCTTCTCAATCCTCTGCCGTTCTGCTTCAGTATCAAGTTGTTGGGCCTACAAAGTGGTGCATGCCTTGGTGGACCAGGTGGTGCCACACCAAATGGTCAGCAGCTTGCTCCTCCCAGCTGTTGCGAGGGATGTTCAGCTGGCCAGGGGACAGTTGGTAGAGAACCTTCATCTTGACGGCCTTCAAGGATAGGCCAAGTCTCTTGTACAAAGCGTTAAAGAGATATAAGGTCACTTGTATGTCCTGTGAGCCATCATGCAGCAATTGTCTGCAAACTGAAGGTCATGGATGTCCTTGGTGGTGAGTTTAATTTTTTCATGGAAGCGCCCAAGATTGAAAAGTTTCCCATCCAGTCAATACTGGATACTGATGCCAAATGGTAGATCATCTTGGATGAGGGAGATGATGATAATCAGATAGATGGTAAACAGGGTGGGGGCAATCATGCACCCTTGTTTTGACCCTGGTCTGGATGCAGAAGGTGTTGATTTCAGATCTTCCACTCAGGACAGTGGTGGTCATATCATGCAGGAGCCTCAGCATGCTGGCAAATTTCAGTGGGCAGCCAAACTGTCCACATAGTTTCACAATTAAAGGAATTGAATGCCTTGGTCAGATTAATGAAGGCAAGGAACAGTTCTTGATTTTTGCTCCTGACACTTTTCTTGGATCTGCCTGGCAACAAAAACCATGTCTGCATTGCCCCAGGATGGTTGGAAGCCACACTGGGTTTTAGGAAGGATCTCCTCGGTGACGGGACAAAGGTGGTTCAGGAGTATGCAGGCCAGGCTCTTACCCACAGTGGATAGAATGGAAATTCTCATAGTCAGATTTGTTCCCCTTGTAGATGGTCACAATGGTCACAGTCTTGAGATCCCTGGGGATGTCCTTTTTGTCCCAAAGGCAGAGGATAAGCTGGTGGAGTTGTGATGTGAGCTGGAAGTCACCAGTATGGTAGACCTCTGTGGATATACTATCTGGCCCACAGGATTTGTTGGTTTTCATCTGTTGGATGGCCCACTTCAGCTCTCCGATGGTTGGTAGTTGCCAAGGGAATCTGCCATGGAATGAGGGATGGCTTGGAGGGTCTCCTTTGATATGGTGGACTCCTGGTTAAGGAGGAGTTTGAAATGCTCTTTCCAATGCAGATGGATAGTGTCATCATCCTTGAGAAGCTGGGAGCCCTCTTGTGATCGGAGGAGGTATTGTTCAATGGAGTAGTGTCCATAGGTTGTCTTGGTAGCCTGGAAAAAATTACACATGTCATGCTGGTCGGCATAGATCTGGATCCACGCGCACCTTCTCCACCCACCAGTTGCTCTTCATATCACGGATGCGTCACTGGACTTCAGCCTTCATTTGGTGTACACTGCCATCTTTCACAGAGTTTGTGGATGGCTTTGCCAGATGTTGAAGGCTGCACGCTTCCACTCAAGGAGATTGTGGGTCTGAGCATCGTTGGCATTGAACCAGCCCTGCTTCCTTCATGATGCAAACCCAGTAGTCTGGGTGCAGGCATCTTGGACAGCAGACTTGAGTTGCTGTTAGTGTGCCTGGTTGGAGATGTCATCAGCAGCAGGGACTTGTTCCAGTACACTATACAACTGGGCCTGGAACTCCTCCTGCTGTCCAAGGGTCTTTCAGAGCTGTGACATTCAGCTGTCTCCAGGTGGCCTTCTGGGTCTTCTGGTCTCTTAGCATCAGGTAAGGGGTGGGCAAAATGTGGCCCGTGAGCCTATTCTGTCTGGCCCATGGGGCCCCTAAAAAATTTAGAAAATTAATATTTCTCTGCCTTTGGTTCCTGTCAAAAATGACAGGAACCAAGGGCAGTAGGACTCAAGGGACACCCAGCAGGCTCCGACAGCAGCAGGGCCCACCCAGCCCTGCCCTCTGCCCCCTTAGCTGGAAGTCTCAGCTGGGGCTTCTGGCCTGGGAGCATGCGACTGCGCTGCACCAGAACTGCAAGTAAGGGAGAAGCGGAGGGAAGGCAGGGAAGGTGCCCAGGGAAAAGTGGCCCTGGGAGTGTGGGGGGAGAAGCAGCCACTTGCCCACCCTGTGGCTGCACCCTGCACTGCAGCCACTCGCAGCCTGCCTGGGCCTGCCTGTGCCTGCTTTGGACAGCCCCACGCAGACTGTGAGTAGCTGCAGCAAGGAGTGCTGGCCACGGGGTGGGGGTGGGGCCACTTTCCCCTTCCCCCCCATGCTCAGCTTTTCCCCCTGCTCCTTTCCAGCTCCTTCCTGGTGTGGGGGAAAGCAGCTCTCTCCCGCCCTAGGGCCAGCGCTCCCTGCTGCAGCCACTGTCAGCCCACACGGGGCTGTCTGGAGCAGGCACAAGAAGTCCCAGGTGGACAGGCAATGGACTGCTTCCCCCCTTCCCCCCGCTGTGCTCAGCACCACCTTGTAACCTGGCCCCACTGCCAGCCTGTTCCCCACGTGGTTCTGGGCTTGCCTGTGCGTGGCAACAGTAGCTGCACACTCCCCCTGCACGCTTGCCACGCTGAGCAGCATTTACCATCACTGCCTCTGGGCTGCCCAGCGCATGAGCTTTGGGCAGGCAGCAGCAAATGGTGCTTAGCATGGCACATGGGAGGCCAAAGCTGCTGCCGTCATTGCACGTAGCCCTAGCAGGCAAGCCTGGAGCTGGCGTGAAGCCCAGGCTGGCAGCAGGGGCACGTTACAAGCTGGTGCTAAGTGCTGGGAAAAGTGGCCCCTTGCTCACCCCGTAGCCAGCACCCCGTGCTGTAGCCACTCGCAGCCCATGTGGGGCTGCCTGTGCCTGCTCAGGGCAGACCTGTGTGGGCTGCAAGTGCCTGGAGCAGGGAGTGCCAGCCATGAGGTGGGCGAGGGGTGGCTTTTCCCCATGTTCAGCACCAGTTTCTTCACTTCCAGAAATCAGCGAGTTGGGGCTGTGCACTGTTCCCTGCCTGTTCCATGGGGCTGGGGGGCACTGGGAGTGAGTGAGTGGGTGGGGAGCCAGCAGAAGCATGGGGCCTGCACTGGTGTCCCAGGGCCAGTGCCGGCAGGGCTTAGAGCAGGGTGGCAGGAGCACAGGGTCCCAGCTGGCAGGGGCTCTATGGAGCCAGGCTAGCTCCTTTCCCTCTCCCTGCTAGTGCAGGCCAGCTTGGCTCCACAGACCCCTGCCAGCCTGTGCCCCGCTTTGGGCCCCACCAGTGCTGGCCCTGGGACATGGGACCAATGTCTTGGGACCAAAGGCACTGGGACATTGGTCTCAAGATGGTGACCAGGGGATGGGGCACCTGTCAAGGGGCAGGGCTACCCATGTGGATCTCAACAACCTGCCAAAACTAGATAAACATCCCTCCACCCAAAATTCATTGCCTGCCCCTGCACCAGGTGGATGTTCATCACTGAGTACATAAGGTGGTGGTCTGTCCAGCAGTCTTCAGATCCATTCATGGCCCTTGTGACAAGCACATCCCTTAGGTCACTCCCTCAGATGATGATGTAGTTCAAGAGGTACCAGTGCTCTGACTTCTGATGCCTCCACGTGGTCTTGAACCAGTCTTTCTGGTGGAAGATGGTGTTTGTCACGATCGGGCCGTATGGGGCACATGTGGTTAGGAGCAGGATACCATTGGCATTGGCCTTCCCTACACCATTCTTGCCAATAGTTCTGCTCTTGAAATGATCAGATTTTGTGATCATGTCAGCTTGGACGTTGAAGTCATAAAATCCATAGAAGTAGGGTCGGAAGGGACCTTGTAGATCTTCAAGTCTGACCCACTGCCTGGGCAGGAAGAAAACTTGGTTCAAATGACCCTGGCCAGGTAAGCATCAAGCCGCTTCTTAAAGACCCCAAGGGTAGGAGCCAGCACCATTTCCCTTGGAAGTTGGTTCCAGATCGTAGCTGCCTTAACTGTGAAGTAGTTCTTACAAATGTCTAATCTAATCTACTCTCCAACAGTTTGTGGCTGTTATTCCTTGTTATCCCGGGAAGTGCTAGGGGAAACAAGGTCTCCCCCAAGCCCTTCTGGTCCCCCCTAGTGAGTTTATAGATGGTCACCACGTCCCCCCTCAGCCGTCTCTTGTGAAGGCTGAACAGGTTCAGGTCCCATAGCCTCTCATTGTAGGGTCTGCCCTGCTGTCCCTGGATCATATGGGTGGCCCTCCTCTGGACCCTTCAATGTTGTCCACATCCCTCTTGAAGTGGGGTGCCTGGAACTGGACACAGTACTCCAGCTGCGGCCTGACCAGTGTTGCGTAGAGAGAAGGATCACCTCCTTGAGATGGACCTGTGGATGCACGATAAGGTTCAGTTAGCCCTGCTGACTGTGACCTCCCATTGTCAGCCCATGTTCATCTTGGAGTCAGTGATGACTCCAAGATCCCTTTCTGCCTCCATGCTCTCAAGAAGAGAGTTTCCCATCTTATAAGTGTGCTGCTGGTTACTACTGCCCAAGTGCAGCGCCCTGCACTTGTCCATATTGAAACGCATCTTGTTTTTGTTAGCCCAT
>JAGPOW010001296.1:27471976-27482554 GCA_030014935.1 Caiman crocodilus | reverse complement strand
GAGTTTCCCATCTTATAAGTGTGCTGCTGGTTACTACTGCCCAAGTGCAGCGCCCTGCACTTGTCCATATTGAAACGCATCTTGTTTTTGTTAGCCCATCCCTGCAACCTACCCAGATCTTCCTGCAGTCTTTCCCTCCCTGCTAACGTGCCCACCTCACCCCAAATTTTGGTATCATCAGCAAATTTGAACAGGTTGCTTTTCACCCCGTCGTCCAAATCGCTGATAAAGAAATTGAACAGTGCGGGCCCAAGGACCGAGCCGTGGGGGACTCCGCTGCCCACTTCCCCCCAGGTCAAATATGACCCGTCCACCACCACCCTCTGAGTACAACCCTTCAGCCAATTTGCAATCCATCTGACCGTGTAGGCATCGATGCCACAGTCGCCTAGTTTTTTAATGAGGATGGGGTGGGAGACCGTGTCAAAGGCCTTGCTGAAGTCCAGAAAGACTACATCCACAGTCACGCCTGCATCCAATGCTCAGGAGAGTGACATTTTTGTTATCCCTGGAGTTGGAGGTAAGGGTGTTGTGCAGCAAGAAACTTTTTTGCCTACCTCCCACTCCAAGGTGAAGCTCCTCCATATGGCAAAATCCCCTTTTGCAGTAGTCCCCCCTTTTGCGGATGCTTTCTTTTTTCTACCTTTTTCTTCCTTCTTCTCTCTCTCTTTCTTTTATTATATTATTATTATTTTTATATAAGGTGTACTTGTGGTGAAAATAGAGCTTGTAGATGCTTTTACAAATGTACTTTAAAAGTAAGTTGTTGCATGTAACAATGTTAGCAAGGGCAGGAATCTGTTATAGAATGAGTCCCTGAATAAATCATGGCTGATTGTGTAACACAGTAGCTAGTCTGGATAAGCAAGTTAACAAGTGGCAATTAACACCTACATACCACAGACTAAGGGGAGGAAAGAATCCATACAGAGCCAGGAACTCCCTGAAACTTCACTGTTAAAGGTATGGAAGGCCTGGTTTGAACTAATAAATGCTGGCAACAGCCCCTTGGGGCTGAAATACACCCTGATCAACCACTTCCAGAGTTCTATTCATCACAGCAGTGAATCAATCAAAATTCATCAACAGACTTCCAAGGTTGCACGTACCTGTGGACATGATCCCTGGGGCTGACAGCTGCCATCCAGCAGCTACCAAGAGGGACATCCCTCGAGGTCAACAACCCCTGGATTGGGTAAGCCTGAGAATTGGGGAGACACCAAAGTCTGCCAGAGAGGGATAAAAAGCAGCAAAGAGTGACCCCCAATGCTGCCCTCTTTGACCTGACCAGCATCCTGCCTATCCAGCTAGAAAGACCAGCCGGTGACCCCCTTCTGAAGCAACATTGCACTGAAAGAAGCCTCAACTGGCCATTGACAGTGGATTCCAGCGCTTGGGGATAGGTATATCTTGACACCGGTGCGTACTGTTCAGAGCTAGCTACTGTGAGTGTGTGTGTGCATGTGTGAATGTGCACATGTTTGAGAGGATCAGCACCATGGTTTATGGTCTGACTTTTGCATCCATCCAATAAACTAGAATTTTATGATGATCCTGTGAGTTGGTCCTTTGTAGCCAACAGTTGAGATCAGAGTAGAACCTTTCCTTGACTTCCTCATCAGAATCCAGAGTTGGAGCATATGCGCTGATGATAATGGTACATTGGTTTTGGCAGAGGTGCAGGCGAAGGACATCAGCCTTTCATTGGCACCTAAAGGGGGTTAGGGGAGCATATCAGTGATATTATTTCTGATGGTGAAACTGATTCTGTGGATACACGCGTCGTGGTCTGGTTTCCCTTTCCAGAAGATGGTACCCTCTGCTGACCTCCTTCAGCTGTCCCTCCCCAGCAAGCCAGGTTTTGTTGAGAGCAGCAATGTCAATGCTGTGCCTTGTTAGCTTCTGAGCCACAATGACAATTTCTTTTGCCAGGCGATAACTTTTTGGGTTGTTGATGTGTGTTCTTTCATTCCAGGTTCCAAAGTTTATTTTTTTCTTATTTCAACCACAGGAATGGGGATCCTGCTGGGTACAGTTTCTCAGCCAGGAGAGATAAGACAGCCTTTTTTGGGGGCATCTTTTCTAGCTCACTCACCATCAGGGTGAGCAGAAAGTATCTTAAAAAGGACTGCTTAGTCACAGGTGCAGCTGCCGAAGGACACCCCTGTCCTGACACAGGTGCCTGATGACCATCATGCATCTGCCACTTGTGTACAGATTCTTGACTTGGGGGCCTTCAGGTATCACAGCCCTGCCCCCTTACCAATTCTCCATCGCCACAGGGGTTTTGGACCTGATAGAAGTCTCCGTGTGGCATGTTTAGTGTGGGGACTCGGGTGCTCAGTCAGGCCTACACGGTCTTGGTGGTTGGGTTCAGTGGCATGGCAAACCATGACAACTGGGACCACTTTTCCATTGCAGCCTTCTTCTGCCTTCACAGCCATTAGGGTCACAGCCTTCCTCTGCCTGCTCCTCTGTTGTTGAGGACTTCTTGGATCATACTTTGTCTGGAACCCCTCCTCATCCTTGCCGCCATGGGTGGCCCTCCCAGGAGTGAGAGATCCAGACAGCATCACTTTTGGGATCATTGGAACATTAATTCTCCAAGGATCATCACCTTGTTGCAGTGGAGAGGCTTGCATTAAATATAATTAAGGAAGTGGTGGACATGTTGTTAAGAACAAGCTGCATTTCACCTGGGAAGATGAAGATGTTGACCAGGTATTCACACTAAGAATAATAATTAAAAAGAGCATTGCATGGGGAAAGGCAAAACATGCACGCACACACAAAATAAAAATCCCCATGCCCTCATCACATATATTTATGGATTTCAGCAAAGCATTTGACCACTTCCACTGCAGTTAACTCTGGACCTCCTTGAAATATTTTATAGTATGCTCCCTCCACACTGCCAAGAAAAAAGAAAAGTATGAAGTATTTAGATCAATCTGCAGTCTGCTCAGTTATAGTAACCCTAACCTTGAGCAAACAGTCCACCAGGGTATCAAACAAGAATGCATTCTCTCATTTTGTTATAGCTGGCATTTTCATTAACCGCAGGGATGAAAAAGAGATGGCTATGACATAGGTATTGTGCAATTTAACAGCAGTGCACTAGAAGGTTTAGATTCTGTTGATGACGTGGCTCTTCTGTGTTCAGGTCAACTGAAAAAGGAAGCCTAAAAACCTGTTTCAACATTCCAAAAAAGAAGATACTAGATTCTTAATCCCAAAAACAGAAAGCAAAACAGATATATTATCTTGAAATATTATTTGACTATTTAGGGTCTGGTCTTAAGCTTGGCTTTCTTGTTGTGTGACAGCACTATGAGGTACAACAAAGCACCAAGAACCTATCAGATCCACTCTGAAGGAAAATGGTTGTCCAAAATGGTACTTTCTTAGCTAGGAAATATACTCAGCTGCAAGCTTTCAAGGTGTACAATGGACTATATATTGCTATTTCCAGATTATGAGTCTTGGACAAATTATTTTATTTCATTTGTTTAAATTACACAAGGAGAACCAGGAAAACTTAAAACCCTAATGGTTGAAAGTCAGTGGACTATCGTAAATCTCTGCTGGAACATAACTAACGCTGAAGCACCCGTCGCTGGTTACTTCTTTATCTGAGACCCTCATCGCATCTGAAATATTTAGGGAGATGCAGATGACCTTTCATATTAGATGAATCATGCTTAGCAGTTGGACAGAGGAAGTTCTCCACTTTTGTTAATGTTTTAGCTTAGCTGCATGCTTCTTAGGTCTCTGTCTCAGCTTCTGAGAGGAAGTAGCCATCACAAAACTGCCAGATTTTGGACTTCTTGGAACAGTTTTATGGGCCGCTACTGAGATCTTCAGCGCCAGCAGAGACTTGGGAACCATAAGTCTGGAAGTAGCCTCCAAGGCCCCTGTTGTCAGACTTCACCAGAAAAGGCTGTGTGCTACCTCCTTGGCTCCTGGAATTTACAGGAAGGCAATTGGTTTGGTTTAACTTGTATCAGCCTGCTTATGCTGCCTGTCAGTATGTCTTAATCATGAAGGCTAGGGTCTAGAGCTGTGTGAAATTTCACCGGCTGTTTTGTTTCAATGCTGTTTCAAGCCCAAAACAGTGAAATTGAAATGAAACAGGGGTTTGAAACAGCCTCAAAACAAAATGAGGCCAGTCAAAATGTTTTGAGAGTTTCGAAGCAGCAGTCCAACCAGGTGGTGGGAGGCAGGGGAGAACCAGGGCTCCGGTCCCAGCAGCTCTGCACACCTCCGTGTGGCTCAGCCTGGCAGGGAGTGCAGCCCTGGGACTCCCTACCTTCTGCCATTAGGATGCGCTCCCTAAGGCTGGCGGAGCCAATCAGAGCACAGTACCAGCCTGCTTCCCGACACTGGGTTGCACTCCAATCAGCTCCACCAGCCCCATTGAGCTCAGCCCGGTGGCAGGAGGCAGGCATAGCCAGGGCTGCGCTCTGCCTCCTGCCACTGGGCTGAGTTTCATGGGACTGCAGGTTGCTGGGAACCCAGCCTGGTGGAGGCAGGTGCGGTGCAGCCCCCAGGCTGCACCACACCTGCCCACACCGGGATTCAAGCTGCTGGGAACCCTGCCCAGTGCAGGTGGGCATGTGCCACGTCCACCTGCACCAGGCTGGGCTCCCAGCCTCTTGAAGCCTAGCAGGTGGGGCACAGCCCAGGAGCTGCGCTGTGCTGTGCCCTCCTACCCTGGGCTGGGTTCACAGCTGCTTGAAGCCCGATTGCAGTGCTGGGGAGGGGAACTGCGCCGGGTGGAGTTTCCTTCCCCAGCCGGATTGAAACAGTGAAACCATTTTGGCAAAATGGAACGCAACGGTGTTTTTGAAATGAAACAAAACTTGAAATGAAACACTGTTCTATCAAAATAGATGTTGAAGTGGTACACTGCCGTTTCATACAGCCCTACTAGGGACAGAAATCGCACACAAAGTGGTATAAGTGATGAGAAACTGTTTCTAATCTGTAACGCAACAGAAGTTCAGTGCACGTAAACCACTTTCAAAATGGCCCAAACTGGTTTAAGATGAACCTGGATGGGTCTGACTTAACTGACTTGGGTTAAATCAGTTTATTGAACTTCTGCCCCAGATGCCCTCCAGATTCAAGTCAACTCACAGTCCCCCAGCATCACAGATCCTTTTGCACCTCCCCTGCAAGCTGCCTCCTCACAGGGTGGGCCGGCTAGCCTTGGCCCAAGCTGTCTGCTCCAGCCAAGCAGGGAGGTCTGCCCTAGCACCCCATTGTGGCCTGAGCCACTGCAGGCATGTGGCTGCATTTCCAGAATCAAAATCGACTGTTTGTTCACTTGCTTATAAATTCCATCTATTCAATTCAGCCGTGGGCTTTTTGACTGTACTTAGCCAAAGAAGTGCTGGGGAATCTTTAAACACCATCAAACAGTATAGCTTTTCAAGCCTGTCTTAGTCAGGAAACATGATAGAAGCATGCTTTTTAAAGTGAAAGCTGCAACTGGAGATGAAGTTTTTAGGTCCCCCCCCCCTCCCCCCCCGAATTCAGGATTAGAGGCTCCGGAGAGCCCAAAGGCCAACTCTGTGAGGCGCGTACAGATTAGACCCCCCCATAACACTCTGAATCTTAATCCTGTTCTAACATGTTCTTGCTGTGCAGAACAAAATTAAACCTTTTTTCACTACCAATTGTTTCCCCAGAGGAGCTCGGTGACCTTCCTATGACCTGTCCATTCACATAACTTGGCTCTGCATAAACATCTGCTCATGATTACAGTAGTAGAGTTATTCATGCTGTCTTTCTTGACAGTAACAAATATCAGCTTTTTCAACTCGGACTGCCTTCCTGGTGAATGGCTTCTTGGTTTTATTGTGAAATGACATTTCAATCTCATTTTGTCCCTCACTTCTTTCTTCCTCCTTATAGAACGTTGCCTTGTATACCATATTTATACCATATCCTAGATTTTGTCCGGTATAGTTTTCATTCGTCCTCTTTAGGGAAAAGACATAGCAACTGTTGCTTTTGGCCTGATCATTATAAATACAGTCTTGCTACAAAACGAATTACTAAATGAGTAGCTTAGCTGTACAGTTTGGAACTGGTTGATGCTGATTGAGTTTCAGGTTGCTCTGTTTCTGTTTGACATGACTGAAGATTCCTGTTTGACCAAGCTAAGGGAGAGTAAGGCAGTGATTTTTTTTTTTTCAACAGCATCTAACTCCTTGAAATTTCAAGTCCTAGTTAAATTAATCTAAATTCCAGTGCAGTTCACCCAAACAATTTAAATTCACTGTGGTGCGATGCCTAATTGGTATAGATTCCTTTGACAATCTTGTCTCATTGAACAAAGTTCCCTTTAATATCCCTTGTTTCCATTTGTTCATTGCCTCTCTTCATAAAACCTGTTTCCGATGAGCTATTTCTTTGAATAAACTAAGGGTCTTCTGTGGCTATGCTGAGTATTATTCCTTTTGTTCAGCTTCTGAGGAAGTAGTCTGCCAAGGTTTGGAATCAGGATTTTAAATACCAGACAATGACTTTTGATCATTCCCTCTTCTGTGATCCTCTGTCTTCCTTTGATTTTGCACGAACCCATTTTCTCTTTATTTTCCTCTTACCTTCTAAGTCAGTCTTTCAGTGAGATCTTTGATTTCTCCTCCTCCCTCCCTCGTGCCCTGCAGGGCTTTCATATTGATTCTCTTCTCTTCTTCCATACCTGCTTTAAATTTTACTATCACTTCTTTGTTGATGGCTCGCAAATATACCTCTTCTTTCCTTCCCTAGCTTTATATCACAAGCATAAACTCTATACAGCCAAATCACTGATACTTATTTCCCTTCTAAATCCTCCCTTCTACTTTTCCCTTCATTACTGTGGATAGTATTACCCTCTTCTAACTGACTTGATTTTTGCAATTGTTTGATATATATATTTGGCCTATATATGTAACCCTCTCCCCCCTCCCAAAGAAAAAATCTCTCCCAATCTTTCTGAATAAGTTATTAAAAAACTAGTAATATTTCTTCCATGGCCTTCATAATTCCTTTTTGAGTTTTCTGTTTTGCTGAAAAAAATCAGTGGTTTAAACCTTTCTCGCCCAGAAATCAGACTGCATGACTGTAATCCTCAAATCCTATCAGTTGCATTCTCTTCGTCTATAACCGTAGATTTAAACATCTCTTCCTTAGCTGGTATGCTGCACAATTCTGCCTTGGCTCTTTAATTTTTTTTCCTAGTCACTGCTATCATCCCATTCTAACGTTTCTCTGTCCTTTCATTCACAGAACATTTCTTCAGATCCAGTGTGTCAGGTTTGTACTTTCTCTTTGTTGCTCTCAAAAGATTCTTTACCAAAGCCTATGAACATAATAAGCACTGGTGTCAAATACCTTCTCTACTTCAGAATTGTGCGCAACTGGGAAGTACACTATTTACTTGAATGCAAGATGAGTGTTTTTCCCCCAATGGGCATGGGGGTGGGAAGGGATGGGGAGGAGGGGGAAGCTCTTTGTCTTAAATTTATATACAAGGAAACCTCATTAAATAAATGGTATGTCAAAAGCAGTATGTGCTCAGTCATGGAAATCAAATATGAATTTGATTTAAGTATAGCCAATATCGAGCATGACTATAAAACACATGACCCATAATGAGGCAAATATACTAATGGGAAATGTTTTTTACTTTTTTTCTTTTTTGTAGCCCTCTTTTTTTTGTAGAAAATGGACAGTTGCTTCCTCAGTGAACACCGGCCCTAGAGGTACTGCGATACCATGCTGACGCTTGGAGAGGCTGGAAGCAGTTCTGACACCTTCCCCTGGTGCCAAAAATGCTGATGGGAACCTCCTCAGGAAGATATTCAAACGGGCTATACTTGCCTGAGATACACATTGCACACAGTCCCCTCATTGTTGACTCTCTTTAAGTCATGGTGAGCCACTAGATTAAATAAGTTTTGACTTCCTCTGCACTTCCACAGCTAAGCTGTGCCTTTTTTTCCCATTTCCAATGATTCCTGTTGTTTTACCATCTTTAAATGTCTGCCATACATCATCAAATGTGGCCCTAAACAATTCATCCAGAATCCTTCTGTCCACTAATGCCTGAGATCAGCTGTGCACCCCATGAGCTCAATGATCATTTATGATCCCCTTAGAGTGGGGATCAAATGATCCCCTTAGAGTGGGGATCTCAAGCGCCAGCCATGAGATCTTCCCTCCCAGGTTGGTGATCAGCTGCTGTGGGACTCGCCCCTTCCACTCCCCAGTCGGTGATCTGATGTCCCTTCAGACTCAGGAGGCACCAGTCACCCATGCTCCTGTCTCTCCCTTTCTCAGATTGTTAAATATGATTAGTGTGGTCCTGCCCTCCATGAGGTGGAAGTTATCCAGATTGGCCTGTTCCTCACCTGCATATAAATTATTGGAGCATCTCAGCACTCCTGACAAGGACACTGAGTTCCAGTCACGTGTGTGTGGTGGGGGGTGGGGAGCGGGCTAATTAGCACATGGCTCCTTTGTGGGGTGGGGTTATCTGGAGGATGAACACATACTGGACAGTGCTTCACTATGGCTTCTCATGGTTTAAAATGCTGTTGGCTCAATGAACTATATGGTAAATCATGAGCCTTTTGGCTTTTGACTACTATCACGCACAGTTTGTACAGTATATGCAAGTACAAAAGTGGTCCTTAAAAGCTTGTTTATGGAGTACTTGTATCTTGTACTAACCATCTTTTTTCCTCTATGCCTGTCACATAAGATGTGCTGGGGCTCCCCTCAGAAAGACTTGATGTGCCAAAGTCTCACCACTTTCTTATGGTGGAGAAACTGTTCTGTAACCTTTGGGGGAAACCTGCTAAAACTCACAACTTTGTCAATGAAGAAACAGAGTCCAAATTTCCCTCCAGCAAGTCTCTGAGGCACAGATCAGATAGCCATCTCCCCTTTGGGCAATGGATTATTCCTGAATGCAGCGTGAGCTAACAGGTACCCTCCAACGCACTGTTCCTGAGCCTGTATCCCAGCCATGTGCTCCAATTTTAGGCTTGCTGTGTTACCCAGCAACAGTAATATGTACCCAAGTACTCTTCTCAAACGGCATCTTGAAATAGCAGAGCAAGTTGGCAAGTAGGGCAGGAATTTCCTGCCAGTGTTTTAACCAGGCTAAGTCTTTTTGCCTGACTGTGCTGTAGCCAATTGGGTCTCCAGGCTTCAATGCCAGCCTTTATTGCATGGTGGTGGTTTGGTGGAGCAGGGCTTTTCTCAGGTGTGCCAGTGGTGCGTGTATTTCCTAATCTGTAAAGCATGTTAATATTAATTAACAATTTATAAATATCACTAATAATGGTTAGGCTCCTGCACCGTGTTGTGATAACACGGTTTTGTGATGGCATCTTTGCTTTCAATATATCAAAAGCTTTTTTCCTTAGTACTGTTTCTTACTGTTTAAAGTTAGTTGTTTGATATCAAACTTAAAATTCACTCGACTATTTAAATACATAATGTGATTTATGAAAACAGAAGATTTTACATGTATAGGGAGAAGAGCCAAAATGGGCATAATTAGAGCTAGCCCAGGCCACAGAGAGAGTTCTGAATTTTTCTAATGGTATTTGAATCAGAGATTTTGGTTTGAGTCCATTTCTGATGCAAGGGAAAGACCTGAAGTTAGTTCAGGTATAGTTTGAACCAAGATGCTGAGGTTTGGCTTTCTATGCATACAAACCAATGGTCTAATTTTAGCACCTATTATTTTAATGACCCATAATATAACCAGAGCAGCATCTTGATTAGGGACCTTCCTCTAACATTCTTGGCTGGTGTAATAGGCCTCAAGGTGGGATTTAAAGGTGGCAGATGGATTAAGCTGTTTCCAAGAAACTCCAGACGGGCCCTGTGTAACAACAAATGACATACCTTCTCGCTGCCAGCGTTTTAAAATCTAAATCAAAATATTTTCCATGTAACTCATGCTGAGGAGAAATTGTGACCCTGCAAGGCAGCAGTTTGAGAAGGTATTGGGAGAAGATCAACAAGCTTTGGCCAAGCTCCAGTAGCTCTAATATGCATGCGTCTGAGGAGTCAAAATGCCTCTGTACATAAGCCAGAGTCATAACACCTGGCCATTCTTTCTAGTTCAGCCTTAAACATTTTCTGTCACTTTGAGAGAGCCAATTTAAACCAGTTCAGCACTTAAGTTAGGCACCTAAATCCATATTTAAATAAATACAATTGATGCGATTTTTCTGAGGTTCTGTGAGTAGGCTTCTGTTGATTTCAATGGTGCCCAAGTAAGGACTGATGTACCTAACCTCAGGCACCTTTGTTCAAACCTGGATTCATTTCCACTTTGTAAAATTGGTATGATGATGCTTTCTTTTTCCTATTTTTATGCTGCAGGCTATTTGGGGCAGACTGCCTCTTACTATATACATGCACAGCATACAGCCCATTTAGGGTCCTGCTCACTTTCGGGATCTCTGCAAGCTACTATAGTACAAGTAATGGTAAGAAAAAGTATTCCCCCCACTCATAGTACTCCTTGGTTCCCTGAAAATATTGCACAACGTTAAAGGTCTT
>JAGPOW010001296.1:27454729-27471876 GCA_030014935.1 Caiman crocodilus | reverse complement strand
ACCTCAAGCAATTCAGGGTACAGTACATGTGATATGACACAGTTCTGTGTAACTACTAATACAAAAGAATGAACTTAGAGTGGGTGAACGTGGATGCATTTTATTTTGCACTGGCTACGTGCTCAGTTTTGTCTGACTGTCACAAAATTACTTTATACTTTTGAGGAGCCAGCAGCTACTACTCTTCCTATTCATGAGGAGTATGGTATCCAGAGTGGGTAGCAATGGGAAAGTAAGAGTGATTAATGCTTCTGAAAAATAAATAGAATAAAACCTATTCAGGGAGAGATAAAAGAGAAGATAAAGGGACAAAAGGAGCTGAAAAACTTGCTTTTCTTCTTGGGACATGGATCTCGGCAGGTACAAATCTAAAAATAGTGGTGGGTAAATTCTCTCCTAAGGTAAAGTGCTGTTACTTTATGCCAGAAGATACTTCAGTGCAGGTGGGGTTGTGGGAGGTGCTATGCTATTTTTAAAGTGTGTGTACAATGCTTGCTTTGACACTGAGATTTAGCTAAGCAGAGTCGTATTTTAGGGTCTTTATTCGTATACAAAAGATTCTTACTGAGAAAAGGGATTTCACTGAAATCTATGAGACTTCGTTTAAATAAGGGTTGCAAGTGTTAAGAGCCCTGAGTGGTAACTATACACAGCCTGAATGGCTGGCTGGGCTGGGTCTGGTTAGCCATGCCTGTATGTCTCCCAATTGGCGTAGAGGGGAAACAGAGCCCCTATTTAAGACCAATTGGAACAATGGTTTATAGGCTGTTCAACAGACTTGCTTCCAAGTGCTAGTTGCCTTGGCAGGATCTTTTGACCTGGCTCCTGATGCTGGCTTGTCCCTTGGCTTTATGTCCGTGGTTCCAAACTGTAGCTCTTATCATTGGGTCTCACTTTCTGTGTCCTAATAACAAAAGAGCAAACCTGTCATTGCCTCCTTGCATGCTCACCTATTGTGATTCTCACTGAAGAATAGATTTCTGGACCTGTAGAAAATGGCATACACAAATGCATAATGGATAAGATGCCCAAGCTAATTATCTATGATGTGGAGAGATGTTTATAGCATTATAATTTGGAATTAATAAATTGAGGTTATTTTTTTTTTTAACATTCACAAGTACAATACAAAAATTAACCCGTCATGGGAATGTATTGATGCTGATTCTTACTGGCGTGCTAATTTAATAGTTGAGGTTTGTTTAGTTGGAAAGACAGAGGTACCGAATGAAGGGGCCAAGGTTTAAAATGAAGGGATGCCTTGTGTTAAAAACTAAAAGTATGTATATTAGAAACTAAAGTATGTATGAGGACCAATCTTTCAAAAATGTTGGCCACCAAGTAGCTCCGACTGTTAACTAAGGGAAACCTGGAGGAGTGTGAAATCATCTTCTTTGAGCTGTTGTGTTAGGAAATTTCTGAATATGCTCAGTAGCACAAGCAAAGTTTTAGTTTGTGGTTCTTGCGTTGTATAAATTTACACTCTGAGACGCAGAATAATATAAAACAAGAACCAAGTGTCATAAACAGTGAAAGAAGAAAGGCTAGATTATCAGGGTGAATATATGATCAGATTTCTGTCAATTTAATTAACAGCTTTTAAATCCTTAACAGCTTCGTACAGGGCACATAGGAAAAATGAGTCTTGGTAAGAAACGTGAATCTTGGCAGCAAAGTTTGGATAGTGTTCCAGGGGAGCATGGAATAAGTATGAAAATGCACAAAAAATAAGGTGAAGTAGTGTTAAAGCTGGGCCGAGCAGAAAGAAGACTTGAACAGAGATGTGGGGGGGGATCAGCTTGCTGAAGCTGCTAAAAGTTGAAGTGTTGTCTCATGAAGAAAGATTGGTGTGATTTCAATACAGGCGTGAGGTCTGATATTCCTTTATTTTGCAGATCTTGTGCATATGTTTATGGACAATCAATGGAACACAAAGTACATGTAGGGGAAGTTTTTTTTCTCCCTATACTAAAGACAACGCGGATTTTAGATATGGATTCACATAGTAACATAATCCAGTAGCATCGATGGTTTGTTTTTTTCCCCCCTTGACATTCTAGTCATCAGTATTGTGACCGGAGGAATATTGTATATGTAAGATGCTTAGACTTGACTTACATTCTTGGATATGAAGGATTGGTCCAGTCTGTTCAAATATAGTCATTGCAGTTAAAATGTTAACAACTGCCAACAGCTGTCACACATCGTTATGATGTACCACAGGCTCTTCCTGAGCTAAGAGAATGAGATTGCTGTGTGGTATCTTAAGCAAATGCTCACATGTTAATGGTAACTGATCCAGACATCCTAAAGCAACATTTCACATGCATCTGGACCAGCTGTAAATTTCGCATGTGTTTACTTTCGCATGGGTGTTCTAAGAAATGTCACCATGCATTGTGTTGTATAGAGCTGTCTAAGTCAATGATTTTCAACTAGGGTGCTTCAGATCCTTGGAAAGGTGCCTCAGGAAATGTGAGGAGATAAGGCAGGTAGGAGGAAGATAAGTAGATAATAGCAGGCGTAGGCTTCAGGTGTGAGGAGACAATGGGGTAAAAACAGGTTTAGGCCACGTCCCTGTCCCCACTGCCCCTGCATAGAGGTAAGCACTTTAATAAATACATTTGCTTTTGAAATGGGGTGTTTTTAAATTAGCTTTTGAATTCACAAAAGTTATGGAAGGATGCCTTGAGTCTAAGTAAGGGGTGCTTTGAGTCTAAAAATGTTGAGAACCACTGGTCTTGATATTCACCAGTAAGTACTTTCATATCCAAATGTTGCAAATTAGTAGATTTTAGCCTGGCAGCCTATCTGGGTAAGGGAAGAAGTATTATACCCATTTTATAAGTAAGGACCTGATGTACAAGAAATATTGAGTCACTTAATGTCACACAAGCAGTTAGTGGCAGAGCTAAGAAGATCTTGTCAGGTGGCCTCTTCATTCAACAGACCAGCCTTCCTTTTTTTTTTTTTTTTTTTTTTAAGGATCTTAAGAAACTTTGCAAACAGAAATGGATTTAGGATTCCCCTGTGTGAAGAACACTTAGCTTCAGAGTCACCATTTTCTATAAGGTAAAACCGTGGAAGTAAAATACGAATGAATTAGAAAGGGTTGCTACAATTAATGACAGAATTAGAGCAAATGACTTCCTCATTTCCTGTCCTGTACGCTAGCCAGTAATCAAGTGATAATTAGCACTTCTATGGTGCATTCCATCCGAAGATAGCTAATGCTATCTAAATGCTTTACAGGCGTGCTTTATAATTAGAGCTGTTCAGTAGGGATGAAAAACTGTTAAGGAAAATGGAGCTCTTGATGTCAGCATCCATTTCTTGAGGTATGCCTTCAGTGTTTCCTTGTAGTGTTTCCACTGGTCACTCTGGATATGTCCAGATGCCGCATGCCTTTTAAGATGCTGCAAGAGGTATGTGTGGGAACAAAAAAAAGTTCCCTGCACTGCAAATTTGCAGTGTGGGGGCAAAATTAGACAACCTAGATATCCAGGGGTCAAAAAATACCCCCAGGAGAAAAAAGTGGGGCAGGGCATGGTGCCTGATTGTGCCCTGAGGCAACAGAGGGTCAGGTCCTTCACAAAGCCATTCTGGCAGCCAGACAGACAGAACATCTCTATGGCTGGCCCTTGCCCCAGTGCTGAAGCACGCTGCCTGCCCATGCAGGGCAGGTAGCGTGCCAGCCACAGGGAGCTGGATCTGGGCTCTGTGCCAGTAAGTAGGGGCTGGGGGGCTGGAGGAGAGATGAGAGGACCACGGGTGGACCCCTGTCAGCCTCATTCCTCACCCACTTCCCCAGCAACCTAGATACCGCCCCACCTGGCCCCATCCCTTGTTTGCCTCCCAAGCTCCCCTGATAGCTGCCTCACCTGGCCCCAGCCTCCAGGCACTAAAAAAAAGCCCTGCACTTTTCATGTCTTGCTCTTTAATAGGCCTCTGGTTATCACTCTCATGAATATATCTTGCGACTGCCTGGACATTTGTTCCTCTTCACAGAGGCCTCAATCCGCATTGTCTTGGTCACCACCCAATATAACCTGTAACAGCAGCATCTCCACTCCTGAATGCATTTAGTTGTTTTTTATTTTTGTGGGGGGGATTCATCTCCCCCATTGGTGACCTATCTTTAAGTTCCCTGCGGACAAGTCTAACATTATAATCTTGTAAGACTAAGCACTTTTGCCTAAGCTTTCATAGTGCATAAAACATCTTAATGGTTTATCATGCATTCCCACCCCCATGGCAAAGCCACCATGGGGGCAGCGGGGATCAGCCCTGGCTACCTGGCACCTGTGCTGCTTCTGTCAGATCACCTGAGTGCAGTGCGGCTTGGCAGGGTGCCGCGTGGCACCCCATGCTGTCTGATGGCTCAGCGAGGCCACTTGGCCTGCACAGGGGGGGCTTTGGCACGAGGCCCCAGAGGCTCAATGGCTGCTGCTACCGCTAGTGAGTGCAGGGCTTTTTTCCCCTTAAGTGCAGAGAGCCTGGGGCCAGGTGGGGGTAGCCATCAGGGGGGCTAGGGGAGCAGTGGGAGATGGGGCCAGGAGAGGTGGCTATCTAGGAGGCTGGGGAAGCAAGTGGGGGGTGGGACCAGGCAGGGGACATGTGGGCCCTGCCAGGTGGATGGTAGCCTCTGTGGGGGCATCTGGCCCCTGCTCTGGGGTGTTGTAACCCTGTGCAGAGGGGCTGCACTGGGCAGGGGACCCACCCCTCCTCCCCCATGATTCACACACTCCATAGCCCCTCCACAGCCATCCACATCCCCCTTCCCACCCTCCTCCTGCAAACCCCACATTCCTCCAGCACACACCCAGAGTGCCCAGCTGCTGGACAGGATGAAACCTGTTGGCAGGAGCTGTGGCTGCAGGGGCAGCTGTCCCCATGTCCTGGTTAGTGAAGGGGTCAGAAGGAACTCTAATTGCTCTATGATAAGAAAAGCAAAGCCAAACAGCAAAACAGATAGATATTTAGAATTCATTTTATTCTGAGAATAGAGACACTAGTAGGCTTTCAAATTGCTTTAACACTGTAGATATATCAACTAAACATTGTCCAACTGACTTGCTGTCTCACTGTCTTGCTCTCTATATAGTACTCTATCTTGCTCTTGCTCTCTATATAGTAATCTTTTGTTTTAATAGTGGAGGAACATAGATTTCAGGGTATTTTGCAGAGTGACGGGTATTTTTTTTTTTTTATCATGGACTTTTTAGTTTTCAGATGGGGAGCTCCAGAATTCGTGCTAGGGAGGCAAGTGGCAGGACCCAGGCCGAGGAGCCTACTCAGAGCTGGCACCTTGGATCCAGCTGGAGGCGGCTGACCTCCTGGCCAGTTGAGGCCAGGAGGACATGCTTTGTCAGTTCAAAGCAGGCTACCACACTAAGAACATCTTCTGGGCAATAGATGACCAGATAGCTGGGCAGGGGCACACATGACAGTGGTGCCACACAAAGGCTGTCTCTGCAGCCACAGCCCACTGGCAGTTGGCCCAGAGGGGTAGATGCCTCTACTGGCTGTGCTGTCCCCTTCCAGATCTGGCAGGCATGGAACTTGGGGCCACATGCTGTCATAGGTGGTAGCAGGTCACAAGCAGGTAGCAGCCCCTACTGCCAGACTGCTGCAGTGGGTAGAGGGTGCAGGGAACTCTCTGAAGACTGAAGAGCAGGAGATGCAAGACTACTTTATTTAAAATTTTTCCCCTCTCCCAATTAGGGGAGTGGCTGTGGTCAGTAGGAAAATAATTAAAATATTTCCGTACTAACTCCACATCCTGAGCAATTAAATGGGGGTTATGGTGGAACATAAACTAATTATGAGCCAATAGTCTGCTCTTGTTGCAAAAGAAGAGTCAACAGTATCCTGGTTTGTATCGATAAAATAGGGACTTAAAAATTTAAAGAGTAATTTTTCTGCTCTGTTCATTACTGGTGAGGCCTCACCTCTAGTTTTGGGCTCCACTTTTCAGGAAAGTTGTGGGCAGTTGAGAAAGAGTCCAGCGCAGGACAACACAGATGATTGGGGACTTCAGAGGCAAGACTTTTGAGGAAAGGCTGAAAGAACTATGGTTATTTAGTCTGGAGAAGAGAAGACTGGGGGTGGGGAGTGGATTTGATAACAGTTTTCAAATACCTGAAGAGTGATTTAATAGAGAGGATGGAGATGGGTTTTTCTTTGTGGCCATAGAAGACTGAACTAGGAACAAGGGCTTCAAGCTGCAGCAAAGGAAATTTAGACTAGAGGTTAGGAAGAAGGTTACCTTCTGAATATTAGAGTGGTCAGACAGTGGAACAGGCTACCTAGAAAAGTTCTGGATTCACCATGCTTGGAAACTTCCAAAAGTAGGTTAGACAGATATTTGGATGGGATGATTTAGACAGGGATGATCTTGCCTAGAGCAGGGGACTAGATGACCATATGAGGTCCCTTCCAGTAAGGCTACTTTCCTATGGTTCTTATGAAATGAATGAGATTGAAAGACTAGTACAGGACATGAAACTGTATATTATGGGCTAATACATGTTAGAAAAGCAGTCATGACTGAAATAAAGGTATTGAAGGATATATCCTACACAGGAAAGAAAGAAGTCAAGAGGATGGTTTAGTTGTACAGTAGACTGGAAACCAAAAGGGACAGGATGGATTAAGCTGAACTAACTGGGAGCAAAATTGGATGAAGGTGTGTATGGTACAAAAACTTGAATTGTGGTAATACTGAGAGTCTGCTATTTAACTCTGGTAGTATCATTTATAGGTATGATTACAAGATAGTTAGAAAAACTAACTGGGAATCAGTAGCATAATGAAAGGAAGGGGTCACCTGGGCAGCAGCCCTGGATGGCACTTCTGTGGGTGGGTGCAAAAATACACAGTACTGCAGTGATGGCTGATTGCACCTTTGCAATTAACACCATGGCGGTTGGTGTTGCCCTGGGCATCACTGGGCTGCTTAGGAGCAAAGGTGCCTTACTATGTCTGTGTTGGGCATTGTAATACAGGAGATAACCTCCCAGATACATATTGGAGAACAAATGCTATGAGAGGTGTAATAATGCAGCTCGGTGCTTGTGGCGTCTGACACACAAAGGAATAAATTCCAGTGTGGCTGCAGTGACAGTCATTTTTTTTTTCCACCTGTCCCTCCCCATTGCACCTGAAGCTAGGGTCTGGGATGGCTGCCCTGGTTGTCTCACCCTAATTACACCACTAAATACTGCTAATAATACTATAGCCCATATATTTCTTGATGTGACAGCTGGCACACATTTTCACCAAACAGACCCTAAAGCAACAAGACTTGTGTGGCAGAGCATAGTCCTTTTGAGGATCTAGAAGGGGCAATAAGGTGAAGGTGTGTGGATACCTTTTAAGAGTGTTGTGTCTAAGTTGCTACATTTGCTTGATGATTGTAGCAGGGAACAGCAGAACTGCAGGCAGGGTACTACTTGCTCTCTGAGTAAACAAGTTTTATTGTTCCATAAGGTTCATGCCTTAATCTTCTGATAACTGGCACCAGGAGTGGGGTGAAAAGAAAAAGAATGGAGAACCTTGGAATTCCAGAGGAGTTAAAGCTGTCCAGCAATGCAGCAGAAAACAAAGAAATTTTAAGCAGTGCTTCCCTGTGTAAATGATAGCCAGTGGAGCTGCAGAGAGAGCAGATTCACTCAAGGTTGCTTTTTAAAAAAAGGTATCAGGCCCACAAGCTCTGTCTTTTTATAATAACCTACAACTCTCAGAAGCAGAAAAGAAAAGCTATGGCACAATAATAAACATAAATTGAGGAATATTGTATACCAAAACCAAATTAAATCTTTGAATGGTATAGTTTCCATGTAAAACAGCAAAAAGAATGTGAGACAATAGAGGATTTTGTCAAAGACCTCAGTCTGTTGAGCCAGACATGCAACTTTGGAGACATAAAAGAGTCCATGATCAGAGATCAAATAGTATTGGGTGTAAGCTGCTTGTAGGAAAAGACTGCTAGAAGATCCTGAGCTTAATTCAGAAAAAGCAGTTAGAATATGCCAAGTGGCTGAAATAACAAATGCCAGGCTGCAGAAGCTGGAGGGAAAAGAAGAATAAGATGAATTAGACCGGATTATAAGACTGCAAAGACCTAACACAAACAAAAGAAAGGATCGTGTCACTATGAAGCAGGCAAGCTGAGGCTGAAGGCAATTGCTTGAAGAAACAATGGTCAGTTGCGGATGCTGTGGGGATCACCACAAACCCATGTAATGCCCTGCACTTGGTAAGTGCTACAACAAATGCAAAAGATTCAATCACTTTGCAACATTTTGCATAACGGAGCAGGATACAACATGCAAGAAACTGCAGATACATACTCTATGCAATGAGGAAAAGGAAGAATTCCTCACTGGCACAATGCAAGCAATTCATTCTTCTGAGGACTGGAAAATCACTCTGGGCACCAATAGACTAATGGTAACTTTTAAATTAGATACAGAGGCACAAGTCAATGTCATGCCAGAATGCATTGTTCAAAAAAATCCGAACTAAACTTGCGTACTATGAAAATTGGAAAGCGAGACTTAAAAGTATATAATGATCACATGATTGCAACCAAGGGTGTTTTTTCCCTTGCATGTTAGATACATGAATAATATAGTAAAAACTCAGTTTGTAAGTCCCAGGAAAGCTAGTACCAATTATTGGGTTGTGAATGTGTAAAACTCTAGGCTTGATTAAGAGAATGGATGCCACTGAGGGACTAGAATGCAGAACACACAAGAGTTTTATGATATGTTTCAAGGTGTAGAGAAATTGGCAACTCAGTACAAGATATAATTAAGAAAACCAAATACTCTCACTATACATGCTCCAGAAAAATGTTCCCGTTGTACTAAGTGAGAAACTGAAAAAGGAATTAGGTTAGTTAACGTGGACATAATAGGAAAAGTAGAGCAACCAACTGCTTGGGTTCGTTCACTGGTCATAATAGGAAAAGAAAGATGAATCCTCGAGATTGCCAAAAACCTCTTCCTTGGTGGGAATGGGAAAATAATCCCTTTTGATGTACCTGTTCATTTGCTTAGGATCCAGACAATGTGGCAGAATCTATATATTTCTCCACTTTGGATGCCTCTTCTGTGGTTTGGCAAGTTCCCTTGGAAAAAAATAGCACTAAATTATGTACCTTCAATATGCCTTTCAGAAGGTACTGCTTTTTGTGAGGAGGAATTTGTTGGTGGGGGGGGCGGGAATCAATCCGTAAGTCGAACAGGCCGGGGACGAAAGGGTTCAGGAACGTTTCGCCCTATTACTTCTTTCCCGTCCTGAATAAGAAATCCCAAAGTTGATGTAAGGAAATAAATGCTTTACTTACAACTTGAGCACCGTAGAGACACTCCTCCAAACACCACCGTGAGGCACTTCAATGCCTCGTACTCACTCCTCCGAACTCCACCGCGAGGCACTCCAACGCCTCGTACCCACTCTGTGCCGGCAGTTCCCTTTAAAATCCGTAGTAAACGCCACAACCGAAAAACCTCAACCATAGGGAACCCAAGAGCTCTTGATTGTTTATCCGCTGCAGACTATCTGATGGGAGCGTCTGGGGGGGAAAAGGGAAACCGTGGATGCAGGACCTCGGTGAGGGTGATCAAGACTTCCGATGCTATGTGCGGTCCCACCGTTCCTTTCCTGGGCTTTTGTTTTTCTACTGCCCTGACGGCCAATCAGCTCAGGTCTTACTTTGGTGCGCTTTTCAAGCTGCATGAGCCGGGGATCTTGCTGCATGCATGCTTTGCGCGGCTGATTGGGCTGCACCCGCTGTTTCCCCTTCCAGCGAGCACGGTTTGCTGGCGTTTGGTCGCTATTCATTGCCAATTATTTATCACACTTTTGTAGGCTTCCTTTTAGACTGCGTTCTCCATCTCATAGGCGACTGGTAGGGGGTGCCTGGGGGTGCACGTGGCCCGCGGTGGGGCTGGTGCCCACCCGATGGCCAACGCTGATACTGTCGGTAGGGCTGGTGCCCCCCCCAACAGGGTCAGCGGCTTCTCTGTGCCCCCCCCCGTTCAGGAGGCACCGATCACTCATGCTCCGTGTCAAATATTTTACAGAAAGGTGGAACACATTTTTGCAAGTCTTGATGGAACTATGGTTTATATTGATGATGTATTAGTTTGGGGAAATGCTATGGAAGAACATGACTCGAGGCTAAGAAAGACACTAGAAAGAGCTCATAGAGCAGTTTTGAAACTGAACAAACGAAATGCAAATTCGGGGTCAACGAAATAACATATCTGGGAGAAAAGCTCTCTGAGAAAGGGGTGCAAATTGATCCTGCAAGGGTTAAAGCCATTACAAACATGTCACCCCCTACAGATGAGGAAGGAGTGCAGAGATTACTGGGAATGATCAATTTTGTAGGGAAATATATACCTAACTTAGCAGAGCAGACCAAATACCTTGGCTCACTCCTACAAAAGAATTCTCAGTGGACATGGGAACATAAATATGAAGCTGAATATAAAAATTTGAAGGAACAAATAATGAAAGCATTGGTACTAACATACTATGACACTAAAAGACCTATTAAATTGTCAACAGATGCTTCTAAAGAAAGCATTGGAACAGCTTTGCTTCAGAAACATGGGGCTAGCTGAAGACCAGCAGCATATGCATCTAGGGTGCTCTCTAAGTCAGAGTGTCTCTATGCACAAATTGAGAGAGAAAGTTTAGCTCTGGTATATGGCTATAAGAGATTTCATATATTCATCTATGGGAAGCCTGTGATAGCTGCAACTGATCATAAAACTTTGATAACTATAGGGTTATTAGAGATGTCACCCAGATCACAGAGATTTTTCTTTCAACTACAAATGTATGATCTAGACCTACAGTACACACCAGGAAAACATCTACTTATTGCAGATACCTTGTCCAGAGCACAGTGGAAAATAACAGAATTTCAGACTCGGACACAGTATATGTTAATCTAACTAAGAGTGATTCCTGTCACAGATGCAATGCAGACATTAATTGCAGAAGCTACGTTGCAAAAAAGTGATAACAGCTATTTGTGCTGGTTGGCCTGGACAACATACACCTAGCCCCTATTCTTAGTTCAAGGAAGAGCTGTCAGTACTGGATAGCACTTTGGTCAAAGCCTCACAACCTGTTGTTCCAGCTGAAGAAAGACATGTTAAACAGAACACGTGAGGGGCATTGAAAAGGAGAGTGAGAGGTGCTCTATATTGGCCCAACACAAATAATGGCATAGAATGTGCTATACAGGTTTGTACAGTGTGCCCTAAAGCATGGCTCAATGCAAAGGAAAGAGCCCATGAGCTTGAGGGAGCCCATAGCTCCTCAAGTAGTATCAAGTAGGCATTGACTTATTCATGCATACAGGAAGAAATTACGTATTAGTGCTGGATTATTTTTCTCACTATCCTGAAATTGTAATGCTGGAAAGCACAACAGCAAACCATGTCATAACTCGCATCAAATTGATTTTTGCTAGACATGGGATATTCCACAAATTATGAGAACAGCAGACCTCATTTTAATGGTCTTGAGTTTAAAGAGTTTGCAAACCATCACAACACTTGAAGCCCTAAATACCCACAATCCAATGGTCTGGTGGAAAATGGAGTATGAGTAGTGAAGAAATTGCTGAAAAAGCTACAGCTTCACACGCTGATGTTTAATTGTGACTTAAATTACAGGGCAACACCCATGAAACATGACTTGTCCCCAGGAGAAATGCTGTTTAGCAGGCTGCCAAATCTTGTGAAGGATGCTCATCAGAATGAAAAGCAAGACAGGAAAACACACACAAAAAATCAATGAACTCAAACATAAATGGTACTATGACAGGGGTTCCAGGGAGCTACCACAACCGCACAACAAAGAGATGGTGCTTCTTTCAGATGGAGGAGCATGGAAACAAAAATTACTAGTTTCCTATCAAGTAGCTTCCGGATCCTGGGATGTTAAGAAGGAACAGCTGACACTAGCAGCTTATAAAGGGGAGAAAAGAAGCAGCAAACAAGAGTCACCAAAGGAAACAGAGCTAACATTAAAGCAACAAGAAATGACAGAGGAGATTGGAAATGACGCAGAAGTAGAAACATCTGAACAAGGAAACCAAATGAGAACTGAGCCAATAAGGTTTGGGAATGCTGAGAAAATCACTGAGAGCTAAAAAGCCAACACGAAGACTAATAGAGACCTGTTAAAATGTGCTTTAACTATGGGCTGAACTAAACTGCCAATATTAGTATTATATGGGGATATGTTACAGGTAAAGGGGGAAGGTGTGCAGATATCTTTGACTATTATGTATAAGTTGTTACATATCGCCAGGGATTGCAGCAGGGAGCAGAACTGCAGGCAGGGTGCTGCTCTCTGAATAAACCGGGTTTATTGTTCCATAAGCTTACCTCCTTCTGAGAACTACACATGTGTGGGGAATCGGCCGCCTGGGGATGTTTTAAAAGGGTCCTAGCTGAGAAAGAAGGGAGAGCTGAAATACGTTGCTGCTCTTGAGAGAAGGTAAAGAACTCGTGAGGCCTTAACTGAGAGGGCGAGGTTATTTTCTCTCCATTTCCTTTGTGGAATGTAGTGGGCAGTGATCATTTTGGCAGGGGGAGGTAGGGATGAATACTCCACGTAAGACCTGCTGTTTGAAAACCAAAAATCTGTCTTTTATGAATCCGTTTGGCAGAAGGCATGACCAGTTTGCAAGGAGATGCTATTTTAGGCTTGGTTTTGATAGATAATAGAGGACGTTCTAGAAGAATGGGTCATAGACAATAGCCCTGGCTTGAGCGTTTGCAGTACAATTCAGCTTCAGTTAAATGAAAGGATTAGTAGGTCTCTAGCTAGGGTTCTAAAGTTAAAAAGGACAAACTGATGAAATAATGGAAGTAGTTTAGGGCCTTGTTGCACATTGCACTTTGATAGGTCAAACATTGATAGGTGTTTAGTGCTAGCTTGAGTTTCGAGCAGTTGCACCTTAAGGCAAAAAACCACCTGCACGGCTGTGGCACGCCACTGGTGAGGGCTGGTGAGCAGGAGCCTGACTAGGAGCTACAGCTGTGAGTTGCCAAGACAGGGCTGGTGAACCAGGACAGTCTTCTATCCCTGCTCTAAAGTGGGAGTGTGAGAGATGGGATGGGGCTGTGAAGCTGGGAGGGGGAGACAGATGGAATGGTATGGGAGTGTATGATGACGTGGGAGGTGAAAAGGAAACAGTCTGGAAACGGGGCGGGGAAAGGAAATTCCCCCTCCCTCCTCTTTCCCCCACTTTCTGCTGGATCCCAGGGCATTTTTAAGCCTTTTGCAGAGGCATTGGGTGTTGGCTACAGCCAAGGGCTGGGGATTTTGACTGGAGTGTGCCAGTGCTCCTGCTGAGATGTAAAGCTAGAATTTCCTGGCTAGAGGGTCTTGCCCTTCTACTCATGGTCAGGCGAATCATTATATTTGGGGTCAGGAAGGAATTTTATTCCATGACAAGATTGGTTTGGACTGGGGCGGGGGGGGGGATCTTCCTCTATAGCAGGGTGGAGGAAGGGGGTGCCATGGCCCTCTACGTGGGATCTGTTGAGTGTACATTAACAATTCGTTTAAAGAAGCAGGACAATGGCTGCTACGGTTCCCCTGCATTATCAGTTACAGGTTAGGGTGCTATGTCTTGCTGATGGTAGTTCTATGAAGAGGTTAGATTTTGGATTTGTATAGGATGTTTTGGGCAGGGATGATCCTGCCTCAGTCGGGGGCAGTGGCAACATGTAGGGGGTGCACGTGCACCCCCTGACAGCAGCGCTCCCTGCTTAAGTGACAGGCAGTCAGGGCAGGTGAGAGTGCTGGTGCCCTCCCTAAGAGTGCCAGCCAGGTAGTGGGGGTACTAGGAGAAGTGATTCCTGTGCCCACCCCCCCCCATGGCTAATTGCACTGACCAGGGTCGGAGGGTTCCCACACAGCCAATTGTGCTGGCCCGGAAGTGGGATCGTCTGAAGACACCGCCCCCCCACCTCCGGTGCTGACTGGCCACTGCAGGGGCAAGTGCCCACCTGAATCGGGAGGTACCAGTCACCCATGGTCGGGGGGCTTGACTAGACTATCGCTGGAGAGCTCTTCCAGTTCTGCTTCTCTATAATTCAATGATTTTTGGCATACTGGCTAAGTTAGACCCAAGAGAAAGGAGACACTTTAAAATAACTCTTTTTCACCATTAAGACTGCTTTCAGTTTCTCTGGTGGGTCCTATAACAACCACCCTAATGAAGCTGCAGAACCAATACTGTGTTTATCACCCCTTTTGCTGTCCCGGCCACTGCTTCTCTTAAGTGAATACCACCTCCTCTTAGTGACACCTTTCCTTCAGTGGCAAGGAAGATGAAGGTACCTTGTACTGTGCAGCCTTTCTTCCCCATCTGGGAATTTTCCTGTACCCAAGGCTCCTTACAGAGGTCTGTGTCGATGGTAAGTGACTTGGACCTGAGTGAATCAAGACTTACGTGATTTTCTTTTCCTGGTTCTACTTTTTATTTTGTGTGGGGGTTTTTAAACTAAGATTTACAGACCACTGTGTTCTCAGGATACTTTTCTTCCTTTTTTAAATAGATATACTTCCTCTAACAAGTTGTCTGTCTATGCGGAGCTTATAGTGCAGCAGGAATGATTTGTGCTTTATGAAGGAAACCCCATGAAACCTGGTGGAGTTGCATGCTCTTGACCCTGCAAACCAGGCAGTGTTTCACTTCGATTTTTACAGGTCTAACTAGTGGTAGAAAGGTATTTTTTTCTATGAATTTTTAAGTACTCCTTGATGCGATGCTTGATTGTGAATAAGTTGCGGGGTTTGATTGTATAATGACAACTTTACTCTTACCCCTTGTTTTTATATTAAAAAGGATATGACACTTGTGTGAAATGGACTCTAAACATTTTCTTCAGTGTTCCTGTTAAAACAGGCTTTGTCAAGGAGCCATGTGTTTTATGCAAAAACTAAAGCTAATCTTGGAAAACTGACATGCGTAAGCTTTAATTTAAAAAGTCTGTGGAAATAATAGAAAACATGGAAAATTGCCATGGAAACCGCTCACACTTAAAGAAAGAAAAACTTTTGAGTAAGGGACTGCAGACTTCAGGTTTTCCAAAAGAATCTGAAGGTTTCAGAAATTTAATTATCCCCCAACTCTTTGTGGGGAGTTCAGGGGGTTGAACGGAACAGTTATTAAATGCAAATATAAGTACATGCATTCAGGCATCCTGCTAACACCGTATTTTCTTTGGAATGATTAACGCATGTTCTTGCTGTTGAGTTTCTTCTTCCAAAGTTATGTGCTAAGGACAGTTTTAATTGGCTTCTTGTATGCTTTTTTGGCTTCTAAAATGATTGAATTTCATTGATTGCTTAAATTTTGTCATGCTAACCGTAAAGAACTAGCAAGAGAACAATTAATAATCCAAATGTTTATTGCACATGAGACGGATGTGTATATAATAAGCTACATGCAATGTCTGACGAGCTTGAAAGATGGAAAATAAGAGCTGAAATAAAATGCAACAGATAACACAAGAAGAAAGAGAAAAGCGGAAAGGCCCAACTTTTTACGTGGTATATGAGAGCCTGGGTTTCTAAAAATGGGAGGCTCTCAGGCTCCCTAATCCATATTTAGACAAGGTTCTTTGGGTGAATCTGATATCTTTTATTAGACCAACTTAAGTAGCTGGGGAAAAAAAATGTAAGGAAGCTATTGGGTTCAAAGACCCTTCATCAGGCTGAGGAAGTGGAGAGGTAGCTGGGGATGTCAGGCAGGTTTGTTTGTTTGTGTGTCATAAATCTAATGTCTGCATTTAGTCCATGATTTTTAGTATCCAGGAGGTTGATGAAGTGGAGCTCGTAGGCTCGTCTCTGTGTTTTTGTAAGTTTCCTTTGAGGATCAAGACTGAGAGATTGGAGAGAGAGTGGTTTTCTTGTGAGAAACGTGCCTCCGCAGGTAAGTGGGTATTCTCGTCTTTGATAGATCTCCGGTGTGCGTTCGTTCTGGTGCGCAGTTGTTGTTTGGACTAAATATAGACATTGGATGCATGACGCATTCGAACCTGCCTGCCATCTGACTCCCCAGGTACCTCTCCATTATTCATCCCCTTCTCTCCCGCCAGCCCAGCCTGTCTCTCACCCATTGATTCCTCAGTCGACATCTTCACTGACTGCCTATCTTGTACGCAGATCAACCCACCCTCTGGCTTCTTTACTTTCCAGTCCATCCAGGAAGAGCACACACCGATTGCTGAAACTTCCTCAGCCTGACGAAGGGGTTTTGAACTCGAAAGCTTGCTTAAATTTTTTTTTCCCAACTACTTAAGTTGGTCTCATAAAAGATATCAGATTTGCCCAAAGAACCTTGTCTGCCTATGTCTTTAGACCAACATGGCTACAACCTGCACCCCTGTAATCCATATTTAGGCTTTTGCCTGATTTTCCAAACTTCTGAGCATGTAACATGTCACAAAGGCAAGTAATCAGATACCTTGTGTAGAGTGTTAATTTTTACATTTAAATCTAAGGTAGGAGAATTATTACAATGTGCCCCTGAATCTTGAGTAACTTAGAATTAATAAAAAAAATCTCTCTTTGTAGATTATCATAATATCAACACTCCCATTCTCCCCCACATTATCTAATCTTACTGAAGTATAGGATTGAAATATTGTGATCATACCTGCCTCAGAGAACTTATAGGATATCGTGGAAAACCAGACATGGTTCCTTTAAGATATCTAGAGGAAAGAATTATTTAAAATAAACTGACCTTTTTTTATGTCTATGAGGTTTGCAGTGAAAGTGAATCTTCTGGAGGGATTTGAACTAGGAGCGGGTGCAGGGTTGATAGTGACTGGGCTGAGCATATGAGGGGCAGAGAGCTACATAAAAGAAAGCAGAGAAGGAAATGATCAGTTGAAGATAATGACGTTACTGGAGGGGAGATGGTGTGTAGGACGTATTAGAGACCATATCTGAGATGCAGGCAAAGAAGGTTGTGTAAGGTCTTGGAGCTAGGAGTGAGAAGTTGCAGTTGTTTCATAAATAAGGGACACTCACTGATTTGAATGGTGTCAGACTGGAAAAGGAGGATAGTTTTGGTGGTTGTGATGTTC
>JAGPOW010001296.1:27440380-27453011 GCA_030014935.1 Caiman crocodilus | reverse complement strand
TCTGTGTTGTTTAAATTGGTTTTGCAAAATGAAAACTGTAAGAGAGCAGCATTATAGGTCCTGAACTAATTTTGAATGCTGGGTCTTCAGCTCCTCAGCACATACCTCTTCCACTTAGCTGTGCATTGCTAAGTCTTTTCTCAAGAAGCTTGCAAGGAAGATGTGGCATGCACACTGGTACCAGGTTGCACCAGCTCACTAGGCAGGAACAGAACACCAAGGACAGGGTTTGGGGATGGGTTTTTTTGCCTCTGAGAGGAAAGATGAGCTTTACTGGCTAGATGGATATAGAAAACGGATTTGGCAGGTTTGTTCTGAGAGGCAGTATACTTAAGTTGATGAGCTGCTGCATTAGAGATCTGTACTTTCTGTAGTTGGTATAGGGTAGGGACAGATGTAACATTTGTATGAAGCATTGAAATGGAGTTATTCCAGTTGTAGACCAATGTATGACCCCATCAAAGGGGGATGGGGACCAGAGGAGACTTAATCTCCCTTCCTGCATATGTGGGGGTTGGAGAGAAGGAGTCCTGGTCGCAGCAGAAAGGCTTGGGGTCCCTGATACTGGGGGATCCTCATTCCAGCAGGGGAGAAGCTCTCCAGGAGAGCAGAGAAACAGCAGCATACTGATACAGTGCCCTGCTCTCTCCCTGCTTTCCATGTTCTTACCTTTTCCCTGCTGCTTCTTGGGACTATTGGACAATTTTGCAATCTTTAATTAACTTCCTGTGATGTAAAAATAGTTTAATGTCAATTCTCTGTTTATTAGCCCTTCCTGCAATGCTTAATATGACTGGGAGACTTTGATCTTCAGGGTCTTGTTCTCAAAGATTTATCTTTTCAACTGCACGGGGTTTTATTTTCTTTTTCAGTACCTATGTATGACAAGAATTTCTCCCATTCTCTTTATGGAAATGTGGGCATGTGCTATCAGCTCCTGAACTTGGCTTATTGGCGTTCCATCTTTATTTAACAGCTTCATTAAATCATAAGTAATTGAACTGCACTTTATATGCAAATAGTGATCTGATTTGCTTAAATCCAATATAATGGATGTAGGGAATTTACAGAAATTATGTACATCTCTGAATGATTATTTGTTACTGACCTTATTGAATTCAATTGTTAGTATTCATAGACCTTTCAAGTACCTTATTTTTTTTTTAAATATATATATATCATTTTAAAATAACTTAAACAAATTTTGCATATTGTTTGCTTTGGTTTTTGTTTTCATTATTGCAGCATAACTTTCAAAGGCACTTATGGATCCACTCTATATAGGCTTTTGCTTGTTTTTTATTAAGCCATGTTTTCATATGGCTTCATGCTTCTGAAAGGTGCTAACTATCCTGCACTTGTATATACAAGTACTAGCCTGCTCCAGAGTTTTAGTTTTGTGCCTCCTAATAGGGGCACATGTGTAGATTCAAAGACATTTACTATGGCGCTAATTAGGTAGCTCTGCAGTAAATGTCTTATGTAGACACGCTCAGTGTGTAGCATTTTAAATACGTTTGTAAAAATCAAACGTATAAACAATTGTTTATTAGGGCTGTGCAAAGCTTCAGTCCTTAATTCGATTCAGCAGAGGTTTGTCCCGATTCAGTGGCCAAATCTCCCAGTTGAATCAGGAGACCCTTACATCTCTCCGAATTAAATCAGAACCCCCTGAATTGATTTGGAGAGATTCAGAAAGATTCGATGATTTGGCCATAGACACAGCTTTAAATGTTTTTTCTACGTACCTCAAGGTGGTAGGCGGCTCATAAATGCTGAAATGCTGGGGCAGGTGGAGTGTCGCACAGGAGCACGGGGGGCTCCCCAGTGCACTCGGCAGCAGGCCCGGAAGTGGACCAGAAGCACTTCCGAGTCTGCCAGGGGAGTGCGTAGGACCTCGCCTCCCGCCATGCTCCTCCCTGGCTCAGTGACTGGTGCCTCCTGGGTCTGAGGGGGCACGCAGGGGTCCCCCCATGGCTGATCTTCTGGTCCACTTTTGGGTTCCCTACCGAGCACATTCACAAGCTGTGCTGGTACCTCATGGTATATAGAAAAAACATTTAAAGCTGCGTCTATGGCCAAATCGCTGATTCTCCGAATCAGCATCACATTTTCAGGTCCGGATTCAGCCAAATCGAATCGGGGATGCTGATATGAACCAATGGATCAAATCACTGTCCCCCATTTGGGCCGAATCCCAATCGAATGCAGCTTGTTTCGCACACCCGTATTGCTTATTTCTGACATGCTGAACAGATAAAATTGCTGCTAAAAAAGTGAAAATTCTTTTGCTAGTTATGCATGCCAGTATAACTTGAGATCCTGCTCTGATGAATAAAGTTCATAGCAAAACACTTTATTTTCCATTGAAAAACAATCTCTTCCAGGACAAGGAAGCTGATTCTTTAGTCATCTTCACTTGGATAATTATTTATACTAGTTACAATTATTTAATACTTCTGTATTACAGAAGAGGTCTGAATCTCTTAATTTCACCTTGAACTACTGAAAAGGTTTCCTCAGTGAGGTAACTCATGTGAAAAAGCTGCAAGATCAGATCCGAAGTCTGTTTAAAAAAAAGGTATCACTTTATTACCAAAATCTGGGTCATGGCAGGATATGCTTCATATGTTTAATTGAATCTTTTTATGAATGGCACACTTTCATGCATTTTTCATTGAGGGGAAAATAGTATTTTCATTTATTAGGAATTAGAAGCGAGGCTTGTATTAAAGTGATTATAGGGTATGATTTATTTATCACAGTCTGCAAGTACTTCCGACCTGAGAGATGATATGTTATGAAAGTGCATCTTAAGGACAGGAGAGTCTGGGTTCTGGTGTATGTCCTTGGAGATTTATCCTCATCAAAGACGCAGTTTCTTCCTTCATGGAGTTATGCTGTTCAGATTTGACTCCTGGCGGTTGGAATGCCAAATGAGCCCCTAAGCCCTGGGAGTACATTTTCTTTCCTTTTTGTCTCTAAGAATGACACTATTTAAAGCCTTAATGGTTAGATTTTGCCTGGTCCTTTCGCAGCTACAGAATGAGGTTGGTGCCGTAGGATTTCTTCTCTGCTTGGGTAGCCTGTGTAGTGAGTAGTCAGGAAGAAATGCACATGGCAGAATTCTTGCTGATGTAGGGAAATGTAGGGACCGGGATGGAGGCAAACACGGTCTTCCCTCTTTCCTACTGCAAAGCTCTACAGCAGGCTAAGACGCTTGATGAACAAGGTAGAAAATTCATCCGATTCCTCTATGTAACTGTGTTCAAGGAGGCAATCCTATCTCCCTTACTTCTAGCCCCCATCCCCTCACCCAAGGATGAATGCTTCTCAGTGTTCCCTCAAGGGATGCACTTCTGCATTCCCCTTTGGCTTCTTTGACCATGGTGCAGTTTAACCCTAAAAGATGAAACAAAAAAAAATAAGCTTGTATTTCTCCTTTTTATCATAATGAATCTGTGAGAGCCCAAATATCTAAACTGGAATGGCCCGGTTGTTAAGTTGGCCGAAGTTAACTAGAAGCTGAGAAGAAAATAAGAACTTGCTGGTCAGCACTTAGCACTCCTGCCATAAGAAGAAAAGCACAATTGCAAATGCAGTTTGGAGTCCCTGAAGGAACCCCCTTGCCAGATAAAACTTACCCATTGTTTTTCATTCTGGTTCAGCTATACTGGTCTGAGCTGTGTTGGGAGCCTTTGTGTAGACAGTTCTAGAGACTCTTCTGAGTCCAAAATCTGCGTTCAACAATATGTCAATTAAGTATGTTCTGAGGAGAGAGAGCAGTGTTGCCAGTTTTTGTATGAATCTCATAATAGTCTGTATTTTTCTTTAAAGTCCAACTCCTGGGGTCAAGTAGTCAAGTGATTCCACAGGAACATCTGCTTTCATGCAAGAAGAAGAAGAAGAAAACTCTCATGATTGTGAAAATAGCTTGGAAGTCAAAGCAGGAGGCAAATAAAAAGATGCAAACTGCATTTTCTTTTTAAAATCTTGTGATTTTCTAGACTGGGAGAAATTCCAGGCCTTGTCCATATTTGACGTGGCACTGGTTTAACTTTAAATCAGTTTAGCAGTTGGTTAGTTAATTAGACGTAAACCAGGGGCAGGCGAAGTCTGGCCTGTGGGCCAAATCATGCCCTTAGCAGACTATTTCCCAGCAGCCCCTGCCCACATCACTGTGGCTGGTTTCCATGGAGCCCCCAGGAGCAGCAGGGCTATGACAGGGTTTCGGTGGGGACCGGTTTGAGCAGCGCTGGCAGGGTGCACGGCAGGGCAGGAAGCTACTCTGGGACTGGGATCTTCTAGCGGTGACAGCATGGTCTGGAGCCAGGGCAGAGCTGCAATCTTCTGCCTGCATGCTTTGGGCAGGGTTGTGCAGGAAGTGAATAGCAGCTCTGCCCCGGCTCCAGACCACGCTGTCATCACTGCAAGATCCCAGCCGCAGTCCCGGAGCAGCTCTCCACCCTGCTGCCTGCCCTGCCAGTGCTGCTGGGGCCGGTCTCCACGGAAACTAAGGCCCTGCGTTGTCATGGTTCCACTGCTGCTGGGGTCTCCATGAAACTGGCTGCAGCAATGCTGGCAGGGGTCCCGGAGAACCGGAGTCTGGCCACTAGCCAGATCCATCGTTTTGCTCACCCTGATCTAAATTGTGCAGAAACACTTTTATTTGATTTAAATTGCCTTCTATCTGGTTTGGTAAGCTGGATAAGAAATTGAGTTCTGGATAGGGCCCAAGCCTCTCAATACCTAGTCATACTATGCCTTCTGTCAGGTAGTTGGTATTAGCAAAAAAGACCAAATCCAGTATATCTGGAGTCCCTCTTAACCAAAAACTAAACGAATTCAATCCGTTGCTTAGAAACCCGGGGAACCTAAATACATCCTAGTTGGAGTATTTTACAAGCAGAATTTCTCCCCTCACACGTATTATGTACAAAAAGGGAAACCGTATGGTAGTTGTGCTGGGGGGGAGAGAGAGCAGAATCGAACTTGAGGAATCGCACTGACAAAATGTGGGCAAATAAAGAGCAAACTACATTCCCTGTTCCAGTAAGTTTGGCAGCACTTGTCCTACGAGTGGTATAGGTAGACAAGGTTCTTTGGGTAAATCTGGTATCTTTTGTTAGACCAACTCAAATAGTTGGAAAAAAATCTTCTTTGCAAGCTTTATTACCCCAAAGCTTGCAAAGAAGATTTCTTGCGACTGTTAGGGCTGTTCTAATAGAAGCTATCAGAGTCACCCGAAGAACCTTGTCTGCCCATGTCCTTAGACCAACACAACTACAACCTACACCCCTGTAACTACAAGTTATAGTGTCTCACTCCTCCATCAAAGCTCAGTTGTGAATGAGCAGTCCAGGTGTCACTTGCTGGTCAGTGACCAGCCCCAGCAGAGTTCCTTGAGTGGTCTCACTTGAAGGTGCCATCACTTAGTCAGTGCGTCTTCAGCTTGTAGAATCTGTCACCATGGAATATTTTAGGCTTTTTCGTAGTCACCTTCTCAATCCTTCTTATTAGTCACAGAAAAATCTCCATGGTAGGAGAGTTGGGAATACTTGGGGACCCTTGGTTGCCACATGGTAAGAGCTCTAGTTCCTTCTTTATTCCTCTTTGTGACTCTATAGCTTCTCTCCCAAAATCTAACCCCCCAAGGATTGCTAGAAGAAGATCACTATGAGGAAGCAGTTCTCTGTAAGCACTTTTTCTCCCTCACTGATAGGAGTTAGGGAGCTTTTTTTTTCTATGTAGAGCTTCTGATTATTCAACTTACCTAATGATATTATCTAATACATGGGGAAAAGGTATCCTAACTATCCTTCTAAAACACAAATGAGCTATACTTTTTTCAATCTCTTTCCTTTTTGTTTTGATATGTAAGGTCTCATTTGCCAGAGTTGTTAAATCTGTTTTACTGCTGTTTCATATCCTATCTCAAAACATGACCTTACCTAGGATTCAGCCCATCAGTTGAAAATTAACTAGGCTTGTTTCCAGCCATAAATACTTAAGATCTATAAATTGATGTTTATTCTAATCTCTCTCAAATGCAGATCATTTATGCAAACCCCTGAGACCTTGACATGAAATTCAGATCACCTGCAATTACCTGCAGATGTTTAGATGAAAACAAATTAGACCCTTCTTATTTCTGAACATTTCTGAAGATGCATCAGTCTGTTGCTGCTTAAAGCAACTTAGGTTATTAGCAGAGGATGGTTTTTATCTGACTTTCATATCGCATCTTCCTAACAGTGTATTTGGGTTTTTTGGTTGAGTATTTGGTTTGCAATCACTGATACGAAAAAAAATGCTCCATGCTCCACAGACAGGTCTCTGGGTTCTGTTAGTGCCACAGCTGCATCGTGATATGTTGAGGGAAGAGGACGTTCCACAGTCCTGGGCCCTTGGTGGAAAATAATGTTTTTTCTACCTTTAACTTATACTCTGGGGTTGTTCACTGAAATTCTGCCATTGCTAGCTATAACCATTAAGTGACAGGCACGAAGATGTTTCCTGTTGGAAGTTGAAGTGGTAACAGGTTTTCCTGTTCTGTGAAAAATTCAGGGACTTAGAATTTTAGGACTCCGCAGTCTCGGCAGTCTCCACGCCTGCTTTCCAGGTGAGTTGACAAGATGCTGGGGAACCTGGGAGCCCAAGGCCCTGCAAGGCCAACAACCGTAGAATCTGTGAGCTGGGGGTGGTGCCTTGGCGCTTGGGACTGGAAGCCCTGCAAAGCCTTAGACCTGGGGACCCAGCTGAAGGCCTGTAACCTGAGGTTGTTCTGGAGTCAGAGCCTTAGGAGCAGAGGATGTTTAGGAGCTGGGACTCTGGCTTTCAGCCTTTAGCTCCCTGGTGAAAAGCCCAGTGGGCAAGCTGTAATTAGTAAGGAAACCTGCCTGGCTTCTGTCAATATGTAAATATTTCTACAGAACACTCCTGAAATTCAGAGTTATCCCATACAAAAGTGGTTTTAATTTTTTTTTTGGTGGGGGGGGGGGGAATTCCTGACCTGTAGCACTATACCTAAGTGGGCTTGATACATTTCTTGTTACTGTTTTGAATCAACTGATTCAAGCATTTGCATAGGATGCATAATTTCCAGAAAACTAGTCCTTAAGGCAAAGGACAAAAATTAAACATAAACCAATATAACTGATCAGAAACCAGTTCAAATCTGTAGCAGTAGAAGTTCAGTGTACATAAAGTACTTTTGAAGTGGCCAAAACCAGTTTAAGATGAACCTGGATGGATGCAGTGTTAGATTTAACTGATTTAGGTTAAATTGGTTTATTGAACTTCAGCCCCAGATCCCCTCCACATTCACGTTAACTCCCAGTCCCCCAACATCTTAGGATGTTTTGAACCTCCAAGGACCTGTCCCCTCCTCCGGGTGGGCAGGCTAGCCTTGGCTGAAGCTGTCTGCTCCAGCTGAGCAGCGAGGCGTGCTCTAGTGCCTCCCAGCTTCTGGCCTGGCCTGGGCCACTGCAGGCACGGGGCTGCAACTTTGGAATCGGAAGTGAATGTCTGTTCGCTTGCATGCCGGTTCAATCCACACAGTTTAGACTAACTTGTGAAGATTGATCTGATTCAGCCGCAGGTTTTTGACTGTCTCTACTTTTCCTAAAAGTTAAATCTGCACCTTTTGAATGGTAGGGAGGCAATTTGAGTTGCTGATACCTACAGTTTATTCCATATACCAGGGATTTTCTTAAGTTCATAGAAAACTAGAGATGTTCCAAGGGAAAGTATACATCCTGTACTCTGTTATCAGCTAATTTTAGCTCAGAAAGATAAGCTAGCCACTGCTTAAATCTCCAAATGTTCTGCAAATTAAGCTGCCACATTTTTCTGTCATTTCTTAGGGAATAGGTGCTCTGCTACTCTGATATGCAACTAAAAATATAGTGATTTTCCCCCAATTCCACCCTGATATTCCACCTGTGTAAGAAGAATTGTCAGAATCAGCAAGAAGCTCTATGTGGGTCGTCCTTCAGCCCCTGGTGTGTTTGGCTAGAGCACACTTGTAATCTATTTATTGTTTTTTTTCCAAAATAGCTTTTGTGACAGCTGAACTAGATTTAAAGAGAGCCAGAAATGGCTGAGAATATGGCAAGGGATGAAACCACTTCTTCTGTACCCTACACCCCCAAGCATCTGGTCCATTGTGTACTGAAATTCAAGACTTTAGAGCATTGGGATTCCCATTTTAAAGGCAAGGCTTTGCAAAAATTGGTTCAGATAGGATGACCACACCCACATCCTGGAATAATATAGATATTTTGTACTCGTGTCAGCTTGTCTCACTTGAAAGGCTGGATGACGGCATTTGGCAATAACTAAAGCTACCACGTGCAACTCAAGGGTAGCTCAGTCCACTTTGGATACAATAACGTTATAAATACATTAATAACATGGTGTCATCTCCAGCCTATCCAAAGATGACAAGAAGTATTTGGGCCACTGGTATCAATTGAATGTCCAGCAGTAGAGATGGATCCACTGATGAACCTGGATTTGATTTCTGCTTTTATGTAGCTCAGACAGCACTTTATTTACCAAGCCCTGATCCTTAATAAGTCTGTTTTAAGCAGAAAATACTGCAATTAGAGAAAGCATATGTGCTTATATATGGATACATGCCTGCAGGTGAAAAAGAGTAAAATATTCAGCAAGCCATTCACATGAGACAATAAAGATACAGACCAAACAGAGAAATGTACTATCCAAACCAGGCCATTTGCAAGAGCTTGTGTATTAAAACCCACACGCTTCCTCCCTTTTTGGAACAGCAGTGTTTAGAAGTGATGAAGGGTATAATAAGGTAACATAAATGATGGACACCTCCATAGTAATTCCTCTCACTTCCAGTGTCTCATTGATGGGTCTTGAGATGACTTAAGATCCTAATCCTTTAGCTACAGATCCATCCATCAAAGTTGCAGGTATTTCCACATGGGTGAGTAAGCTACAGCATGGGAGTCCTCTCCTTTTCCTTCCTCCACTCTCTCTACTCTGCTACGAGGGCAAAATGCTTTACCTCGAAACAGGCTGTTGCTTGGCTGGAGTGGGTTGGCATCCAGGTTCTCCCAATTGTTTGTCAGCATCTGTTTTCTTAAGAAATGTGTCCACTGCGTCCTTGCAGCATTTCCTCTGGCCATCAGGAGATTTCAGAGTGTTACCAAGCTGGGAACAGAGCGCTTGCTTTGAGACTCGAGAGTCAGGCTTTGTGACGCAGCGTTTGACCCAGTCAAATTGAAACTTGAGGATCATTGACTCATGCCGGTAACTTTGGTTTAAGCAAGGATGCTGGTGTTTGTGTGGTGATTTTCCCATTTGATGTGAAGTGTTTTCCAGAGGCAGCATTGATGGCACCGCTCCAGGCTCTTGAGATGACAACGGCAGGTCACCCACATTTTGCCTCTGTAGAGGAGTTTGGAGATGATGGCTGCATTGTAGACCTGGATCTTGGTGTTTTTCCAGAGATTGTGATGGATAAAGTCAAGTCGAAGCAATTTCCCAGAGGAGGCCCTAGTGTTCTGGATCTTGTGCTGGATCTCCTCATCAATGTTTGCTCTCTAACGAAGATGGCTACCAGGGTAGGGGAAATACTTGACTATGTCCAGAACCAGAATGACTGTCAAAAAATGTGGAGAACGCAATTAGGGCACTGAGACATCCTTAGTTGACCCCGGTTCAGACGACAAATGGATCTGTTTCTGATCTGCTACAAAGAACGGTCACAGCCATCTGGTTGTGGAAAAGCCTCGGGACCTTGATTTACCTCTCAGGACATGCAAATCTGACCAGTGCTTTCTGCAAGGCTTCACAATCGATGGACTCAAAGGCCTTAGTTAGGTCAAATACAGATCCTGGTGTTCCTGACGCTTTTCTTGGACCTGGCAGGCAACAAATATTGCCGCACAGGATGACCTGAAACCACCCTGAGATTCCAGCGGGACTTCCTCAGCTGCAGGCAGAGCAGTTGTGGGGTACTCGTCCTTTTTAGGTTGGTGAGACAGCTCACTGTTACCTTTACAGCAATAAACGGTGAGCTACCTCACCACTTTCCGAAGCTGATAAACCATCCTAGTATTTTTTTTTTTTTTTTGCTAGGCATGGCTGCCCTGAACAAGTGGTTATGAGGAGAATAATGAATTTAGGAAACATGTTTAGTTGAAATGTTGCATTTTGCACTGGATTATTTAAGCTTCCGTTTCTACATCCCTACTAACTTCAGGATGGAAAAACCTTACTTTAGCTGTAGGCAGAGTTTTGGCACCCTCAGAGGTTTGTAAAGCACAGGGAGATTTCTGAGAACTGCAAATGTTTAAAGTAGCTTGCTCGCCTTGTCTGAAAAACAAAGCCCTTGTTGTTTTCTGACCAGTGATTATACAGCTTAATAAATATAGCATTGTTCTGGGGACTGCATTGGACTTTGTGCAAGTCATCTAACTTTTCCTGCGTACGGAACTATTCGGTTTACCTCAGCTGTCCCTCCATGTCTCCTCGTCCTAACTTTTGCGGTTCCTTTTCCTCTGGCCCAGATCACAGCACTCTAGCACGAGCAGAAGGTTGCAGCTCGTCGTCTTGCATAGATGCATTAGGAAGCCTGAGCATGGCAGCCTCATCCTCAAACAATTCAGCTGGCTTCCCATCTGTTTTGAATCCAATTCAAAAGTGCCCTGCTCCTGTTTAAAACCTTCTATTTGCCTAACTGTGCGCTCTAGCAAAAGCAATATCTGGGTACATTTTCAGCAAGTGAGAGAAGTATTTTGTTAAAGGACGCTAGTAGACAATAAAAATCAGAGCTCATTCTGGCCACGATTCTCTTAAAGCACCTGACAAAAAGCGTGCATGGCTTATGTGTTGAAGATTAGTGTCTACAGCCAAAACGTCTTTCTCCACTGGAAGTAATCACTGCCGCTTGCTTCTGCTCTCCCATTGCCCCCTTTGATGTTAGTTTCATCACAGTGAGAGTAAGAGCCCTAGCAAATACTGTTGGCTGATGTTTGGTGATTGCTTGGCTATCTAGAAAGGGGAGGAAGAGATCCTGAATTTGAGTATGAGGAGGAATTTAGATTACTGTAAGGATATTAAATTCACCCTGGGCCCCAGCCTGGAACTGGACCACAAGAGCTGTTTCCAGGCCAGATTCACTGAGCCAGTAGTAGCTACGGTGGGCCCAGTTCTGAGATCAGTTGTGTGAGTCCGTGTTCATTCAGCAGCAAAGGTAGGGGAACAGGCAGTGATATGGGCTCAGGAATCGGACAACAGCATAGGTCAGGGAGCAGGCAGCAGTGTGGGTCCTGGAACGGGTGGCAATGCAGGTAGGGCAACAGGGCAGGTCTGGGGGTGGACAGCAAGTCAGGGGTGTATCTGCACAGACCTTGCTTGCTTCCCACTGCTGATGGCCTTGTCTGTCTGGCTCCAGAGACCCTGAAGTCTGGCCATGCCCCCTAACTTCTGGGGGCCTGCCAAACGACCACTGGGCCAGCTAGAATTGTTCTCTGGGCTGGATCTGACCAGCAGGCCGTATGTTTGACACCTCCAGAATACTGAGATGCTTCCTTTATGGTCTTGTTGCACTGCATATTTCTATGGGTGTGCAAGATGTGAAGATAAAACAGCATTTCCAGAGATTGTGCAAAGTTCCCCATGAACCACCTGGAACTTTGGAAGGGATGAGACCATACGGAGCCCTGCTGAACAAAATGATTGGGACAGTGCACCAGGCCCAATGTTTGTGCAGCCAAGTTGAGCCTTTAGGAACTAGCTGAACACTGGGCAAGTCTGCGAAACATAATGTAAGAAGTGCCACAGTGAGTCAGACCAATGGTCCATCGGGTTTAGCATCATCTCTGACAGTGGCAGGAGTGGATGCTGTAGAGAAAGTATTGAACCAAATATGTGTTAAGTGATCTATTTCCTGTTCATTATGCTCCCTGGCATCCACCACTATTGGTTTAGAGATGCCAGAAGAAACATTTCTAACCGTTCAGTTCAACAGCTATTAATAGATCAATCATTCATGAATTTGTCTAGTCTCTTCCTAAATCTGGCTATGCTCTCTGCCTCCACCACCTTGTGAGACAATGAATTCCACGAGTTAACTAATTGTTGAATGAAAAGATATTTTCTCTTGTAGTTTTAAACCTGTCACATACCATTTTCAGTGAGCGCCCTTTACTTCTAGTATCCTGGGACTTGGTTTCCTATTTACTTTGTCCACATCCTTAATGATTTTATAGGCCTCTAGCATATCCCCCCCTCAGCCTTCTTCCTTCCAAACTGAAGAGTCTTAGCCTTTTCAGTCTCTCCTGACAGGGCAACAGCTCCATGCCCCGAAACCTTTTGGTTGCTCTTCTCTGTATCTTTTTCAGTTCTAGTACAACTTCATTGAGATAAGAAGACCACAACTGTATAGGGCATCCAAGATGTGGGTGCACCGTGGGTTTTTAAGATGCCATCACGATGATGTTAGTTTTGTTTTCAATTCCCTTCTTTCTATGATACCCACATTTTTATTGGCTTTCTTGGTTGCTGCTGCACATTGAGCTGATGTTTTTAGAGATCTGTGTATAGTGACTCTGAAGTCCCTTTCCTGAGTCATAACAGATGGTTCAGAATC
>JAGPOW010001296.1:27427818-27438150 GCA_030014935.1 Caiman crocodilus | reverse complement strand
TAATGCTTTGGGATGAAATCTGGGAAAGTCTGTAAAAGCAAAAAACAAAAATTGTCACTTCTGAACAAACAGGTTTATCCAGCTTCATGTAATAACAAGTAGCTAAAAGACTGTTTATGATAGACAGTGATAGATTTATAAGGTCACTAGGAAATATTGCATTGAGAAAGGCATTAACAGTATCTGTCAAGCAATCTGCTTTAGTATCTATAACACTGAAGCTTTTATGAAGTAGTAGGTTTGCACTCTGGTTAATCAGTTACAATTTTTTGTAAACATAGCAACAAAGATGCAATCCATGAGGGCTGAGTTCTTTGATGGGCTCACAAGGCAGGCTAAGATGTTCACTTGTATATTTTTATTTTTATGAATTAGGTACGTACTTGGCCCCCACTTCCATAGTGTCTGACAACTTCATATTGTTCAACATACTTGTCCTCAGGTTGTTTCTGTGAGGCTGCTATTGTCTTCATTTGACAATGGGAAGCTGAGGCACAAAGCCTGTTTGTAGACGCTCACCATTTTCTAAACTGTGTTAACTAGTTCATATCACACAGTTTGAATCAAATATCAATTCAAATTAAGTGTTGATAAATTTTCATGGATGTCAGCCCCTTAACAGACCCAATTTTCAGCCTCTGTGTGTTTGTACATATGTGCTTAGCACTTGCAGTTGGAAGTAATTACAAGGTAATAATAAGTTTAAGCACTGCTACATTGTTACAGACCTGTTGGCTAGAGACAGATATTCAAAAAGCCTGAGCCTGTATTGATTTAATCTTTGCAGATTAGTTTAACCTGGCTAGGCTGAATCACTTTGTAAATGCACAGACATCCCAGAAATGTAGGCATATGCCTAGAGTGGCTCAGGCTAGAAGCCGGGGGGTGCTAGAGCAGCCTTCCTTTCCCTTGCAAAGAGTTGAGCTGGTGGGGGGGGTATGGCCAGACTCCAGGAGGACTCTCATTAGGGAGGTCTGCATGCATGGTCCCAGGCTTTTCCCTGCTGGCTGCTCAAGGGGCAGGAGTGTTGCAAGCCCCCTGATAGCACTCTGAGGCAAGGCAGGGGGGAGTGGGGAGGCAGTGCATCCATGTGCTCATGATACCGTAGCTTTTCAATTTCCCTCCCTGCTTCTTTATACTGTCTGCAGCAAACTGACAGTTGATCAAGCCACCCAGGCACAGATAACAGTGTTTATTACTGAGTTAGCAAAACAATAGCCTCTCTACATTAGTTCAAACTTCTTAAACAGCTTACAAGCTGACCTGTTGATTAGCTCCAGAAGCCCCAAGTGGTCATTGTTTTGTCTGTCTATCCAGTGAAAATGGAGAAAGACACACACGCAGACACCTCGGCATTAGCTAGCATACCACATGCCTAGGATCTGTGCTGTAGGAGATGGAAAGGAGGGAGGGCAGGATTTCCTGCTTGAGCAGCGAGGTGGGGGGGGCAGGGGGAAGCCAGGCAGACTCTGCTGTGCCTGCAAGTCTCTGCTGTAGCTCTAGCCAGGGAGCAGAAGAGAGGGGCCTGCCCAGCCCAGAGAGCATGCTGGGATTCTGGAGGTGTCCGTTTTATCTTAAATCAGCAAGGGATCTGTGACAGACATTGCATAAACTGGTTTGATCCAAATCAGTTAAGTCTGATACTACATTCAGTAGTTTATGCCACGTTTATCACAAACCAGTTTCAGCCATTTTCAAACTGGTTTATGTGCACTGAACATCTGTTCTGTTACAGGTTTAAACCAATTTCTGTTCACTTAAACTGGTTTATGTGTAATGTCTGTCCCTGGACCCTGGCCTCGACAGTTGTCTAAAGTGCTGTTCCAGAAGCCCTAATGGGTGTAATTGACCTGAGTGTTGGTGGCCATCTCAGTCAACGAGTTTCCAGGGAGGAGGGAAGGGGAGCAAAGGGATTTGTCCCCTTCTTTACAGACCAGTAGCCCATGTGCTTGGGCAGGGCTGGGGGCTTGGTAAGAATACTGATATACTGATAATTAGTCACAGTGAGGTGTTGTTGGCACATTTTACTTTATAAAGGTTTTACTTTGTGCCTGATAGCCTCTGTTGTGTTGCAAAAGCCCAACTGAGTTTTCCTTGCTGGGACTGATATTTGCAGTGTTTATCTATCAAGTTCCTAAGGACTATTTTTCCTAAAAGAAATGCCATATATACATGTTGATTAATATAGTTTAAATTGTCTAGTTTAGACTGTCCTAGTCTGCATTAATTCTTGCATTCAATGAGGTTTAGTTAATTCAGACTGGAGCCAATTTTAATTTGGACTACATATGCACAAGTATATAGTGACAGCTATATATTAAACCTAGAAAAATGTAACATCTCTAAATGGCCAGACAGAGTAGGGTCTGGATTCACATGAGGATTTATAGATCTTGACCCAAATTAAAAAATATATTTAGGCACTTATGAGCCCGTCTACATGAGACACTGATTGTGAAGTAACCTGATACTATTGCACAATAGCGTCATGTGGTAAAAAACCATGATGCGATGCTGCTGCACAGTAGTGTTAGGCTACTGAGCAGTAGTGTCACAAAAAAGGCGTTCGCTGATGCTACTGTGCAGTAACTTGGATTACTGCACATTTATTTGCGCAGTAGTATCTCATGTGGACACAGCCTATGTGTCTAAATTCTCATTGATTTTTCCTGGGACATAAATGGGATTTGAGTGAAATTTAGAATGCAATTCTAAATTTAGGTGCAATTCTGTGATCCTTAAACCCTCTACCTATTCCAATACATGGCTTTGTTTTATCAGAGAAGTCCTGTACGTGCCTATAGTTCTGCTTGTTTACATGCTGACATCTGCCTTCAGCTTGCTGCAAACAAGCAATGTGGTCTTGCTCAGAATCCTTAAACTTGGCATTCCTGTGTGGAGCCCAGTTCAGTAGATGGGCTCAGAACAGGGATAGAGGATTGGGCTCCTCACCAAACATGGTAACAAGTACTCCTTTCATTCAGAAATCTGGCTGGAGGAGAAATGTATGCTAATTTTCCCCTTTTATAAAATATGGAATAATGAATTGCAGTGGCTTTCCCAAGCCATTGACCTAGCACCTCACCCACTGGACCATGTTAACTAGATAAAATGGCATTTAGTTATTTTTTTTTCTAGAGTAGCTAATTTTCTTTTTATATCTTCCGTTGACTATGCAGATTTTAGAGCTGTTGAAAGTACCTGGCATTCTCTTTGTCCCTGATTAAGAGTCAATTGAAGGACTTAAAAGAGTATTTGTTGAATCAGTCAGGATTAGAACAGACCCTTTTATTAACATGAAAGTTTTTATAGCAGAACAAATTTCACTTCTGCTCACACATACATACACGGCCCCATCACTTGACTCTTGAATTGTGAGAAAAGTTAATGCTCCTGGCTCCCTTATTTCTTGGCCTCTGTACTGAAACTCCCAGTAGTTTCCATTTGTGCTATGGGCATCTATGCAATGGGATCTGGATTGATGGCACCACTGCCTTTCATAGGGGTCACTAAATGAATGTCAGAGTAAAAAGCTTCAGTTAATAAAACTTTTTCTGGATTCAATCAGTGAGCTATTGGAAAGGGTTCCCATAAATCCAAACTGACTCCCATAATGACTCCTATAACTGTACATCAGTCCCTTGATATTTTTTGTTTATACGTAAGAACATGAATTCCTGATTGTTTTTTCCTTTTCTTCTCTTTCCTACATGCGTGATAAAAATGAGGGGTAGATTGCTTGGAACATGGCATCCTATTAATAAAACTAAAAACTGTGTGTTTGTTTTCTTATCGCCAAACAAAATAATTCATCACTGTTCTGCTAGCTGACCTGTAAATATACTTTTCAGAAAATCTTCTGAGTTTTACGTAACTGCCAAACCTAGCTGGTTATCTTTTGGAGAAAAGAAAATTACATATGAAACTCCTCTCCCTCTTCCACTTCCAGTAATATAGTTACTTATTAGGGCTCTGCAAAACACCATCATTTTGCTTCAATGTCCATTTCACCGTTTTGAAGGGACAGTGTTTTGTTTTGCTGCTTTGTTTCGTTTCGAAGCACTGTGCTGTTTTGTTTAGTCAAAACTGTTTTGCTACTTCAACACGTTTCGACGTTTCACCTATAGGCTATAATGGGGAATCATGAAAATGCCTAAACCTTTGTCCTTACTTACCTGATTTGGATGAAAATTGCAGACGTGAAGCCTGCCAAATTTCAAGGAGATAGGTGCAGAGGTTTCTGGGAAACTGCGCCTCATACTATTCAAAGCAAAACTTGTGACACTTGCCGGTAGTGGCAGCCTCCTGTCATCCAGCATGCAGATCTGGGGGCCTGCACCACTGAGAGGACTGCAGGGCTGTACTGGACTTCTCTTGGGGGTATGGCTCCAGGATCTGTGCACTGGGTGACAGGAGTCTGCTGCTGCTGCCTGGGACTGGCATTGGGTGTAGCCCGCAACCAGCTCTGGGGAAGATTGCTGCTGCTCCTGCTGGCCCCAGGCAGCAGTGGCAGCCTCCTGTCATCATACCCCTGGGAGGAGTCCAGCAGCATGAGGAAGGCAGATTGAGCTCCGTGGGGCTGGTGCAGCTGGTTGGAGCACAGCCCTGGCTCTCCTCGCCTCCCGCCGCTGGGCTGCGCTCCAAGCGGTTCCACCAGCTCCATGGAGCTCAGCCTGGTGGCAGGAGGTGGAGTATGGCCCTGACTCTCCCCTAGCCTTGCTTACTAAATGCCTGCACAAATAGGAATGTCTTGCAGCACTTCCAGAAGATGCCCACGTTGCGACTACAGTGGATCTCCAAGGAGGACGATGTCCCAGAGCTGAGGAGCAACTGATGAGAACAACCTCCCGTGCATTTTGGTCAAGTGGCACAGTCTTAAGTTCAGCAGAGGCATGATGAGGACTGTGGATAAAGTTTGCTGTATTAATCAGAAAACTTGCTCATCTAGTCCAGGTAGTAGCTAGTGGCCAGTGTATTGGGGGCAGAAAAAAAAATTGTTTGCATGTTGCTAGTTGTGCAATGTTTTTGAGGGGAGTTGGAATTTTTTTTAATCTCTACAGAAAATTTTTATGATTTGACATGTGAATCTTGATGATCAAGTCTTAGGGACTCCCTTAGACATCCCAGAATGTATAGGTATGACAGAGGCAAAAGGTGAGAGAGAAATAGGTCCTGGAATAATAACAGTATCTAGAAGAGATCTAGTCCGCCAGCCAGTAAGGGCAAGCTCTGGAAAGGCAGGCAGCATGTCGTTTTCCTTTTCCTCTCGCAATGGGGAGGGGCCTTAACATGAGGGGGGCTGCTTGCTAGGGAGCTGGAGACTGAATTCTTTTTGACTATGCTTCCAGCTATGTGAAGTTGCTTACCACCAATGTGCCCAAGGGAAAAAAAAAGGGCATTTTAAGAAAGCTTCTCTGCATTTTTTTTATTGTTGCTGTGAGTCTGGATGGAGCTAGGTGAAAGTAATTTTAAGGACTAGTCCCAAGAAGCTTTCTCAGGGTCATAACCTGTTATGAGATTTGATATCTGTATTAGTGTTCTTAGCTTGCATAACAAGTTATAGTGTTGAAGAATTAGGACCATCTTTATGCAAGTGTTACCACTTTTATGCATGTGATACCCTGAAGTTCCAGGAAAAGGGTGCTTGAAAAAACTGTCTTATCCCTTGTTAGAATTAATTTTGGATATTTGTCAGTGACCTTCTTTGGCATTGACTTGTATAGCCTGGTTAAACACATATGAAATGTTTATTTTCATGACTTCTAAGCTTAATGACTTGAAAGATGGAGATCTGTTTGTTCTCATGCATTTTAAATTATGGTGAATCCTTGCCTTAACCTTGGAGTCAACCTGAATCTACTGTTTTACAGCTATAATGGAATATGAAAGAAAAGAGATGGATTTTGATAGTCTGAATAATGAGTATTTAATAATACCCAAAGGATCTAATGTTTTAGGGTAGGGTTTTTAAAAGCACTAGCAATTTGAATGAACCCTATTTCCATTGACGTCAATGGTAAAACTCATTAACTTCAACAGGAGCAGAGCGAGGACAATGCATAGCCTTTCAAAACTCCACCCTAAGCATGGGGTTGATTTGCCCTTGAACCAAGGCAAAATTCAAATTCAGATCCCAACTTTGTGTCGTGCCTGTGCCTACGATAAACCAAAATAAAACCCCAATCCACTGAACTCTGGGGAGGTTCATATCTCATCCTAGTTGTCAATATATTTAATTACTTGGCCTTGTTGATGATTTCTGGGAGGAAAATAAAAACCAATCAGCTTTCATAGCCAGCATGTCACAGGACTAATTCTATATGAAAAACAAAAGAGATGTTATTAAATACAGAAATTTAATTTTACTGCATAGGAGCTTGGATCAAATAAGTGGAATGGACATAACAATTTCTTGTAGTAGGCAACTGTTGATCCTCTGGCTGGATCATGATTTACATGTCAGAGGTCTAGTCAGATGCCTGATAAATTTGTTTGTGGATGACCAGCCTAATTCAAGAGCAACTTGTTACAACTTTCACAGATCCATACGTTGTCTGAGTTTGAGTCCAAGTTTCTTTCTTGCTTTGCTTCCATCCTTGGGATCAATGCTGCTTCATGTTGAGCTGCACGCCGTGCCAGAAGTTCCCCCCGATCGGATGGGATTTTGCATACTCCTCCTAGATTACTATGCTAATGTTGGATGACTTCCAGCCCTAAATTTCTGTGAATCTGTGACTTCATATAATTTTTGCACACATCGTGGTACTGCCATAGAGGGCAACTCCACTTTCTACTTCTGTCTTGAATCTTACCATACAAAATATTCTTGGGAATATGGTCTCCTACCATTCTTCTGACATAAATGATCCTCTTCTTGATGGTGGATTCTAAGTGTGTCAGTCTTGCACACTCCAGTACCTCTGTCTGGTCTTGTCTCCCCACTTTATTTTCAGGGTCTTAGACCTCTCATGTGCAAGCTGTTCAGTTTCCTGATGTGCCTAGGTAGTTCATGTTTCTGAACCATAAAGTGGGGATGACAGCATACAAGTCCTTTAGATCTTAGCTAATAATCTGCTGTTATTCTGTGCATGTTTGTAATAGCCTAAATTTCTTAGTCTGCTTTTCCAATTCTGCTAGCTGGTTCAGTCTGAAGGTCAAGGTTCCTGCTGATTGTAGAACCCAAGCAGCAAAAACTGTCCATAACACCAGGAGATTTATTCTCCAAAGTGATATTAGGTATTGGTTCTTCCACCTCTTGGTACATGACTACAATCTTGGACTACTTCTCATCCTGAAGCTCTGGCATGGTTCAGAAAATCTGCACAAGAGATTTTGCAGGGAAGGCTCACTGTGGGCAATCAAGGCCATGTCATCCACAAACAAGAAGTCTCTCGGCACCAGTTCTTTCACCTTGGTTTTTGCTCTAAACCTTGCAGTGTTGAACCAAACCTCCATCTAGTTTGGTTTGAAAATGTATGCCATCATTGCTGTGTTAGAACGCATAAAGAAGCAGGAATGAAAAGTAGATGTTAAAAAGCATGGGGGCTAAGACACACCCTTGCTCCACACTGTTGTTTGTCAGAAGCATTCGATTCTTTGTTTTCATACGTTACAGTTGCCTTCGTACCTTATGTAAAGAGTGAATTATGTTCAACCGTTTGTGGGAACAACCCAATTTCTTTGAAACAGTAAAAGGGTCCTGCCTGTTAACTATATTGAAGGCCTTTGTGAGATCAATGAAGGCTATGTACAGTAGTATTAATTTTTCTTTACACTTCTCTTATAGTCACTTGACCAAAAGTATCATATCAATGGTGGAGTGTGCTTAGCAAAACATTGGCATGGGCTTTTGGGATAGATTCTTTTATCTAGAAATTGCAACCTGGGAGCACAATGCGGCTGACAATTTTTTGACAAAATTAAATAGAGATATACCTCTATAGTTGTCACAATCATTTCTATCCTCTTTGTTTTTGTATAATCATTCAAACCGAGGATCTTTGAAACCTTATGGTATTGCTATCTCTTTCCAGCAGAGCAGTATAACTTCACGATGCTTTTGAAGTAATTCATCATTGGCACATTTGTAGATTTCAGGAGGCAAACAGTTGTTGCCAGATGCCTTGTTTCTAGGAGTTGATTTTTAATGGCCTTCAGCAGATTTTCTAATGTAGGCATGTTGTCTAAATACATCGTAACTTTGAACTGTGGTAATCTTTCAAGCTCTTTGTGTTTGCTTTCAGTCTCACTGGAGTATAGAATTCCATAGTGTTCAATCTAATGCGCAAGTTGTTTTTGTTCATTAGTAATGATATTTCTGTTTAAGTCTTTCAGTGCGGCTATTTTCTTCTTGACTGGACCAATTGCTTATTTGATGACTTTGTACATTCTGTAACTATGACCTGAGTCAGCTGCTTTCTGAATATCATCAAAGAATTTCAGCCAAAAATGTTGGGCACACCTCATAGCCTCCTTTTGCATTTCTCTTTGAGACTTTCTCAGGTTTTTCAGGATTTGGGGAGGTTTCTTATAGGTGGTTAGTGGTGTTCTGTTGTTCTCAACCAGTGGTAAAAGGATGTCAGAGTGCTCTTCAAACCAGTCTGCATTTTTTTTTTTTTTGCATTTTTTGGCAAATGCTGCTACAGCAGTGTTGTACAAGTTAGGTTTTAAGTTTTCCCAGGTCTTGGTGGATGAGTTGTTAGGTAAAGTTGCTTTACAGCTTCTTCATTAACTAGGCCAGGGTGTTGATTATAGCCATGTTGGTCTAAGAACATAGGCAGAAAAAGTTGCTTGGGTAAATGTGATGTCTTTTATTAGACCAACTATATAGTGGGAAATATTGTTGTTTGCAAGCTTTCAGGCACAACCCTTCTTCAGGCATAGGGAGAGTCCAACTATTTAGTTGGTCTAATAAAAGACGCCACATTTACCCACAGAACTGTGTCTGTCATTGACTAGTTTGAATTTTCTGTGTCTTCAGCTTGGCTTATGCCTATCTGTGGATGACCAGTAGTTTTGCTATGATGGATCTTTTTGACATTGATTCTGACTTTCCAGCAGACTAAGGCATTTCCAGTGTCACAGCACTGCGATAAGATCTCATATTCAGAATTTCTTTCAGGTGGTTATGCCTGGTCAGTACTAGATTTAATTGGTGCCAGTGCCCTGATCTTGGATGTTTCCATGATATCTGTCTTGTGATTTTTCCAGCAAAGTAAATGTTGGCAACACCATTTTAATTCATATTACCAGTTCTGTATTTGTCCAGATCACCAGGCCAATTCTTAAAACTACATCCAACTCTTGCATTGAAGTCCCTAAGTATTATATAAAGCATTATTTTGTGAGGGTTCTCAATCTCTTCTTCAAGTTGTTGGTAGAAAACATTCTTGCCTTCATTGCTAGCTTGAAATGTAGGGGCATAGACACTAAACAATGTGATGGAGCTATTCTGTGCATGCACTCTGGGCTTCACGAGTTGAATAGAAACAACACTGAAGCTTTCAGAGAAAGATATAGCAAGCTGTTTCCAATGGCAAAGCCTATTCCCTGCTCTTGCCCTTCTGCTGGCTTTCCATGCCAGAATATGGTATAATGGATCTAGACCATGCTAGGACAAGAAATGCAAAACCTGCCAACACATCTCCACCACCCCGACAATAACAACTTCCCACAACAGAACCATCACCGTTCCTGGATCTCATACCTGCACCTCCAGAAATGTTATACATCTTATCCAATGCACCAAATGCTCTGATGGAAAATTTGTAGAAGAAACCAATCAACAACTGTGCACCAGAATGAATGCACACTGAAAATCTAACCTAAAAAAAATCTAATCAAAGACAAGAATACCTAACTACCTGTGGGGGCACATTTCTCACAGGGCAATCACTCCCTCTCTGATCTCTCAATTGTAATCCTAAGAGAGAACTTACAAAACACCTTTTGTAGATAAGCCTATGAACTTCACTTCATAAATCTACTGGATACAAAAAATCATGGACTCAAAATAGACCTTGGATTCATGACACATTACAACTAAGGGTGTGTGAAGTAGGCCCTATTCAATTTGGATTTGGCTTGAATCAGGACAATGATTTGATTCATTAATTCAGATCACAGTCCTTGACTTGATTTGGCTGAATCCAAATCTGAAGATTCGATGCTGATTCAGAGAATCAGTGATTTGGACATAGACACAGCTTTAAATGTTTTTTCTACATACCTTGAGGTAAAAGGTACAGCTTGTGATTGCTGCGATGTTGGGGCGCATGGAGCATCCCAGAGGAGTGGGGGGGGGGGGGGGGCCGCCAAGTGCTCGGCAGCAAA
>JAGPOW010001296.1:27402454-27414533 GCA_030014935.1 Caiman crocodilus | reverse complement strand
GTCTGTCACATGGAAGTTGATAGGCATATAAAATTAAATTTACTGAAAATCAAAGGGCAAAGGAACTTTATTTTCTCAAATTTCGAAGTGTTTAAATGCACACCATTTAGATGTCACTGTCATTGGCTTGGGGGTGAAACAGCTGTTGAGTAGCTCGCAGGGTGCTCTAAGCTACATCTGGGGTGATTGGCAGAGACAATTAGGCGGCCTTAACAAAACCTGATTGTCCTTGATAACCCCTATCACTGATGTGCCCAGCAGCAATAACCTCCCCCTCAAAGTCTGTATTTATTGATGTATTAGATGTATATCTTGCCTCATTCAGAAGGCTCTCAATGGCTTTATAAAGTGATGTCGGTTAAAAAAAATTCCAAAGAAGCTAAGATGTTCCCTCATGTTTAATATGTTGTTGCTTAATTGTTTTGATTTTATTAATGCAAAGGACAGTGATGTAGGAGAAAAGTTGTCTCCAAACTAACAAATCCTAATACAGAAATGAGATGCCTCCTATCATTTGTCTGGTTTTGCTAAAATTGCTAGAACAAAATGTGACGGCAGTTTCAAAACTTGAAGGAGACTTTGTAGCATCTCTTGTAGGAAACTACTCTGAGACCACAGAATTATTGTTTTGCCTCAAACACGACAATATTGCTTGGCTAGCAGGTAAAATTGGTGATAAACCATTTACACTTCTAGACTCTAACATTTCTGGACTTCTAGACTCCAGGCAAGGAGATCCTATGACACTGATTTGGGCTTTCTGGTGCTCTCATAATAAAGCTTAATCACTAATAGTAGGATTCTGGGAAACTTTGTAAACCTGGTAGCATCCTCCATGAAATGAACCACAACGGCATGATGGCTGTCCTTCACACTATATAGTACCAGGAGACAAATGCTATCTTAGCACTATGCGTAACAGCAACAGTGTTTCTAGATACTGTTGAAAACGTGGGCTTTGTGAACCCTTTTTATTGTATTACTGTATAAGTTTACTGAGACCAACCCGTCTGTTTTTTAAAATGGATTGGATGCATCTTATATTAAGGTTTCTGCTTCTAAAGGTTTACTAAATGATTGCCAGAGGCTTTAATAAACTGGTACTTGTTATATATCACTTATAATCAGATCTTATAACCAGATCCATGTGCAGTTGTTATCAGATAATCCATATCATTCATGCTTTACATACATAGTAACCACTTTTAAATTTTTATCCCTTAATAAGTCATATTTTTAAGGAACCTTAATATAAAAGGCAGTCCATGGAGCTGTGTGACAGACACGCAGACGGACATTAATTGGGGTAGGAATAAAAGGTCTTGTGGATAGGGCCTTTACTGGAACTCAGGAACTTTTGCTCAATTTGTAGCATATCCTCAAATTTCCTGTGAGTTTGAATAAGTCACTTAATTTACTATTTGCTTTAATATCCCTACTTGTAAATTCGAGATAATGCCTTCCTCCTTCACAGTTGTGCTATGAGGATAAAATCCATTAATGATTTTGAGAAACATATACTGAAGCAGCGAGGGCCATGTAAGCATTTAGATGTCAAGAAAGATTAAACAATAAACTGCAGACATCTCTGTGTTTCATATTGCTCTTTTCTATCTAGTTTGCTAGCATGCACTCAGAGATGACCTTAGTGTTGCTGGTGGCATCGTTTCAGATTCTGTTTAGAGCAGCTATTGAATGACTCACTGTTTTATGAATATGGAAAGTTTCCCAGACTACATTTGTGCTCCTCTCTCTCGGATTTTAGGAGATGAAACTGGCCAGGGAGACAGTTAAGTATGATTAAATGTATTTACAAAGAGTAGTATATTCTCCCATCCACTGGAACAGCTGCTGATAATTTAGAAAAAAAATCTCTTTAGCTCCTGGTAGTTAACAAATACACGTTGCTTTTGTACCACTAGCGACGTGTCTTCAGAAGATTACACAGCAGAGCGATGATACGGAAGTAATGTTTATCTAAAATAAATTTTACTGTTGCCCATGCTTCTGTGTTCTCTTTGCTGCTGTTAGGAATGATACTAAGGCATAAAAATCAAACCTGGTTTCAGAGATTTCTAAACCTTGGGTTTAGTTGGGGCTGTTTTTGAAACTGGGGTACCTATTTCTCTCTGGCCAGCTTATTATGTGGTCTTTGCTCCTAGAGAGAGACTATAATCCTTTATTTGTACCACTATATTATATAATGCCATGTAAATCTAATAGTGTAACTTAAGGGGTAAGAGATTGTCCAGGCACAAACTGGAAGGCCATGAGAGTGCAGAGCTGAGCTCATAATTTGAGAGAGAATTTTTTTATCAGAGTTTTTCTAACTTTGTTAGTTGTTCAGATTAGGACTCAAAACAGACTAAAAATTTGAAATGCAGTTTGGCAGGTATCTTATAAGTATTAAAAATGGTCTTAATCTGGTATTTGGGTCCAGGGTCATTTATAAGATTTTTATGGGGATGGAAAAAATACACGTGAGGTAAATAGATTTACAACGAAGATGATATGAACCTCAATAGTGATAAAGGCTGGTAGAAGCTGATTTTAGCTTAATTGTTTGCACCGAGTTGGTTACCCATTTCCGCCCCCCTGCTATTTAGTTACTCAGAACCTCCATTTTTTATTGCTTTTTTTAAAACTGAAGTTTGTAGCTATTATGATGGGGAGATAAACCTAAAATAACACAACCCAAGTGCAAATGCTGTAGCAATATTTGCTTGTGAATGAAGAAATGCTAGCTCTGGGAAAAGATGAAATGTCGTCTTCGTCTCAGTGGGTGTTATCTCTTTCAGTATAAATGTTAATACAGCTCATCAGTGTGTGGAAGATGTAGGCTCTGCCAGTGGGTGACATCTCATTTTGATCCCATCAGTAGATGACACTGGGTAAAAAGAGCAGATTGTATTTCTCAGATTCTCCCCCCCAGTCCAAGGAATTCTAGCATCAAAGTCGATCAAGTGAGACCCAAGTGCAAGGAGCCTTTCTTTGGTTCCCCCAATTTCTGCTAAGAGTTAAAAATGGCTGAGGATATTAGTGAAATGCATGTGATCCGAATTTGAAAATGTACATAACTTATTGCAAATGACACTTTCATTTTAGCACCTAGAGCAGGGAGGAGTCTGGCTTGTGGCTGGAAAATGGGAAAGTACCTATTCTCTTTTTAATCCCTCCAACTGCAGATTTGAACCTTGGAGACTAGGTTCATGAATGAATAGCTGAAGCTAAACCTGATAGAACTGGTAGGTTTTGAGGTAAGGGATAGGTGTCACGCTGATGACCAGCTACAGGAAGACGTCTACCTCTTTTGCAGTATATATAATTAATGTATTATTTTTGCTATTTTGTATAATATCTGCTGTGGTGACTGTGAGGGACATGATACTAAACTAAATGAGGAGGAGATGGAAAAGAACCATAAAAATGCATCAAGATTCAGACAGCTTGCTTTGCTTTGGAAAAATGAACAGGAAATTGATTTATCAAAGAGGAAGTTAAGAGGTAATTTAATTGCAGACTAAGTACCTATCTCTGTGGGGAGGAAGTTTCTGATAATTCAGGACTCTAACCCAGCAGACAGATAGCAACCAATGGCTGGAAACTGAAGATGGACAACATCGAGCTGGAATTAATGTGCTCATTAGGGCTGTGCAAAGCTTTGGTCCCTGATTCGATTTGGCGGAGATTTGGGACAATTTGCTGGCTGAATCTGTGAATCTGAATCCAATCAGAGGACTCTTTAGTCTCTCCAAATCAATTTGGAGCCCTCTGAATTAATTCGGATAGATTTGGCGATATGGATGTAGATACAGCGTTAAATGATTTTTCTACACACCTCTGGGTAGCAGGGGCTTTGAGCTCTCGGGTCCCAGGCAGGTTAGTGATAGGTGAAAACGGAACAAGGGTCTCCTCGCTCCTGGTGGACCTTGTTGCTTTACCCTCTCTCTTGTGTCGTGTCCATATTGTAGCCAGTTCCAGAGATGTGTTTCCAGGATATCCAAGAACCAGGAAAGTGGGGAGTTCCCACGTGGAGAGAATCGCCGGGGCATATTTTTGGAAGTGGGGGGCAGGGGAGCCCAACCTGCCCTGCCTCCAGGGATGAATTGCCCCTGTCGCCCTGATACAGCATTCCACAGAAGTGCAGGGGTCTGTCTCCCCGGTGTGCTGGGTAGCAGACCCAGAAGTGGGCCAGAAATACTTCTGGGTTTGCTGCCAAGCGCGCTGGAGCATCCCACAGCAGCACGGGGGACTTCCCATCTGCCCCAGCACTGCAGCAATCGCAAGCCACGCTGCTTACCTCAAGGTACGTAGGAAAAACTTGTAACTTTGCTCAGTGTCTGAATTGCTGATTCACTGAATCAGCATCGAATCGTCCGGTTCAGATTCAGCCGAATCAAATCGGGGACAGTGATCTGAATTAATGGATCGAATCGCTGTCCTTGATTCAGGCTGAATAGGAATCGGAATTGAATAGGGCCCATTTCACACAACCCTCGTGCTCATTTTTACAAGTGATGATAAATGATTGCTATACAAGCTACGCTGGGGTTCTCTATAATTGACAGCTTTACATCAAGATATGGTGTATTTTAAAACATGTTTTGCATCTCAATCAGAAATTCTGGGCTCAGTGCAGGGTTCGCTGGCCTGCATTAGGCCTGAAGCCAGATGACGATAATCTTTTCCAGCTTTTCATCATTGAATCTGTAACTCAGTTGTTATTTTTTTGCTATGGAAATTCCTACTATTTTTATTGCAGAAGAAGATCCATTGCTGTGATTAGACAGAATCGAATAGATGAATAGATGCTAGTTTCACCTGTAAAAACCATGAAGCTGTCTTGCCAGCACAGTTAAAAGCTGATAGACGAAGGGCAGGAAGAGGGAAAATGGATTAGTCATGACAAAGCTCTCTTCAAATAAATTGGAGATGCATAAGAAAATAAGGGAAGTAATAGTTTTTGATTGTCCTCATTAAGGTTTACTGTTATGATGCTTCCCTTCCTAATGATTTCAGTTGCATCTAGGTCAGTAGCGTCTTAATTGTAGTTTCACTTTTTTTTTTTCCCCTAGATATGTTTTGTTTTATTTAACTAGCACATGGTTGTATCCCTTGTTTGAGGCACTGGTGATAGATATTACAGTTTCAGCTTGTAAGATCTTACCTGAACTTCTATAGCTGTGTACTTTCCCCTTCTTCTGGTTTTATTAAGAAGTGGTTTGTTTTGTTGGTTTTTTTTCTGTTTTTCTGTTGGTTAGAGGCATGGAGGTTATAGATGGTAAAAATATTTTTAATACACATTTTATATTTATAACTATATACATGCACATATATGTATATAATGTGCGTGTTAGAAGTGTCGCTTCGTCGCAACAGTGTGCCTGCTGTGCTGCAGGCGTCTAAGAATAAATGGTACCTTGCAAACAACATCAAAGGCACACAGCAAAGAATTTTCTTGGATGAACCTTTTTCTCTGTGTTGCTCATTGATCTTGTGTTGTGAGATGAGCTTCCCGTGGTTGTAGGAGGTGTCGTGGAGACATTGGACCACAGGCATTTTTACTAATTACAGTTGAATACATTGGTGCCTTGGAATCAGTGTCACTTTTTTTTTTTTTTTTAAGGAAATAGATGTGTCGAGACTTTCTGCATATTCATTAGATAGATATTAAGGAAGAATTATTTATGAGAACATGCCATCTCACTGAAGCTATCAGCTTTTTTTAACATTGTGTATCTAAAACTCTGCCAGAAAGAGATGTTCTGGTACACAGATAATGAGGCATGACATCAGGCGCTCAATCAAAGATTTTTCTAAAGTGCAAGTAGGTACAATACAGATTGCCATACGTGGCAAATCAGCATGTCTTGTATATCTGCTTTGTGAAATAGTGCAACAGCAGCAGCAAACTACAAAATAGGAAAAGGGACTATGAAATTAGTTATCTCAGTCTGACTGGGTCCAGATGTCCACATCACCAAAGCTATTGGCCTGACTTTCCCTGGGCCTGATTCTGCCAACCTTACTCGTGAATGAGCCACCCTACTCATGAGCTGCAGTGGGAATTGAAACCAATATCACAACTTGCAGAGTAAGGTAAAACTCGGCATGAGCCAGTGAGGGCAGAACCAGGTTCTTTATTGGCTTTTCAGCAAAGAGCTCGAAGAATGATGTGGTCATGACTTTTTTTTAATTGTTTTTCCAACTGGAAGAAGTTGGAACATAGTAAAAGTAGAATCTTCATTCCCCAAAGTTTCCTTTCCTACCCTTTGTCCTGAAGAACAGGACACAGTTAAAAGTATTGAAAAGGATAAAAGTGAGAGGGGTTAATGTTAAAACATGCAGAAGCAAAACTTTTCCATTTCCAAAGAGTTAAATGGAACAAAATACAAATTGGAGTGAGACAAATATTTTTACCAGATCAATCAATACCTTGTTTAATGAAGTATAATAATGAATGAATGGAAAACTAAACGAATGTATAAGAAATAATGCTTTTTGACTCTTACTATACTGTATGCACTTGGACAAATACTACAGCATTTTCTGGAAGCTGCAGTACTTGCTAAATTTTGAATGAGATGTGACTACCAAGGATCCTATTACTCTCTTCATAATTAGTTGTGGTAATTATCTCTGGGTCATGAAACATGCCAGCCTGATTACTGCCTTCAGTTTAATAAGTGTTTTGGTCAGTGTGGGGGGGGGGAAGGGAGGGGGGAATGGGTTACCCCCCAAATTTCCTAAAAAGATGAACATCTGTTATGTGTCCCTGCTGAAATGGTTGTATTTTGCTGGTAGAATAAATGATCCTCAAAGAGAGAAACCTCAATTTTAGAAATGTCTTGCAAGTTCACACTCCATTTACATTCCTTGATAAAGCTGGGGTTTGAACTCGCTTTCATTTGAATTTTGCAGAGCGGGAGGATAAAGATGCTTCTGTTTAGGCAGTTGGGGTTTCTACCAGCGTCACAGTTTGTATATTTGTTTAAGACTGTAAAGTGCCTAGAGATCCGTCTGACACTTGATAAGTGGTTCAGTTCATAGGTAGAATGACTGAACGCAGAGAGTGAGAGATCTTCCTCTTCCATGTCTTTCCCTTTCCCACATCCCACCTCTTTCTCTTGGTGCTTCCTACTTTGCTTCACCTCACCTTGTCTCTGCTTTTATGGGCCTATGGCACACAAGATTGTATTCAGTTTACAAGCATCATTATGAAGATAGCTTTACAACTCTAACAGCAGCACCCTCTACAAGGAGGGTTCCTACTGGAGAATGCTGTTCCAGTTAGGCATAATTGTCACTAGGAGGCTGGAAAAGTTTTTGAACACTTATCTTACAAGTGAGGCCTCTGTAAAACCAGTTCTTACAGACTTCATAAGAAGCAAGGAGTTCTTTTCGGTGGACACTGCAGCAAGGCTTATCTATCGTTTAGTATGCCATACTATAAAAGATTTGCTGGTGTAGCTGTACTGGCTCATCCCCCACCCCACTATGGATTTAGTTTATTTTGGCAAAAAAGAGATTTTTTTGCTTTATATTGATTTACTAAACAAAATAAAGTTACTCAGTTACAAAGTAGCATACATTGTTAAATTAGATTTTTCTTCTGAATATCCTACCCCAACCTGACTTCAATAGATCAATGGAAGTTTCTAGTGTAGAAATAGCTGGAGAAGAAGGGGGGTGGGGAGTAGAGAAAGGGAGGGGGCAAGGAGGAGGTAGAGAGTAGGCAGAAGAGGCGGGGAGATGGAGTGGGGAGAGGGAAGAGATATTTGAAGTCCTCCGCCAGGTGAAAGGGTTGGATCTTGGCTGGTCTTTAAATACATTTGTGGTGAGAGCAGTAAAAGAGATGGGTATTTAGGCATCTGACATGTTCTTGAAATACAATTCAGATGTTCTTCTTAGTTCATTTTTATAGACTCAAGGGGCAGGGGTGGTGTGAGCACCAAGGCGTGTGATTGACAGCCCCGAGGTCACGCGTTCAGAGCCGTAGCAGACGTTCTTATGACATGGCTCTGCCATATTTTGAGGAACCTGTAAATTCTGCTAGATACTTTGTCACAGGGACGTGATAAAGGGAGGACTGTAGAAATAAAATGCAGCTGGTACTGGATACTTCTGATTGACACCAGCCATTTTTGCTAGTAAAAAATACTATAGTATTTTTCATCTATATTCACATTTTTTTTTAAGGAGGTCAATATCAAAATTTACTCTCGTTCTAATTGAGTTTGCAACTGAGTACAGCAAAAAAATAGAAGGGAGCATCAAATCACATTTTTAACTGGGAACTGAATTGACTGACAGGAATGATAGAGAATGTATAGAAAAAAATTTTGAAGTCATAATCATGCGTATTTGCACTGGAAATCTAACTAAATTCTGTTAATTTGATTATAGAACTAAATATATTGTGTGAACTATATGTCCATGAAGCCAACACGCTTATTTCTGAAAAACCAAATGCTGCAGAAAGCTGTTAATGGCCAATTTATAAAATGAGGCTGGATACTTCAGTGTATCTGGCAAATTATATTGAGTAGGAGTTTCTCAGATGTATTCATTGAAGTGTTGGCAGAAACTCCCTTTGTGTAGATCTGGTTGAAAAATTAGGGAAAAGCATCAAGTAATGGATTTTGCCTCCCATTTTTTCATCAAAGGTTAACATTTCAACCAGCTGTATTCATGAACAAAAAAAGAAGCATCATCTGGAAAATGCAGTTGGTATGAACTAAGTACCTAGCTCTACCTTAGGTCAGTTTTTCATTAACATTAACACTTGATCCTGCAAATAGGAATTTTGCCATTGACTTCAAGGAGCACATATTGTGACCCTCGAATGCTCTTTTTTTCGTAAAATTGAGTATATATAATATTTGTAAGACCATTAATTAAGGGATAATTACTTAATAGGTCATAAAATATGTAGGAGTAGGACTTTTTTTTTTTTGTAAACATGATAGTTTCAGTTTGAATGCGATTTAGCACAGTGCTTTCAGAAGCAAACCTGTAGTAATGAATGGCGCTAGCACATAGTATGCAGGGTTTCAGCCTGACTTACACTGTGTGCTGTTCAAATACATGTGAAAAATGGCCTCTAGTGAATGACTTCTAGTTTAAGGCCTCAGTCCTGGAATACTTTACAGGTAATCCTATTGGGGCTGTTCCTGTGCATAAAGCTATCCATGTGTATATATACCTTCACAGGAACAGGCTTCAGGAATGTAGCAAGGAGAGGGCAAGCTGCCGCATTCATCCCAAATTCTAAAAACCACAATATGTGGTATTCTATTGATTGATGTATATCACTGCCCTTTTTATTCTCATAGTATTTAAATAGTGGCTAGTGCCTTTGGCCCCTTGGTCTCAGTTCAGTTTAAACTTGTACTAACCCCTTATACATGTAAGGACCGCAAGACTGGGTTCTTCTTCGAGTGGCATTCACCTCCGTTACAGGAGCTTTGCACAAAAGTGAATTTCCTCAGTATCTCCCTTCTGGATAACAGGAAAAAACTTGGGTCTGACCTCTCTAAAACTGTTACCCCCTTCAAACTCCTAATCCTTCCAAAATAATGTTCAAGTTCTATGTCAAGCATATCTATTTCTATTCCTTTTTGAGTTTTTCCACTGGCTCTTCATTCAGAGCTGAAGTTGGACTTGCAGTATATTTTTCCACAAACAGCACACCCCAGAGAAGGGGTGGGCAAAATGTAGCCTGTGCTCTGGATCTGGCCCTCCAGGTAATTTGATCTGGCCCTCGGGCACCCACCAACTAATTATACCCTACCCAGACTGCATGCCTCACTCCCATCCTGGTGGATGGAAAGGCCGGGCTCAGCCAGTATCAGCCTGGCTCAGCTTCTGGGCAGAGCTGCTGCTGCCACTGAAGGCCCTGCTCAGCTTCCCTGGCTTTCTGCTCACTCTAGGCATCAGGTGGGGAAGTGGTGGGGGTGAGGGAGCTGCAGCTAGGTGAGAGCATGGGGCTGGTGCTGGCAGCAGAGTGGAGCCTGCATCCAGGGGCTGGCAGCAGGAGTGCAGAGCTTGGCTGAGCAGAGTGTGGGTGTGAGGGAAGTTGAGGGGCGTGGGGACCCCCCAGCACCCTCTGCCATGATGCATAGCACCTGCCGCCAGTGGCTGCAGCAGCTACATTAAACCTACTGTCAGCTGATTTATCCTTCCTTCCCTGCTTAACTAAAGTTAAAACATTTCTGCTCCTGAAGACTGGTCTCCTTGGTTTTGAAAAGAGCTAAAGAATCTTCAAAGCTGTGAAGTAGGAGGAGGGAGATTCGGACCAGCTGTCAGACAGCAAAATTGCAACAAGCAAGGTCAATTTAGTGGAACAGTAAGACCCTTAAAAAGGAGACGTGATTGTTAATACTGATGGAGCTAAGAACAATGACCTTGGTGCATAAGGGGCTGTGTGTGCAGATGGGAATGTAAGCTGGGGGACAGCCAAGCAGGAAAGACGTAGAGATGCTGGAAGGTGTTAAATGGTTTTGGGGGGGGGGGCAGGGAACTGGGGCTTACCAATGGGGGACCTAAGTGTCTATATACAAATGCTAGGAGAATGGGGAATAAGAAGGAGGAACTAGCACTCCTGCTAGCAAATAGGGAACATGATCTTGTCAGAATAACAGAGACCTGGTGGGACACCACGCATGACTGGGCTGTATGCATAAAGAGCTATAGGCTGCACAGAAAGGATCAGGTAGGGAAGAAGGGAAGAGGTGTAGCTCTATGCGAAGGAGTGGCATGCCTTCTCGGAGACTCAAATTGGTTTGATAGAGCCAAGACCCTGTGGGAGTGGGGGCAAGGAGAAGGGGACTTGATGCTAGGCATCTGCTACAAACTGCCACACCAGGAGGAGGAGCTGGATCTGGAATTTTCCAGAGAATTGATTGGAAGCTGCATGTTTAAGGGACACGGTTGTTGTGGGTGACCTCAGATACCCTGACGTGCTGGGAGGAGCATTCGGCCAGATCTGTCCAGTCGCATAGGTTTTTGACTTGCGTGGAAGAACTTTATTTAGTACAGAGGTAAACATGCCAATCAGGGGGAATGTTTTGTTGGATTTGGTGCAAGCCAAAAGGGGTGACCAGATAGGAGATATGAGGATTGAGGGTAATCTAGGAGATAGTGATCATGAGATGATAGAGTTCACTATCCATCATGGGGCAGGGAAGTCAGCCAGTAGGGCAGAGGTGCTTGCCTTCAGGAAAGCTGACTTCACTGAGCTTAAAGTACTGTACAGGAAGGGGGATTAGAGGGGATGGGAGCTCTGGAAGGGCGATTGTTCCCCAAAGAACAAAGCTCAGAATGCAAAACGTGGTAAATCCCTGTATGCAGGAAAGATGGTGAAGTGGCTGGGAAGTTCTCTCAGCTTACCAGAGGAGTCAAGGAGTGCTTAAAAAGAAGAGGCTGACAGACAGTGGAAACAAGGGGTAATACACCAGGTATACCAAGGAGGAATACACAAAGATTGCCGGTATCTGTAGGGAGAGAATAAGGAAGATAAGGGGAATGACCGAGTTCAGGGTGGTGATGAACATCAAGGAGAGTAAAAAGCCCTTTAGGTATATAGGGATCAGGAGGAAGACCAAGGGAAATATGGCACCCTTGTATAATGGGATGGGATAGCTGATAACAGACAGTCAGGAGACAGCTGAACTATTTATAATGAATATTTTGAGTCGGTATTCCTGCATGCAAACGGTGTTCACCTGCCTGGCTGTATACTGGACAGATGCGGTGAAAGGCGATTACCAACCAATGGCCAGTATTGAACTGGCAAGGGAGCACTTATGGCAGCAGGATGGAATGGACTACACCTGAGAGTGCTGAGGGAATTGGCTGGAGTCATTGAGGTACCATCGGTTGAAGGTATTTGGAGACTTGTGGTGCTCAGAAGAGGTCCCAAAACACGGGAAAATGGTCAATCTTGAAGAAGGGAAGGAGAAAGGATCTGGGAAACTATAGGCAGGTCAGTTTGACCTTGATAGTGGGTAAAATTTTGGAAAAAATTATCAATAAGTCCATTTGTGAGAGACTGGCAGAAGGCATGATGCTGAAAGAT
>JAGPOW010001296.1:27376953-27396647 GCA_030014935.1 Caiman crocodilus | reverse complement strand
CACCTTCCAGTCCTCCGGCACTTGTCCAGAGCTCCAAGAGAGCTCATATAACCGAGCCAAGGGCTCAGCAATCACCCCCGCCAGCTCCCTCAGCACCCTGTGGTGCAGGTCATCCGGACCCGCCGACTTAAAGACATCCAGCCCTTCCAGTAGGTCAACCCTCACCCTTGGCCTAGCAGTGATTCCCGAGTGGGGAATACAGGCTTCCAACGGGAGGGAAGTCCTGCTCCCCCCTCAGGAAGACTGAGGCAAAGAACCCATTGAAGATCTCCGCCTTCCCATCGGCTGCAAGCACCAGGTTGCCCAACGAGTCCTTCAGGGGCCTGACATTGCCCAGGGCTCTCTTTTTGCTCCTCACATATGTGAAAAAGGATTTCCTGTTGTCCTTGATCCTAGTCGCCAGGCGACGCTCTACTCCCGCCTTGGCCTTCCTAATAGCCCTCCTACACTCCCGAGCACAAGAAGAGTACTCCTCTTTGGAGACTGCTCCTCTCTTCCAAAGGTTGTATGCCTCCCGCTTAGCCCTCTGGGTCCCCCGAATATCCCTCGAATAGTGAGGTTTTTTTTCCCTACATCCTGGCCTTTTAAAACAGTCTTTTTGGGGCACTATCCATTTGAAAACTTGTCTAACTTTATCCCAGCTACTTAGGTAGTAAAAGATATCACCCAAAGAAATCCTTACCGCTCACTAAATTGATTGGATGAGCTAGAAGGAGGGAGGTAATAGTGAACAAAGCATATTTCTGTTTTTAATAAATTGGACATCTCTGTATGGTTAATAGTAACATTCCTGGGTATAATTCGGCTACTACTGTAATCAATACAAAATTCTGTAACAGAGATTAAGTGTCAGGTTGGTATAACTTGGAGTGACGTTAGAAAGATATTAACATGGTAGGTGGTATTACTGGAGGTGAACGCGTCACTTGTGTCATTTTGTGGCCCCATCTTCTACAATTGAAACAAATAGGCATATTTTCATGGATTTCAGTGGGAGAAATGCTTTTCTTTTTAAATACATATGATTAATCCCAAGTGTGTTTGGGGGCTTGGCATACTATTAAGAAAATGAGTCAAGACTGAACAGTCTTGAATAAATTAGATAAGTATCACACAGTAATGGAAACCTTAAAAGGGTCCCAATGATCAAGAATGAACTTGAGAAGTTTTATAGTACATCACTAATGAAGAACTGGCTTCTACACTAAGAAAGATTAAGATTAGAAAAATTAGAATTTTTGGCTAGATCAAATGGTATAAAAAAGCTATTCCTTTCATTGCATTCCCTATAGACCTAGTTTTGCAACATGATCAACTGGTATAGATACCTTTTCAGCTTTACAATCTCTCTCTCGAAGTCAGTGCAGCTCCACATGGATGGTAAGGTATGCACTAATGGATCCAGTCATGGAGCTGGGATGTAAAACTGATGTTACAGGAATCTGTATGATACGATGTGTACTTTCAATTCCAGGAATAAATGTTTAAAAATGCCTGTCCAGACACAGAGCAAAATAACAGAGCTTAAGCAAACAGTTTTGTTTTTTTTTTTGCTGCTGTTACGATGCATCAAACCTGAGAATAAAGTAGTATGGCAAGCATCCTGTTTTTTCAGAGGAAACTTTTCTACATGCATTACTTTGTCCTGTTTCAAAATCAATGAATTATTTCTAGTATCTGCTCCTACATGTTGTGTGTATGTTATATGTTACCTTGCAGCTTGATCTTTGGTATATTTATGATGGCTGTAATATCATTTTCTAAATATTTCCACTGCAAACCAAACTTTTTTTTACATGAAAAGAGAGAGATTTTGATGTTTCTTTAGATTTGTTTATACTGTGGGTGTCTTCAAAAGTAGTGTAAGCAGTTTTTAAATTCCCTGTATTAACAACAAGTGGAATGGAGCTGCCCTGGAGCTTACCATATATGTATGCAGTAAAAACACCATTGTGAAGGTTACAATAAATATTTTTAGAAATGAATACATCGGTTACAAGTGGCACAGCAGATGTGATCAGATGTCAACGAAGGGCAGTAGGCTGGTTGAAGATGGAAGGATGTACTGAATATGAGGAAGAATTTAAAACTGCAATTTCAAAGTTTTGCATTTAATCCATATTTGTTCGATTTTAGCCACAGTGAACTTTTGGTCCTTGGTAGCAGTCCTTTCCAGACTCACCATCCCACATGCAGTCTTTTCTGAATGTGAAGGACATTTTCACTGACTGTCTAATTATGCAATGTGGCTGATACAGATAAGCCAAAAGAGGGGGAGGTACAGGTAGATCTAGAGTAATACCACTGATAGCTTGCCCAAATACTAATACTGTATTTGTTTTGCTTTGTCTGTGCTAGCTAAAGTGTTTGAGTATTAGAAAAGACTAAGCATATTTGAGCAAGCTAAGAGCAAATATATCTCTTACTGTAATCCACAGCACTAAGAGGTACAGTGTTTGTAAATGAGACAAAGTAGAAAATCGGTTCCCATGATGTATCCTACTGGGGTATACAGAGCGTGGAGTTTTAGGTTCCTCTTTTTTTTGGTACCTTACACATGTCTGCATCTCCACTGGTTTTAAAATGAGTGCAGATTCTAATGCTATAATTTTGCTAAGCAAAGCATTCCAGATGTAAACCTCGGAGTATGATTATAACTCCACATGGTAGATTTTCCTAACGCCTATATCTGATTTATATTGCCAAATTAAAGCATTCATAACCCAGGAACAAGCCCCCAGAATCATAAGATTTGAAGGACTATCTTTAAGGGTTTGTTTTGTATGCCTTCAGGATGTTGAGCTTTTAGAATGCATGTTGGTAATGTGATTAACTTTCCCACCACCACCACAACCAATGCAGTGCAAGAGAGGCACTTTTTTTTGACCAACAGCTGAGAGTCTTCCAGCAGTTGAAACGATACGAATACCATAAGCTTTATAGTAACATTGCAGGTTTTGGCAATAATATTCTTTCTCAGGGCCTGAGAAGTAATCAGCTGTGAGACCCATTTACTGGCATCAGTTCACTCTGACCCATGTTAGTTGACTGGAACCAGGCAATAAACATCACTATCTTCAGTTCCTGTATATCCTGTATATGCTCAGTGCTAGAATCTGACCAGAACAGACAAATTGAACAATTATCCAACCTTAAAAGCAGGGCCGGATAGACTATCTGCACTTGAAAGCGTGTCAGCTGATCTATCGTAATTGTTTTGTGTTTAGCTTCTCTGCTCTCCAGTAAGTGAAGCTAAACTAGGGCAGTTTACACTGGAATGAAACAGATGCTTAATTACTGTCATTTCACTTCCACTTACTGTGAAATTCACTACACGTGTAACAATTACCGTATTCCAAACCGAACCATAGTTCATTGTCTCTACACATAGTTCATTTTTTCTATACACTATTCATCTAATATAATTGTTTCATTTATCCCCAGGCAAAGTCCTTGAGCCCTTCAAGCTGGCAGAGGATTGGAGAAATCAGATGTAGGGCTTTCGAGTTTTCCTGGAAGAATAAAAACCTTAGGGGATTATTGCCAGATGCGATAGACTAAAAAAACCCCCAATGATTTGTGGCACATTCTAGTAGGAGCATGAGCAGAACTACACGCACCTAGGTAAAAATCTTTAAAAAAAATTGAAAAGACCCCTGATGTTTGCCATTTGTTAGCCATGCAAATGGCTATGTACCTTGTGAAAGTTTCTCTCAGCCCTATGGCTCTCAAGTGTCTTTTCTCAAGTTATAAACAAGATTCCTCACTTGAGGTGATTCTTGATTTGTCCTGGGGTTTGAACCAGATAGAAACAGGGGTGTCACAGTTATTTACATAGCTCTTCCAAGATGAATTGCTGCTCCTCTGCCACTAGTTGGCCAGGGAGAGCAGACAGCCTGACAGGCTTGTCCCTGGAATGACCCACACAGTCCAGCTGACAAAGGGAGGGTCAGAGTATAACACATTTTATCTTGCATATTTCACAGGTACTTAACGTGGGACAATGGACTTGTATATGTGTACGGTCCTGGGACAGAAGGCTTTCTGCTTGAAGAAATGTGATGTCGGTTACAGAGCTCAGAGGTGGTCTCTGAATGTCAGAAGCATCTGGAAACATACGCTATAGACTTCCAATCATTGCATTGTAGTCTCTAAAATGCTACCCTCATCTGAATTTGCAAAATTTCACTCATTTGGAAGACTTCTGAAGCACTTGGTATGTTGAACAGGGAATGAAAACAGCCATGATTTCCAAATGCCAGTATAATGGCTATCAGAAGTATTACTCAGTTCATTAAATTTTAGGCAGTTTCCTTATTGATTCATACCAGCCACATACCTTGCTGATTTGGGAATGTTACAAGGAATCAGTGCTTATTGTTGTTAGATCAAAACTTTCCATTTACTTGGATCTATTTCCTAGATTTACATCCCTCTGTAGCCAAACTGGCTCGGTAGTGATGATCCAAACTGCAATATTCAGATACGAGTCAGGATTTAAGCTTCCTAAGGTACGGTAGTTATGCGAGTGGTTTTTGAGATCTCAGGTTATACTTGAGCCCATTAGGAAGAGATGCCAAATAAAAGTTTTGAACACAGAAGATGGAGCTCACTAACGCTTAATGCGTAGTGTCGGTTGGAACGTCAACTTCAAGGTCCGCGCCGAGCGAACAGATCTGTAATAGGGAGCAATTCTGAACCAGGTTAGAACTTTATGAAAATAGGAAGACATGAGTAGGTGAATGTAAATGAATTGTAAGAGGTGAGTGCCAGCTGTTATGCTAATCAAAGAAAGACATAACACATTTGACCTGGCAACTGGTTTCGGACTTTACTGTAGCAGAACAAAGGGAGACCCTGCAGGCACGTGAAAACCCTTGCAAAAAGGAAAACAGAAGCACAAACATGTTTTGAGTTTTGTTTACAAACTGGCCTGAACTAAAAAAAACTAAAATGAAGATTACTTTATGCACCCATGATGTGCAAGAAAAACTAAAAATAAATTTGGCACAAAGTTTTCATATTGGCCATGATTTACACATGCAAATTGTTCTTTTCTCAGTCAACTGAACTGCTCATACCATGGTTGAGCCCCTGCCTTCTCTCGGAAATGTATGTCATGGGAGCCGCTTTAAACCCCGTCAAAGAATTTTGTCAAATGAATTGCATCTGTGGTTTCCCTCCAATTGCTCTGGTCACACCTTTTACCTTGTTGGCGTTACTTTCTTTTGGGGTAAAGCTAGATGCCCATGAGCCCCTGGCAGAGAGGAGCGGATGAAGCTTTTTAGGAAGACAGCTGGGGATGCGACTTCTGTCACACAGATCTCTATATCTTGGGCTGTGGTGCCAGGAAATTACCCAAGTTGGGAGTATTAGAATTACGGCTTAGATTCTCCCGTTTGCAAAATTTGAATCAATATCCTTTCTAAAAGTTGGACCCTTCCCAAGCTGAGTCTGGGATGCTAGTTTAAGAAGACATCGAAAAGCTGATTTAAATAAAATAAAAACAATTTGAATGTTCTTTGTTGAAATGGCCTGAAATGAGAGACACTTTTGCTGCAAGTCACCTTTCTTTCCTCCAGGTCTGATTCTGAAAATTAACTACGTTCAGCATTTCAGCCTAATTGTCATAAGGGAGAACTGGAAAGTCTCGAGGGAGACAGAACGTACAATTGGTGTGTTTAATTGGGAGTTGGTTTGTTAATTGATATTCTAACTGATCGATTTACTAATTTGGAAATTGGTGCTATAATTCAAATGACTGTAAATAATATAAACATAACTTTAAGCAATATAAAAATATCAAAGTAAAGATATAATTTTTTGAATTGAAGAGTCATTTTGAAATGAAAAATGGAAGCACTCTCTTTTGAAATGCATTTTCCCTAACTCAACTTTCAACTAATCAATATTTTTAATAGAAAGAAGCCCATTCCTTTGTAATATTTCTTACCAGCTCCAGCTATGCTCACTTATCTAAGTGGTTTTAAATCTTTTTAGAGTCAAGAAACCCTTCACAAAAATGTCAGCTGTTAGCATTACTGGTCTCTAGATTTCACTGGCTCTCTGGTCTTTGCTCTGGATTATCTGAGTGACAGTAATATCTCTACTGTGCCAAAACCAGAAAAGAATATGTGGACTGACTTTTTAAACAGATGTAAAATATTTGGAAGGACGATGAGTTGTATTTTTTTTAAGTGGCAGCTCCATTATAACCAGCTATGCTACCTCACATAACTCCTTGTCAGCCAGTAAGAATCTGCCTTATGATAATTCCTTGTTTCCTGTTGCATGGCCAGTTTTTAGTTGATTGAGAAGCAATTTCCTCCTCTTCCCCCATTTCTTCAAGACATTTGAAACATTAATCCTGTGTGTAGAAGTTTGTAAAATTATTTCTGAAAATCTCAGGAAGTGCTGGCCACGTTATCCTGTTTGTGTACCCTGGCAGAGAATGGCTTAGAGAATTCCAACAACTTAGTAAGATATGAATTCCTTTTCCTGAGCTCAGGTTGGCTTTTAGTAATCAAGCTGTTCAAATAGTTTGCTTTTTTAAAAATGAAGTCAAGCTAACAGGTCTGTAATTTTATGGTATGTCCCTAGGCATTCTGGGGAGCAATACCCTGATTTGGGACACTTTCTAGTTGTTCATGAACCTTGTGGAACCTAAGAATTTTAAAAGGGACTGTCTAAGGGAGTCTGTGTATTTAAAATTCTTCTAAAGTAGTAGGAATCACTATCAAATCGACCAGAAATCTATTTACTTCAGCTGGATTTGAGAGTCAATTTGTGCCTGCGGTCTATGTGCACATACATACACGTGCGAGTGTGTAGGAACATTAGAACTAGTGACTAGGTCAAGTGCTTTGGGATAAATTCTGCTCTCATTGACTCTGGGATGCTGGACATATTCTGGTCTTACATTACTGGTTTTTTTCAGACCAGTCTTTCTAGAGCTGAGCAATTTTTTTTTAATTAACCGTTTATTCAATGATAAAAGTGGTTGTGTTCCTGAACCTATTTGTGAATTTCTTGAATAGCAAGCGGAAGGGTGAAATGGCAGTAGTCCCTTTTTTATCCAATACCCTATTGGATAGGATGAGGAAAACACAGGCCAGTTATTTCCTTTGCCCAAGAGGATTTGAACTCATGTATTTAATTTTCAATAGGGTATGCTAACTGCCAGGCTCTAAGTTATTCTGAGAGTGTTTCCCTCAATCTCTCCTGTTGATTTGTTCTACTTTTCATGGAATACATAAATACCATATTTTCTCATTTATAATATGCTCCAGAATAAAATATGTACAGCTTTAACCTGAAGTTATGCTGAGCACTAGATTAATACCATTTCAGAGGAGAAAGAGTGGCTATTGGACCGCTTACGAGTCTCCCATCAGTTCCGATGAGATCAGACCTTGCTCTGAATCATGAGATCCAAGTCTTTCACGGCTCAGTATGGTAGGTTGCTAGAAACTTAGTAGACTCTTATTATGCAAACTTTCCTTGTAGTAAGTAATAGGGGTATGTGAAGTGGGCCCTATTCCATTTGGATTCAGATTTGGCCCAAATCAGGGATAGTGATTCGATCCATTGATTCGGATCACTATCCCCAATTCGATTAGGCTAAGTCTGAATCTGAAGATTTGATGCTGATTCGGATATAGACAGCTTTAAATGCTTTTTCTGCATATCTCAAGGTACCAGTGTGGCCTGTGAATGCTGCGACGCAGGGTGGATGGAGCATCTCACAGGAGTGTGGTGGGGGGAGGAGGGGGCTTCCACGTGCTTGGTGGCAAACTCAAAAGTACTTCCGGTCCTCTTCCAGGTCCGCTGGGGAGCGCGTGGACCCCAGGCGTCTCCTGCCAGAAACAGGAGGCACCAGCCAGGATGGAGGACGTGGGGCCTGGCGCGTGCTCTGGCGAACCCAGAAGTGCTCTGGAAGTGCTTCTGGTCCACTTCTGGATCTGCTGCTGAGCATGCTAGGGCGTCCCCTGCACTTCCATGGGACACTCCATGGCATCGCAGCACTCGCGAGCTGCCAGCTACTTAGAGGTATGTAGAAAAAACATTTAACGCTGCGTCTACGTTTGAATCTCCAGATTTGATTCGGAGGGTTCTGATTCAATTTGGAGAGATTAAAGGGCCCTCTGATTCAATTCAGGTTCAAAGATTTGGTCACTGAATTTGGCCAAATCGAATCAGGGGCCAAAGCTTTGCACAGCCCTAGTAAGCAACTGAATTGCAGCAACTAGAGAGCTGAGCCTGCTTGTCATTTTGCTCCCTGTGGATCACCACACACTTTACTTTTGGTTTCACCTTGTAAGTAGCAGAAACTGCTTTTACCATATTTCTCATATATAATCCTCACTTGAATTTTCAACAGCTGTTTTTTGCAGAAAAGTTGCGTGTTGTATGTGAGAAAATATGGTATTTATTAGACAAGCGGATGGCTTCCTTGTGCAAGAGGATGACTGTCGTGCTTCCAGTCCATGTCTATAATTTATACAGAGCAAGACAACATTGACAGAAGAGATTAATAATCCCCTCAGGAATTTTTTTTTTCTAGATTGAATGAAATAATCCACTTGATATATAACAGATTTTTTTCTTTTTGTTTTGGCTAAATGGAAAAAAACCCTGCTAGGTGCTATGCAGTTTTTCTTTGTAAATGTTTTGCTTTCTGCTTGTTTAGCTTCCACATCAAACAAAATATCACTTATTCATGTGTTAATATTTTATACTGCATCAAGACACCAGCCTTGACCAACCTGCAATTATTTTTGTAATGCGTTCATGGTTTAGCAATGCTTTCCTGTCTGCTCTTCAGTAGATAGCATAATACCTCAGTTCTAACCTATTTTAAGTGGTTCATTGTTAACGTTGCTTCCTTACTGAGTGTCTAGTGTTATTGCTAAACCTCTAGTCTGGAGTGTGATGAAGTAGTTATAGTATTTTGAAGTGTAGTTCTGTGAATGAATGAGCTGAAGTCATCCCTAAAACAAATTTCTGATGTTGTGAGCAGTTGAATTTGAGCTGTTTTTATGTTACTAAATATGTTCCCAGCCTAGTTTGAGTGCAAGAGATGAGAGGTTTTGTTTGCGAAATGTATGCTTAATTTTTCCCTGGGTTTGCTGCCTTTTGAGCTTTTCTGGAGATACAGATAGCCCCTAATTCAAAGTTGACTGCCTGTAAAACCAGTATCTGCTCTTGGCTAGCCTAAGACTACATAAGAATCCAGGTTAATTAAGGTCCCACCATTGGTTTGTTGAAAGGTCTGAAATTTTCTGAAGCGACTCATGACTTGTGGGGCCTTTATCGTTGTGTACCTCTATGAGACGCCATGAAAGTGTCTCAGTTTGAGTGCTTGAATTTTGTGGGGATCCAGGTGATTCTCCCTAAGGAGACAGATTTTTAAGAAACTGCTCAGTCTAGTTTGTAATGCAAGTTGGCTGTAGACCTGCTGTGGCCTTGGGGTAGTCGGGCCTCCTTCACTGGAGCTTCACTTCTGTGAAATAACAGAGAACGCAGAAAGAAATAACACAAAGCAGTTTCATGAGGATAAAGCATTGCAAATCATGAGAAGCTGAGGTATTGCGGTAATGAGACCGTGTAATTACTATAGGGCCGCACTAGCTATCTTCTTCAAAAGCCTTCAGGATTGGGCTTACTATGATCCAGTATTTTACATAAACAGTGACGTAACTTGTTATATTCATGGAGAAGCACTGAGCTTTCCTTCCGCACCATATATATCCTGTACACTAGGCAACACGGCAGAGCCTAATATGCAGTTTTAAAGGAGAAAAAATGTTCAGTGTGATCTCCTGAAAACATCCTTTCCAGGACCAAGTGCGAGCTTTATGTGAAACTTCTGGCTTTTAGAGAGGTTTTTACCAGAATGTAAGGTTAGTCGCATGTAAGCTTCTTACAATTGAATTTCCTTTTAACCTTCAAGTCCCTCCGAAAATCATTCTTTTAGGTTATAAATCATGTATTAGTCTTTTGCAGCCATTCCAATCTCTTAGTAGCTGTTTTTTAAAAAAAGTGGATTTTATCAACTCTTGGGATCTCTCAAATTCATAAGCATTTTCTGAATATATAACTGAGTAACTGACAAACCTTTAATGGTAGCATCCTTATGGACACTCCTGCACTAAACCCCCAAAATATCTTAGTTCTTTCAAAGGGAGAGGATGTATTATTGTTTGACATTATTCTAGATTGGGACCTGTTAAGATTATTTAGGCTCACACAGAGGGGAAGCCGAATGTGGTGACCTGTCTGCAAGCCGGGGCCGAGCCAGGGCTGGTGCAATTCCACCCTCCTTTGATTCCTGCTCCACCCAGGCTTTAAAACCATCTGCCTGGGGGGATGACAGCATTTCTATTCAGGCACTGCTGAGAGAATCGGTTAAAGTCAGGCTCATTATCGTCTCCCTAGTTTCTGCTAATATCTCTAATCCACAGGTATTAATGATCTGCTATCTCTTTTAATTGCCTTGATGTTCCACTGCTCAAACTTTTCTTTCTTCTGCAATTTTGCTGTCTGTTAGCCATTTTCCGTAATGTCTCCCTTATACTTCATAGCCCTGCAGACTGTCGTTAGTTCCAGCTAAAAACCTTAACTTGGAGGTGGTAATATTAACTCACGTATGGAAATGACTGACAGTGAAATACTGGAGGGACTGTTAAAAGAACCGCAGGAAAAATAGATTTTGTTTTATGAATAAGAGGGACATTTTTAACTATAACTACAAGTCTAATGACGCTATCTTTTGACTATTTTATCTATTTTTTTGCCTACCTTGTTTTTTTAAAACGTATATAATTTAGCAAGTTAGGGCACATTCCAATAGTTATTTGTTTCTGCCTTGATCTTGAATGGAATAATATAATGCTAGCCCCCTAGGATCTTAGTAAAACAATTAGATTTTTTTTAAATGGAAAGAAATGTGTTAGGTTAGATGCGCTGACGTACCATATCATCTGCATCCTCTCGTCTCAAAATCCTAGATCCACCCATATCCGAACGAGTTATTTCAGTAGAATCTACCTGGTGAAACGACAGAGCCTCGAGCTCTTTACTATTTAAATTATATGCTTAGTTACAAGAACGCATTTATGTGGGAGACCAGTAGGTACAGGACATTCAAGAAGGGGATTTATCAGACAGTACTATTTAAAAAACAAAAACCAAAAAAACTCCTGGAAACTGCACTCCTAGGAAGAGAAGGAACTGATGAGGAAAGTCAAGGAAGAAGTTAGAGAAGTGTGGTGATAAATCTTTGGTTGCATGTGTAGTTACAGGAGTCTTCTGGATTCTTGTATTCCGTGCATTGGAGAACCTTTTGTTTTCGAGTCTTGTACTGGGGATCTTTGCCACATTTATTTTCACTCAAGTGAAACCTATTTCAGAGGACGAACGGGCACCCCTGCCCCCCCCACCTTTCTCATAGACGGTTTCCTTTTGTTCTTTCTTTGTTTTCCTTCAACAAAAATGAGTTGTGTAGGATGATAGTATATTGGTTGCTCTGTGTGTATGAAAAACATGCTGCTATTAATGTTTGAGGCTTTGTTTATTAAACGCTAATAAATAATATTTAAGTAAACCTGATTTGTCATGGTACTGTACCAGCTGGTCATTTAAAAGCACAAAAGAAAAAATCTGAGACTAAGTATGCTGTACTTGTTGCCTAAAGCCATACAGTTGAAACCTTTATTAATAAAGCTCGCAATTGCCTTTTCATTTTTTTTTTAACCACCCATTATGGCCAGATGCTCTGCTGCACATCAAAGAAATTTTGGTTTTAAAAGGAATGGCGAGAGCTGTGCACTGCATTTGCCCCTCTTTGATCCCCATCCGCAGAACAAATAAGTCTCATTAATCAATATCTTCCCTAGTCCTTTTTGCTGGTGCCAGAGGTCTGTTTCCATTTTGTTATGTTTTCTTTTAAATTAGAAGAAGGTTTCTGTGGTCATATTAGTCTAAAAGGTAAATTTCTTATGGCTGTAAGAATGATGTCATATTTTTTGTGAAGCTAGGGTTTAATTTAAAGCCCTGAAGCCTAAATATTGAGTTGTAAATACTGGAGTCAGAGTAACAAGCACCGATTTGAGCAATCTTTTGGCTAGAATTTGTTCACATAAAATCTTAGTGAGTCGTTGCTGACAGAGAGCAAATCACTGGAAGTTACAGTCTGTTTAGAGATGTTTCTTCAGCAGAAAGTAGTGGTGAATTTGGTGAATGAATGGGAATTTGCTTAGCTATATCTAGGCCTAGACAGATTTCAGCTGGGGTGAGTACTGTGTTGTGTCCCCCTTAAATCTTACATAGGTATCATTCTTTATCTGTTTTCTCCTGAACTATTGTGTAGTTTTGTTGCTCAGTTCCCCATTTTCATTGCAATGACGGCTGCGAGTGAGTGACTAGAGATAGCTGTGTAACTTGTAAATCCGTTTATATAGGCCCACTAGGATCTTTCTATGAATGACGCTGAAAAATCTCAGTTTTTAGCAAACCCTATTACTGTATTTCCTTGTCCCGCGTCATGCAAATCCAGGGGTAGATCCAGAGTGTGTGCAGCAATGGTCATACCTTCCCCGTCACCTCTCCTGCTTTTACATAGCCCTAGAGCCCAGGGGTGAGCAATGTTGTTGTCACTTGTCCTTTGCTTTCTCCCTCTTCCCTCCTGGGCTACTTAATTGCGAGGGGGGGTAAGGGCAAACAGCAGCAGCGTTCACCCCCTGAGCGCCAAAGTCAATCAGCTGGTTCAAAGGTCACAGATTGCTCTGGTGGGAGCCCAGAAGGACCAGGCAGGGAGCTGAGATCTCACTGAGCATACACAGCACTCAAATTGGAGGGACCTCATTCCTTGCCCTATTCTGGGATCCACTACTGTGCAAAGCTACAAACGTTATTTCATAGACTGGTTATTGTACATTTCAATATGTTCTCTACCCCTGAGAAATAGGGGTAGCAGAGGGCATATGAAAAAGTATTTTGAAGGGAAGTTACATTTGTGCTTTCCAACCTCAGCTTTTCACCTTTAATGACCTTTTCTGTGGCTCCTGGCAGACACTACATTTAAGACATGCTTAACCAATCAATTGTGTCTTAAACTGTAAACCAGTCGCACACAGTCAATTAAGGGTATGACAAAAAAGCAAAACCATCCACAAATTACACAAAACGTGTGCAATAATGGTGTGTCTGGTTTTTACCCCACCTTAAAATGAACATGCAACTACACCAGGGCCCTGATGAAGTCCCTACAGGCTGCCTATCAATTGATCTGCGGCATCATTGGGCTCACACCCCATCTCAAATGTACCCAAGTACAGTCTCCGATTGGTGATAGAGTGAGGACCATAATGGGATTGGAATGCGCATTTTCCCCAGGTACTGCGGTACGTTTAATACCATCAAATGATGATTTTGCCAGCTCCTTGGTGGGGATGAATTGATTAATTATTTTTCTATGGGTAGGGACAGACATTGTTGATAAACCGATATAAGTGATTGGAAACTGGTAAACCTGGAAGAGAACAGAAATTTAGTGCGCACAGATTGGTTTTAAAATGGTGGAACCTGATCTAAGATAGACCAGGATTGATGTAGTATCAGATTTAATCGATTTAGGTTAGATGGGTTGTCACGGCGCATCCCGCAGGGGAGGGCCGTGATCTCCCTGAGGTCCCTCACCGTGTCAAGGCTGGCCCAAGGGCACCCTCTTATTCTTGCCCGCCATATCTTTGATGTTCAGTATATGTTGGGAGGCTGCCTTACACCTGCTTGGGCACGGCGTATCGGAACCTCTGTCCCCGTGATCTCCCGGACTCTACGTGATCTCCTAGTACGATGGGTACTTCTCAGTCACCCTAGCCTTATGGGCTACGCGTGGCTCCTACTGACCCCTAATACCACACCCCAAGCCTCGCAGATGTGATTAACGTTGGTCCGTCACAATACTCTTGCCCGCGTCCTCGGGCCTCCATGCACTCGCCCGCTCTGTTGGGCTCCTATTTAGGATACTGCCCCTCTATGGGGCTCTCAACCCACTACCGCCTTGTCTTCAGGGCTCTCTGCGCTCATACTGGGCCGCCTTAGTATTGCTGCCCCCTCCTGGGACTCTCAATGAGACCACCCCTCCCTTGGGGTCTTGATGCCTGCTCAGGGCCTCATCTGAAGTGTCACCCCGCTCTGGGGTCTCGGTACCCTTTCTGGGCCTCGTCTAAAAATATGGTCCCACTCAGGGACCCTTGCCCGCTCTGGGACTCTGTGTCGAGCCTCCGGCCTTTCAGGCCCACCGTGCTGCTTCCCCTTTGCCGGATGCTGTATGGCTAATCCCTTTCTTGGGGTCCACCGCAGCACCCTGCCCCTTCTCTTGGGTTTTCTGCAGTGCTAGCCTGCTACTGGGCTCATCATGGCCATCCTGGGCTTCTCAAATACTGCCCCTCTTGGACTCCTCAAATATGGCCTCTCCTAGACTTCTCAAAGTTTGCCCCTCTCTAGGGCTCGCCGTGCCCATGCTAGGGCTCCTCAATAATACTGCCCCTCCCTGGGGCTTACTATACCCACTCTTGGGCGTCTCAAAATGTTGCCCCCTTCTAGGGCTCACCACACCCACACTTGGGCTCCTTAAAATGCTGCCCCTGTCTGGGGCTCACCATGCCCAGACCTGGGCTCTTCAAATGCCCCTCTCTGGGCTGGGGTCTATGCACCCCATGCTGCTGCACCTTCTCTGGCGCTAGGGCCCCACACCCTGCGGGCCCCTATGAGGCCTCCTCCAACCCCTAATAGCCTCACCCAAGCCACTGGTGTAATGCAAACAGTAACAAAACAAAACACAAGCCTCCTGGCTAAAACTTAACTTAAGGCCACCTGGCTGTAACAACATTGCTCCCACGTCCTGAAGCCGCCATCCCTCATTCTGAGTGGTACTCGCATCCGAGCTCCTGCCCCTCTGACTGCTAGCAGGAGACTACTAGCCTGGCCTTGGCTCTGGGCTTTATAGGAGCCAGGCCCTGCTCCTCATCACCAGCTGACCGCCGTCAGGTGTGAGTCAATCTGTCTGGAGTTGCCCTGGCAACTCACGGCTGTGCTCATACTCACTGCTAGGGCTTTTCCCCAGCAGCTTTTACCCTCTAGGAGCAGGGCAGCGAGGTGCTCCGCGACATGGATCTATCAAACTTCTGGACCAGATCCCCTCCTAGCGCAACTTAGATCACAATCCTCCAGCATCCCAGGAGCCTTTGTGGCTCCCCTGATAACCTCCCTCTTACAGGGCAGGTGAGCAAACTAGCCTCGGCCTGCACTCTTCTGTTCTGGCTGGGCAAGGCCAGCCACGCCCCTGGGGTGTCATGGAGCTGTGACAGCAAAGCCTCTGCTCCCCGGCCCTGTGTCCTGCTTGCACTTGTCAGCTGGGCTGGACAGCATGCAGGGGGAGGGGAGAAAGCGGAGATCCCCGGTCTTGTTCTGGCTTCTCCAGAGTTGGATTCTGTACAGTTGGGGGTGCCTGTGTGGTGAAGGCTTTCCCCCCTGCTGCCTGGTATGGCTGACAAGCAGGGGCAGTCACCTCAGCCCTGCCCTCCCACCAATCACTGCCTGTTAGCAGTGCAGGGTGAGTGGCAGGGGGAAGCTCCCCAGGGCAGGGATCTTCAAAGCTGTGAGGGACCCATGTAACATGGGCTTTACCCCCCTCTGCCTGATGCCTGGCTCAGCTGGCAAGTGGGGCAGCTCACCTCAGCCCTGCCCTCCAGCTGCCACCTTTCGGTAGCAGGGAAGGAGAACAGGGGGAGCCAACATGGAGGTTTCACTCACGGTTCACTCACTGTTCTAGGACTGGTCCCACAATGCCAGGACTGCCCAGTCATGGCTCCCAGTTCAGCCAGCGGGCAATGTGGAGCAGGCAGTGGAGGGCACCCACGCCTTATGCCCCTGCACTCCATCATGAAGTATACCCCAATGTACAGAAACGCCAGACACTGAGCCCAGGAGAACCCCTGTACATTGGCATAGCTCCATGGCTCTGGCTTTGCACACCACACCTTAAAGGCCAAAGCCAGGCACACTGTCACGGGGGACCCTAGCATGCCCTCTTCTCCCAGCCCCATCATACAGTTAGGAAAGTACAGGCAGCAAAAGCCAGCAATCACCTTCTTCAGGTTGACAAGGTGGATGAAGCGGTTGGCCAGAATGTCCTGGATGACCAGGCCCACTTCCTGGATGGTCTCTTTGGCCATGGTCTTGTCCATGCCAAACTGGTTGGTAATATAGGAGTAACTGCTGGGGGTGGCCAGCTTCATGATGGCCATGGCCATCTACTTCTCTGGAGTAGGGGATGGCTGAATGGGGGTTGGACTCAATGATCTATTGAGGTCCATTCTGACCCTAACATCTACGAATCTATGAATGCTGGTGTCCTGGCCTACAGTATCAGGGATGGTCCTGCTTGGCTCTGCTCAGCTTCCCTCAGCAAATTCCAGTGTACTGGGAGGCATGCAGGGCAGGAGAGCCTTCTGACCTTGGCCAATGCAAGCATCTGCTGGTCTCCCTATCCCACAATGAAGGGTGAGCCATTCACTCCTGTTCCAATTTATGCCACCTAGAGAAGCCCGAGTAGATTGAATTGATACTGCCTTGGGCTTCTTGAATGTCTGTACTTAGGCAGCCTTGTTTAAATAGGCTTTGTTTGCCATTTTTAACACTTAAATATTACAGTAATTATCTTGGTGCATCAAAATTGTCTCTCATAGTTACAGAGAGAGTGCTAGTCCTTACTAGATTTCCAAATCACTATTAATTTAGACTTGTTTGTAGCAAGCCATATTGTGTTCCCATGAACTCTTCTATTTTAAAGTAGTTTGTTTTTATATTGACTGACATAAATTATTGATGCGTGACTACTAATATAAAATAATTTTAAATTTACAATAACTTTATTACCAGTTTGCATAATAAGAGTCTACTAAGTTTCTAGCAACCTACCATACTGAGCTGTGAAAGACTTGGATCTCATGATTCAGAGCAAGGTCTGATCTCATCAGAACTGATGGGAGACTCGTAAGCGGTCCAATAGCCACTCTTTCTCCTCTGAAATGGTATTAATCTAGTGCTCAGCATAACTTCAGGTTAAAGCTGTTTTTATGAACAGGTTAAGTCAGATGCATAAGAATTTATAGTAGGGAAACAATGGCTTGTAGAGAAGAATTGGTGAGTGGAGAGATCTGAAAACTCCCATTTAAAATGCAGAAAAATCAACATATAGCAGCAATCAGTTCCATATTCTCTTTGTATCCTCCAGAGTAGACTAGCCAATTATCAGGCCTAGGGATATTTTTTCCTCCTACGCCAGTGCTGAAAACCCAATAGAGAACCAGGAAACTCTCCCTACCTTTTGGGACCAGCCAGGGGCATAAATGTAGAACAGCATTTCATAACGTTTCCTGTGACTCCCCAGGGGCTGCTCTCGCAACCAAAAATATTTGATGCACAGCAGCTCTCTGGCCATGATCAAAGACAAGTGGGACTGTGAAAAGAGATTAATGTGGAACTATTAAAAAGATACTATACTACCCACCTGCATTAAAAGAGGTACTTTCCCTTGTGGCCAGATCTTCTGGCTTGACAGTCCACTTGCATCAATGAATATCTAGTTCAGAAAGTATATAGCATGCTTCACAGCCAATTTTGAAATTGTTTTGTGATAGTGTTGCAGTATTGAAAGACTGAAAAAAAAGAGTTTGTTTAGCTAACAAGAAGTAAAAGATAAATTCTAGCGTTCACCTTTCCCCCCTCAGTATTACTGTCAAGGCTAATTTGGATTCTAGATTGGCTGCATTAGTTTTTGTAATCCATTATTTGATTTCTGTCAAAAGCCTTTTTAACATAAATAATCAGGCTATCCTTTTTTAAACAGTCAGTCAAGAAAACACTGATGTAATGAGATGAATTGTGATTAATTTCTAAAATTAAGACATAGATGGTAGCTAATTCTGGTCATTTACATTTTGTCTTCCATAATCAAATTTGGATTCAGATGCTATCAATTGAATATACAGGATAAATTGAAGTATATATATGTGGTTTGTGCTGGAGGAACAAACGGACAAAAATATTTTAGTAAATTCAGTGTGATAAGACAATTTATCTTCTTTCACTTAACTGATTAAGATAATCTTAAAGGCCCAAGGAAATAATAGAGATGAAGAATGTAAAATGTTCTCAGACTGCTGCAGATCCTGTACACAAACGGTGATGTGCCAATACACACGTGAACATTTGAGACCAGAATGTCATATTTGGTTGTTTATATCCTTTTGCTGACTTTCAGCTTTCCTTTGAACAGATGGCAATGCCTTTCAGTTCCTCCTTAACACAGTTCTCTTTTCTCATGCTGTCTCCCATTTGAACTAGATGGGGCATACAGGGTGGCTGTGACCCTGGGAACTTGCTCGTGACCTCTTTGAGGTCCTAGTCCTCATGACAACCTGGGTACATTGAATGTGTGTCGTTAGGTTCTTTTATTTTACTGTAGCAACCATTCTTGGCTTCGTTTGAAAATTGATTATACATTCATTCTAGCTATGCTGCAGTGCCTCAATGGTACTCTTTCATTTTGTTTGTAGCCTAACAGAGTATCTAACTTCAGTTTAACCTTTGCAACTATTTTTTTTGTGCTAAAGTGCTTCTTGTCTGTTCCCTGAAGCCATATTTCATGCCTGCACCTACTGCTCCTGTCTCATTGGCTCAGACCTGCAATGGGTGTAGGTTAGTAGAGATTCAGATGTATCACAGATACATTACTAATTGTTTAGAGGAGAAAATAAGAATGTTTTTAGTTTTAAAAATTCATCTACCCTGCTGTTCATTTACATGCATGAAATAATAAACATGAATTAGTTAAAACCTATAGGTTATTTAAATAGATCCATGATAATTAATGCTCTGTAACCACAAAACATGCAAGCTGGCCCTTTTTAGGAAATCCTAGTGGGTAGACTTTTAAACATGTCTGAAAACAGAAGACGTATTCATAGAGATGTAAAACTACTTCATGGAAGGAAAGTGAGGAACCTGGGAGAATAATCTCAGATTTGGGATGGGAGGGAGGGTAGGGAGAGTGCTGAAAATGGCCCCAACTGAAAGGTGCTTTCAAAAAGCAAATCAGACAACAAAATCCTTATCTTTTTCTTACTTATCTCTACTTAAAGACACCGTGGTAGAATTTCTACGACAAGAACATTTTATTACAGATCTGTGGTTGGGTGGTTTTCAAACTTCGAGTTTGTGGAACCTTTCCTGGATTTTTTTTAATGCCATGGACTCTCTCCTACCCTATCACCGCCCTAATGCACTATACTTACTTTTACAAATGCAATGAGTACCCTGGCTTTTCTTTAGAATGATTTTGCAAATTTGGGATGATGCTTGATAACTGTAGATGCACATCTGGTGCTGCATCTAGTCTGCTCTGATACTCGTCTCTGTAGCAAAGTGTGTTGAGAAGCCAGTCTCACACAAATGGGTCATAGCAAAGGACACGAGGTGTTTCATAGCTTGATTTGGATCAATATCTCGACATTGCAAAAGTGGAATACAATTTTTCACAAATGTCGCTAAATTTCTGATTTCAGACTAGAATCTGTTGAGATGTCAACCAGTTGTTCCTGTTATTTTACTTCCACTTCATGGGCAGT
>JAGPOW010001296.1:27350010-27363818 GCA_030014935.1 Caiman crocodilus | reverse complement strand
TCTCTTTCTTTGCTTATCTCTAATATTCATGAGCCAGCCTTCACTTAGTTTCACAACTAAACTCTTGATTTTCACAACTACACACTCTCCTTTGCCTGTTGGTTAAGGCACGGGGCTAACACCTTCGGTTCTGTTCCTGGTTCTGTCAGTGTTTTAGTGTGTGTGACATTGGGCAGGTCAGTTAACCTTTGTGCCTCAATTTTCCTGTCTGTCAAGTAGAGATAGTGATATGTACGTGGATTGTTCTTCTTTTCGCTAGATATGTAGAGTGAACCAGGGAGAAAGCATATCTAGCAAGGTGCTAGGAACATCAGGCATCAGAAAGAGAAAATGAGAATTTGGCAGAATGACCCATTTAATAAAGGAAATGCAAGGAAACCTATATAAACTGCTGTGGGGTTCTTCTCTTTCCTCAGTTTGAAAGATTATACAATTGTGTGCCCACGCATCCTCATTTCTGTACCAGCATCCCACTCTGTTGTGCTACCAGCTTGTGGACCCTGTACATGGACACTGGACTATCCCCGAAGTACTGGCATATTCTTGGTCAGTAATGCTACCTGTAGGATCAGGCTGCACTGGCAGAATCCTTTTCTATAGATTCCAGATGTTATAAACACCCAATACAAGTTATTGAAATGATATCCTCCTTTATCTAAAGGATTTTATATTGTAGTTGAAAAATAACTCTAGAAAATAAATACTCTAAAGCAGGCATGCTACACATTAGTCCCATACACTCTTTGAGAGTCACTCTAATCCCCTTCTCTTGTTTGATTTACTTCTCTGCTTTCTGCTTCCAGTCCTGTACTGGTTGCTGTTTCCCTAATCTGCCACGTGCCGTGCTCAGAGGCTGCCCATGCCACTTGTGGCACCGGTGCTGCGAGTCGGTCACCCCTGCTCTAAAGCAGTTCCTTATTCTAACATTAGCAAGATCTGCATCTTTGCTAATACTTTCATCTTAATGAAATACTAACGATTATTCCGAAAGGTTGTTAAAACAAACTAGCTTTTTTGCACTGGATTAAATGTACATTTATTCCAAAGTGTGATGTTCTCTCTTTGGTTTTTATTTTAATTTTGAAAAATAAACACAACAATAAAAATCGAGGTAAAGACACTTCCTCAGCCAAATCCGGCTAACCTTCCTTATGCGAGTGACCCTGTTATAAAATTTCTTGTTCACCTTGCACAGAAAACACAGTAGGGTTTTCAGAATTTAGAGGCAGAGAGGTTTCAGGTTTCACAGCAGATTCAATTCAGCAACAGTCATGATATAAGGAATAACCGATGATGAATGTTAGGTGTAGATGTGTGCTGGAAGCATAAATTCATCATCCCTTATAACCGAATACGTGCAGTAGGGGACTGAGTTGCAATCACTTTTGCAATCATGATTTTGATTGTTACACTCTGCCTATATACTCAACCTTATTGCTGCATCAAGTAGCACTAACTGCGGTGAGAGCTCTTCTGTTGGCTGTGTGACACTCCATCACTTCCTGAGGGAAAACCAATCCTGTAGGCTCATTGTCATTTGTCCTCACATATATTTGCAACCATTTATTTCCCTTGAGAAACATCTAAGATTGTTTTAAGCCTGTTTTTTCCAATGTCTTCACAGATTTCCACCCTGCCTCCTCTCCCCCAGTATCTTGGAAGGATCAGCATATGCTGCTGAAGGAATATGGAAGATTAATGTCTTGTGTTATTTATTGCCTTTTTTCAGACTAACAACTGTCCATTTAATTTTTACTCAGCAGACCATAGTCTCTTGTTTCTTTTTCTGGTGTCTCTACCCTCATCTTTTTCTTTAACCCCCTGGAAGCAGCAGCTCAGGATCTTGCTATCAGATTATTGTCAGAGAATGTGCTGACCTACACATCACATCCCTAAGGGGGCACGACTGGCCTGGAGAAGGGAAAATGATTAACATTGCATCTGGCTGGCATATACACTGCAGTATGTAATATGCCTTTGCCAGTGATGGTGAGAAGCTACAGTTTTGCTCTGCAGAGCAGTGAAATACAGTATGTCTCCTGTCTTGCAAGGGTTCTGTTGTGCATGATATGCCCGATGCAACAAAAGGGTGATAAAATGCTATCAGGCAGGGCAACAGGCGACTCTGATGGTGTTGCTGTTACTCCTAACAATGAAATAGGTATTCCTGTGTTAGCTCTGCTAGAGCTTCTGGACTATTTTATCCTTGATGGGGGTGATTGTGCTACCATTCAAGTAGATGGAAAAAATCCAAACGATTTTAGTAAAGTTACTGAGTTACACACATAATCCAGTATTAACTCCATTACAAGAGAATTTTGCATTTGTTTCATTCTCAGATTCATTGAACTTCCCCAGAAGTTTAACGGGTTTACCATCAGAAACGGGTTTAAACCTGTAACACAACAGAAGTACAATGTACATAAACCAGTTTCAAAATGTCCAAAATCAGTTTGAGATAAACCTGGTTGAATGTAGTATCAGACTTAACAGACTGAGGTCAAACTGGTTTATGGAACTTGTGTGCCAGATTCCTTCCTGGTTTAAGTTAAATCGGAGTCCTCCAGCATCCCAGCATACTCTGCAGCGCTGGGCTGGGCTGGACTGTTTGTTCCAGCCAAGCAGGGCTGTCCCTGCCCCTCTTCTCCCTAGCTGGAAAACTTTCACCGCTGCAGCTGGTTGCACCCTGCTCTGGAGTGCTGCCGGTCTGCCTGGCGTGGGGGCAGCAGCCCTTGCCAGGTGTCCCCAGCACCTTGCTGGTCCAGTGGTTAGAGCGGGGCTGGGGCCAGAACCTGGTAACCTGAGAGGAAGTCGGGGTTTAATCCCCCCATTATGGGGGCGGGGGGCAGCGAGGGCACTGATAGGTTCCACTTATGCACTGGAGGGTATGCACCCAGGGCTGCAGTGGTTAGATACCATTAGCCTGAGGGGAACGAGGGGTGGTTAATCCCCCCCCATTACAGGCAGCAGTGATGGGGGCACTGATACAGTGCCATGGGCTGGCTGCAGGGAGGGAGCTGGGAGGGGAGGAGGCATGTGATCTGGCTGCAGGAAGTGGGGGATGTGACCTGGCTACAGTGGGGGAAGGGAAACCAAAGCTAATTATGGAGCCTGGCTCACTGCTGCCTTCTGCTGTGGCCGTGCAGCCTGGGCTAGGGTGGTCCCAAAGGGTGGGGGTCAGCACCTGCTGCCTCCCGCCTCCAGCCCCATGCAGGGGCTAGGGTTTGCAGGTGAGCTGGAGATGCAGCGTGGCTCCCTGCCCCCTCCCTCTTGTGGTGGTGGTGGTGGTGGAGCAAACTGTTGTGGCAGCAAATAAAACACCTGTTATGTTATGCCTGCTTGTGATGATGCCCGGTGCTTGGGGTGGGTTGCTGCAGGCCAAGAGAATGGGCAGTGGCCAGGGGAGACAATATACCACCCCAGCTCAGTCTGGCCTGGCCCCACAGCCCAGGGGTGTAGGCAGTGACTGGCCCGCAGCAGCCCACCCCAAGCTCCCAGCACCACTGTGAGCAGGTGATGGATGATGGGTGCCTCATCTCTGCCCACTGAAACGGCTTGCTTCACTGTTGAGAGAGGGAGGGGTGGGCTGCAATGGGCCAGTCACTGCTTATGCCCCTGGGCTGTGGGGCTGGGCCAGACCAGGTTGCACTCCTGGGCTGCAGGTTTGGGCCAGACTTGGCTGTAGTGGTCCATTGCCTACCCCTGCCACCGCTCATGCCTCTGACCCGCAGCAGCATGCCCTGAATGCCTAGCACCACAATCCTGAATTTCGGCCTGGTTTGGCCCAGCCGCATGGCCCAGGGGCCTAGGCAATGACTGGCCTATGGTAGCCTGCCCCTTCCTCTCCCAATGGTGGCGAGCTCCACACCCCTTCCCTGGTCCCAGCCTTTCTCAGTCCCTCCCTCCCTCACCGCTATGGGAACATATCCCTATTTGTCATCATATAAACTGGGTTCCTTTTATGTGAATTTGATTTATGCATAGTTTTCTGGGAACACACGTACTGCGTAAAGCAAGGGAATCCTGTATTACTAATATTAAGCATGGTATTAAGTAACAATCTTAAATATATCATTTAGTCTTTGGCTATTCCTTGATACAGGGATGATATCTGGCCTGGGCAGGAGGGAGATTATTGGTGAATTTTAAGATGGCTGACAAGTCCAATCCACGCTCTGCAAGCTTTTCCACAGATATGACAGGCAGTGTCTTGGGAGGAAGTAGGGAAAGCTGTTGCCCAGGATGTTGTGTACTTTCCTTCTATCTCTGCCATTTCTGGACTTCCTGAGCAAGTCGGTTCTCTTTGAAGCGGTCTGTTGCTTGATGTATAGCGAAGCGTGAACTTCCCCATTATTTGAAAATACTACAACTATGTTCTGCAGCATTTTTGAGCCAGTTCTTAATGGGAATGGACTGTTAAATTATTAGAGGTTAGGGTTATTTCATCTTGCCTATTCTCAAGGTAGAGAGAGGTATTTCATTTTGCCTACTCATCTCCCAAAGCAAGTCCTCTTCTCTCAACTCAGTCATGGTAAGAGGACCCACAGAGGACACCCTGAAAGCATACCTTAAGAAGGGTGGCATCAACCTTACAAACTGGAAAGTGCTGGCTGGGAACAAGTCTCAATGGCACTGCACCATACATCAAACTGATTTAGTACTGGTACAAATTATAGCAGGATCAAAGGATGAGAGGCAAAATAGTCTGAGACTGTCTACAAGCTGCTAAATTCATGACTTGTTAAACTAGCTTTGAATAAAGCTTCTGGTATCCTGTACGCTCTGTTTAATACAGTATTTTGTGAGTATAAAATACTCTATAATTGTTAACATTTTGTCATGGCATTTTGCCAACTTGACCAAAGCATTCCTAACTTGCAAAAATTTTGCTCTGTATCTGCTGGGAGTATGTTACTATAAGAAAATAATGTGTTAAGGCCATAAGAGGCACAGTATATTGCTCTATATCCATTGGAATGAAGAGTGATCTGAAAGTATTTTAGCTATTTCTTTTCCTTCTGTTAAATCCTGGAGTACAGATTTATCTTTAAATTTTATGGGAGTGCGGGTGCTGGGTAGGGGCTTCAACTTTTTTTTAGTGAGTTTACAGTGATTCAACCTCTTGGCCTGTAAGTACAAAGCAAGACTTCATTTCTTGCAAAGGTTTGGTATTGTCTTCATCTTTTCCAACACAATCAACTTGGCACTTGTGACGTAATGTTTCGACCCCGTGCGATGCAATGAGGTGTGGGTGTATTGTTATTTTGTTACACTAGAGTCATTGTGTTATGTTGTGTGAAAACATTGTGACTTCCCAATGTTGCAGTTTCATGAAGGCCACAAACATTTTTAGGATGGGATTTATGAATGTCCACCACTGTCTGTGTAATTTAAAGATCTGCAGTTTAAAGAAGTCAGAATCCTGGTGATAAGCACAGCTTCCACATAATTTAATTAACACTGAGAAATTATAATATCAGTAACTGTGACATTTATCCCTCGCTCAGTTTGAGTCATCTGTTGGGACGTGGCTCTCTTTGGTTCCTAATTCCTGGACTCTGACTTCAGTTCTTCCTGCTGCTTTGGTTCTTGGCTTTTGTCACCAGACCTCAGATTACTTTTGACTCCTGCCTCTACCATTGGGCAGACGGCTTGTGTTCCATGATCCAAATTATTGACTGGAGATTTTGTTGGAGAAATCAGAGTATGGGGAATAATTACAGACTGGAATAATTACAGAAATGTATAGTGGCAGAAATATGTGAGAGAAGGTACACTATGCTTCCTTCAACTAGGGGTCTCTGTGACTTTCAGCCAACACGTTGGGCTAATACTGAAAAGTGCTCTGAATATGGGAAAATTCCATTCACAGAATATGATCAGCTACGGCCTTTTTTAGATCAGAGAATGTATATGAGTCAAAAATAATCTTAGTTCTGTCCTACTAGATTCTGGAAGAAGAAAGTGAAGAGGTAGCCAAAAAAGTCATTGCTTTTCCTTCCCTAAGATCACGCTTCTAGTCACGTCAGTACTGAACCTATGAGACTCTTCATTTCACGTTGACCAGGAACATAAAGCACTTGTCAAAAATGATATGGCTTCTGAAAACATGTTTAGGGAGAATGGAGATGGAATTCAGAGTTCAATTATTGTTGTTAATTCATTACAATTGATGGGATCTCCCAACTATAACTGGGAGTTAGTTTATTTCTCTTACAAAGGAAAATTGTTTTTCTGTAACACGGGTATAAAATGAGTTGAGTTGTTGAAATGCTAAATTTTCCTCGACTTTCACAGCATCGGCAACTCACTGTTACTCTACAATTTATGTTTACAGAGAAGTCCTCATCACCTCAGTATAAAACTGTTATAACACTGCGAAAAGCGACGAAGTAAGTTTAGAGGGATGTCCCTGGAAATGAGAGGAGATCTTGACCCACTGTCTGCTGAACAGCAGACTGGAAAATGAGGATGACATGTAAGGGGTCGATGCTGCTGTGTGTTAAGCAGCGTTCCCTATACGCCAGGGACGGGCAATTATTTCTGGCGGAGGGTCACTTACTGAGTTTTGGCAAGCCATCGAAGGCTGCATGATAGGCAACCAGTGGCAGATAAATATTAATTTTCTACATGTTTTTAGGGGCCCCATGGGCTGGAAAGAATGGTCTGGTGGACCGCAGCTAGCCCTTGGCCTGCATTTTGCCCACTCCTCTGTAAGCTGTGTGGTGTGTGCAGGCACATCTAGCTACGTGGCATGAGCATGCCTGCATGGCCATGCACCCCAAGCAGCTTAGAGGGAACGCTGCTGTTAAGGCCATAACAGGTATTGCAATTCCATAAGTGCTGTAACAGATCCCTTCTCCCCTAAGTTTTCACCCAAATTGTGCAGCCCAGCTACTAAGGGCATGGATCTGAAAATGTGGGTTTGAATGCAGAAAGCCAACAATAGAAAGTGTCTGGCTTTTGTATTCCTTTTTTAGTTCAATCAACATTTTCAATTAACTGGCAAGTGGGCTAAATCCATTGCTGTTTAATGAATGGTTTACTACTCCAGTCAAACCTCTTCTGTGCTGTTCTGCTTCCTCCCTGGCAGTTGTGTTAAAACGTTATGTTATGAAAAAATACTAATGACTTCTCACTGAAGGGCAAGCTGACAGTGGTTAATGTTTCACGATGCAGCAGAACGAGGAGTCACAAATTCACAAGTTCTTTCCACTTACACTGCAGGGATTCTGAAATATTGTACTTTTTGTTTTACTGGTGGTTAAATTTAGTAAAACAAAGAATACAGTCATAGGGCAGCAATTGGCTTCCTGAAAGTACTCTGCAGCTGTGCCATGACACACGTGCATGGCTGCAGTGTGCTTTTAAAGTGGCCAATTGCACAAAAAAAATAAACCTTCTCAGGTATCAGGTGAAGGCACTCTACTTTAGAGCACCTTAGTGAACTTAACTTTTCATGCAATCAGGGCTGGGCTGATGCAGCCCGGACCTGCTCCTGGGGCTGTCATCAGGGAGAGAAGGGGGGAAGGCAAGACAGCAGCAGTGAGCTGGTCCTTTCATGAGCTGCGGGCTTGCCCAGCCTGAGCTTGTGGGGAGAGGGTGGATCAGAGCCCCCACCCGGCCTCATGGGTCCCTAGGCCCTCTGGCTGAGGCACTAGAGGGAAGCCTGCAAGGTGGGAAAGGCTCCAGTATATGCCCCTGACAGAGGCAATCTGTCAGCTCATAAAAAGAGGAGGTCACTGCTGGCTTGCCTCCCCCCTTCCCCCCTCCCTGATGACCACCCTGGAGCTGAGGGCAGAGGGGCTGGGACTGCTTCGCTAGCTAAGCAGGCTCGATTTGCCACCCTCATCCCTCCGCCCAGCAGGCGAACATTTGGTGGGTCGGGGGGAGCACTCTAACTTATGGTGTTTTATGTAAAGTGCCACGAGTTAAAGCGAGGGTCTGAACTTCTGTCAGCGCCCATAGTTTACTTTCTCAGTGCCTGCTTTTTATAACACCAGCTTAGAAGTGGATTAATACAGGGTAACTCTTGTAACACTGCATAGGTGATGCATAGGGAGGGCATGGGGTGACACAGGCCCCCTCTCCCCCGAGATTGGCCCACGCTGGCCTGGGAGTTGGGGGCGACAGTCAGTCTTCCTTCCTGGGATTGTGGGGGTGCTAAGAGAAGCGGCAGGACTTGTGGTTTTGCTGTCAGCACTTTCATCAGTAGCAGTGATTGCCCCCCCGGTTGGTGATTGGCTGATGGTGCCCCGCCTGTATCAAGAAGGCACCAGTTGCCCATGTGATTAACACTGGATCCATATGAAAAATAGAATTGGTTGCCTTCTGTACATGTTAGGTGGTATTGTTCAATGCTTTTGTCTATGCTCCAATGTTAGTTAATTCTTTACTTTCTCCATATGTTCTTTCTCTCCGTATGAAATCAGTCTTTGACCTTTTAACTCAGCCCTAAGTCTGCGGTTGTGCGTACCTATTCTCCCTCCTGGAAATACCAGGAGCTACCTGTCACAAAATAATTACTCAAACTAGCAAAAGGGGGTGTAACAACATCATCCGATTAGAATAGTGGGATTTTATGCTCACTCTGCAGCAGTGGAAATGATTGTAGAAGATGCAGACCAAGTGACCCATTATTTTGTTCCAAAGGGTACGGTTAGGTGGGCAGTAATATGCAGCCATAACAAAAAAGCAGTTTGTATTTCCACACCCAACTCTTCCTTCATTGTACCCAGGCAGCCCAGAAAACATGGCTCTAGCCACACCACAACCCTCTCTGTTCTCTCCGTGGTCAGTTGCATAACAGGATGCTTGTATGTTTTTTGGTTTTGTTTTTTTTTTTACCTTTATGATCATCTTAAGGGTAGTCACAATGTTGACCTTAATCAGCTAGTCTGTTCTGGTTTAATATACCCAAAGTTGTATATCAAAGGGCCTTGTTTACACATTACTTTTAGGTGGCTCCTGGAGCTCTTAACCCGTGGATTATCCACACATTAACACCTGAAACTAATTTTAAGCACACTTTAGGCAGCCTGAAGTTCATTCCAGGGCAGGTTTATCTCTGATCTGCGTTACCCAGCTTGTGTTGTGTTAATGTGTGGCCACTCCGCACAGATGAGTCGCCCAAGTTCCAGTCCCAGGTTGCAGTATCTCTTCCCTCACCCGCCCTGGTCTGCGTGGATGAACTTCCACTCCCTGAACTCTACTGCCCAGGGGGCTGTTACAGCACCAAGCCAACTCTTCCTTCCACCCTGGGGATGTAACCCCATGCAAAGCTTTCAGAGCACATGTCAGCTAGCCCAGATAGCAAGCAAAAAACTTGCCTCAACCTCCAACTTGGCCATCTTCTCCAGCATGAGCCAAAGGACGCCTGCTCTGGAGCATCACCCCCACACCACAAGCCAAACTCCCAATTTATTAAAACATGAGACCTTCTTCAATTTACTTCTTTATTCTTTTTTTCTCTTACTGATTTTTTATTTTTCCCTTTGGTGGCTGGCTGACTTCATTTCAGCACCTTTCCCTTACCCCCATTTCCCTTTTCATCTCCCACGTCATTACCTGCCCCCACCCCAATAACTCCCTGCCATCCAGCTTCATGCTCCTGCAGCCCCCCCGGCCCATCTCTCCCCAGACCCCCACCTAGATCAGGGATAGAAGTCTGTCCTGGCCTACCAACCCTCTAGTAGCAGCTCACTGCTATAGCTTCTCGTCTGGCCCCTCTCACCAGCCCTTTAGTGGCAAGTCACAGCTGTGCAGGTGTGGGACAGTCAGAAAAGGTTTTTAGCCCTAATATGCAACTGCTCCAAACTTGAACTAGCATTAACACTGATCGACATTTAAGGAGCTCAAAATATATTGTGTAGCAAGGCCAAGTGATTGTTCGAAGGAGTTTATCAGTTTTAAGGTTTCTGCTTCGTTTTGGAATTTACAAATAAATACATCTTGGAGAGAAATCTGGACTGTGAAAATCCAAATGGAACTTAAATGCAAACATTACTTTTAATTTTAAAATGCTTATGAAAGGTATGCAGGATACTGGTTGTGGAGTACCAACATTAAAGTACCGGTTCTAATTTCTGTAGCTGTACTGTTTCTGCAGCATCTTTTATTGAAGTGCTAAGACCGATTTTGCTCAGCTTCTAACCATAGAGTTGTACTTTTACGAAGGGGTTCTTCAACTATTTCCATAGTCAAGACCACATTTTAAGGCAAGTGTAAGCTGGGACTTGCATTCCCTTCTATATCTTAATATACTTGTGATAGTATAACAGAAGTCAGTGGTGCTCAAACTTTTGTCCCTCCTTGGGCCAGATGGACAGTGCTTAGACCTTCCGGAGGCTAGAGCCAGTGGGTCCAATTCAGCATGGGGGTGGTGGGATGGGGTGTGTTTTTGCTCCAATCTGGCAGTGTGGAGGGAGAGAGGCCTCCCTCCACAGCCTGACCCTAAGCTGCCACAGGCGGCAGGGAGAGGGGAATGGGGTATGGCCCAACTGCAATTGGGCTGAGTGGGGCCTGGGAACTGGGCAGTATTGATTGCCACCACTCTACTGACACCAAAGTTCCCAACCACTGGGGAGCTTCACAGGCTGACTACCATGGCTTTGTGGGCCACATTTGACCTGCGGGTTGAGCATACCTGACATAGGTAATGTAAGAAATATAACAGTGGCTTGCAAGGTAAACTTAGGAAACTAGGTAGATATTTAAGTTTTTTGAGGGTTTTTTTTTTTTTTTTAACCATTAAGCAGCTGAAAACAAGATGGGAAGACCCAGCACAGTGTAACTAGCTGGCACTCTGTGGACCCACCAGCACATCCCCCATAGACCACACTGGTATATTTGAGATCTGCTATAAACATGGTCAGCAGCATGGGTGATTAAAGCAATATAGCACTGTGGTGGGGTGGGGGTGAGGAGGGAGGCAGAGGGCTAGAAGAGAAAATACATCCAACGTCAGAGAAATGGAACTAAAGGCCATAAGATGCCAGAACGTGTAAATACGTTGTTTGCCTAGCTCTGGGTACTGAATGCTGAAACATTTTGGGGAGTGACAGGGGGCGGAAAATAAATTAATCAATGCTTTGTGGGACAAAATATTTCAGCCTTTCAGGCGGGCTAAGAACAGATGCAAAGGGGAAGTTAGTTAAATAATTTGTGGTACATTTGAATGAGAACATACATCATTTTTTGTCAAAGCCCCACAAATATTCTTCAAACTGACAGACGTGCCTGAGTACATTTCCCCCCTCCTTCCCCCTTTCCCACCCTGAATGAACTTGTGAACTAGTTAGGCCCTGTCTGGGTTCCGGACATTTCAATAGCTCTGGCTCCATGCTAAAATTCAGCCTAGAGGAATTCCTGTTAATTCTGTTTATGCTCCTTAATACGTTTTTGTTATTTATGCTCTCTCTCTGTGTTGAATGTATTCATGGGGAAAAACAATTTCACGTGATGAAACTTCTGCTCAAACAATTTCTGAGGCATTTGATTCATTCTGTGAGAGCATCCTGTTCAGAACTCCTGCCTCAAACCAGCCCTGCATTTGGGTGTTTTGTGAGCATGGGTGATTGAATGGTTTGGAAGCCACACTTTGGTCTGGATCTTAATTTAGCAAACAGTATATACTGGGATGGACTTACCCATAGCCATCCTAAATTACAGAATTCCCCATTACTGAACCATGCATGGGTACATTCATGTCTGCATTTATTATGAATCATATCACATTCTGAATCAATATGTTGAATATACCAATACATTTAGAAGTGATGTGAACTACCTGAATGCATGGCCGAAAGGATGATCCTCCATGCTTAAGGCAGCAACTGGTTTGAATACAGTCAGTATCTGATAGTAGTAACATGTTGGCTCTTTGGTGCTAACACCAAAATTAATATGAGTGACGACTTTCTTCTGCATCTCCAAAGTACAGGAGGCTGAGATTTTGAACACCTGATTCTGTTTTGGACCGTTTCTACTTTTATTTCCCTCTTTTTTTCCCTACATAGACAGCATATGGCCTATCCTTGAATTACATGTAAGGTCTTCTTAAAAAAATGACAGACACTTGTGTAACATGCTGAAGTGTTTCTTTTAACTCCTGTAGAGTCCTTCCACTTGGCAGTGTAGATAAAGAAAAAGGATGTAATTCTGCACAATGATTATGCTGACAGTATTAATGGTCAACTGAAGCTTCATAAACAGAGTCTACTTTGTCTCGTGGGCTGAGTTTGATGTTTATGAAGAAACATCATGAAGCAGGGTCTGGGTCGCAAGTTTGGGCCTTCAGGACCAGTGCAGTTTTAGAGTTGGATTTCAAAGGAGCTCAGCAGCATATTGAATGCAGAAACAAAATGAACCCAAGTCACGCTCCCAGACAGCTGATTAATGCTTACAGTAATAAACCTTTTCCTCCCGCTCCTCCACACCCCCTTTAAAGCATCTAAGTAAAAGCGAGGTCAACCAGGTACGGGTACTAATACTTAGCACTCGTATAGCAAGTTAGGCTGCCTTACAAAACTTAAAGGGCTATATCCTTGGCTGATGCAAAATTATGTCGATTTATATCAGCGGAGGAATCTAGCCTAATATGTTACATGAGGAGCTGCAGTTTTAGTGATGACTCTATTTTAATGTTACCGTGTCTAACCATAACAGCAAAGGTCTCGTGATACCTCCCAGGACTGGAAAATACCAGGCGACCCTCAATATGCAAGATTTCATTAGCCGACTTTGTGAATAATTTACTGATTCCAGAAATGCCCTGGGTGCTTTATTAATGCCATGGATCAGTGGTTCTCAACCTTTTTTGTACCAGGACCCATTTGAAAACATTGATGGCCGACCCAGTAAATAGTTGGAGCAGAAAGCAGCCTCCCAGCCCTCCATCCCTGCTGGTGCCAGGCTCCTGGCAGGAGCTGCTATGCAGCCCAGCGGGCAGGACTTGGTGCGGGAGGGCACAGTGAGGCAGCAAGACTCATACCTGCCACTGCCACAGGAGCCCCCATGCCAACCATGCCACCAGCAGTACAAGGAGTAACGGACGGGGGAGTGCACTGTCCTCACCTTCCCCTGCCTCCAGCTGCTCGTGCACCAGGCCACAGCTCTACCTCGCTGCCATGGCCCGGATGCTGCCACTGCTCCCCTCCGGCCATAGCTCTATTCCAGAGAAGAGGTGGGGTGGTGGGCAGTGTTGCCTGCCCCCTGACACAACTGTGTATGCATCCTGTCCCTTGCCCCATAGACTTACCTAAAAATAGTTGAGGAAGCTGCTCTCTGTGCTGCCTGGCTGCCACGTGCATGTGTGCAGACACGTGCACGTGGTGCCCCCTGCGTCCTGATCCCCCAAGCAGCCCCTTGGAGGTTGAACTCTTCCAGCCTGCAAGGAGAAACCTTCAGGTTCCCATGTTATTCTCCTTTAAAGGAGAATCCATTTTTTTAAGTTTGTTTGTAACCCTTTCATATATTCTTGCGACCCACAGGTTGAGAGAGGCTGCCATGGATGGAACAAAAAGATGCTGCAGAGTAAAGTCTGGATTCAGAAACTTTACTTTACCTAAAATGAGAGAGGGAGAGGGGGGGGAATTAGCAACTTCCCAGCGATCAACCCCTTCCCTTGTATCTTATGAAGCTGAGCTGCAAGCTCACCTGGGTACGCTTGGGCACATTTAATGTTCGTTGACTTTATACATACCTTTCTACTTTAGCAGATTAATCTTAACTTTCCTGAGTATCCTCATGCGGACGAGCCTTGAGCAAGGGAATGAGAGAGACTGGTGTGGGCGTTATTCCATATTTGT
>JAGPOW010001296.1:27272580-27336015 GCA_030014935.1 Caiman crocodilus | reverse complement strand
ATACTATGATAAGCGTTAGGGGGCAGGCTGTAGGTCAAGTGGATGGGTGTCAGGTGAGTCTTCAAGGGAAGTAAATCATCCCTTCAGTGTCACAGAAAATGCTTACAAAAGGTGTAATGCAGTTTATGTGAGCTGCTACAGCTTCAGCTTGGGTTGGGTGAATAGAAGCTGGAAGAAGCATGCAGGTAAAGGGCCTTTACTGTCCTGCAGTACTACAAGATTTTTGTCCCAGCTCTTCCTTGCCTTAGGAGAGGGGGCAGTGTGCTAAAGAGAAGGGCCCTCAAGGAAATGATTGTTGGTCATCTATGCAAGTGAAACAGAGGAATTCCTGGAAAAAAGTTTCCTCCTTCAGCTTTTAATATAGGAGTTGAGTAATGTGATCCATAACAGAAAGTTTATTCTCTTATGCATGGTCATGTGTGTGTCCTACATCTGTCCTAAGGGCTTGCTCTAGCCTACATAGTGTAACTGTATAGTAGGGCTGTGTGAAGCTTTGGGTGCTGATTTGATTTGGAGATGTGGCCTGATGTAGCCTCCGAATTTCTGAATCTGAATCGAATCAGGGGACCAATAATCGAAAGGTCTGAATCGATTCAAAGCTCTCTGAGTCGATTTAGAAAAGATTTTGAGAGCGTTGGCAATTTGAGCAGTCCCCGCTCACTGCAGCGGGGAGCTGGACCCGGACTCCATGTTGGTAAGGAAGGAGCAGGGAGAGGAGGCTGGAGGAAGGGGGAGGAGCCCGGAGGAAGAGGGAGGAGCCCTGCCAGGCCCCAGCCCCCCTGAGCACCTCCAGCCCCCCTTGCTCTCCCAGCCCCCCTGGCTGCCTCACCCGCCCCAGCTCCCAGTTGTTAAAAAACAAGCCCCCCACTCACCAGCTGCTGCCAGGCGGTGGGGGCAATCCCCACTGGCCCTCACTGCCCCACACTGTGTGGGGGATCTACCATGAGCCCCCTTATCCCCCCCGCTATCCTAGCCTCCCCCATAGCTGCCCTGCCCGCCCCAGCTTTCAGCCCTTTAAGAAAAACAACCCCTCTCCCCCCGCCCGAACTCACCGGCTGCTGCAGTGGCCTCGGTGCTTTTGCAGGCTCATGACAAAGTCCCCATGCAGCTCAGGGCAGTGGAGGGCAGCAGGGTTCACCCCCCACCTGGCAGAAGTTGGTGAGTGGGGCCTTTTTTAAAAGGGCCAGGAGCCGGGGCAGGTGGGGCAGCCACGGGGAGGGATTGCCCCCATGCCTGGCAGTAGCTGGTGAATGGGAGCTTTTTTTCAAAGAGCCAGGAGCTGGGGCTGTGCGGGCTGGGAGAGCAGGCTGGGGATGGGGCCTGCGTGATTTGGCTGATTTGGCAGCAGCTGAATCTCCGAATCAGATTCAGCTGCATCGATTTGGTGCAGTGATTTGAATCACCGAATCATATAACTGTCCCCCGAATTGGCCAAATCTGAAGCAAATACTCGCCACTTCACAGAGGCCTACTGTACAGCGTGTTTGGATTCCATTAAAAACAAGAAAAGGCAAAAAGCTTCCAACCTTGAAAAAAGTAAAGTTATCTGCTTATGCCTACAGGAAGAATTTCTCAGGATACACATCTTGACAGGGAATGAAAATAGCATGGAGAGCAGAGACAAGAAGTAGCTTCCACATTATTAAGGTCTTGATGTTAGTAGGTTTTGCATTATGAAATCATGTTAATTTTGTATTTTTCCACATAAATGTACTCAACCCATCTTGAGTTCCAGAAACTACATACCTTTTTCTTTTATTATTTTTACCCTAATTATAGTTTTTATAATTACATGCAATCAAGTCAGGCTTCAGACAGGCAAAACTCAAAATCAGTGGGAGTTTTCCACAATCGGGGGGCTATGATGACAGATTTTGGCCCTCGAGAAAAGGTTACGATTGTAATAATGCTAGTTTTACAAAAGTGTGTATCAATAACATATGCGTCTGTAAAGAATAGCTAAAAGAGGCCAATAACATATTTTGAAACTGCGAGTCAAAGATGTGGTTACAATGTCCCTTTGGGGTGTGGAAAATTGTAAACAAGGATGCTTCTTGTTTAGATTGAAGTCCTGTGTTTATTTACACAGAGACAAAACACATTTCCTTTGTCTGACAGGATATAGCATGGAAAAGCTTAGAAGTCATATGGCAAATTGGGGCATAATTCTTCCGCAGACGCAAGGATGGGCACATTGTGCCTGAAAGTTTACCTAAGATCTCGCCCAGCTCTGCCATTGGTCCAGTAAAAGGTATTGTATACAAAGAAAATCCGTGCCTCTTACCTGGTTCCTGGACTGGTGTAGCCACGTGGGTAGATGCAGGATTGTGTAAAGCGGGGTGGGAGAACAGTGGCTGGTAGTGCAGGAGTGGCTGCACCCCTGCCTTGAGTTCCTCCCCTCTCCACACCCCTGGGGACAGCAGAGCTTGTGGCTGTAGCAGCAGCTGGAGGCATTTTTGAAGTCCCTGAAGTAGACATAAGGCCAGGGCTTTCTTTGTCTGCTATGTGGTAAACCAGTACAGCCTTTTCCATGGTCGGGTTGTTGGCAACTAAATTGGAGCCCCTTCTCTCCCTCCCACCCCAGGCTAAGCTTGGTAAAGAGGATGTGTGGACACCCAGCAAGACTGAAAACAAGACCTGTCAAAGGGTGGATGAGCTCCCTGTGAGCCGATGGCCATCCATACCTGGAGAGGAGATGGGCACCACCTTCAGGTCATTTTGCCCCAGTGATGTGAAGCAACTCAGCTAACCTCATGCGGAGTGGAGGAGGGTTATTGCAACATCTAAGGTGCCTCCGTGGTTGCAGTGGCCTTGGGACTGACTTGACTTGACTTGAAGCTTATATGAACGCCACCCCCTGTCTTGACATCCCCGCTCTTTCTCTTTCTGCTCAGTAGCACATTCTCTCCTCTCTCATTTCATTGCTTCCCTGCCTGAAATTGCCACTGTCCCCACTGTCCCTGGCTGTCTTGTAGCTGGGAGGAACTCCGGAGCTGCTCCTGTCCCATTCCAGCCAGGCTATACGGGGTGCCAGTTTCAACCAGGGACAGTGGCAGTGGTGGCAACAGTAGGCATATTTCTTCCCCCTGAGACTTCTCTTAAACCGGTGAGGAACAAGTGAGGGGATCAGGTAGGGGAAAGGACCCTGACTACCTCTATTGCTGTCTCAGGCTGAGCCTGGCCCCCAGCTCAGTCTGGTTGGAGTGGGTAAGGAGTATTTCTAGCGTTCTCCCCACCTCTGGCACAACTGGGGACAGCAGAAGTGGTGGTAATATTTCTCAACCTGTGTGACTTATCTGATGAAATAGCACCCAGATTTAAACAACAATTTTTTCCATTTGATCTCACAGCAAAAATTTGAATTATGAGGTTTTGTAATGCTCAGACAATTCTGGTGTTTGCTCACTTCTTTCAATATCTATCACTGGTTTTAACTTTGCAAGCAAAGTTTCCACGACTTTTTACTAAATTAAAATCACCCTGTTTTGTCCATGTTTATATTGTATGTATTGACTTGCAGTTGGATTTGTTTTACTGTTGACATTTTTAATCTTTTTTTTATAAAAGGCAAATAAGAGCTTCATGTAAATGAGGCTATTTTAAATGTAAACAGTCATGCAGTTTTACATGGTAAACAAGATGCAGGAAGTGAAAGTGACTTTAACCAAACCAGTTTGTCTCAGTCTAGTAAAACAGATGAGTCTGAAATGCTTTGAAAGACATGTTTCTTGTTTAATATTATTTTCTTTGGTAAAAGCATACGAATGGCAACTATGTCCCTCGCATGTTTTTCAGCTTTTGGTTTGTAAGGTTTTCAATACTCTATGGTAAAAAGAAATCTTCAGCCTGAATAATTTCCTTTTGAAATATGCCTTGACCTGGCAATGGTTGACACAGATACTTAATTTTACATATGAATAGTTTCATTTACTTCAGTGGGACAATTCATACACTGGAAGTCGAAGGAAACGGCTGTACACAAAATGAAGTACGTACCACATATTTCTTTGAAGGCTTGGTGGTATTAGAAAATCAGACAAAGAACAAATGTATGATGCTACTTGGTAGCAGAAGCCGCTTTGAGTTAAACACAGAATGACATGCATCTACCTCTAGCAGGCAGCAGATTCAAAGAAATAGAAAAGTTTACTACCTAGGAAGTCATAGCTCCTGACAACAAAACAACAATTTCTTTGGCAGCTGGAAGTCTGTTCTTACTTTAAAGAAGTTTTACATGCTACTCTGCAGAGCTGATTAGAAGACACAATTTCCATTCCATGGGGAACAAAGACATTTCAAAAGGCAGAGAGGCCTTTAATTTAGAATCGCTGAATCACTTTATTGCGATAGTATTATAGATGTAAATATATGTAACATTAACGTTACACACAAGTTGAAATGAAATTAAATGAATTGACGCAATCAAGCAAATAAACCACTTTCTTACCAAAACAGAAATATCAATATTTGTTGAGCTGAAGCTAGGAAATTAAAATAGGTTGTTTCCATTTTTGCCAGCTAAAATTGACACATTTTTGAGAAATGTTTTGATTCTGACACAGCTGCATTTTCCGGCAGAAAATGACTCCACCTCTCGTTAAACAATTCTTGACAGTGTATTCAGTATTACCACTGAATTAGGCACAATTGCCATCTCAGTGGGTCAAACGTTAACTATGTTGGGTTTTTTTGAAGTGTTATTGGTTGGGGGCTTCACTTGAATCACTTAGAAAAGGTCTGGAGTGGGCTTGTGACTTTCTGAACAGCCCACATCTTAAAAATATCTCAAGGAAGGCACTGAGAAATCAAGACGCGTAAAATCAATAGTCGTGTGTGTCTACTGCACCCTCCCAAAGCACCTCTGCCTCAAAACCTTCCTTTGCTCCATACCGCAAATCTGCAGGTGGTGCTGAGTGCCGCTGAGAGCCCTCTGTATATCCTTTCTCCCCAGTATTGTAGAGCTGTGGGAGTATATTTACATCCTTGCGCTTTAGCAGCGATGAGACCGAACAGGTTGTGTTCTCACTGGATAGCCGAACTGATTCATTGATACAGTTAAACATTTTCCATGGCTTTTATGCTATCTAATTTGGACTCTGAATTAAGTGTTATCTGGCTGTGAAAAAATGTTGTGAAGAATGATTAGATAATGCACCAGTAAAAACTCTCTGGTGAAAATGATACAAATAGTCCTTAAACAAGTATAACAAGCTATAAAGAAAACTGCTGTGCTTAATTTCCCTTTTGTTCTCTCTTATTTTCCAATATATCCTTTAATCTCCCAGCTCAAAAGCTTATTTGGCAGGAAAAATGAGTTACGTCAATAGCAGAAGTAGCCAGCTAACTAGAGAGACTACCCTAAATGTATAAGCACTTACATTTTAGCAGATGTTGGTAGTAAGGCAAGTGACGATGAAGAGTTCTCAGCAGGACAAAAGAACCAACTTTCTGGCAAATAAAAGCATGGCCTCTCACAACACCTCTGTCTTGTACATCTTGTAATCTTTATTAGCATGATGAGCATTTTTTATTCACACAACTAGTACCAGAAAATCAGCAGGATTACTTCAGGAGTATATTAGTAAGGGTGATAAAATTTGCTCCTTTAAATGTTCCAATGATTTCTTGAGTGATCTGAAAATGTCTGTGTGTAAAACTGTGTTTCAGTGAGTAATCATCATGCAGCCTTCGTTTGCCATTTAATCCTTCCCAAATTCAGGTTTCAATTAATCTCAAGTCTTTCTTAATTATGATGCTGAGTATTATGTAGTAGCCAGTATTGCAAATAAAATGAACGTGTACATGGGCATATATAACAGAAACTATTTTTATGCATGCAGTGCAATTTTAACTTTGTTAAAGAGACAGTTTTGAAGGAAGGAAAATAGCCAAAAAAATTCTTTTCTTTCAACCTATAATGGAGCCAGTATTGCAGTTTTCAAAATAAATGACTCTTTTTTTCCATTAAAAAAAAATCATGAGATGCAATCTTAAAAACAAGTACAAGGAGTTCCCAAAGGATGTTGAACATGAATAAAAACATGTCCAGCATTCTTATAATAATACTGTGTTTACATTGTCAATTAATGATTCATTACTCAAAACAGTTTGTATATTACCACTGTTCCACATTGTGTTTGTGTAACAGTGGTTTCTAGTAAGAAAAGATGTCTTCAATATTTTTGCAACTGTTTTTACTAGAGTACAGGAAAAGAGAAGTTTAGACGGGGAAATTGGTACTGTGCTATCTGGTTATTCATTTTTGCATTACTATGTTGCCTAGGAGTATTTATGGACTAGGTGCTGTACAAATGCAGGTGCCGTACAAATGAATTATACTAGGTGCTTTACACACACAGGAAAAAAGTAAGTTCTTTCCTCCAAAAGGTCCTTACCACTTACAATGGGGCCCAGGATATCCAGGTTGCATTAGGCAAGCCAATTATATCCAGATCTACAAAAAGACATAAATGAAAAACCCTGGCTTGAGCTTTCAACCAAAAAAAGTCCCCCAAAGCACCCAGTTATTTCTGTAGGTCCACAGAAGGCTGCTGCCTTGTCGGGGAAGAGGAGCTCTCAGTGCCCTTCTCATGCCTAATCCTGTTAAGAGTTCTTTAGGAGGAAGAACTTATTTGGGGAACCCAGTCTAATAAGTGTACTCTTACTATAGCTTACATACCAACAACAATGCATTCATCACAGGATGCGGAAGTCATGGCCACTTCCATTCAGAAATGGTTGTAGTTAGGCTGCCCATGTTTCCTATGGTATTTCTGTGGTTAGAACACTTATCCATGAAGTAGAGGACTTGAGTTCTGGCTGAGAGGAAGGTTCAAAACCACATAGCCCACCAACAGGAAGAGTGCCCAAGCAAACAGGCTATTAAGCTAACCCATCCTGTTGCAGTTATGACATTACAGCAAAGAATTCAAGATTCATGTCCAGGGGAACATCCCTAGGAGCTCAGGTCAGAAATCTTTGCTAAGCGTGGGGCTTCAGGCTGGGAGGAGGGGTAGGTGGAGGGGTGCGGCCAGTCCCGGCCGGCCTTGCTTCTGTGCTGTGGGCTTCCCCTGGGTCTTATTGCCCCTGGCTCCTGTTGTCTTTGACAGGCAGCCAGGAGCAGATAAATAATATATTTTCTAAATTTTTTAGGGGCCCTGTGGGCCAGCTCGAATGCAGCCCACCAGCCCATTCTGTCCATGGACCGTTTTTTTTTTTGCCCACCCCTGCATTAGGGGGATGTCCATGCCAAATGCAATTTCTTCCTGACCTAGCATACCCTCTACTGCATGGCTGATGTGTGCCAACAGAGCAAGAAGCAGTTTAACTGCATCCTAAGCAGTTGTAAGATGGTGGTAGACTATGGTTTTGACTAACTGAAAACAAGATGGCACTGCTCATTAGCTGTGTTGGACTATAGCATCTCTAATGTCATACATGGAATTGGTGCATATATGCTTCAAAATATGCAGGAGTTGGGGTAGACTGGGTTTAAGGTCATCCTTAGTGCATTCATTAAAGATTGTATTCTCTTCAACTATATTGGTACAAAAAGAGATGGCACGTAAGCTCTCCTAACTTTGTGAGGTTATGTACGAACATATCCTTTTGTTGTTCTGTGTTGTATAAAAGACTTAAAGGTGTATTAGCAGAGAGAGGGAGCAATGGAGAGAATTCTCCAGCTATCTGGTCATCCACCTGGGAGGGAAGAATGTATTCTAGCCCCTTTTCCAAGGACTGTTACTATATATTAAATAGTCCTGGGAACAGGCACCGGCACCTGTAATTCCTGACCTTCTCTCATTGGAGTGCCATAACCATGAGGTTAAAATCATGCTGTATACAGGAGGCTATTGGATAAAGGGGGATTAGGGCTCCTATGTGTATTTGGTGGGGACCTCAGCCTGTAGCCATGTTCTGAATGCACCTGCTTGATCAAGCTCCCCAGGTGAGAGGGGAATGGACACTTAGTTTGTGTTTTCTGACAAGGTTTAGGCATGAACTTGGTGCTCAGTTGTTTGGCTCATTCAACAGTTGTCATTTCTGGGCATGACCAGAAGTATGACTCTGGGTGCCTAGGGTACTTAAAAAAAGTATATACATGTAAAACCTGAGGGGTCTATGCACTTTATGCTCTTCTTGGGTTGGGCAGCAGCCATACTGCTGGTCTGAGGATATAAATGTGTGGGTTAGGTGCCTAAATTCCTATTGCAAGCCACTTTTCTGAATCTTGTGTTCAATACAGATTATAAGAGTGTAATCAGGTAATAAAGGCTTATTTGCCATGGGGTAAGCAATCTCTTCTCTGTTTGCACCTTGCCTAGTGCAAGGGGATTTTTGTTTCCACCCAGGGTCCTGTAGGCAATGTGAATGCATAAACATAATTAATAAATTCCCAAAGAGCAAATTAGAAAATCCCTCTAGCTGCAGTAAGCTGAATTGATTGAAGGAAAATATTGTAAGTTACAGTGGGTGCAGCTACTTGTGCATATTCAACACAATACATTTTGGCATTTATCATGCTGGAGCTTATTGCTCCTGAGTGACATTTTTACACGTGTGCTCAGGACCACAGTATGTTGAGCTGGGGTGGAACGGTCCCGCCTGGCAGGGGGCCACGTGGGTCATCCTGCCAGGCCAGGGCTGCTCCGACCTGGCTCAGTGTCCCGCGGAGGAGCTGGCTGGGGCATAAGGGTGCTCCGGGGTGGGCTAGCTCACAGGCAGCCACCACACTGAAGCACCCTCATGCCCCACCCAGCCCTGGTCATATGTACATTGCTGCTCAATAAAAAAAAATCTCTAGCAGGATAGCATTTGTATTTACAAGTACTATCCTACTGTGGAATTTATTACTTTAGTCCAGCCTAATTGCCCTCCATGTGTAGATGCCAAGATGTTTACTGCGGAGCTAATTAGTCTAATTGCAGTAGGTATGCCCAGTGATCACCACAACACTAAGCTTCCCTGAAAACATCACTTTTCCACAGCTGTGGCCATATTCTGTATGGTGGGATTCACCTCGCCAGGGGAGTTTCCGGGGCAAGCCAGAACTTTTGTTGGCTGCTTTTAAATCTGCTTCACCTTGCTCAGGTGGTGCAACACAGACTAAACTTGACCAGTGATCTGGCCCTGTGAAGTTTGCTCTTGAATTTAGAGGGAGTAGGAGGGAGTGTAAAAATAACCTGCCGAAACAGGGCCAGTAACTTACTGACTATAAAATGTGTCTATGTTTGCCAAGTACTGCTTTTGCTGGGATAGCATTAGTACAGTTAGATTAATCTACAATGTCGTCTAGTATCTATAGACTGTCCTCTTATTTTGTCAGGGTTTTTTTGTCAGTTTTTAAAGACCGCTTGTATATTGTGCAATATCAGTAAACCAGGGTGATATTAATCTTAAAGCTGCGAGAACACTTGCAAACAATTAGGCAATAACTATATTAAAATAAAACCAATTGGGGCCAAAGTCTAGACATTTGCCTCTCAGTTATGACACTCTTATCATACTTGAGCTCTGTAAGGATGTTGTCAATAAGTCTCCCCATAGAAGCAGTGATAAAATGTTAGCAGCAGGGTTCTGTTTAAATTGCTGTTACATTATTTGTATTAATTATTAATTTAAAACGGCATTATTTATTCTGAAAAATCTCCCATTTACCTCAAGAGGGGTTTTGGCAGCATAAAAGAAAAACAAATTAGATCCAATATCTTATAGAAATGAAAGAGATTAATATAGTTTAAAAATGAGCAAAGGTTACAACAGGCTCAGGAAACTGAACTGGGCTAGACACTGTCTTTGCAGGTCAGGGTCAAAGCATATTTGCAAGGCAAATACTCTATACCACTCTCCTCAAATGATTTCTGCCTTCAGGACAGTTAGCAATCAGCACTTTCCCTGACCAGTGCAGGAGGCCTTTGTTTGGGAAGAAGGGGAATCACCCCTGTAGTGTTTTACCTTCTGCTGTTGATTTAGATCAAAAATTCAATCCACAGACTATGTCATTTAGCCCATGGGGCTCTGAAAGGGGGATTGGCATTTGGGAAATCTGGGATAAATATTCCTGTTGGGGATGTGTTTTGACAGCAGCAGGACACGTGACTGTTGCACTAACCCCAGTGATTCTCTGACCACTTGCCCTGCTACTGCCACTGTTCACCCTGCCACTGGAGCTGCTTCTGAATTCAGCCGTGGAGGAGGTCCACGGTCCAGATCTGTCCAAGTGGGTCAAGGGAGCTCTGATCTTAGGCAGTGGGGCTTTATAGCCCAGGGCCAAGATTTGAACCCTCTCCTCCCAGTGTTTGGCTGAGTAATATGGAGAAAGTTCTCTGAGCTGAATTTTGTATGCAGAAAAGACATGCAATTAAAGTGAGAAAAGGCAGAAAATACACATTTAAGAAACAATTAAGAAAAGAGCCTATACGGGAAATGGAAGCACAGATACGGCACTAGAACTCGCTCATTTTATTCATGCAAATAGTCCCTCTGAAGTCACTGGGATGATGTGTTTGGGTAAAGGTGAGGAGAATTTAGCCCAGAAATTAGCTTATACAATTATGCAGGTATATCATGAAGCACCTTGGATGTCAGTGATAACACTGCATCTAACTGAAGGGATGCCCAAATAAGAGAACAGTGGGGAAAAAAATCAGAGATGGTATAAAAACAGAGCCCAATACTTCTTGTGCCAAATGTGAGCTACAAACATGTTTGGTTTTTTTCTTGTGTCTCATCTTTATTTGTCAAGAGTCTTTCTGGAGGCTTAATCTGTAGGAAAAACAAGCTGAGACAACTACAAAATTTATCTGAACTATTGCATCTTTCATGTTTTACAAATCATTTTTACAGTGAAGATGTTTCACACCTCTATTTTCAAATATTGTGGAAATAGTGGAAAATTCCTTTTCTCTGTAAGAGAGTTAGTTTTTGCCTTTGGGTAGACTGTGTAAGGGTGTTTTGGTGCTTAAGGAAGAAGAAAGGTATCTACTGGAATATTCAAATAAGTCTAGTGAAAGTCATAATTAAGTATCTACTCTACTTATGCGTTTCTCTAAAACCCACAGTAGAAATGTCTAGATGAGCACACACGTGCAGCTTGCAGTGCCACAGACCAGTCTGCAACACTGCAAACTGCTCTGTGCGCCTGGATTACTGCCACGGCACCCCAGGAGGCTCCCAGAACCCCAGGTAAAGCTGCTTTGGCCAGCACAGGTACCTTCCTCTACCCCACCTGGGGTAACTTGCCATGCACCCAGAGCATGCATGCAGGGGTGTTCCCTGGGGACAACTAGCAGCAGTACAGATATGTGCTGCTGATATTTGTTTCCAAGTAAAGCACATTCCTGCTCTTGGGGACATGTCTTTTGTGTCTATTGCATCTTTATAAAGCTAACTGCCTTTGTTAAATATAGCCCTTTGCAATACAGTTGCAAACATGGTAATATTAAGAACGTTTATGAACTAAAATGACACTCCAATACGGCTGTGCAAAGCTTCAGGTGCTGATTGCATTTGGAAGAGATTTGGTTCAATTCGGTGCCTGAATCTCTGAATCTGAATTGAATTAGGAGACCAATTAAAAGGTCCGAATCAATTCAAAACTCTCCGAATTGATTCGGAAAAGATTCAAAGAGCTTTGGTGATTCAGTCAGTCTCTGCTTGCTGCAGCTGGGAGCTGGACCTGGACTCCAGGCTGGTAAGTATGGGGTGGAGGAGGAGGAGCTGGAGGAGGAGGGAAGGAATCATGTGGGGAGCCCTACCAGGCCCCATCCCCTGCCTGCTTCTCCAGCCCCCCTGAATGTCACTTGACTCCTGCCTGCTCTCCCAGCTCCCCCCTCCCCATGGCTGCCCTGCCCACCCCAGTTCCTGGCTATTTAAAAAAAAAAAAGCCCCTACTCACCAGCTGCTGCTGGGCAGGGGGGGCAATCCCCGTTGCCCCACGCTGCATAGAGGGCTCTTTTGTGAGCCCCCCCAACCCCTGCCCACTCTCCCAGCTCTCCATTTGGCTGCCCTGCATGCCCCAGCTCCTGGCCTTTACAAAAAAAAAAAAAAAGCCCCAACTCACTGGTTGCTGCAGCAGCCATAGGATTTTGGAGAACTCATAGCAGACCCCCCCCCTCCCCTAGTGGTAGGTCTTTTTAGCTTTCCTGAAGATGTGCTTCAGAGTTTCACCATCCACTCGTTCCATTATTCCTTCATAAAAGGGTTTATTAGTAGATGCATACAAGGGCAGAGGCTGCCAAGTATGATGGCCAGGTCAGTTTTTCTTCATGGAATTTCTTTTTCATTATCACAATCCCATGTATGTAAAAATGATCACTAGGGATCCTAGTTTTTCATTTACCATGGAAGAATATGGAATCTGCATTTTTCATGACCTACTGAAAGCATGTTGTCCCATGGTGAGCAGTGCCACTTCTGCTCTCTTATTTTTGCTGTGGATTTTGCCTTTGGCCAATCAGCAATGGAATAGCCTGTATTGGAGGAATTGGGACAAATACTACAACAACCAGTCACGCAACAGGGGAACAGTAATAAGACCAGCTAGAAGCAGGTGATGTGGATAGAGGATGAAAATGGCCTATGTTCATGACCTGCTGAATGTAGTCAAGCAGCAGTTCTGAGCCTGTGAATACAGCACTAAGTAACAGGGTCATGTGAGATCACCAGCATTTAGAAAGAAAAAGGGTTTGTTTCCATTGGGTGCATCTACACATGCAATTAAGCTGAAGCAATACACTCCAACATTTATCACAGTGGATTTTATTGCCTCCTGGGCACTGTATTTAAATGTGTGCCTGGAATCACGATATGTTGAGCTGGGTTGGAGCAGCCCCACCTGGCAGGGGGCCCTGCAGGGATCAGTCTTCCAGCCCAGCGTTAGTCCTATCCAGCTCATTGTGCTGTGGAGGGGATGGCTGGGGCTGAGGGTGCTCCAGTATGGGGCTAGTTGTCAGGCAGCCCCTGCACTGAAGCACCCTCATGCCCCAGCCAGTCCTGGTCACTGTCTACAGATGTATTGCTGAAGAGTAAAAATACTGCAGCAGGATAGCATTTGTTTTTACAAGTGCTGTCCTGCTGCCGAGTTAATTAGTTCACCCTTGCCCACTAGCACCGCATTTGTAGATGTCAGATGTTTACTGTGGACCTAATTAGTCAACTCTGCAGTTAACGTCTTATGCCCATTGTGCCCCAAAAATATTAAGGTGGTAAAGCAACCAATTTACCCCAATTTTCTGGGGCAATCCTGATTTTCAGAGCTGTGCCCTTAAGCTCCTTAAACAGGACTTTTTCTCTAAAGTTGAAAAATTAATTCCAGAGTTAGCTAGCTTCACCCTCTCATGTGTTCTTCTGGCACCTGCTGTGACTGCTGATAATGCTTGTATGCCACTTCTAGTTCAGGGGTTAGCCATAAGATACTTCCCACGTGGGAAGTAATATAGCTGCATTCATGCAGCACTGGTCCCAGATCATTATTACTAAGGCAGCTACATTAACCAGACCCATTAGTGGTAAACACTACTTCTGGCTTCGAGGAGATGAAGAATGTCCACAACTGATTGCCTTATTGAGTAGAAGCCAGGGTAGATTAACACCTTATGGACCAACTCAATCGGAGATGCACAAGCTTTTGTAATCAGCAACTTGTTTATTCAGATTTAGTTAATCTATAAGGTGTGAAAAAATCCTGCCTTCTGCCTGACTTTAGACTAACACAGCTAACTGCCTCTCTTTACTGAGTAGGCCTCCCCAAGCTAAGTTTAAATTAGTTAGCATGAATACAAGTTCAGCTCAGGTTAAGCTGGACTGGTCCAATGTGTTTTTTATTTTTCCAAATGTCATTTAGAAAGGTGATGTGATATCTTCATAAGAACAAGCCTAATCGCTGTACAGACGTTTTTTTTTTATGTGGAAGTAGTACCAAAGACGTGTGAAACAAAAAAATAGTGGAGTTGCTCAAAACACTTGACCAAAGCTTAAGGGGAATTTATGAAATTATTAATTGCAGTTTTTAAGGTGAAAGGAGCTATGTAAGGAGTTTTTAGCAGAAATACTGTACTACCAGAAGGGATAGGAAAAACTAGGTCACTACACTAGCAGTGGATTCTTATGGATTGCTAAAAAATGGCAAATGATGTATTCATCCTTTCCAGGAATTTGGATGTTTAGAAGAAATAAAAAGGTTTTAATTCATTAAAACAAGCCCATTGGGTGGTTTCTGTGATCCAGTTCAAGATTCCCAGCTCAATTTTCTGCCTTTTTATCACTTGTCTCCCACCAGGAGTTCTTGTCACAAACAGGCAGTCACGATCCATGAATAAATCACCCGCTGGTCCTGAGTGTGCTGCTTTTTCTACCTTATTTCCACTTCAGTCATGCCTAGTCATGCTCCCATCCTGAGCATCATTTATTTTTTGAGCACAGTTTCTTGAAGTACCGAGATAATTTTTTTACAGCAGTCCCTTTATGCAAAAGTCAGTTAATGTTGCCTTTAAGATTCCTGGGTTTAAAAAAAAAGGAGAGGATATTATTTTTAACTTGGAATATTTATGTAAAATGTCACCATTTTTTTCTATATTTACTGTCACAGATAGTTTCACTCTAAAATTGCTTTTGTTGGGTGCTTGCGGACATTTGGGGTGGTTAGATCATGTTAAAAATGGCCACCTACTCTAATTTATTTAGGCCAGGTGTGAACCTTATACTTAGATCCCTAGTTTGGTGCATCTAAGTGCAAACTGTGCAGAAGTTCTAGGGAGGTTAGATCAGTCTAAAAGTAGCCGACCTGATCTAAGTTAACCCTGCCTCAAGGTGCACTTGACTTGGATCAGATTGGCCACTTCAAGACTGACCTAACTGTCCTGGAGTTCTGTGCAGGTCTCAGTGCAGTCTCGGAGATAGAAAGCCCAGCCACCGGCCCCAGTCCTAGGCTGAGCTTTTCCTACCTAACCCCTGGCATCAGGCTATTTTTAATCCCCCAGTCCTTTGCCCCGCCCCAAAACAGACACCCCTCCCCGTCCGGACCACCTAGCTCCCATCCTGCAAGCTGCTTCCAATGCCAGCTTTATCAGCATGTTCTGTTGCATGAGCCACTTGGTTCAGCCTCACTTGGGCCGTAAATAATAGGACTGAAGTTGATTGGAATCTCTCAGGGACTTCAGTGAAATTTAGATCGGGCCCGTTTTCCTTCCAATATTTATTTATTTATTTGATATCTGCTGTTTGAAGATATTACAAAAGAACACAACCTACATCTTTTAGGCAACCTAGACACCATTTTAAATGTAAAAAGCAAATCATTTCTAAGTAGGCAGTATTGTAATTGATTAAGTCATCACCAGTAAGATAGAAAATTAATCGCCTGAAGTTACTCGAATAGAAGCAGATGAGGCTCTTGCATGCGGGTTATTTGGAAGTCTTCAGTGCAGACTTCAAGGAGAGTACTGTAAGCTACCTCTTATTACTACTGGAGAAAAGCATTTTGCACGGCCAGTAGTGTTGCACTTAGAAAGTGGGTTTTTAAACCTAGTGCTCTGAGAATTGACACAACACTCAGATGATGAATAGCAGAAAGGCTTGTTTTATAATTACCAACATGCTACAAAACTAAACAACAGATAAGTACTCTTTCCCAATATAAAACAAGCTACTAGTCCTTGTATTGTCTTAAGAGAGCTTTACCCAATGCAGGCAGGAAGCAGTTCTTATACAGCCTCAAAGTGTTGATCCTTCACTTGTTGGCTGAATGGCGTCTTGATCTTCTCCAGACCGCACGCACCTTGCTGTCAGTTTTGCTTAGTTCTTATACTGTTTAATTGTATAGCCTCAAAGCATTTATTCTTGATGGTTGACTGATTAAAGTCAGAACAAGCCAGGAGGAAAATGGTGACCATTGTATTACAGTTGTTAAATTGCCTGGCTCCTGTTTTTGGATTTGTCTAGGTGTGAAGACTTGTGTTTCTCTGCAGCCCTGGCAATTATAGGTCAATTACGTGTGATGGTCCTTGAGTGGTCAGACAGGATGCTTAGCGGTGGTACCCACCTGTCTTTGGGTATTTGTTTATCAATGGAGCGAGTTTGCACTAGCTTGTGATGGTGAAGGTCTGTTTACCAAACTCCAGACACACACTGAATGGTTGAGACATTTGTAGCACCTTACATGGTAGATGCCTGTTTGGAGAGATGTGAGCACGTCATGTACAGGGCATCCTTCCTGTACCATTTACAGGTTTCTCTTGAGATGCTTATTTTGTTTTCTTTAGCTGCTAGGTCAATTGAAATGCCTATGTAGTGCAAGTTTTTGTGCAAGTTTACTCTCTAATTTACCTCATAATGCATATGTGCTCATGTCCTAAGGGTTATACTTGGATTTAGATAGAATTTGTTTTAGATTTTATAGAATCATAGAAGATAGGGCTGCAAAGGACCTCAACAAGTCATCTATTCTGTTCCACTATCCTAAGTAAACCCTCTTTCTAGTGTTTGAGGTGTTGGGATTTACTGTTTTGGTTTGAAAATGCCTTTTTTTCTCTTTTTAAGACCCCCCACATAATTCTCCAGCTAAATGAATTGGACTGGCATCATACTCTTTACATAATTTTATTATCTAAAACCTTACCTTTGAAGTCACACATCTATGCCCATGTCTAATGAAACAGGAGGTGATTTTAGACCTACTTAGGATAAAGCCCAATAGTTCCTCCTTTATTCTTTCTGTTTTCCCCATATTTCTCCATACCATTAAAAACCACACCATCAACCATGCACCTCTAGTGAAACCTGAAATGTATCATGAAGGCAAAAATAGTTACCTTTCAAAACAAAGTCTTCATCTTTTCCAAAATCTTGTGTAAAAATATCAGATTTCATGAAAGACCATTCAAAACCCTGAACATAGACAGGTCTTTTAAGTAATTTGTACCTGTGAGACTAGCTTATCATTTGGGAGCACAGGCGACTGGTAGGGGGGGCACGGTAGACGTGTTTCCCCCCAAGCTTGGCCACCCCCCCACTCCTCCGCTAGTGCTGCCACCCACAAACTGTGCCCCACCAGTCTTAGGGAGGCACCAGGTCACCAATGTTTGAGACTTTCATGTTAGGCATCTCTCCCGTGGAGCTCCAGTAGTAGGCCAGTGTGCCTGTCTGGTACCCCCTCAAGACCTGGATAGAGATCTATCCACCTGAAGCTGTTGGTAGAATTCAGTCCTACAGTTATTTCCTGATTCACATTGTCTAGACTTCTCTCTCTGATGAGAAGTTCCTCTTAAATTCTTCTCCAAGTTTTTTTTCATAGGTTGCTGAGAAAAGGGTGCATTTTTCATCCCCCCCTCCCCCCCGAAGCCTGTGGAATTTGAAAGAAAATTATTTTATTATAATGTGAAGGAATTTGCCTACAGCCTGTGTTTTTGATTTGAAGGTTAAAACAGCATTTGCCTGGCAGTGCTAGGTTAACCTGTGTCATCTACCTTACATGCTTAAACATGGTCAGTCCTGCATTAATAAGTGACCAAGCTGTTTAAGGAGTAAGAGTCATACATCCTTTCATCCCTTATGAGAACTACTCTTGTACAGGAAAGAAAAACTGCTCATTTCTACTCAGGGCTTAATCCTGCAAGTATTTTGTTTGCATGCCCATGTGGGTACCACCAATTGACAGGGGCATGTGCAAAGACATGAGCTTGGTTAAGTAAGAGTCAAGAGTCACAGTCAAGGTTTCCTTTTGATCCGTTCTTTGGAGGAATAGTGATTTGGCCTGGTGTTTAGCCCCTCCCAAACCCAAGGCCCAAGTGAACGCAAGTCCTCTGCGTTTATTGTTTTGTGTTCTCCATGCTGTTGTTGTTGTTGTTTATGTCTTTTTATATTTCACTATGAAAACAGAGTAGTCAGTTGCACTGTGTGGTTCTCACACACTAGCACAATTTTGCAAGTAGAGCTAGTCAAAGTGATCATTTGTAAGAGTTTCAGGAATTTAATGAACCAAATCTGAAAGAATTTACGTACTCTAGCTACAGTGCTGTTATGCACACTGGGACAATGTTAAGCCCTAAACTGGAAACCATTTTTCATTTGTCAAGAAAGGCAGAACATTTCTCAAGATTAAATGTTTTGTACCATTAACAGAAATGTATAAGGAAATGAGTTTCCTAAACGACACAATCATTTCCATTTTGTTGTGGCTACAATAGAATAGATCTTTCAAAAGATAGATGATTTATTATTGTTTCCTGCTTGCATTTCAGTGGGGTCTACTGTGCCTGCTCAGATGCATGGTCACACTGTTCCAGGCATTCAACAAATACATAGAGACAGTCCCCGCCCATTGAACTTGCATCCAACCCGCCAAAGGGTACGGGAAAGGGCATTTTTCATGCCCCTGGTTTTTTTTGCAGAGGCAGATTAATGTTACCATATTTACTCAAATTCAAGACAAGTTTTTTCTTCTGCCAATAAGCATGGGGGGAAAAGTTGAATCTTGGATTTGAGTACCAGTTCAGAGCAAGCACCAACTCAGAACTGCAGCAGCAAGTGAGGTCCGATGGGCAGAGAGTTTAGGGTAGGCATAGGCAAAGAGGGCAGGGATGAAACGGGATAAGTGGCAGTTCTGGCCCCTCCTCACCATTGCTGCTTTTCCCACAACAGCAATTTCCTCCCACCCTTCCAAATGTATAATTTTCCATATATAGAAGCTAATTACTTCATGGGGGGGGTGCCATCTTAAATTCAAAGTCATCTTGGATTTAGATAAATACAGTATTTCCTCACTTTAAAAAACGATGCATGTTTACACTGAGAATGCTAATTTGAGTTAAAATCTTAGTGGAGACAAGGCACTGTAATTTTTACCTAGATGAGGCAAATCTGTAGGTGGGGGACATATAGGACTGAACTTCCCTGAGGTAAAATCTGTGCCTTGTCTCAACTGGAATTTTACATTTACATGACTTTCCACTGTTAAAACACTTCACCCCCTCAGTGAAGGTACATGTAAGTGAATGGTTCACAGAAATAAGTCTGTAAAAGAAACACAATGAGCACCTATATTGGGAGACTTAGTCCAATGACATAACTAGACCACCTTTTTCTTGGTGTTACTTTTGATTAACTTAAATCCTCCTTAAATAGCTTCACTTGTGTTCATTTCATAATTCTACATTACTGTTGCAAATGATGAAAAAATATGATGGCACAAAAATAATAGCTTGGTTTAAGTTTTAATCATAATCCAAAGTTAGTTGGATTTTTCAGCTTCTTTCATATGCGAGATATTTGGTGTAATTTTGGTCTCAAGTTATTACAGTAAGAACATCTCTATAAAAAATATTAAAACATTCAATTTACCCTCTACATTTTCTAATTGTTTTTGACTGCTTCTTATGTATAATGCTACTGTTGAATGGGTAACACCAAAGCTAAGGCTGGACCTGGACTCTGTGCTGGTAAGTAGGTGGGGGGGGCTGGCGGAGGGGGAAGGGAACCATGGGGGGGGCCCTGCCAGGCTCCATCCCTTGCCTGCTCCCTGAGCCCTCTTGAGTGCCTCCCGCCCCCTGTCCACTCCTCCAGCCTCCTCCCATGGCTGCCGTATCTGCTCTCTCAGCTCTGGGCTCTTTAAAGAAAAAAAAAAGAAAAAAGAAGCCCTTACTCACTGGCTGCTGCCAGGTGTGGGGGGAGGGTGATCCCCACTGCCCCACGCTGTATGGGAGACTACCATGAACCCCCAGCCCCCTCCCACTTTCCTAGCCCCACCCCCATGGCTGGCCCACCTGGCCCCAGCTTCTGAGTTCTTAAAAGAAGAAGAAGCAGCCATGAGGGCTCATGGTAGAGCCCCCCCCACACAGCAGGGGGCAATGGGAGTTGCCCCCTGCCTGGACAGATCAAATGAGTCTGGAGCTTTTTTTTTGCTTTTAAGAGCCAAGAGCTGGGGCCAAGTGGGACAGCCATTGATGGGGCTGGGAGATAAGGCAGAGGATGGGGGCTTGTCTGATTTGGAGATTCGGCTGATTCGGCAGTGGTTAAATCTCTGAATCGATTCAGCTGAATCTATTTGGGACAGTGATTCGAATTGCCAAATCGAATCACTGTCCCCCGAATCAGCCGAATCGGAATCCAAAGCGATTTTAGCCACTTTTCAGAGCCTTGTAGCCATGTCTAAAAGTCAGTTTCTTTAATGGCAGAAATAAATGGTCAGTGTTTTGGTTCTTCTGTATGCCTTTATCTTTCTGTTATATTGTCCATAGCTTCTCTATAGTATAAAAAACTATATTATAAGAAACTATAGGTGGTTGTCACTATTACAGTATTAAAAAGGGGTCAGATATATTATGCAATATAATATCTATCACACATTGTTTGTTCTTTCATCTTCTCCTGAGGGGTGCATATATGTCCAACACCGTCTAGACTGGTCGTCTTGGTGGGGAAAGATGGACAATTGTTGTGAGGGTTTTTGTTGTTGTTTTTTTGCATGTTGGGTATGTTGTATTTAGGTGACAGAAGGTAAGTCCACTGGAATGAGCCTGGAACTTGGAGCAGGATTTGGTAAAAGCCTGCAATCTAAAATTTTACTAGAGCCACTTAGTAAATTGTCAGAAAAAAAAATCTAGGTGGGATTTTAATCCTACACAAATTATGTGACACACACACGTGTTAATTCAGTCGCAACAGTTGTGGAAGCCTATTTGGTTGTTGCACTTTTTGGATTGTACCTCCACATGTACAGCATTTGCATCCTATTAAGTACATTGCATCTTTTGTGCCCTGGACTGCTGTGGGACTGCAGTGGAAATACCAGTGATGTCAGTGGTCTTCCTTAATACAATCCATATTTACTGAGTCTTATTTTTTCTGTCCAAATTTTTTTTTGTTTCATCAACATAGCTAGCACATGGAAGCTGGGAGCTATTAAAGTCTTAAGCAGAAATGATGTTGATTTTTATATTTGTTGTGCTTTATCAGACTGAAAAGTCTGAAACAGCTGGAAAACTCAACAGTAACTTTCTGAGAAATGTCAGTTAATGAAATAATTATTGACCTGGATTACCTTTTTTTAAAAAAGGTTAATGAAGCTCATTCTAAAAGTATTTGCATTTTTGTTGTCTATTTGCCTAATTATCTGAGAAGCGTGTTTAACATGGAAAAAGAGTCTGATTAAGAATATATAAAAAATGGAAAGAAAACTGCACGTTTGAAATCCTGGACCTACTGCAGTCAGTGGCAAAAATGTTGACTTTACCCAGGCCAGGATTTCTCTGTAGCCATTTCCAGGACAATTCTTCAGGGATATAAAAGACAAAGCACTAACTGGATAAAGGAATGTAGTTGGCCAGGGTCCACAGAACTTGGCATCATTAATGTTAATGGTATATTTTATTAATATATATATTTTGAGGATGATCCTCATTTCATATCTATTACCTTCATACTTCCCATGTGTTCCATGTTGGAGTTCCAGTGCATTGAAGCAGACTCAATCAATTGAGTCTGCTGGAGCCTGGCAATGGCCATGCTCCAGTAGCCTCCTGCATCTCATGCATCAATGTCCCTGTGCTTAAGAATGGTGGTGGAGGCACTTGAACTAAAACTCATTCAAGATCACACCAGCAGGGGCAGGAGGATGAGTTTGCTTGTTGCCAAAACTGCCCTGAAACTATTTTTAGCACAGTTTAGGTATCTTTCTTTAAGTTACACCACTCCAAGGCAGGCTTATTTCTGATGCATGGTACCTAGCTTGTGTTCCATTAATAAGTGGCCACTCCACATAGATGAGCTGCCCAAGTAGCAGTTCTCCAATGCCCCAGGATGCAGTTTCTCTTCCCCTACCCTCCTGTTCAATGTGGACAAACTTTCTTCCCCCCAGACTCTACTGCCCAAGGGGCAATTTTGGCATCAAGCCGACTCACCATTGTCTTGGCCAGCTGCCCGGTCAAAGCCGACCAAGGGGAAGTGGTGTTTAATTAAACAGATGTTAGGCGGGCTGGTGGATGGAGAGGCGGGACACAGCATATTGATTGCAAAATAACTTTTACTTAAGCTTTACTTACGCTGCTGGTGGCCGCGACACAGGTGGTAAAGTTGCTTGCAGAGTTACAAAAAGAAGATAACATAACGAGCTTGCTAGACGAACCTGGAAGTGCAACGAGCATGCAGGGTTAGGAATACGTCGGGAACAGACGGGGAGATGTTGGTGGGTGATCAGTCCGCCAGCTTTTCTCTGCCGCATGGTGAGGTCCTCTGTACCTTGCTACGTGTTCAGAGCTCTCCAACTTGGGCGGAAACAACGCAGGATTTTATACCTTTAGAATAGCCAATTACAAACTGCCAAGTAGGAATACTTAATTAGGCGGAACATACCAAATTTAGAATAATGCCAATCATTTGGAGGGCGGTCTATTGTGTCAGGGACACATTTAATTTGGTTATGATAACCCTCCTGCCCCTGCTGGTGTGACCTTTCCATCCCTAGTGGTGTAACCCCCAGTGCAAAGAGGCTACAGAGCACATGCCAGCTAGCCAGATCCCAGAGCACAGATGGGTCCAGGAGTGGGGTGTAGGGCAGGTGGGAGGACAACAAGGTAGGGAGCTAGTTACAATCCCCATGAGCTGGGGCTTCCTTCCTGGGTCACGTTCCCCCAAAAGCAGCTTCCCTCACTGCTCCCACCTCCGAGCTACCTCACAAGTGCAACCAGCACCCCCCACACCCTAATCCCAAGACCCAATTTCTTAAAACATGAGACCTTCTTTAATTTACTTCCTCTTTATTTCTTTTTAATTTATTTTTTTATTTACTTTTTTACTTTAACCTTCAGTGCCTGACTTCCTTCATTTCACCACCCTTCCCAGGTCGTTACTCATTTCCATCCTATTAACTCCCTTCGTCCCAGGTTCACATTCCCACCTCTATCCACCACATTTCTCACACTCCCTAAAGCAGGGAGCCTTGTTGTGGAAACTCATAGCTGTAGCCCCTAGTCTAGCCCCTGCTGACCAGCTGGCTAATGGCAAGACAGCTGTGCAGGTGAGGGACAGTCAGAGGTTTTTTAGCCTTATGGTGCGACTGCTTCAGCTCAAGCTAGCAGTAAGAGCATTGTTACATGATGCACTTTGAGCTGCTCAAATGTTGACTGATGTTAGTGCTAGCTCGAGTTTGGATCAGTCACACCTTAAGGCTAAAAACCTTCTCTAGACACAGCCACAAACTGTCTCAGAATCAGTGATTTGTTTGATTTCACCTTCCATAGTCAACTACTTATCATCTGTTTCCTGCATGATTCAGTCCCTAATGTGAAAATTCAGATGTTTAGCTGTACATTTAAAAAATATATCTTATCACCTCTGACAAACTCAAGCCAGTTGTTTGAGATGTCCCCGTGTCTGAGTAATGATGGAACCACAGGCCTCCAAATGGAAATTGGTAACACTAAGAGACTTCAAAAACCTTGGGGCAGAAGTTTAAATTTTTGGGTTGTGGGAAGAAATTGGGGGTCTGATCCGCTTCTATCATTCTTTATCTGGACAGTAAGAAGTGGAGAGCCTCTGAAGAAAGGTGATCATTCCTCTGCACTTCCAAACTCCCCTTTCTGGAAGTGTTAGTCATATTCCAGGTGTGACCAAATTTTCCATGCTATGAGATGGGCAGTTGGAAATACGAAAACAAAATGGATTGGACCATAAAATACTTCCTTTTGAAATATTTAATTTCAGTTATGACTTTCTAAATTTGCCTTTTTCATTTTTGCACTTATATTTTGAGACGGTCATTTCAGGCTGAAAAATGAATCTAAACACAAGGTTTCAGTTTTGAAACTTTTCCCCAAAAGCATTTCAAAACAGGAAATTGGTCACAATGGGTTCTTTTCATGAAAAGTTTAGCTTTGATAAATTAGGATTTCCTCATAAGAAATGTCTTATTGGGAAAAAAAAAATCTGCTCTGCTCTTAAAAGAAGTCTTTTCAGCAGTGAAGATCCCAGAGGCATTTAAAAGTGCTTATGTAAGTAACATCAAGTTCCTTAGACATTGAGTTCCTGGTGTTGAAGGTCAGGGATGGTTGCAGTGCATGAGGTGTCGAAAACACCATTTCTTCATATCGAATATCAGTACAGTGATTATTTGTCATGTAGCTAATTACATCTATTGCTAAATCAGAATTTTCCAGTGCTGATTATAATTGGTTATATTTTGTTGCACATAGAAATTTTAATAGTGTGTGATTTATATTTTAGTTCTGGGGCAATAGTTAAATAGTAATCTTCTGTAGCAAATTAGACACCTATAATTGGATAATAGATTAACTGAATCAGGCTAAACTACGAAGGATTTTTATTTATAGACAGAACAGATTTTTCACTCTTCCCACTACCTCCATTGTTTTTTTTTTTCACTCTGTTTTGGCTGAAGTTATACCCAAGCCCATATTACTACAGCCTTCATTAGAGAAAATAGAATTGTTTTGAGCAGAGATGGGCTTGGGCTATGGTGTGCAAATCTGGACTACATGCAGGATCAGATTTGGGTCTGGGGTCAAATTAGGGCTAGATTCAACTGAACTGTTGACATTTTGTGAGATTTCCTCTCAAAGAGAACCACCCTTCTGAATTAAGTGGATCACCTGTTTTTTGTTTGAATTTCATCATCACATTAAATCTTATGAGAATGTTCCCTCAGGATTTTGGCAATGACTGAACCTCTTCCTTGTTTGTAGATGATCCAAAGCCAAAACCATGCATGTTGTTTGTGTTTCAGAGACTAGAGGCTGAATTGTTCCTTCCCTTGCGAGTCGGGGGAATTTATACTGGAAGTTTCAATTTTGATTTGTTTAAAAATGTTACTTGTTTGCCGCCTTTATGTTCTGATGAGCAGCATAATCAGCTAGGAACCAAAGCACAAATGGCCAAACTTCGTTAAAGAAGTATAAATGGCTTCCACTTCTGTTCCCTCTCCTAATCCTTGGGCAATAGCTTGTTTCATGGTCCTTGTTTATTGGATTAAGCAGCACTGGGAGCAGAGGGGAAAAAGGAAATGATTGGTTCCTGATGTGGACAAGGCTAATGGATTGCCACCATTTGGTAACCTGGGGTCCCCAGTGACAAATTGTTCAAATAAAATTATGGTTGTTGCAGAGTTTGCATCTGTCAGGAGTTTAGTTTCTGTGCACTGAACTTCAGAATGCTAAGAGCCTTTAGTCTTCAATATGTTCTTGCTGAATTGGAAGACACTTGCCCTGAGCTCTCTTTAATTTTTCTTTTTCCAAATTTTTTAAGGGGTGTCCACAGGTAGAGCCTTGTTGAAGTTACAGACTCTGTCACTTCACACAATGGGATTTCTTTTTTCTGGATAAGGTCACTCTTAAAAGTAACCTGCAAAGAAAAAAAAACCAAGTTGGCTGCTCTTGATCTGTAAGAAAAAGCTGAAGAGCTGTTGGGATTTTTAAAGCTTTTCTTTTGCGTGTTTTTCACAAAAGCAATTCATGTTCTTTCTAGAGCGATAATAGCTGTGATGACCCAGGGAGTTTTGAAAGCAGTGACATGACTTTGACATAATAATTTTGAATGGCAGCTGTGGGCAAGATGCTGGTAATAAGAGGAACTTAGTGCTGCAATGCCAGCTGGCAGAGCAATGAGGACATCTGGAGACAATGCGAAGAGTGTACAAGTAAGAATACGGAGAGGGTAGGGTATCTAGTCCAGTTGTTGAAAACTGCTCATTTTTATCAACACCAATTGAATTTCAGTGATGAATGAATGTTAATGGTAAAGGAGACCTTTATTAAAGGTAACTGTACTCCTTTAGGTACTGAGTTATAAGATCACAATAAACATTACTTATAAATAATCCTTCAGCAAAGAAAGGGAAGCCCAGAATTTACATTCCTGCAATTTGAACATGAAAAAATGAACTAGCAAAAACCCTTTCAGGTCTTTTTAATGGGTAGAAGGGGATTGACGAGAGCCACTTCCACCTAACGATCCCTGGTAATGTCTCTGACAGCCAAGAGCTCCCGAACTGACAAAAATGCCAAAGTGCACAAAGGTAAATATATGGACACTGTTTTTGTCACATGAAAGGAGAAGAAAGGGTAGATGATTAACTTTAAAACAAAGATTGTTGCAAAATACTTTTAATTCAGAAGCTATTTAATCAGAAACTGTATAGTTGCTAATTCTGCATGGAACAATCCTGATGTTATTACATTAATACCTGGTAAATTTACCAAGAACAGCCCCCTGTTAGTCTCTGCTCCAGCAGCTTACAGTTGAAACTAGTTTGGAAAATTTTAACTGTTTCATCATCAGAGTTTGCCAGCTCACCAGAATCAAAACATTTAACGGAGGTTATTTGTTTTTAACGTAGTTCCAGACAGATCTCCAGTTTCTTGTCCTCATGCCATCTAGGTCTTTTGACTTGCAGGCTCTGATGCTCTAAGCCAGCTTCCAGAGTCCTGGAACGGCTCACTTTCCCCGCCGCTTGTCCCCTGGGAACTGGGCAGCCCAGAAAGTCATGTAGTCCGGGAGTCAGGCTCCCTGCTCACTTGTCAGCCTGGTAGGCAGAACACTAAGCACTTAAATGTTTCAAAACTAATTGTTTTCCCCCTATTTTATGGGGAAGTTTAGAACTTTTTTTGTTTCAACCTGATATGTAATGAAAACAAATCTCAAAATTTTGGGAATCCTTTCGGAAATGGAGTTACCTTTCTCTGCCCATTTCTACTTGCTTTCTAAACAAACAGGGTAGACAACCAGTAGAGGAAAGAGAAAAAAAAAATGAGGAAATGTAATGAAAGAAATGGTAGAAAAATATCATGTTAGTTCCCATGTTTTTTGTATAATCCTATGACTGGGGGTTTATTAAGGAGTGAATTAGGTAACCAAAAAGACAAAAGGAAAAGGAGATGAAGGATACACTCAGCACACACTGCTGGGGCAAAGAGATTTTGTGTTTACCCTTACACAACACAATGTCATATGAATGAAGAACACGGTGTTGCAGTAATTGTGTTAGAAGCATTTAACATGCAAAACCTTGCTATGTTGCTGCTCTGGCAAAGTTTTGTTGAGTTCTGGAAGGGACAGAACATAGAAGATATTGAAGGCCATCAGAGGGTTCACAATTTATTTGGAGACATACCGCCAGTTATTTATACACAGTCAAATCTGGATTTTTCATGGCAGAAAGCATCCAGTCAAAACTGTAGAAAATATTCTGGTAGCGTGAGTATCAGCTCCAAAATCTGCTAAAGCTGCTTCTATGCTTGTTCCTGGCGTCCTTAGAGCCTTGTTGCACAGTAATTTTGGGCAGCTCCTGGAATTTTTAACCGCTGGATTGTTCATATATTAATGCCTGCAACTAGTTTTAAGCACTTGTTACGCTGCTCAAAGTTATGCCGCTCCAGGGCAGGATGATCTGTTTTACGCTAGGCTACTACTAGACTAATACTAAGTTACACCTTGGTGTAAACCAGGGGCAGGCAATTATTTTGGGCAGAGGGCTGCTTACTGAGTTTTGGCAAGCCATCAATGGCCACATGTTGCCCACCCCTGGTGTAAACACTCCACCTATCCTGCCTCATCCATTGACCCAGATTGGGCCGACTTCTCCCCCGCTCTGCCCAGCACTCCAGATACCCACTCACTTTGTGTCCCCCCACGCTCCCTCCTCATTCCTTGTGGCCTCCCGCACTATCTGTCTCCCGAGGGGAGCAAGCAGGGGAAGGTTAACCCGCTTGCCTGGCTGCTGCTGTCTCCCCTGCTGATGCTCTCTGGACCAGCAGAGACAGCCTGGAAGCAGGCAGCTTAACCCTTCCCTGCCTTCTCCCCCGAGACCGAGTGCAGGCAGCCACAAGGAAGTAATGCCCTGGGGGTGGGGGAACACTGGGGGGGAGCTCCGAGAGGCAGGAGGTTTTACTTTTCAGTCCTCCAGGCCTCTGCTGGCCTTAAGTGTGACCCCTCAAACCTCTCAAGCTAGCACTAACACCCATCAACAGTTATGCAGCTCAGTGTAAGGTATAATAAAGCCCTTAGTTTCTTGGGCCATAGGACAGGTTTCTCATTGGAATATCACTCTTCCTCGAGCCCAGTTTGTTGGAGATCCTAGTGTTACTGGAGAAAAAGCGGGAAGGTGTAATTTCAGCACATTCTTATCTAAAGCCAATTCATGGGGGAAATGGTTACAACTGGGCCTCATCCTGCCTCTACAATTACTTCTGGGGCTTTCTCCATTTCTTTGCTCCCAGAAAACATACCTGCTAATCTTTATTCCTTATGTCAACTACCCTTCTTCCAGTCTTTTGATAAAATTAGTAGGTTATTTTTGACATAGAGTATTAAAAAGAACCTGGAAATGATTTTGTAAAATGTTAGTGAAAAATAGTCTCTCTCTCTCTCTACTGACAAAAGATTAATAAACCCAGACAAAACTTAAAACAATGCACAGCCATATCCAAGCTGAATACCATAAACTCTTACTGCAACCGTTGGCATAGAAATGAAATTGCTATAACAGTTTATTGATGTTCTCCATTATGGCACCGTGCATGTGGTTCAATTTATTCAATAAAGTTTTATATTAAAAGTAAATTAACCTATAATTCTGCTACTAACTGCCAGTAATGTTAGCTTCTAAAAGAAAGTCGCCTTAGCCTCACTCCTGACAATTCATTCCCAGAAATCAGTAATTTATCTTTATTGCATCACTGCACATTAATCAAAAAGAGAGTATGTAGCTACTTAAAATGATTGAATTATCTGCTTTTAAAAAAAGAGTATTTCAGGTTAGTACTTTCTTATGTTGGGAGAAAAACTACCATATCCAGCTTTTCAGGACACACAAGGTCTAGATAACAAGTCTTTTATCATATTTTTCTTTTGATGAAACTGCTTCACATAACATTTTAAGAATTGATCCATAGTCTGTCTGTTTGAGAAATGCCATGTTTGCAATCCATTTTATGCAGTCCCCTCTTCATAAGAATATAAATCTTCAGAAAATATTTTAAGTGCCTCTATTAGATTTTAAAATATGAGACCAAGTTATGCCATTGGTGATTCCAAGAATACATCAGTGTTGGTTTTTGCTTGAGTAAGGCCTCTAGTAAGGACTAGAGGCGTTGGTCCATAAGTGAATTAAAAAGGCATAATACAGTCAGAAAATACACCAGCGTATTTTTTTTAAATAATGTCCAATGTTAGAAATATTGAAATCAGATTTATAACTTGGTCTCTTTTGGTTATTTCAAATGCACGTGTTGTAATGGTTCTTAGTAAATGTATATTTCTCTTTAAACTTTTTTTATATACTGTAATTTATATTTGCTGCAGCTGAAGTATTGCCAAGAATGGGAAGTTTTCTCCACTATGTTTAATTTCCAGTAAACTGTTGGGTTCAAAAGAAAATGAAACTTAAAGCGAAATGAAATTATGAAGATTGAACACTTCTCCCCTCCCCCACTCCAAATTCAGTAAAAACCCATGTGAACTGTGAAACATGAATTTTTCACAATCCAGTCTATGACTTTATGCCCATTTCTCATGGATATTGCAAGCCTACATAGTGCTTATAAATTGAGTCAGATGAAAGATGTTATAGCACTGCGATGACAAATTATGAACACAGGACATGCAAAATCAAAAGACATGGTATAGGAGTCGTCATAACTATGGGCAGATCTAGAAGTTTGAAAAGGCAGGTGCGGATGGTGAGGTGCATCATATACAAAACAACACACATTTTTCTCCAGTTAAAAATAAACTAGAAGCTCTGCTAATATGCTAGTGGCTTGGGGCGGTATTATTTGGTTTCAGATTGAAGCAAAAACAAACACAACTTTATTCAAATGAATTGTAAACTGCTTCTGGGCTGTGAAATAGAAGCTTTGTTACCAGGAGCAGGTAACACAGCAGAATTGCAGAAAAAAGGGTCGCTTGATTGTTGGAACATCAAGATCATTAAAAAGGAGAGAGGGTCATTAACCCTATGGAACGACGGGTTTAGAAGGGATTAGGTAGATTATAGTGAACCATGAAGTCAATTGACTCCATCAGCATGGCTTGACTAGAAATGGTGCTGCCACTGCCAGGGAGTTGATTTTTAAACCTTTGGTGGAGCAGAAATCAAAGCAGGGTGCCAGTGCACTAGTACACACACTTCGGGATCCACCCCGGTCACTCATAACTCTTCTAACCTGCTTCCAGAAATATCCCCCAGTGATACTATTGTGAACAGCAGTGCTTTCTGGACAAATCGAACGTATCAAACATACCATTCTGCTCTGGAATCACGTGTTCAATAATACTACAAAATGATGTGTAGTCTTCGCAATCTTGACCTCTGAACTGGTTTGCCCTATTTGAACTCTGCAACACATTAAAATAGCCTGGCCTGGTGCAGGTCACAGGTGGAAAAGAATATGCTTATTTACATACACTCATTTTTGTCCTTTGCATTTTGTATGCAAGAAGTTTGAAATACCCTGTTTTTAGCTCTCATAACTTTTTTCCCTCTGTTTGCCTTATGGTATTTTAAATTAGATTAATTTCACTAGGAAAATCAGACCAGCAGTGAATTATGGGGAAAAATGAAATGATAATGAAAAATTAAAGCAGCAGCAGAAATGAGCCTTAAAATATCACAGCAATTATGGAATTTGTCTGAACGTGTGGGCAGTGTTGGACGGCTAATGATGCTGATGTTTAATTTTAGCCAACTAGATAGCTAGACTTTAACTTTTTTTATTATTATTATTTTTCATCTTGTCAACTGGGAAGGGAGGCAGAGATTTGACATTCAAGGCACCCCTCATTAGTCTCAAGACACGAGTTGGAAAATAAAATAATAGAAAATTAGGGTTGGAGAGGAACTCAGGAAGTCATCACAGCAGGACCATGCCCAGACAAGGCTTTGTCTACCAGGTCCTAGCTTTCACTCAGTTTTTGACTATAGAAAAATAAACAGAACAATTTTTCTGTTGCAAAGAACTCAGAAAGACAGCAACGGGTCAGAATGTTTTTTGACATTATAGATTCCTATTTGAAATCTCTCAGTTTGTCTTGTGAATCATATGTAGGCGTTTCATACTTAACAGGGTACTGTGGTACCCTAGTTGATAATTGCTGTTTTAGAAGAATTGATACCTCTCAACCTTCATGTCTAGGAAATTCTGAAAATGGGAACTGAAATTGCATACGTGTGTATCTTTCACTAGGGGCTTATTTATAAAAATATTACGTCCATACATGGTTACAATTTGGTGGATGTAAAAATATCTCCCTAACTTCTCCTGACACATGCATTGAATAGGGCTTCATGTAAATTTAGTCAAACTCTATTGAACTTATCCAAGTTGGTGAATCCAAGCAGAAAATTTGCCATTTTAAAATATATAGAACAATAAGATGAAACCAATTCTGTGGTCACTTCTGATAATTCATAATTCGGATTAGAGAGTTCTTTAGTTTGAATATGGATGTAAATGGTCTCAGTCTTGCATGTTTATAATAGTGGTTTTAATTTAAACCCTAAAATATTTGTTGAGGTCAACTACAAAGTTTAGCTCTATGCAGTTCTCTAACAATAGGAAGCATTTGGATTCAGGAAGTGGTTTTGAGTGCATTTCTAATCATATGTTTATGGCATAAATGTTCAAAGAAACACAGATTTAAATGTCTGGATTCTTCTGTCCATCTTAGGAAATGTAACTCTTAATTGGTTATAATAGATAAATCTGAAAAGATTAATTTTGGTTAAATTTCCCAAAGTTCAGAGGTTTAACTGAACCTTTTGAGTCTGCAAAATTGACTTGGAAACGTCAAAATAAGAAACTCCTCCAGTAGTTCAGTTCTTTTATTTCCAGTAGCACAACAGTGGACCTATGGGCTGCCAGGTTAGTTTTTAGATATGATGAATGCCTTTTAAGTCAATCATTGTAGCAGGAATCTAATAAGATTAATACATTAGGTTACAGTAAATCAGTTAGAGTTTCCAGTGTCTTTTGTGTGCGTCTTCAGGTCAGCAACACCATCAGTTACTTTTTATATTTATATCTTTGCAGTGTTGTTTCCAGTGCTCAAAATTCCTCATCTTTTCAGTTGCTTTCCTCTTTTTCATTTATTTTTAACAAAGTCTGGCAGTCAGGATAGCAAAAACACCAAACATGCTGTGTGAACATCTGGGAAACGGCACGACAAAAATGTTGAGTTCAACAATTGACTCATTGGCTAAGTCCTTGACACTGGAATTGCTGGGTGATCTTTGTCCTTGGAGACCAATATGTTGTGAGGCTTTTTCTAGGAAAAGTGGGAGAAGTATTTCTATCAAACCATTCGTCAAGCATTTCTGTCACTTCACAGAGTTCACAGGATGGTCAGGAGGGATTTAAAAAGAACGCATAAACGTTAACAGAGAACTAACTTTGTGTTCAGTGCTCTGATAGTTGAGGCCCCAATCCTGCAAACATGGATCCTGCAAGCAAATGATGAGTAGACTCGTTGACTTTTGAGGAATTTTCTCATTTGTTTGTAGCATCAAATCTTAAACTCTTGGAAATAATGCACTTACAATACACAACAAGGCAAAAAAAAATAACCTTCAGTTGTGTCTTCCAATTCATATTAATATTTTGTTAACATACCTGTAACTTTTGTGATCTGATCTAAGAGTAACATGTTCAAAAGGGCATATCAGTCAGATTTTCCAGGTAGGTAGGTTTGTAGCAAGATTTTTTGAAAGCACCGAGGTGCTTAACTCCCAATGATTTCACTGCATTGAAGTGTCTGTGTTCATTTTTAGATACTGGGTCATCTCCAAAATTGTGAACCTAAATCTAGTTTCCAAAGCATTTGAGGAACCAAAGTTTAATTGGGGCTCTTAAGGGTCAGCGTGTCTAAATCTTTGGATAGATCTCCTTCAACACTATATAAACTGTATTCAAGATCTTTATGTATAGTAGAGCTGGTTATAGAAACAATTTTAATGGAAAAATGGAGAGGGAAAACAAAATACACAATTTATTTTCATCCAGCTCTTGTTTGTAGGCCTACTCAGGCCCCCGAAGCAAATGTGACTTAATTTTTTTTTTATGTTGAAATTTTGGGGGGGGGCATGTCCTGCCACCGCAGGGCATGCAGCTTGGTTAGGGTGGTATGATTGCTGAATTCTGCTTCCTGGTAGCCCCGGTGATCATACCCAGCCCTGCTGCCTGAGCACCCTAGCCCATCCACCCCACACCCACTACCGGGGGTGCTGGATGGACCACACGGGCAAGGTCCTCCATGCAGGGAGACCAGCCTGGGAACCCCATAGGCAGTAATGATCCTGATGTATGTGGCTAGGGCATTCAGAACAACCCTTGACTGCCTTTGAGGACCAAAATAATAACAGGAGAGAAAAAATGGGAAAAAAAATGCCCCAAAGGGAAAGAAGACCATTCAATAGTTATCTTTCACCAATACCATTGTCACAAAGATGGCCCAGCCCTAGCATTTAGATCAGCTCGTGGATGAACTAGAACTGTTTTACCTGAATAGACAGAAATTAGAGGAAAAATAGGGCTGGAAGGGACCTCTGAAGGTCATCTTGTCCAGCTCCTAGCCAGAGACATGATCATTCCTATGCAAAACATCTTATACAAGTCCTTTGCAGGCATAACACCCTAACCTGCCACACTAAGAATGGGGAAAATGGCAGTCAGTGTCCTGCGGCTGCACAAGCTGTTAGAATACCCTTGAGAGATCCAAGGAAGAGGGTCATGTCACCCAATCCAGAAGAAGATAAAAAACCCCATCATGCCACACCAATCTAACCATAGGGTAAAATTCCATCCTGACCCTAAATATGGTGATTAGTTTTACCTTAAGTGGAGGGTTAGGAGCCTTTGGGTTTTGGTCTCAGCAGGAGCATTGATGCATCTCATCAAACATCCAGTGCTTCTAAGGAGAATGGAAAAAAACCTCCTAGAAAACCCTGACAAAGGAAGCAACAGGAAAGGGAAAAAATGCAATGCCGCCTCATGTGGCAACCAGCAAAGCCCAATAGTATGGGAAATGCACATAGTATAGTATAGGCATAACTACTCCTAGTTCATCCTTGACCAATGCTTGTCCAACCTCTTCTTGAACACTGCCAATGATAGAAATTCCATAGCTTCCCTAAACAGTCTATTCCAGTGCTTTACTGTTTTAACAGTGAAGATTTTCCTATTTAAACCTACTTTATTGCAGCTTCAAGCCATTGGTCTCGACCTACTCTCTGCAGCAAGAGAGAAAAGTTGTTTTTCTTCTTCATTATGGCAGCTCTTCAGATACTTGAAGACTGCTATTATGTCCCCTCTTAAGTGCCTTTTTACAAGCTTATAATGGCTATTTCTTTCAATCTCTCTTTATGTGGCTTGCTTTCCAAGACATTTATCATTTTTGTTGCTTGCTGTTGGACTTCCTCTAACTCCTCCAATGTCCTCTTTAAACTGGAGCCCACAACTCCATGCAGTACTGTAGCAGAGACCTAGCTATCTCCATCCCTGCCAGTCAGGTTGTCATCTGTTACAGTCCCAAATCCTGAAAGCCCCTCATTCAGTTTGCACTGGAGCATCTCTGGGGCAGGACTGATTTCTGTGGCCATTTGTACATAGAGGCGTCTTCAAAAGGGTGTTGAACATGTTGCCATGTGGCTTGTAGGCACATAGTGCTCAGGATTCCAGGATCCGTTTTTTACATCACTTTTGCCCTTGATGGTTCAGGCAGTATGTCCTTGAGAGTGAGCATTGAATAATGGCTTATTTCAATGCCCTGTTAAGAGGTTTTGGATCTATATAGATCCTCAGTTTGTCAGATGGCTTAGTCACCATGATTAGGCTGCTGATCTAGTCAGTGATAATTTTCACTGGTCTAATAATGCCCTTTCTTGCTAGGCGTATTAATTCCTCTTTGAGTGGTGCTACAAGGGCTTCTGGTCCTCTGCATTTTGGCAGTGTTCGTGAGAAAGGATAATGCAAGTGGGCATAGGAAAGCACTTTGAGAAATCCCCATCTATATTGCAGTCTTTTTTGGTAAAAAGTAAACACCCTACAGAAGACCAGTTCAGCCAAATAAATTAGGACTGTTCATGTTTTCCTTGTTGATGCTAAGCTTTCAAAAAGCAGTGTCCCATGAGTAAGACTACCATCTCTTATTAGCTAGGAGACTGTATCCTGGGGGCAGGCTCTATTTCCCAGCTGCCCCTGTGCAGCATGGCAGGGGCCAGTCTCCATGGAGATCCCAGCAACAGCTGCGGGTGAAAGCACAGGGCTGGGGTTGCCATGGAGACTAGCCCCAGCTGTGCTGGCAGGGCACATGGCAGAGCCGGGCAGGGGGCTGCTCTGTAGCCACTGGGATCTTGCAGTGAGGACAGCTTGCTCCAAGGCCCAGGCAGAGCCATGGTCTGTAGCCTGCATGCTCAGGCAGCGCACAGGCAAGGGATTGCCCCTGCTCCAGACCAGGCTGTCACTGGTGCAAGGGGCTGGCAGAGCTGCGATGTACAGCCTGCATGCTTTGGGCAGAGCTGCACAGGCAGTGGATCACAGTTCTGGCATCTGGACTGGAGCAGTGCCGTATATGCATACCGGAAGCCATCATCTCTAGGGAACTCCAAGTAGGAGAGAGCATTGGAGCAGGTCTCAGCAGTAAGAGACGGCTGCAAGCACAAATAGCCTCTGCCCTTTATCCCATCTTCCAGTAAAGTATATATCTTACTTTACTGGAGTTGATCCAGAAGATCTCCCAAATCCTACTTTACTGGAAGCTGGGATAAAGGGCAGAGGATGTGTTTGATATGTGGGGGTCTTTTATTTTAATAATGGATTGGGGGGTAGGGGATTATCAGGGAATTTGCAGTTTTTTACTAAGGAAAACCAGGATCCCTGGTGACGATACAGAGGAGGCTAAGTATGTAATGCCTTTTTTAATTTGTTACCTGAAGTCTTCCTGAACAAGGTCAGCTACAGGGGACAAAGAAAATTGACAGTAAGGATAGGAAAAGACATAAGCAGTCTAGAGTAGTAGAAGACTAGATTAGGGTTTCCTTACAGAAGCTGGATGTTTTCAAGTAAGCAAGACTATAGATAGGATGTATCTTAGAGTACTGAAGGAATGAGCACAGGTAATTCAGAGCTAGTGGGCACTCTACTTGAAACCTAGTGGAAGTTGGGTCAATTCCCAGGTGACTTAAAAACGGCAAATATAGTGTATCCATCTTCAAGGGAAGAAGGAAGGTCTGATGATTACACAGCAGTCAATTTGACCTCAATAATAGGAAAGGCTATTGAGCAGGTGACCAAGGACACTATTTGAAATGAGCTGGAGGGGAGAACAAAGTGATCAGGAAGACCCAGCATAGATTCATTAGCAGCAAGTCATGCCTGATCAACCTGATTTTCTTTTAAGACAAGTGCAGGCTCTGAGGATAGGGGCTGAGTAGTAGGTGTGATATAAATTGATTTTTAGCAACACGTTTGATGTTGTCTCCCATGACATTATCATTAGTAAGATAAGGAATTGTAAAACTACTGTGAGGTGGGTACACTACTGGTTGGATCATCATGTTCAATGAGTAGTCATCAGTGGCTTAGTGTTAGTTGGGAGGAGCTATCATGTGGGGTTTCCCAGGGCCTGTCCTGGGCCTGGCATTGTTTAATATCTTCATTAACAATTTGAGGGATGGGATTGAGTGCACACTTGCAAATTTGCTGATGACACCAAGTTGGGTGGAGTTACAGATGCTCTGGGAACCTCCACACATTCAGGCACATGTGCTTACAGCAGCTCAAATAGGAGCAGCACAAATTTGAGCCAGGGCTTTTTGCCTCAATACACATGTCCAGACATGCAATCTGGTGTGGGGCAAGTTGTGCCACCTTGGGGAAAATAACCCCAACCAGCTCCTCCCCTCTGGAGCCCTTACTTTCACTTTTTGACCACCATGTCACTCCTATCCTTAGTTGTCCTTTTTTCCCTTAGTTGTTTAAAAAAAAAAAAAAATAGTTGCATCTTTCATTCTTTGCCCCACACAGTGGAGACTATTAGTTAATGGGGTGGGCCTCAAGGTCTATGTCCAATAGAAGGTACAAATAGGAACTTCTGGGGGGAAGTTGGTCACATTCCTTCCTGCCTCAGGCTGCTGCTGCTGTTGCCCCCTCCCCCCATGGGAGGTGTGTCTTCTGCTGCATGCTGCTGCTCCCCCTGGGGGGGGTCCCCATCACATCCTCACTGCACTGTGCCACACTCCAGCACCGCACCCCAGCTTCTGCCCTCCCACTGTGGCCTGCTGCCAAGCCATGGCTGGGGGACAGCCTGGTGAGGGGGCCTGCGCTGCCTGCAGGTCCCTCGCCCACCACTGCTGCCAGTGCCTAAGGGTGCCTTGCCTGCCCCAGTTGCCTCAGCAGGCCACCCCCTGCCTTCACTTCCACCTTCACCCTTACTTGAAACATGCCTTGGGTGGCTGCTCTGGATGGGTGCCACCTCCAGTGCTGCCTGTGCTGCTACTGCCCCCACTCAGGAGCGGGGTGGATTGCCCACTGCACAGCCTTGCGCTACCCTGCACCACACCTGTACTGGATTACTTCCCTAATGGACTGTTTGTACCTTCACTTCCTCACAGCTGTCTTACCACGTGCCTTGTTTACTGCCTGCTGCTAAATGCCTGGCCCGAGGGGCTCCTGCACTGAGCTTCAACAAATGGAGCCCCGCCACCACTCCAGCCATCTTTTACACCTGCCTCGGCAGTCTCCCTTGTGTGTCTTGACCTTGTGCGGTAAGTCCTGCAGTCCACTCCCCCTGCCCTAGTGTTTTCTGTGTGGCTGATTAAACCAGGTCGAGTTTCCCTAGCCCTTGTGTGTGTATTCCCCTCTCCCACACCTTCCTGAGCCATAGCCTGCCTGGTTTCCTGTGAGGCTGTAGCTCAGCGAGCTTCATCCCCCTTCCATCTCCCCTCCCCCCACAGCCCCAGCCTGACCGTACTGGATTCCCTCTCCCTCTGGGGGCAGATGCCCCCACAGAACTTCCTGCAGCCCCCGCTGCGGGGGCAGATTCTAGCCAGGCCCCCAAGGGGGGGCACATGCCCCTACAGCCCCCACCCCAGAGACCGAATCCAACCAACCCCCTCCAGGGGTAGGCAAGCCTGTGCCCCTCTTTGGGGGGGCAAGTGGGACTCTAATGAGGAGCCAGCTGGGCCAGGAGGTCTCCCCCACCCAGACACTGCCTGGAGGGGCTCACAAGACCCCCACCATCAGGGACCCTGGGCACGGGCAATGGAAAGGGCTCCTCTTTGGCCTCTTCCACAGCTGGGGGTGGAAAGGGCAAGAGCCCAACCCCCCAGCCCAGCCCACCAGCACCTGAGACCAGGTACACTACACCGCACACCCATGCAGCCTGTCCCTGGCCCTAGCCCTGGCCCTGCCAAGGTGGCCCCCCAGTGAGAGAGTTGCAGCTATCTCCAGGTGCCTTCAGGACAGCCCACAGCTGTGGGGCCTGGACCTTCCACTGCCAGCCCTTCCAGCTCAGGCAGCAAGGCCCCCTTTCCAGCACTCATCTTCAGGTATGGGGTGAAATGCCAACTACCCAAGGAGGAGAACCTGCACTTTACCTGAGTGCAGGCCCTGGCTTGGGTGATGAGGGCCCACTTTCATGGCAAGGGTTTTTTTCCCTTGCCTTAGAAGCCACCACACAAAAGGTAGTAGGAAAGGGGGCTTGTGTTGGCGGGCAAATATGTCTCCCTTAAGCCCCTAGAAGAGCTGGGGCCTCAGCCCCATCCCACACTATACCCCCAACTGGGCCATCCAGCCCCCCCACAGATCCAAACCCTGGGGAAGGCTGTCTCCCCTGTGGTGGCCCTCCCACAGGGGTGCTGAGACCCTGGCTTCTGCCATGTGCACTCTTTCTGCCACTAGGTCATGATCCAGCTGGCAACAGGAGTGTGGGTGGAGGCTGAGGGGGTGCTTCATAATTCCCTTTCATGGGGCCCTAGTGAGGGTGTTTTATATGCTGGGGGACCTGCAGTGCTTCTGGTGCCATGCCCCAGGGGCATTTGTGCCATTCATGCCCATGGGCCAGGCAGGGAAAACATCTGTGGTTTCCACACTGCTGAGAGGGGTCCCCCTGCCACTAGTGCCCCCCACCTCCTGTGGGGTGGCCACCCTGTTCTCTCTGGGCCTGCAGCCAGAGGTTCACCAGGACATAGATATAATGCCAGGCTGCCTGCTGCAGGTCTGGCTCTGAGCGTAGGGGCTGGTCCTGAATCTTCTGAATGTGTACACCCCTGTGGAAGACCTGGAGTTGGCAGACTTCTTCTGCCAGGTGACCACTTACATCAGCACACTCAATCCTTGCAAGTGCCTGATCCTTAGCCAGGACTTAAATGTCACCCTGGCTGTGCAGGACCAGTCAGAACCAGGCCACCGTAGGCATCCTTGGGGAGATCCTGATGGAGTACTCCTAGGTGGACATCTGGCACACCTGTCACCCCACATCTTCACCAACATGAGGGTGGGGGAGGAGTGAGTATATCACTCCTGGTGGACCAAATTTAAATCTCATTGCCACACTTTGCCCAGGCCCACTCCTCCAGTATCTGACTGACCCCCTTCAGTGACCATCTCCTTGTCTGGGTCTATCTACATTTTAATGCAAGTCTGCTGGAAGACTTGAGCTTCAGGGAGGCTTTCTGGGAGTTCTGGCTGGCCTTGCAGGAGCAATGGGTAGCTTTCCTCTTGGCTTGGAGATGGTGGGACATGAGAAAGGTGCACATCCGGCTCTTTTGCCACAGATACACTTGAGGGCACACCTAGCAGAGGGAGGCAGTCTGGGAGCAGCTTGAGTGGGAAGTGCTGGAGCTGGAGATTGTTGGGAGAGGCAGGAAGAGCTTCACACTCTAGATGATCACTTCACATGCAGTGCATCTGTCCGCTCGTATGTCCAGCTCCTTTGGGAAATGGACCATGGTTCCTGCTTCTATGCCAGGGAAAGGAGATGGGAGGCCAAGAAGTACATTGCCTGCATGCTGGAAGGTGATGGCACCCTTCTCACATCTAGGTGAGATGCATCGGTGTGCACAAGCTTTCTACAAAGAGCTCTTCTCCCTGGATCCGACTGAGACTGAAGCCTGTTGGACTCTGTAGGAGGGACTCCTGCAGGTCAGCGCAGGTGAGTAAAACTGGCTGGAGGTTGTGATGAACTAGAATTGGCGACTGGTTTTCATTTTCATTCAGGTATATGGAATAAGTGTTAGGGTACAGTTCGGGTTTGCAGATAACTCCTTTATGCCCTTGTGGGTGTGGCTGACGAGGGTGTGGAATCGTGACCCAAACAGACTCGTCTGGCGCAAACTTTGGTTGCCATGCTTGAGGTTTTTGAGGCTCGGATTCATCCCACAGGAATTTGTTCTTGTTGAGCGAGATTAATACATCATGGTTAAATTTTGTCCAGTTTTTGTAACTACCACTTCCCCGGAGGTGTAGTTGCTCTTTGTACATGCCAATAAGTCTTTCTACCACTCTGTTCAATTGGGAATGATAAGGGAGGTGAAGATGCCAGGTCACGTTATGGAGGCATGCAAATTTGTTGAGCACTACGGAGTTGAATGGGGGTCCTCCATCTGATTGGATTTCATTACGAGCTTGCCAAGTAGCAAATACGGAGGTTAGCGCAGTGATGACAGCAGTGGCATTGCTTTTCTGTAGAGGGATTACTTGCAATTGTCGCGTGCCCAGGTCAACGATGGCTAGTCCCCTGTTTGGTGGCTTGGCTCTGGGCAGGGTTCCTAGAAGGTCTACCTGCCAGACCTTTCTGGGTGCGAAATGTCGTGCGTCTAGTGCTCCAACTTGATTTTCATCTGATGACACTTTTCTTTGGCACATGTCTCGCAAGCTTGAGATACCCGCTCCCAATCAGAACTTGTTTCATAGGGTGCAGGGGTCACCATAGTAGATCACCAGCATAAATGACTGGCTCTTGGTTCTGGGTATCCCCAGTGTTCGTGAAGCCACGTGAGGAATGGGTCTGAGTATGTTTTGGGATCGACCATCTTGACGGTCAGAACAATGTCACTTTGAAGAGGGTCTTCTAGGAGCTTGTCAGTGATTTTTGCGCACAGGGTCAGTTTCGAATTGGTGTGATTTGGTGTGCTTTATCAGTGGTTGAATAGTAAACTTTGATAATGTGTCTCAAATCTCCTCCCAGTCCTCTAGGTTTTCCAGCGCTGTAGCTGTGCCTGTAACAATCTTACAGACTGGGAATCGATGGCTATGACGGGAGGTGGAAGCGTCCCGTCATGATATTGAAGGCAATGTCGGATAACGGCTTTGAAACCTAGGAGTTCATTTCTTTGGGCTGTGGCCCCTTTGGGGGCGTTGAATATTCCCACATCGTGACACAACTTGCAATAGAACCCCTAGCCCCCTTCGTTTCGAAAGGTACCATTGGACGCTATCCAGGCTGGGGCTGTAGTTCCATAGAGGGTGAGTGCGGCGTCTTCTTGGGTGCTGAGATTGGGCGGTAGGTCTTCACACTTCCAGCAACACCAATAGTAATGGTGGTTGAATACAATTTTGTTCCAAGTAGCTGGTTCCCCTTGGAATTGTGGGTCGACCTTTTTGGCGTTCAGCGAGGGTAGGAGAGTGGCGGCCGGTGCTCGGAGTGTCCCATGTCCATGAGATAACAGTTTTATGAGTTGTCCTGCTAACAGAATTCTTCCCGCAGCCCCGTATCGATGCTGAGCTGCTTGGAGGGTTTTGTGTCTTCCCAGTCCAAGGCGTGGCTTTCCGTGACTTTTTGCGGGTTTGTCGTTGAAGTCTTGTGAATACCGGGAGGTGGTGTGGAGTGCTATAGTGCTGTTACCAATTAAGATGTTCCAAAAGATGCTGAAGTTGTCTTTTATTCATCGGCAATGGCCTTTCAAATGGGCCGAGATCCAGGGTCTCGTGAGTTATACCAGATCTGGTAGCACCGGTGAACTTGGTGCCCATGATGTTCATTGTACGCTGTAAGTTCAATTTCTTTAAATTAACCGTCCATCCCTTGGCTTGGAGATGGTCAGTCAGGCGACTGGTTACTTCGGCAACTACTTGTTGGTTGCTACCCATGATGGCGAGGTCGTCAACAGAACTCCAGATCTTTAATTTGCTTTCTATAGGTAAGGCGTAGGAGGCGCAAAAGTCTTTAAGCGTGTCATTCATGGTGCCCATGGTTAACGCTGGAGCATTTCAGTATCCCTGAGGGCAAACTGTCCACCGGTACATAGCGCCCTCGACACATATTCAGGATTCCATCGCCGTCAACAATTGGGATGGAGTAAAACATATCCTTAAGATCAAGGGTTGTTCCATACCACTTGCCCCTTTGAAACTGCGCCATTTCAAGTAGGCATTGTGGTAGTGTAGAAGCATTGGGCTGCATGAGTGGCTGGCATAGTTTATTGGCCTCGCAGTAGTCAACTACTAACTGTACCTCGTTGGGCTTTGCAGGTTTGGCTATTCCCCACCTCGGTGATAGGTGGGTACTGGTGGTCCCTGTTCTTATGCATCCCTGTTGTTCGAGGCACTGTAGGAGGCTGATAAGGGCCTCCCGTAGGGGGCCTTTAGTTGGGATTGGTTTGTAATGCCACGTGGATGTGTTGCAGAGTGTGGGTCTGTGCAGATCCGCTTCTGAAACAGTAATCGGAAGAGCTTGCAACACTTGTTCCTTTAGTTTGAGTGCTTTCAGTCCAGGGATCCCCAAAATGTTGATGCCCCCTAGGACCGCCTGTAATGCGCGGTGGTGTCTGACCATGGTGAACCTTACTTTTGTTGTAGCGGCGACGGAGTTTAACCCTTGGACTTTAATGGCCTTCTTTGTCTTTACGTGAGGTGTCGTCAGGGTAATGACATTAACTTGAGCCCCGGTGTCAAGGAGAAAAAGAAACTTGCGTCGTATAGCTGGGTCGGTAGAGTCATAAACGGTAAGTTCAGCATAGGGGCGAGGGTCTGTAGGGTCAGGCTTAAGTAGACCGCTGGGCTGACTGGCGGCCATTACTCATTTTTTGGCTTGTCCTGGTATTTGAAGCCCAGTGTGGATGCTAGGTGGTGCTGGCCCTCGTCCCTGAGGATGCATAGCTGCTGCTTTGTAAGCTGAGTGTTCCTCAGAAGAAACTCAAACCTCGCCCTTTCTTCCGGTGTCCTTTGTGGTAAGGGCCATGGTTCATGCTGAAAATCGGGCTGGCGCCATGTCACCCCTGAATCCTCGACCGGGTATGCCGTGGGATGTGGTTTTCTTTCACTGGAGGTTTTCTCCATGGCATCCATTAGGGCCTGCAGCCGTGGGAGCTGGCTTAGTAGGCCCCCAGACGATTGTCCAAGCAGGGGTCCAAGGAGAAGCCTGAGGAGGGTTATGGCTTCTTTTCCCCCATAAACCTCTACGCACGCCTCAATACTGCCCCTGGTTGTAGGTACATCGCTGGGATGCGTTAGATAACAGTGAGTCCACAGTTCATTGGCTTGTTTCTGCGTCAAGTCCAACTGGTCTGCTTGTGGGTTCTAGGACGCGTAGGACACTCCGATGATCTCCAGCAGCAGATGTTCTTCGAACGGGTTGAGTGGTCGTCCATTATGCCACACATGGGATTTGCTGCACACTTGACCTGCAACGAGAGCTGGGAGCGGAATGGGCCAGCGTTTGTTGTCCATAATTATGTTCATGTTAGTACCATGCCTCCCGCTCCATGAAGCTTGACGCGTTAGGAAGCTGGACTCCTCACGATCAAGTGTGTCGGACCCATATTCAACCACCAATCTCCCTAACACCGCTAAAGTTTCACCCGGGGTTAACTTTGATTCTTTATATAAATCCTGTAGTTCGGGGCGTGTACGGTTAGGGTACGTAACGGTAGTGCGAGCCTCACCCTGATCGTCAATCACTTGTTTTATCAGAGCTATGGGATACGCAACTGCCGATGGCGCCGGTGCATCTGGCAAGAGGGCCAGATATAACTTCTCAGTTTCATAAGGGGGCGAATCCCTGGCCAGTGCCACCTCAAGGGGTGGAGCAACAGGTGGTGCCATTTCGGGAGGCGAGGCTATAGGTGGCTCTGTGGCTGACCATCCTCCTTGTGGAATTTGTGGAATTTTTTCATTGTCACGCCCTTTCTTTTCCCCAGCGCCATTTTTGGCGGTGGTTCAGAATTTTCTCTTACCTCCACATCCGCGGCCGTTTTCCCAGCCGTGGCTAGCTGAGCTTCTAAGTCCACATTCTCTCATAACAGGTCCTTAAAGCACGTTCATCATTTTTCCTTTATCCCACTTTTGACCCACCCACCTCGTTGTTCTGAGGCCCTCTGTCTCTAAACTTCCACAGAGTTGTGTGAGCAGCTCATGGGCACACGACCCAAGCACCAGAGTTGGGCAGGCGAACTTGTCAGCCAGCGTCAGCTCCCCGCCCTCCCGCGCATACTGCATGCAGCGGACATATTCTTGGGCAGGGGTTGGATTCGCCACGCCCACTGGTTTTACTTGGGCCAGGGGCATTACCTGAGTCTTTTTCCGTGGCCTGTATAGAACCTGGTCACCACCCATAACGCAACCAAATGTCCCAAGGGACAGATGCACCGCCCACTCCTTAGTGACTCCCTCTTCCCTTTTTAGCGAAAAGTAGCTGTCGATGCACTCCGACCCCGCTTCGCCCGCTTGGTGATAAGCAATGTGCACCCACAGTTCATCTGCGTCATTTGCGTGACGCCCGCCACTGCGCCAGGGGTAATTCTTAATTAATTCCAACTCCATCGCATTTCCCCAGGATCCTGTTCATGATGCCATGTCCACAAAGGCTTTAATGCTGCCAGGTGGTTGTGTTCGGGCTATTAGTTAAATGCCTGGGCCTTCACCTTGGCAGGTGGGTGTTTAAAGATAGAGTGGAATTAACTAGGCATTGACACATATTGGTTGCAGGAAGATTTTACTTACGCCGCTCAGAAGTACAAGCACAACGCAGGCAGGAGGCTTGCTTTAGTTACAGATAAGCATGCTGGTTTGATTACAGTTGACAGTGTGTGATGAATGAGGCGCCGACAGAAATGAGCCAGCAGGTTCGTAGATACGCCAGGGCAGTCAGTGGTGAGGAGTCGTTGGTAGGTGATCAGTCTGCCAAGTTACTCTGTCCTTTTGTTCAGAGTTCTCCGACTTGGGCGGAAGCTGCATAACTATTTATATGTGCAAGATGGCTTTGTTTGTGTTATGGCCAATCATTTTAGGCTACGTCATCAGGTTTGACTTTGAATCGCCAATCATTTAACGTTTTCACTAGGGTTTTATGCCAGGGATTTATTGCAGGGATTTTCTTTACTCTTGGCCAATGATAAGCCACCAAATGGAATGCTGATTATCAGTAAGGCAACAGCCTTTCTACTTCCAAACTTAGAAGAAGATTTAAATTTCACTTCTGGCTGTGACGTAGGAGAGGTTTTAGGCCTTGTATTCTTGCTAGTGACATGGGCACTGTTTTACTGGGTTGTGACACCTTGCTGAGCAGGTCCTGCCACTTGGTGGCTGGGCAGGACACAAGGGCAGCATGGTGAGTTGTGTGGCACATTAGTGTGTAGAGGTGGCGGCAATGGATGGTGGAGAAGTGAATTGGTCTGATGTCCTTCAGCTGGCTCAGGGGCTGGAGCAGGGAGTGCTGTGAAGTCAGGCAAGGCGTTGGCCCTATGAAAAACTCTGATGGGCTGGAGGACGTGGCTGCCCTCTGCCTGATGCCTGGAAAAAAAAAGCACCGGGCATCAATGGACTGACTGTGGAGTTCTACCAGGCTTTCTTGGACATCCTTAGCCCAGACTTTGCTGTGGTCTGGGCTGAATCCAAAGGAAGTGGGGAGCTCCCCTTGTTGTGCCAGAGAGCTGTGTTTATCCTCCTGCCAAAAAAGGGGGATCCCTGCAACCTGAGGAACTGGCATCCCATGTCTGTCCTAGGACTACAAGGTGGCAGTGAAGGCTGTGCCTCCAGTCTGTACTGGCAGATGTGATCCATCCCGACAAGATGTACATAGTGCCTGGATGTTTCATCTTCAGCAACCTATACCTGGATCAGGACCTCCTGGAGCTGGCACACTTGGAGGGCCTATCTTTTGCCCTCCTGTCTCTGGACCAGGAGAAGACATTTCACTGGGTGGATCACTGGTACCTCACAGGCACGCTGCGGGCCTTTGGCTTCAGGCCTGGCTTTGTGCATGCTCTCCATTTACTGTACACTTTTGCAGACTGTTTGGTCAAGCTCAGCTGGACCCTGACAGAGCCCATTCCATTCAGGTGAGGGGTCCATCAAGGCTGTCCCCTGTCAGGCCCTGGAGCCCTTCCTCATCCTCCTGCAGAGGTGGGTGGCAGGGTTGGTACTCTGGGAGCCAGCAATGCAGCCAATTCTGTTGCTGTATGCCAATGACATGCTCTTCATGGTCTAGGACCTAGGTGACCTGGCATGGATGTAGGCCTGGCAGGTGTCATACTCGGCGGCCTCCTCTGCCTGGGTTAACTGGGTCAAGAGCTTTGGCCTGATGGTGGGGGGTGGGTGGGCTCACTTTCCCTGTACTCTGAGGCATCCACTAGAGTGTGGGGTTGCTGTTGTACCTGGGGGTCTTCCTGTCCCACACAGACCCCTTCTCACCAGAGAACTGGCACCAGCTGGAGGCAAGGGTGGTGGAGCAGCTTTGGGAATTGACAGGACTCCATTGCTTCATTGGACTCCAATACCTTCACTGCTTGAGACTGTAGGGGGGCTGTTGGGAAGGCTAAGGCAGAGACAAAACTAGGACTAGTGACCAGGATCAAAGATAACAAGAAGTCCTTTCTTAAATAGATAGGGAGTAAAAAGAAGGCACCTGGTAATGTGGGTCCTCTGCAGGACATACTTGGCAATCTGGTGGTTGCACCAGATGAAAAAGCTGATCTCTTTAACAAATTCTTTGCCTCCATTTTTCTGAGCAGGGACCGGGACATTCTCCCCACTGGGATTTTGGATGGACTCAGGAGAGGCATTGCCAGACCTAGGTCTGAGAGGACCTAGTTTTGGTGGGGCTGGACGAGTTTAAATCAGCAGGTCTAGATGATCTCCACCCCAGGGTGCTGAGAGAATTGGCAGAGGTCATTGCAGGACCCCTGGCATGGCTTTACAAGCACTTGTGGTGCTCTGGCCAGGTGCCAGAGGACTGGAAAAGGGCCAATGTGGTCCCCATTTTCAAAAAAAGGAGGACAGAAGATCCAGGAAACTATAGGCCCATTAGTCTTACCTCAGTCCTGGGGGATGTCTTTGAGAAAATTATCCAGAAGCACATCTGCGAGGGACCAGCAGTGGAGATTATGCTTAGGGGCAACCAACATGGGTTCATTAGGGGCAGGTTCTATCAGACCAACCTGGTTGCCTTCTACAACAACCCAGGTTGCCAAATCCTTGGACACAGGTGTCGCGGTGGATATAGTCTTTCTGGACTTTAGGAAGGCCTTTGACACTGTCTCTCACCCCATTCTCATTAATAAGTTAGGTGACTGTGGTGTTGATACCTACAGTCAGATGCATAGCAAATTGGCTGGAGGGACGCACCCAGAGAGTGGTGGTGGATGGGTCATTTTTGACCTGGAGGGATGTGGGTAGTGGGGTTCCCCAGGGCTCGGTTCTTGAGCCAGCAATATTCAATATCTTCATCAGCAACTTGGACAAGGGGGTGAAAAGCACCTTGCTCAAATTTGTGGGTGACGCTAACATGTGGGGAGAGGTGGATATGATAGAAGGGAGGGACAGGCTAAAACTAGATCTGGACAGGTTACAAGGGTGGGTGGATGAGAATAGAATAGGATTCAATACTGACAGTTGCAAGGTGTTGTACCTAGGGAGAAAGAACCAGCAGCATACCTACAGGCTGGGGAACTCCCTTCTCATCAGCACAGATGTAGAAAAGGATCTTGAAGTCATTATTGATTCCAAGATGAACATGGACCACCAATGTGAGAATGCCGTCTGGAAGGCTAACTACACCTTGTCATGCATCCACAGATGCATCATGAGTAGATCCAAGGAGGCGATCCTCTCCCTCTTTGTGACATTGGTCAGGTTGCAGTTGGAGTACTACATCCAGTTCTGGGCATCGCACTTCAGGAGGGATGTGGCCAGCATTGAGGCGGTCCAGAGGAGGGCCACTCACATGGTCAGGAGGCAGCAGGGCAGGCCCTATGAGGAGAGGCTATGGGACCTGAACCTGTTCAACCTCCACAAGAGAAGACTGAGAGGGGATCTGGTGGCTATCTACAAACTTACCAGGGGGGACCAGAGGGAAACCAGAGAGTCCCTGGTCCCCTGAGAACTACCAGGAGTAACTAGGAATAACAGTCACAAGTTGATTGAGAGTAGGTTCAGGCTACACATCAGGAGGTATTACTTCACAGTCAGGGCGACTAGGATCTGGAACCAAATTCCAAGACAAGTGGTGCTCACTCCCACCCTGGGGGTCTTCAAAAGGAGGCTAGATAATCATCTAGCCAGGGTCATTTGAGCCCAGCATTCTTTCCTGTCTATGGCAGAGGGTGTCACTGCGGGGGTCCTGAGCCTCTCCTCGTGGGAGGGCAGCCAGGGCCTCATTTGCCTTTGTAGCCAGGTCTTAATTTTCTGCCTTCAGGCCCTGCAGTGACTGCTATATGGTGTTGGTAGACGTGTGGCATGGGGCTACCTGGAGCATGCCTCCTTCCTCCACCACTTCCAGGGACCCTGTTACGGCTGGCAGCTCCTCAGCCTGCAGGGCTTCTCCTGGCAGGACCTGCGAGGGCTGCCAGAGTTCTATCAGGATCTCCTCCAGGCAAGGAAGTTGGTCTCATCCTCCAGGTTCCCTGCAACATTTGCCCAGGGCACTGACTTGCTTGTCAAGCCCCTTTTCTGGAACTCCCAGCTGGAGATACTGACAGCAGAGTTGCCCTGGTTGCAACAGAGGCTGGCCCTGGGTGGTGTCACCTGTATTGGAGAGGTGGGTGTGGGTGGGCCCTGAGTTGGGCTAGTGCATGGGTTTACCCACAATGCATGCGACCTGCCATCTAGTCCAGGAGGTGAAATCTGCCTTATCTCCTGATGCCCTTGCCTTTGTTAACCAGGTCCTGTGTGATGGCAGTCCCTGACCCCCTGTGTCCTCTATCCCACTGGAGTTGTTGGCCAGGTGCCTCACCTGGCCTTGCAGCACTCCCCACTTCATTACCTGAGCTGGCTGGAGGACTCCAAGCCAGTCCTCTTCTCCACTGTCCATTGCCACCACCTCTACATGCTCGTGTACTGCATGATCCACCACGCTCCCTATTTACAAAAATCTCTTTTTAAAAAAATCCCAAATTGCCTTTAAAATATCCCCAAACCCTTCTTCTTCTACAATTAAAACAAAAGACCACTGTGTATATGCCCGGCTACCAGTAATGTAGTCATTACTGCACAGTCATTCAGAACTTGGATAAACAAATCCTGCACCGATGAATGTCTTTTTTGTGACACTACTGGACAGTAGCCTAATACTAATGCACAGCAGCATTGCTTCATAGTTGTTGCCATGTGACGCTACTGCATCATGTTATCAGCTTACTGCATAGTCAGCATCTTGTGTAGACGTGGCTAGGGGGCAGGAAAATGAACAATGGTCTTAAATTGCAGCAAGGGAAATTTAAGTAGGATGTTAGGAAGAGGCTTTTCACTGTGAGGGTGGTTAAGCATGAGAGGTCATGGAATCTCCACTCCTGAATATTTTGAAGAACAGGTTAGACAGACACTTGACTGGGATGGTTTAGTCAACGTTGTATCTTGTGGCTCACAGTGGTGGGGGTATTAGACTAGCAGAGAAAGCACCGTATAACTCACGTGTCTGGTAACTTTATTGAACAGAATAGAAATCAAAACTGAAAGAAAGATGTGGTGTCTAAAGAGCTACACTGGCTAACCACATTTATAGAAACAGTACCTTATATAATTACTGCTGCACAATATATCACAGTCAGGTGCAATCCTGCCTTGAGCAAGGGGTCGGAGTAAATGACCTCTGAGGTCCCTTCCAACTGTATTATTCAATAAAAAGTGGACAAAGATATTACAAGAACAACAAAAGTGAAAAATGCAGAATGAAGTTCTGAAATGTTTTTCTTAATGTCATGTGTTCAGTCAGTATAGTTTTCCAGATTCTACAACATAAATTATCTAAACCTTTCTATCACATTATTATTAATTAACACTTGTAAAGTGTGGTGAAGGTGTAAATTGTAATTGTATATACTAAATTGTAAACCGGGGGAAGATTTAGATGAAAGTTTCTTCCTTAAATAGAATATTTCGTGTAACGATTGACATTCTATTTAATTCAGCTCTCCCTGGTAAGGTGATCATATTCCAAAACAGTACATCTTTTAGACTATCCAGTAGGGCTATGTGAAGCTTCAGTGACCAATTTGATTTGGAGGAGCTTTGGCCTGATTAGACAGCCAAATCTCTGAATCTGAATTGAATTGGGAAACCCATTAAAAGGTCTGAATTGAATTTGAAGCCTCCAAATTGATTTGGAAAAAGATTCAGAGATTCATATTGGCCAGCGAGGGGCAGGCACAGCTGGGTGACTGCAGGTTCTTCTGCAGCTCCTACCTCTGTGCCTGCCTCTCCCTGGGCAGAGGGAACCATGGGAGAAGAAGCTCCCTTTGCTGACCTGCCCGGCCCCACCCCCAATCAAGCCCCAGCCTCTCGGCACTTAAAAAAACAAAAAAAACCCCACAAAAAACCCCACACACTCACTAGCAGTAGCAGGGGCTATTGGGGCTTTGGGGCCATATGATGGAGTCCTCCCACACAGCCCCTGCTCCCTGATCTCCTCCCTGCCCCTGCCAAGCCCTGCCCCTGATGGCTGCCCTGCCCAGCCGCAACATCCCAGCAATTATGGGGGGAAAAAAAAGCCGTGCACTCACTGGCTCTGTCAGTGGTGATTGGGTCCTCTGAGTGCTTGACCCCCGGTGCAGTGGGGGTCAGCAGGGATTGCCCCCCCCGGCACCCATGTGGCAGCTGCCCCATGGCACAAGTACAACGTGGCTTGGCAGGGTGCCACGCACTCTCTGGGACCTGGGTTGTCTCCACCTGTCAGCTGGAGCCTGACAGCACTCAGCCCCAGTGGCCACAGCTCCCAGACTGCTCACAGTCCCCTGCTAAGCAGCCCTGTGCCATGGGACAACTGCCATGTGGATGCCAGGTTGGGGGGCCACCCTTGCTGCCCCCCACTGCATGGGGGAGCTCTGCCATGAGCACCCAGAGGCCCCAATCACTGTTACTGTAATCGGGTGAGTTCAGGGCTTTTTTTTTTTTAATTGCTGGGATGCTGAGGTTGGGCAGGGCAGCCATTGGGGGCAGGGCTGGTTAGAGGGGAGAGAGATCAGGGAGTGGGGGCTGTGCAGGGGGGCTCTTTCACGTGGCCCCAGAGCCTCCACAGCTGCTGTGACTGCCAGCCACTGCAATTTTGGGTTTGTTTGTTTTAATTTTTATTCCTGGATTGTTGGGGCTGGGCAGGGTGAGCCATTAGGGGTGGGGCTAGGTAGGGGAGGCAATTAGGGTGTAGTGTCTGCATGCAGGGGCTCTGCCAGGATGCCCCAGATCCCTCACAGCCCCTACTATAGCTGGTGAGTGTGGGGCTTTTATTTATTTTTTTTAAAGTGCTGGGAGGCTGGGGCTAGATTGGGGGTGGGGCCGGGCAGGTCAGCAAAAGGAGCTTCTTCTGAAGCAGTCCCCACCCAGAGAGAGGCAGGCAGAGCTGGAAGAGCTGCAGGAGAATCTGCAGCTGCCTGGCTGTGTCTGCCTCTCCCCAGCTGATCTGAATCTCCAAATCAGTGCCAAATCTCCGATTTCTGATTTGGCCAAATGGAATGGGGAAAGGGATTCAAATCACCACATCGAATCACTGTCCTCTGAATTGTCCAAATCATAATCAAATACTTCCCTATTCACAAGGGCCTACTATCCAGGACCGTGTGTGTTTGTGTGTGTGTGGGGGGGGGCGTGTAAAAATAGCATCAGTAACCTCTTTTGTATTAGCCTGTGTAAAATGGTTCTAATCTCTATCTCCAAAATGGAGTATTAAACCCATGATCATATGTATTTAAAGAACCTGGCCACTTTTGCAAGATCCAAGGTATTGTTAACTTAGCTAATGTAGAAAAACTTTAATGATATTTTCCTTTTCAAACTATTTTTGCAATGTCAAATGACTATTCCTGTTGCTCGCTCTCCTGAACTCTGTTGCTGGTTTCTGTTAAACATCTGCCCATTTCACTGAGTGCTGGTGCAGAGAATGCTGCTGTGTGTTTGCCATTTGTAAGTTCCTGGGATCCTTTACATTTTTAACTTCTTATATAGAAGATTAATTTATGTGTGTAAAATTACCCTGTGATATAGTAAATGAGAAGATACATAAATCTAAACTGGTACTTACATTTTAACCTAAAATACTCTTTTCAAAGCAGGCTTATGCAATAAGTAGAAAGAGCATGCATAATTGATCATATAAAACATGGCTTAAAAAGACATGATGGAGGGGAGGAGGAAGATGTAAGGCTCTTCCTGCTTAGGGAAGATGTAAAAAATACAAAGGGATGTGTAAAGAATAGTAGAGGTATGGCAGTTAAAAAGTTAAATTTTAGTTGTGATGATTAATTTTTTATTTACTTGATAATTGAATGGCGTTAGTCGAGGCTGTATCTCTTGCCTAGGAAATGCTTACTGAATACTGCAGTTACTGCTGTAAATTGAGTTACAGTGTTTATAAGGGAATGCGTATGGGGGAAATGAGTGGTAAAGGAAAAATGAATGGTCACAATAGATAATTCAGTGCAACTCGCCATTGCGGGATATTTTGGAGGTTAACAGAATAGCATACATTTTTTTTAAGCAGGTATTTTATACAAATGAGAATATTTACTCTAATAACAATAGCAAAGATGACATTGTAAGGATCATTCTTAGAATTTATAGAATGTCATGCAGTTGATTACCAGATCAGACCAGCAACAAATGTTTGTCTTATTTCTGGGATACTGATAAATACAGTGGGCTGAGGTTTATGCCTTTCAAATGATCTGTCTTTATCTTTTATTATAGACAGTATATTTACAGTTATTCATTTTATTTATTTGGATTAATAATAACTAAGTAATAGAAATGCCCAACATAACCTCTTAGAACACTTAAATTTCCTAGCAATGAAAATGTCAAATTAAACCACTTAAGCTCTCAGTAATTCTACCATTGTAAATTATCTTCTTTGGCAACTATAGATCTCTTTTACAAAAACCTGACTAAAAAAAAAGTATGCTGTTGTACAGCATGCCCAGGTGTATGAAATGAGTAAAGTGGGTAGATAATACATGTTCTGAAATTGCAAGAGATGAAAAACAAAGCTTGCTTCCACTTTCCTATCTCTTTTGTACCAATGAAATTGCCCCTTGAATGCGTCTGATGGTTGGTGTGTACCCTGACATAGCTCCACACCAGGCCTGATCCCTAGGCACCTCTGCCAGGATTCTGTCAATGTTCTGCAATAACCTTTGGAGTTTTTCTTTAATTTTCTCTATTGTTTTGAAAGGTTTCTTAGTTGTGAGACAAACTGTTTTGAACAGTATATGATTCTAGCATTTCTAACTTCACAGGTAAGTGCACAATCAAAATATATTACTAACAGTTTTTCTCCCAAGTTTGTGCTTCCTTTGCTTCAATTCTTTCTTAATAATTTTGATGGGTTTCTTGCTATTTTGAATACCACAGTAAAAAATGCATCACTGTGTTATGCCTCTTTCTCATGGAATTCACACTCCCCGTCTGCTCGTACAGTGATGCAAATTTCAGAGCACAACTCTATGGAGGATAACCTAAGTGCTGCCTCTGGAGCTAAATTTGCTGTCCTTACTTGTTATTGTAACATTGATATACCTATCTTCCATTCCTCATTTGTTATATACTAATGTCATTAGGACAAGCCTGCAGCAATTTTAAAAGCTGGCTGCACAACCTCTTTGACGTCATTACAGAAAGGTCCTGACTACAGACCTGGCATATACTGTCTCTGATATACTGTATAAAAATCCATGTCAGTGTTGGCTCTCAGGGAGTACTGGAAGTGATTCATCTGTCTGGAATGGGCAGATGGCTGTTATCAAAGTTTTATTATCACCATCATTATTATTACAGTGGTTTCTGTGACACATGGTGAACTTTTATACTGGTGTTAAAGCTTAAGAATTTGAGCAACATGTAATGAAACCCAAATCCCCCAGATCTTTTTCAACCTGACTCTAAAAAGAGGGACATCAGTTTGATGCTGCTAATTAGATGGATCATTTGGTTCCATTTCTAAGCTTCAGAATAATTATCTAAAACTTCTTGTTCTTGTGTAAACTCACAACAGCTAACTATTTTTTAATTGCCTTGATTTATTGCCCTGCTTAAATTTGACACATGCTGAACTGACAGCTGAGTGGAAAGAAAATCTAAGTTATTGTGAGGGTTGTGCTCTCGTGGATTACATGCAATGGACTATATTTTGAAAAAAAATGAAAGTTATCCTAGGCCCCCTGATACAATTTGGCTGAAGGCCAGCTCAATAACTAAACATAAATATTTAGGAGCATAGGATTAATTGTTACATGTTTTTGTAATATTATATGACCTTTCTCTGGGATATTTTTGCGCAGTCCGTACAATTATTTCACATTTTGCTTGGTTCTTTCTTTTTTGTGTTCTTGTGACAAGGTATTTAGCAGAATTCACAGATTTATTGGACTCAGGCTAGAGACAGAAGTTACACATAAATTGGTATAAGTTATAAGAAACTGGTTCAGATCCGGAACATAACAGAAATTCAGTGCACAAAAACAGTGCTTTTAAAATGGCTGAAAACAGACTCTTTTAAAATATTCTTTCAATGTGCACTCTCTGTACCTCCTGCAAGATTTAAATTAGATTACTTAATGGATGACTACAGTATATGAATGTTTAAGTGCCTGTATGCAGCAATTTTCACAGAAGCCAAGCTGTATTATTAATTATTTGTATTGTTGTAGCACTTAGAAATCCAGTTGTGAACTCAAATGCCATTCCTCTGGAAACGGAGGAAAAAACCCTCCGAGCATAACAGAGCAAGCAATTTAATTTCTCCTGTAACAGCGGGGCGAGATGTACAGGTTGTTTCCAGACAAGAGCAGGAGGGCCCCTGGTGTCACAACAGGCTGCCAGTGGAGGGTCACCGAATACCTGGTAAGGGCAGGAGGCAGCCCGCACTTACCTACAGGTGCAGAGCCGATAGGGATGCAGAAGCATGCTGCACTGCCATAGCAGTTTACTAGCACCTGGCCCTGTGGGTTGGGCAGCATGCCAAGTGTGACACTACCCTATGCTCCTCCTCCATGTGGAACCCTCCCAGCCGGGTCATGAGGCACTACAGGGAGCGAGGCTTAGGGGGCTGGGGGCAGAGGTGGTGTTTTCCTCGATTCTTCTGGTTTTGGGCTATGGGCTGAGGATGGAGAGGAGGATACAGATAGTGAACCAAAGGCTGCGGCGCTTGTGTCATTGAGAAGGCTTCAGCTTCCGTGACCACAGTCCGCTCCTTGATGAGAGAGGCAGTGAGCTCCCGGGGAGGGACAGCCTCCACCGCTCTCTGCTGGAGAGGAGGCTCTTCTCACCCAGACTGGCTGACCTGCTCCACCAGCCTTTAAACTAAGCCCACCAGGGGATGGGGGGACTACTGCCAGTGCTGGCGTGCTGAACAACCCTTGCAAGGCCAGCAGACCAGAGCACATAAGGAAGCCCTCCCCTGCCCCAGCCCTAGAGCAAGTTGTGGGCAAAGCAAGGGACACTTGCATGCCTGTACACCAATGCCAGAAGCTTAGGAAATAAAGAGGAGGAACTTGTCCTCCTGCTTAACACAAATAATTATGAAGTCATAGGGATAATGGAGACCTGGTGGGACTCCACCCATGACTGGACCATGGGTATAGATGGCTATACCCTGTACAGGAGGGATCGAGTGGACAAAAGGGGCGGAGGTGTAGCTCTCTGTGTCAAGGAGAACTGCACATCCCTACAAGCTGACCTTGGCACCCAGAGTGGATGACTAGAGACCCTCTGGGTTAAAATCCATGGGGAACATGGCACAGGAGATACAACGGTGGGAGTGTACTACAGATCTCTCTCCCAGAATCAAGAAATTGACCAGGAGTTCACCAGGGAGTTGTCTAAGACTGCACATTCCCGGTCCATAGTTGTCATGGGGGACTTCAACTACCCAGACATCTCATGGGAAGAGCGCTTGGCCAAATCCAAATGATTGCAAAGCTTCCTCACATGCGTGGATGAGCTCTGTCTGACTCAAGAAGTCTACTGGCCAACAAGAGGCAAAGCGCTGCTTGACTTGGTACTGGCAACCGAGGATGACCTCATCAGTGACCTAACAATCAAAGGGAAGCTGGGTGACAGCGACCATGAGCTGATCACCATCCGCCAAAAAGCTGTCAAGTGAGTCAGCAGTACAAAGGTCCTCGACTTCAAGAAGTCTGACTTTGACAAGCTCAGGAGACTTGTTGGTGAGGCCGTAAGGGACCATGACCCCAAAGGGGAGGGGAGTCCAGGAAGAGTGGTCACTCCTCAAGGGAGTGGTCCTAGATGCACAAGCTAAGGCTATTCCATCTCAAAGGAAAGGCAGCAAGAGGGCACAGCAGCCCCCCCTTGGCTCTCCAGGGACCTGGCGGTCCTCTTGCATCTAAAAAGACAGACCTACAAAGGATGGAGGACAGGATCCACCTCCAAGGAGGAATACTCTACTCTGGTCTGGACCTGCAGGGAGCAAACCAGGAACTGATGACCGATGTCCAGGAAAAAGTCAACTTGCTAAATGGGTATTTTGCATCAGTCTTTCACAAGTCCCATGGGATGCCCCTGCCCATTATGGGACAGGGACACCAAAGCAAGGGTGGTTCCTTGCCCTCCGTCAATGCTGACCTTGTGAAAGAACAGCTTGAGAGCCTGGACACCTTCAAGTCAGCTGGCCCTGATAATTTAAACCCCAGAGTACTCAAGGAGCTAGCTAGCATCATAGCTTAGCCCCTGGCATGGATCTTCGAGAGCTTCTGGCACTCTGGTGGATTGCCTGATGATTGGAAGAAGGCCATTGTGGTACCTATCTTCAAGAAAGGGAAGAAAGCGGATCCAGGAAACTACAGGCCCATCAGCCTGACCTCTATCTTGGGGAAAGTCTTAGAAAAGATTAGTAAAGAGGCCATCCTTAACAGACTGGCCGATGGCAACAGCCTGAGGGACAGTCAGCGTGGGTTTGTTGCAGGTAGGTCTTGCTTGACCAATCTCATTTCCTTTTATGGCCAGGTGACCTTTCACCTGGACAAGGGGGAAGAGATCAATGTCATATAGCTTGACTTTAAAAAAGCCTTCAATCTGGTATCCCATGATCACCTTTTGGTAAAAACTGGCAAACTGTGGCTTCAGGTACACCATGATCCACTGGCTGGGGAATTGGCTCCAGCGTCAGACCCAGAGGGTGGTGGTTGATGGAAGTCAATCGTCCTGGTGCCCTGTGACCAGTGGGTCCCTCAAGGCTCTGTCCTTGGACCTGTTTTGTTCAACCTCTTCATTAATGATGTGGACATTGGAGTCAGAAGTGGACTGGCCAAGTTCACAGATGATACCAAACTTTGGGGTAAAGCATCTACACCTGAGGACAGGAGGGTGATCCAGGCTGACCTTGACAGGCTCAGTAAATGAGTGGATGAGAACCTGATGGCGTTTAACACCCCAAAATGCAAGGTTCTCCACTTTGGGAGGAAAAACCTGCATCATGTCAATAGTCTTGGCAGTGCTACGCTGACTAGCACTATAGACAAGAGTGACTTGGGGGTCAGGATTGAGCACACGATGAACATGAGCTTTCAATGTGATGCTGCAGCCAGTAAAGTGAACAAAACGCTGACTTGCATCCATAGATGCTTCTCAAGCAAATCCCGGGACATCATTCTCCCCTTGTACTCAGCCTTGGTGAGGCCGCAGCTGGAGTACTGCATCCAGGTTTGGGCTCCACAATTCAAAAAGGATGTGGAGAAGCTTGAGAGAGTCTAGAAAAGAGCCACACCTCATGATCAGAGGTCAGGAAAACAGACCTTATGACAAGAGGCTAAGAGCCATGGGACTTTTCAGCCTGGAAAAGCGTAGGTTCAGGGACAATCTGATGGCCACCTATAAGTTTATAAGGGGTGTTCACCAGGACACCTGGGGGAACATTTATTCACCAGAGCACCCCAAGGGATGACAAGGTTGAACAGTTATAAACTCCTGCAAGACCGTTTCAGGCTGGACATAAGGAAGAACTTCTTTACTGTCCGAAGCCACAAGGTCTGGAATGGCCTGCCGCCGGAGATGGGTCAAGCAGACCTATTTTGAACGCCTTCAAGAGAAACCTGGATGTTTTTCTTGCTGGGATCCTATGACCTCACCTGACTTCCTGCCCCTGGAGCAGGGGGCTGGACTCGATGATCTTCCAAGGTCCCTTCCAGCCCTAAAGACTATGAAATCTATAAAATCTATGAAAAATGAACACCCACTAAAATTACTTTCCCCAATGCTCATTACAAGGCCTTTTTTCTTTCTTTTTGGATAATGTAGACAGACTTCTACAAGCTATCAATGCTGCATATTCTAGGTCCAGTTCTATGACAATGAAATTTCATAAAAATGTCCTATGTATCAAACTATTACGTTCAGTTGTACAAAAAAAAAAATCTATCAAAGCCCTGCATTGTATTCTTGGACTAACGGCTAATTGTTCTCTGTACAGTACAGAAGTTTTACATTGCATGGTGTGCATTGCAGTAAAAGTAGAGTAAGAAATGCAACTCTTTTCCCCTGTAATTAAATCTTTATGCATGCTAGACATTAACTTTTACTGGAAAGATATTTTCAGGGAAAACAAATACTAAGAAATGCTTAAATTAGGCAAACAAGTACTATAAAAGAAACTAACTAATCCTCTTTGCTAATCCATATATTTTGGATTCCCAAATAAGAAAAGTGTACTTTCCTTCCTACTTTCCAAGAAGGATTAAATACCAGAGGTAGCTTGGGATTCAGCAAGGTGTTTAACCATCAGTGTATCCTGAGGTATGTGAGTAGCCCTATTTTAGTCATGATCTCTGCTATATTGCTAGTTCATGGAGAAGTCACATCCCACAGAATGAATTAACAAACAATACATGCTTTGTACTTAAACTGGAATTGTAAAATAAATAGACATACCCCTTAAACTAACATGCCAAGTCAAGATTAGAAGTAGGATTTAGGGGGGAGAGGCTGCATCAAACAGGACCTAAATTCTCAGGGAGGCTCCTTGGTTTCTGCATAGTCTAGAGCTGAATTATGAAGCAAAAACTAAAGCTGACTGGAAGACAGAAAAGGGTTTTGAAACTCAGTGCTCAGTGAGAAAATTTGGGGTTATTTTTATATACAGGTAAGTTAAGGTTGGACAGTAGGTAAAGGATGGGAGAAGGAGAGTATTTGTTCTTTCCTGCTTCTGTTAAACAGGATTAGAATTTGCCTGAAATGTTGTAGATGGCCTAGTTTAAAAGTCACTTAATTTCTGAATCTGAATTTTTTTCCCATGCTGACAGGTGTTGCCTCTGGTATGAGTAAGACCCTGCAATCCCTGTCTGTACCGAAGTATTATAATGGAGGGCTAGGGTCCCATTATGGAAAGATAAAGGAAAAGGGGGTTGGCTCCTTTAAGATAGCTGGGCACACCAGCTGCACCCACTTTCCTGGTCATATAACCCCGTTAGCTGGCTGAACAGGACAGTGGTGGAGAAGGGGTCGGAAACTAAGCAGGATCTGAAGCTAAAGGCTTGACCCAGGGGAGCAGGGAGCCTGGAGGCAGAAATGCTGTCGGGTACTAAAAACAGCTAGAGCTATGCTGCACAAGGGAAATCCTGAGATGAGAGTGTTGAGAGCAGTGGCTCATGGGAGTCTGAACTATTTGATATGAAGACCACGGGTTAATTTAGCATCTGGGAAGCTTTCTTGTTTGGGATGGACCTTGGGATGTATGGGAGGCAGAGCCCTGATGGGTGGGTCTGTTAAAAGCTGTGAGGTATGGGGCAGCTAAAGGGGCGTCTGGGAGACAGACGTTGAGCAGGCAGCGTGCATGCATTAGTCTCGTTAGTGTTTGGGTGTCATGGGCTTGCCAGCCCGGAGAACTGGCTGTGGACTGCTGACGGGCCAGGGCGAGCTGGACTGTGCGTGTCGTGGGCCAGAAGGACCCATGAGTAAGGACAAAGTGTGGTATAGACTGGGACCTATTTAACTTGTGGCAAGACTAAGCCATTTTAATAGCTTTGTTCTAGCATGAAGAGCCTATTTTGTGGGTATTTCATGGAGGTCCCACACCTCGGTGCTGATTGGTGGAATGGCCCTGCCTTTCAGCACTGATTGGCAGACACCCCAGACGCAGGAGGGACAAGGAGGCGGCCGCCATCTTGATTGCTGGCTGCCCTTCCAGCCCTGCCCCTCAACATTGATTGATGGAGAGACCCTGGAGGGGCTGGGGAGTGGAGGCAGTAGATGGAGCAGCTGCCATCAAGTGTGATGGCCCACCATCTTGCACCGTCCCCTCCTGGATGGCCTGTGACACCTGCCTAGGAGTGGAAGACTCAATAAAAACTTATTTTTATTAGGTTTTTTTGGTTTGCAGATTGTGTGGGCAACCCTGGATATCACAGGCAACTCCAGATTTCACAGTTTCTGCAAAATCCCTGAAACTGCAATTTAGGTAGGACCCTCGCTAGAGAGGACAAGAGCCACTTAGCAGATTGTGTATAAAGGGCAGGAGCCCAAAGAAAAGACTGTCCTCAGAGGGCAGGCCTAATGATATAAGAATCTGAGACGTCTGCAAATCTGCCTTCAAGTCCAGACCGAGGGCCCGTGTCAGATAAAATGAGAAAGGTGTCGGGTAGGGAAGACGCTTAGTATTCTGCGTGGTTGGACAAATGGTGGTTACTCCTGGAAGTCATCGAAGCCAAGGGATCCTACCAACGGAGTTGCCACAGTATGTCTACTTTGCAGTCACTGCTAAACCTGACTTTGCTTAAGGAATTGCTGCTGGTTCAGCCGCGGCAATGCAGTACTTAGCCCTGGCTAACTGAGTATCCGGCTTCTTAGGCAGGTCTTGCAGCCTACACTGAATTCTGTGGCACCTCAACTATGCAGCTTGTAGTGCCAAAACTAGCTAGTTTAAAGCTAGTGCTGCAATGCCTATGTAAGATATACTCTTCGCACTGCCGCGAAGAGCATGTTAACTTTACTGGTATCGACAACATGGAAAGTCTGAGTACAGACTTCTTACCAGTCTTACTCAGAAATGATGAGATTTGCATTGCTAGTATGAGTAAGGGCAAGAGCCTCATTTTTATACTCCTAAGAAATTAGGGTGGGAAAGGCGTAATGCAAAGCTCTTCTTTCTGGTCTCTTTTATTTGAATGACTTAAAAGCTGCAAACTTTGGCTACAGATGTAGCAAGTCTCTTGTTCTCTCTCTCTCTCTCTCCCCCCCTCCCACTCTTTCCACTATCATTTCCCTCCTTCTCCCCAGTACAGCTGCTAGATATTGCAGGCAGCTGGGGCACTTTTAAGACTTATGAAATGGATTCCAGGTCAGATGTTTTTTATGTAAACATCAAATGTTTAAAGCACTCCAGCTGCCTCCATAGGCTTGTTCTGCACCACAGCCAAAAACGAGTGGAAATATGAGGTGTTTTGTTTTGAGGTTTGGCACCTTGAGAAGTCCTGGATTCTTTCTCTTACTCCCATTTCCTCTTGCTGGCCTTCCCCATAACTGTCCTCTGTTCTTTTGTTCACTTCATCTGTCCTCAGCTTTGCTTGCCTATTCTTGAGAGTACACGAAGCGGGCCTCACTATCACCACTCAAGTAGCTTTGAAAATATAGGAATAGTCCCCCCATGTTAGAACAATATTTGCCCATCTCTGAGAGCTGCCTAAAGCGTGTCTCAACAGAAGGTGCACAGAACCAGTCAACCAAGAACAAACTATAAAATGATGGTTGCATCTCAACATGAGGGATAGGTGGGAGTCAGGATAACTTCTAACTGCAGTTGATCCATGTACGTGTCCTTCTATCATTTGAAGCCCTTGGATTCACAAATATCTTACAGGGTTCAAAGGTGATTACACATTTGGGAAGGAGTGAGCATTTTCCTTTTTTAAGATGCATTAGAAATTTCTTGTCTTTAGGTTGGGTTGGATGACCCTTTGGTCTATTATTATGAAAAAAGGAATGTCTGATTGATGTTCCTTGTGTCACCATTGAGTTTACATCCCTTACAGGTCTGGAATTCAGCCGTGTATTTTATCAGTTATATTTGCCTACCACTGACATGGAGATTGCACCTTGAAGTTTCTCACAGCATTCTGAACCACTGTGGGGGGCTACTTGCTGTTCTAGGGGTGCATCTACATGAGACATTAATATGCAACAATAAACAGCAGAGCTTGCTGCTGTGCAGTGTATTGCTCCTGGGAAGCTCGTGGGAGCACAGTTTACATGCGTGCCTGGACTGTAGAACATGCAGCTGGGTCACAGCAACTCCAGCAGGCAGGGGATCTGGGGAGTCAGCCTACCGGCCCAGAGCTACTCCAACCACAAGCAAGCAAGGCATATGCCTAGTGCCTGACCCTGTGGGGTGGCCTGGTCCTTCCCTTTGTGGCAGTCGTGTGAATGGGCCCATCTGCCTCCTTTCCCTTCCTTTCACCGGCCGTGGGCCATGAGCTGCAGGGGGCCCCAATCCTTTCCTCCACAGTGAATAGCTCCATCTACCTCCCTTCCCTTCTCCTCCCCTCTGCTGGCCTCACCACCACAGAGGCGGCCAGCTTCAAGCCTAAATCCTCATGGGTGGCAGCACCAGGGTGGGGAGGGGGTCTCAACTGGACCAGGGCCCACAAGTTTGCTTGCCTAGGGCCCACTAAAGGCTTGATATGACCCTGGGTTCAACGTGCTGCAGATGGGTTGGCTGGGGCACATGAGAGCTTCAGTCCAGAGTGCACCGGCCTCTTGGCTCAGTGTCTATGCGTGTGCTGCTGTGCATGAAAAGCTCTGCAGCCAGGCTCAGTGGTGTATTAGTTTTGCGCACCCTGATAGGGACACTTGTGTGCATGGTGAGGTGTTTACTGCACAGTCAATTAGTCAACTACGCAGTAAATGTCTCATGGGTCACACCTTAGTGCATTGTTTATGTGGAAGAATAATGGGATCTCTTCTTTGATGGGTTTACCACGAGTCTTGCAGTCTACTGGTAGATAACAAAGTATCTTTCATTCCTGACCAGTCTGGAGGCCTAGTGAAAGGAGCATGATTTTTGATGTATCCTGAA
>JAGPOW010001296.1:27241808-27261774 GCA_030014935.1 Caiman crocodilus | reverse complement strand
ACCCCGGTGCTCTTTCCTGCCAAGGCAGGGGGTCGGACTAGATGATCTGCCCAGGTCCCTTCCGACTCTAGACACTATGATACTATGATACTATGATTCTCATTAACAAACTATGGAAATGCGAACTAGGTAAAACTACTGTAAGGCGTAGACATAACTGGTTGGATCGTGATGCTCAACGAGTAGTCACAAATGATTCAATGTCTGGCTGGGAGGAGGTATTGAGTGGGGGGGGGGGCAGGGGGTCCCTGTCCTGGATCTGCTCTTGTTTAATGTCTTTTTTAACAATTTGGATAATGGGATTGAGTGCACATTTAGCAAATTTGTGGACAATGCCAAGTTGGGTGGATGTGCAGACACAAGGGCTAGGATCCAGAATGAACTGGATAGACTGAAGAAATGGTATATAATCAAACAGATGAAATGCAACAGGAATAAATACCAAGCATTGTACTTGGGATGGAATAATTGGAGAATGACTGGCTAGGCAGAAGAACTGCAGAGAAGGGAGTTCCAGTAGATCATAAGCTGAACATGAGCCAACAGCGTGCTGTTTTTACAAAAATCAAAATAAAACAAAAACTCCAATATGCTGTTACATCAAAAGCATGCACTCTGTTCAGTGCTGGTGAGGCCTCAGCTGGAGTACCGTGTTTAGTTCTGAGCCCCCCACTTCAAGAAGGATATGAACAGACTGGAAGGAATTCAGCAGAGAGCAACTGAGATGGTGACAGACATGACAGTTTGTTGTGCAAAGCCACTGAAAGTGCTCTACAGCCATGCACAGACAGAACTGTAGAGCATGGCTGTAGACCGCTTAAAAATGGCCAATTGGGGGACAATCTGACCCTCATTATAAGGGTGCTCCAAAGTACAGTAACTTCCATAACATCTGTCAGCACAGCCAGGAGCAGGGCTTGCTTGCCAGCATAGCTCTGCGCCCCATACTGTCTTCAGAATGGGAGAGAGGGAAGGGAAGGGAGTGAGTTTAGTCTGGAGGTTCCCAAACAACACTGGAGGATGGAGAGGGTGGATTGCAAAACCTCTCCTCCCAAGGTGGGGGACTCCAATCCACCCCCTGCCAACTCCAGCATGGCTGGGGAACCCCCAGAATAGACCTCCATCCCTTATTCTCAAGACAGCACTCGGAGCAGGGCTTAGCTGATGCAGTCCAGCTCTGCTCCATGCTATGTATTCAGAATGAGAGAAGGGGAAGGGAGGGAGTGAATTCAGTCAGTGGGTTCCCCATCCAGTGCTGGAGAGTGTGGCAGGTGGATTGGAACCCCCACCCCAGAGGTGGATGGCTCCAATCCACACACACCCCTACTCGGGTGCAGCTGGAAAAACCCCAGACTGAACTCACTCTCCTCCCTTCCCCAACCTCCCATCCTAAGAGAGCATGAGAGCATGGAGAGTGGGGCAGAGCTAGGAGACGGATGCTGCAGACACCATCCTCTCTCCCATGATCAGCTCCAAAGGGGAGGTGGATCATGCACCTTCCTGATCCAACAGTAAACATCCGTTGGATTGGGAGGGTATGTCTAACTCATGGTGCTTTCTGTGAAGCATCGTGAGTTAAACCAGGGAGCTGAATGTCTGTCAGTGCCCAAAATGATTTAGGGCATGGGAGGCAAGACTTATGAGGAAAGGCTGAAAAAACTAGAGTTATTCAGTCTGGAGAAGAGGACTTGTGGGCAGACTTCAAATACCTGAAGAGCAATAAACGAGAGGATGGAGATGGGCTTTTCTCTGTAGCTCCAGGGGACAGGACTAGGGGCAATGGCCTCAAGCTTTAAGAAGAGGAATTTAGGCTGGAGATCAGAAGAAACTTTCTGGCTATGAATGTGGTCGTGAACTGAAGCAGGCTACCGAGAGACATTGTAGAATTTCCATTCTTGGAAGTTTTCAACAGCAGGTTGGGGAGAAACTTGACTGGCATGGTCTAGTCAGGGATGATCTGCCTTGAGCAGGGGGCTGTACTAGATGATCTCATGAAGTCCCTTCTAACCCTTCTTAGCTAAGATCTTAAAAGGTAAATGATTCCAGAATGCTATGAAATTTCCTGTGGTTCAGTCCTGGATGCAACTTCTACACATCTCTTTCTTCCAGCAAATATAAGAAGAAGAATTAGAACAAAATAAACAGTTGTCTTTATTCTCCTTCCCAGATTTATACCAGATTAAAGTTAAACTAGATAAGACCTAGATAAGATTTGTAGAAAAGATTTGCCATTGTAATTATGCCATCACACTCGCGTAGTATGGTGTAATGATTTTCCTGATGTGGGTTATATCAGTCTCCTGAACTATGGCATACCAAGAAAAGTACTTTCATGCCAGTATAATTGCATTTATATAGGGCTGGTACAGAGATATTACAAAAAAAAATCATGTCCCCTACCAACCTTGTTATATCAGTAATAGTTTCTAGTGTTGCCCTGGTCTAGGGCATTATCCCATTAAATCATAGAAAGTGAAACAGAAGTGTATAAGTTCCCAAAAGCAATATGTGTCTCCAACACTGTGCTGTGTTGACAAACAGAGAATAAGTGTGTGTCATTCTGTTTATAAAATGCTTGGTAGATTTATTATCTGAGGTCAGGAAGCTAATTTTCCTCCACTCCTAAACTAGTGTAGATGAGCTTTCTGAAGTTCTCATACAGTGTACTACGTACCCAGTGAGTGTTGGCAAAAGCTGGTAAAAAACAAACTAGAAACAACACCCCCCCAAGATTTCAGTTCTGTGGGAAACGTTGACATACTGAAATGTAGCATATTACAAAGTTATGAAGAAAAGTATTTTGGATTTGTCCAATAAAATGGATGGGCTATCAAAACATATCAGTTGTAATTTTTCTACTATTCACATTAATATTATAAATCTTTGAAATAAAATTATAGTCAAAATGAATGGGTTCAACTTAGTGAAACAATTCCAAATGATCAAAGGACCTCCCCCACTCCCCTCCTTCCCCCCCGCCCCCCCCCCAAAAAAAAAGGAAAGAAAAAAAGAAAACCTTAACTTTTGAGGTTTTTCTTTCTGCAAAATATTATTGAAACTGACTTATCCAAGTGAAACATTTTTCTGTTTCAACATACCTGCATTTTCCAACAGAAACCTGATCTAGTCATCTTTAAATTGCTTTTCATTTTGAGTTTTAGTTTAGCTAGTTTGATGATTATTTTTTTTTAAATATGGTTGCTTTATTAATTGCCACATTCCTTTTACACAGAGAAAGCTTCATGTGGTATCTCTAGTCCTGTGATACTAAGTCTTTTCAGACTTGAGGCACCTCTGGGAACATGCCAGCTCTTAGTTTTCATTTGTGTTTTGACTACAGAGAAAACAGCAGAATAATTCTGTTGCAAAGAAGGCAAGGTGCCTGTAGATGTGCTTCGAGGCTGCTCGGACATGCTGTAATTACAGCATGTTGGAGCAGGCTTGATTAATTGAGTCTGCAGGAGCACTGGTCATTACCATGCTCTAGCCAGCCCCTGTGACTTGCATATTAGTGTCTCCACACTTCAAAATGGTGGCGGGGGTACTTGAATGACACTCATCCAATCAGCTTTAGTTCAAGTACCCCCAGTGCTATTTTGAAGTGCGGGGATGCTGATACATAAGACCCCACAGTACTTTAATTACAGCAGAGCTCTCCGAGCCATTCTAATTAAAGTGTTCACTCCCCATCTCACCTCTGGAGCACATGTAAAAGTGCCATTAAAGACAACAACAGGTTAGAACCTTTTATAGACCTGTTTTGGATTCCTATTTTCATTCTCTGAGTTTATCATGCAAATCACATTTGCACACCTAACAGGGCCTACTTTGTAAGGTGCTCTGCAGTACTCTAGACATCCCAGGGGGCCGCAGCACTGTTTGAGAGTTATTGTTCTGCTCTCTCTAGATGTTGTTTGTCTCTAAAGTAGTTTAATCTCTTTCTTATAATCCTGTTACCAAAATTATATATTCATAATCTCTTGGTGCTGTATACACACCAAGAAATGGTTGCTGCCTAGATGGGAGGAAAGGAATATTGCCACCCCCAATCTGTAAATGGTGAAGTGAGGCACAAAAGGTAAGTGTACATGGCAGAATGCAGTGCTGGGTCAAAATGCTGAGCTAGCTCTAGGCAAGCTAACTTAGATGCCAAAAGCAGGGTAGGCAGCTAGCACAGCAGTTTATCTGGGCTAACAAGCTAAGTGTGTCAGAACTCGGGTATCTCCAAAAGTACTTTATTGCTACAGAGAGACTGAGGTCCCACTGTGGCCCAGTCCAGCGCTTTACCTCCGATCTATTTCTCTTTTTCTAAAATAGTTTCTCAAAGGGAAGAAAAATCAGATTAAACAGCTTGCCATTAATTCTAGTAGTAATTAACTACTAGAAAAACCTGGCCTTCATGCAGTTTTACATCTTGCACCTGTTGTACTACACTCGGAGCTGTTATATATACTTAAAAGTCTTTCTCTTTTTGTAAAATACCGGTTTACCAGTTGGCATAATTTATTTAAGTTTTTAGGCATCCATCTCTCATCAGACAATTGTGTATGGTATCAGTCTGCCAAAAGTAATTAATGAGATATTGGCCCCTATTTGAAATTGTAAGGTTTATTGCTCTGTTTCAGAAGGCCACCATTGTAATGAACCAGTGAGAACTTCCGCCTATTATGCATAAACTGCATGAGGCTAAATAATCTATTGCCCTATAAACAGTACACACACAAACAAACATTCACATATGCAGCTCAGGAATTCATGCTTTGTCTTGAAGAAAATGAAATCCCAGAGGTAATTCTGTGTGGGGAAATGATGTCTCCTGGAAGAAATTTGTCACCATTATTGTTGAAAAGAAATGAGAAATATTGCATTAAAGTACTTGTAACCAAAGCACTCTTGTTTTTATCCTTTTTCATCTGATTATTAGTGTTGCCGGTTTATGAAAGTTCTACATTCTGGGCAGTTAGGTCAGTTCTTGTAAACTGGTTTCAATAACTGTATAAGCTTGTATGGTTGCATCATAAAATGACTTTAATGAGGATGATGCATCTCATTTTATAATAAGGTCCTTAATGTGTTACTTGGAAATAACTGGCAGGTAATAACCACTTTTTTTCTGGCAGCTGAGATCACCATTTTTCTGTTTAAAGAACACTATATGCTGTGAGTTACCAAGGCTAATTTACAGTATAGTTGGGAATCAATGCCAAATAATTCTGAACAGGGGAGAGGAAATAGATTTAGAAGTTGTGGAAATTTCTGGGCAGACAAGGTTCTTTGGGTAAATGATATCTTTCATTAGACCAACTAAATAGTTGGAAAAATTGTGCTTTGCTAACTTATAGGCACAACCACCTTTCTTCAGGCATAGGGAGAGTCTGCTGTTGGAAACTCATTTTTCCTTTGGGGGATATCATTGGTCTTGTCTCTAGAGAATAATTAAATTCCTTTAGCTTGAGACCTGCAGGGATCACCAAAATCTGTAGAAAACAAGAGGAATCCATTTTGATAGACTTTGTTTCTGTGCACCCTTATCCCCTTTGGTCTCTGGAAAGGGTGGGGCATTCCCTGAAGGAGGCTATCCCCCAGGGACACATGAAGTGGGTTGGAGAGTTTAGGTTGTATGTAGTGTGGGAGAAGAATGTAGGGAAGCTGAACTGGCTCTCTTGATTTGCTACTTTTCATTAGCACCCACTCAGCAATATCGGAGCTGCTATGGATGGCACCGAGTGGGTGTTTTGATCAGATTACTTCATTTTTTTGTTCCCGTCTTTCGTTATTCAGATTGACCAAATTTATGAGCTTTTAAAAAGTTTTTTGACTTCATGTTAGATTTTCATTTCAGTAGTAGAACTGTCAGGCTGTTGCATCTCGTGTTCCTTTCCTGGCTCTGGGAACCAGCTCGTCATTCCAGAGTCCCCAGCCACCACCCGGTACCAGCTCGTGCTTCTGGGGGCTTGGAGTATGCTGGATGTTACTACCTTTATATTAGCTCTTAACCAATGGGGCAGATCTTTTTCACAATTTACCAGTCCATAGAAAGCCCCAGAGACCCCATGAAAGACTCCTTTATCCCATCAGAGTAGTGTACTGAGGCCTACTGTAATTGAGAATTTGGTCCTTTAAATACAATCACATTTCTAGTCCATTTTTGCAGTTTAACAGAGTACTGAGGAGAGCTGAGAGGCATAGGTAGGAGATAAAGCCACAGCTATGCATTTTCCCTACAAAAGCATCTACAAACTATTTGGGCTTACTTGTTTATTTAGTTAAACAAATACTTTAAAGATAGCCAGATAGGCAGATTTCAGTAAGCCCCTCACTGAAACAATTACTAGTTAATCGTTTCCAAAAGCTTCCACAGAAGTTAGCAGATTTATGATTTAGTAAAGAACAACTTATCAAGTCCAACAGCTTGCAAAAGTAAAATTCCTCACAAATTTGATGTGCCATGACCATGGTGCAAAGCAGTTCAAAGGACTATTGCTGCCTAAAGTCATTGGTCTAATCTGGATCCATGTTACTCTTTGTACCTGTAAAACACTCATGTCAGGTCACGAACAGCTAACCATTATTGTGTAGGTGGGCCGTACTTGCTTGTAGGAGTAAGTGCTATTCAATGTCAATCAGCTTCCCAGAAACTGACCTTTAGTATGGAAGAAATAACATTCAGCCCTCAAATAGCTAGAATATTCTTAGTTAATCCATTCTTTTGTATAATTTACCAGGACTTCTGGGCTAGATTGTGTAATCACAGTTCTTCCCACGCTCCCCTCTTGCTCTGGGAAAAGCAGTTTACTGAAGCACTTTAAAGGGTGTGGATTACTGCTTCGAGAGTGTCCATACAGCTCTCTAGGCTATTATGTGCGGGAGAAACAGGAAGAACCGCTCATTTCTCCCCCCTTCCTCCTGCCATTTTCCTCTGTTATATTCCCCAGAGATGGGCTCTGGGACGCTGTGCGCAGGACCCAGACCCCAGATTCGTGTAGCCCCAGGTCGGTCATGAGGGAAACATGGTCATAATCTCTTAGGTTTAAAAGCCATAAAAGTCTTCTTTCTACAACAAAACGTTCTTTCTTCATAGTCTCCCTTTAGAAGGTGTTTGCCGCATAATTTTAACCACCGCCTTTTATTTATGTCTTTTAAATGTGTCCGTGTGCAACTGTGATTATCAGTCTTGGGTAAGTAAGTTTTCATTTCAAAATGTGGCAGTGTCACAGAGCGCCGAGGTGCCCTGCTCTTGAAGAGGGGAAGCTGCCAGGGAGGGAGCCCTAGCAGTGAATGGGGAGCCCAGCTGTGGGTTGCCGGGGCAACCAGGGAAGGTCAGCTGACAAGAAGGGGCAGGGCCTGGCTCCCTTATAAACCCCAGAGGCTGGGGTTGGCCCAGGAGGAAGGAAGTCTCTCGGGAGAGGGGGGAGGCCTGACTACAGGAGCAGCGTTTGACACTGCTGAGGGAATAGGGGACTCACTGCCCAGTGGGGACCCCAGTGCCAGTGAGGGCACAGTGTTTGGGGGTGCATTGCCCCAACCCCAAGTTGGGCACAGTGAGCCCTGGATAGGGGGCAGCCTTACGGAGAAGCCCTCATGTGGGCACGGTGAGCCCAGATGGGGGGCAGCCTTACTGGGAAGCCCAAGCTGGGCATGGTGAGCCCCAGATAGGGGGCAGGATTAGTAAGGAGCCCCAGTGTGGGCACAGAGCACCAGAAGAAGGCAGCACTCATCATTGAGACGCCCCAGTGTGGGCAAGGAGAGCCCCAGGAGAGGGCAGCATTATTGGGAGGCCCCAGTGCGGGCGTGGTGAGCCCCAGGAGAGGGCGTAGCATCACTGAGAAGGCCCCAGAGCGGGGGCAGCATTGTAGATAAGGCCCCGGAGAAGAGGGCGCAGAGTGAGATGGGGCCAGGGAGAGCCCTAGCACCGGAGGGAGCGTGTATTTAAGGAAGGAAGGCTTAGAGAGAACAGGAAGGGGCCAGATAGTGATAGACCTGAGTCGATGACTATTTCATTGGCGAGGTGTGGACTGTGGTGTAGGGGAGGAAATGGAGCCACAGATTGTGGCAGCGGGGCAGTACAAGGGCAGCCTCCTGCTAATTAACCCCAGTTAATCAATTAAGAACAAGGCACGGCAGGAAGGTAGGCGGGCGGTTGCCCCAGGAACAGGTGTGCGGGCCACATTTGGTTCGGCCCGGAGCGAATACCTGTCACAGGCAGCTAAACTTAGTCACCAAAGCCCATGGCACACGTTTATTTAGTGGAGTGCTTGGGATCTGCTCCCTGATGCCATGGGCATGTGAATTGCAGAATGTGTCATTTGGGGATCAGATTCCCAATCACGTCATTACCATCTAACATTTCAAGAGGAGCCTGGGAGCGTGACACAGGACTCCCTTTTCACCAGTAAGTTAAAAACTGGGTGTCTGTAGCCTGGCATGAACTGATGTGGTAGACCTGATAGTGATAGTCCTGGGCCTGGGACCACAGCAGATTATCAGTTTCAGTGAAGGGAATACATTGGAGCCAGTCCCGAAGCCCGGTGAAATGGGACGTCCGAAAATCTCACGTGCAGCCCAGCACATGAGAATATTTTTGAGGTATTTTTTAAGGTCCCAGTGTGCCGGGACCTCGGGATCTGGGAGAGGTTTAAAAAGCCTGGTGCATAGGGACCCAGGGACCATTCTATGATCTCAGGATCTCCATGCATGGGGTGTGTCAAGCACCTTTCTCTGAAGTTCCCTGAGAGCTGTGGGCCATAGCAGTAAATTGGCCGTGACCCAGCCCAGCTGATGAGCTCCCCTTCACTCAGCAAAATGAAACCGGTGGGGTGCAGCCCTGTATAGGGAACCCCTACACATGGGTAACAGCCTGCTGACTCGGGAGCTGTGAAACAAGCCCCACCATGCAGCCAATGTCAAGTTGTACAGTGAAGCTACCCTGCTACAAGTTTCATTTTAGGTGTGATAGAAATCAGCCACAAAAATATTATATATTGTGGTTGGTTTCCCATTTTGCATGCTATTCATTTCTTGGACCTGTGGCTGAGTTACTATTTAAGATGCAATTAACAGATTAATTGCATCTTAAGTGTAACCTATCCCAGAAGCCCTATACTGACATTTATAAACATTGATGTGAAATACTATCATATTAAGGAAAATGAAGAGTGCATTACATCATAATTCAATAATACAATTCAGAGCCTGAAGGATTCTGCATTTTGGATGAGCCAGGAAGTTGAAATCTATAATGTTCCACAGGAAACCAAACTCAATTTTCTTGTACTTATATGCTGAGATGTATTTTAGATCTGGATGGGAATTATTATTGGAAAATACCAGTTCATCAAAGCCTCAAATTTTTTTTCTGGAATGTTCCAGTTTCAACAAAACTTTTATTAAAAAAGGTTTTTTGGGGTCAACAAAGATTTTGGAGATGGAAGGGGGAAAAGAGACTAGTCTTTTAGATAACAAGAAGGCGAAGGAGTGTGGCACTGGGTTTCCCACATCCCAGATGCGTGCCTCACCCAACAGGCTGCTGGCTATTCTGGGATGGATGTGTTGCTCTCATTTTTCATTTCCTATGGAAAACAACAACTGAATTAAGAAAAACCTGGTTATGAACATATTGAGATGGGAAATTAGAAAAAGAATCTAACCATCAGGAGTGAGATTCCAGAAGACCTAGCTACTTCCATTGGAAGGTACAAGGATTGTGCTCTGTTTCTGAAGGGGATCCTGATGTGGTTGACTTCAGTATCAAGGACTAGACTTGATGATCCAGGAGTTCCTGTCTAGCCCTTGATCCTAGAAGCACTGAAGGGTTTTGGTCTGGAAATTTTTGAAAACTCTGTTGTGAAAGCTAGAAGTGGGGTAGCAAAACTACTTCCTTCTTGGGCATGCATAGAATAAGTTGACTGAATAGTAGCTAGTTATTGCTTTGGGCCATAACTTTTTCACTGCACAAAAAGTACAAAATTCAACTCTTGTTCGTTATAGTACCTATCAAGGTTCCCTCCAAGGAGCAGAGATCTGCGAGTGCACCGCTTTGGTCCGTGAGCACGCCGCTTTGGTCCCACCTCCCTTTTTTGGTGCAGCGTGGGACACTTACTGAAGATAAGTTCATCACTTTTCACCTGGGCAGGAGGACTAGGGCTGGCGTGGGCTTCGCTGGCTCTGGGGAACCGTTCTGCTCCCCTGCATTGCCTCGGAGAGTTGGGAGGCATGTGGCATCAGGGCTGGGGAGTGGAGCACTTTCCTGGAGCTGGTGGAGCCCGCAGAGCAGTTCCCTGGAGCCAGTAGAGCCTCACGTGGTGCAGGCAGTGGCTTCCCAAAGTGAGGCAAGGCAGGGATGGAGGCTGGGGCTGACAGCCTGTGCAGGCTCTGCCAGCTCCAGGGTACTGCTCCTTGGGCTCTGGGGAAGTGCTCCACTCCCCAGCGCTCATGCCACGTGCCTCCTCGCTCCCCGAGGCAATGTGGGGGAGAGGATCAATTCCCCAGAGCTGGTGGAGCCTGTGCCAGGCCCTCGCCCCTGCCTCTGCCTCAGGGAGGAGCTTACCTTCAGTAAGTGTCCCAGCTCCTCTCCCAATGTGCGGCCTTGAAAAATTGGTGCGTGGCCAGACTTTTACTTGTGCATGGCTCAGCACGTACACAACTTGGAGGAAACCTTGGTGCCTATCAAACTATCAAGTCTGAACTGTAGGATCCAATATGTGTCAGAAATCTATGAGGAGGAATGCAAGATTGTCTATGCTGGAATCTTAAAGTACGTCAGGACTCTTTTTGGAAGGGTAAATGGTTGTCCAACAATTATACAACCTCTGCGCCGTGATACTTTGTTTCTGATGCAAGTAACTTAAAAGGCCAAAAGTGAGAAGATGCTAACAAGCGCAAGGTACTTTACCTTGGGGAAAGATAATTGAAAACACAGATGCAAAATGGGTGATAATTGGCTGGGTGACAGCAATGCAAAAAGGGATCTAGAGGTCTTTGTGGATCATAGACTTTATATGAATCTACAGTGTAATGTAGCTGCACAAAAGGTGAATGTACTTTTGGGCTGCATTGATAGGAGTATCAGATGCAAGATGGGGGAAGTAAAGGGCCTCTTTGTTTGGCACTGGTTAGGCTCCATTTAGATTATTGTTAACAGTTTTGGGCTCCACATTTTGTAGTCGGGAAGGAATTTTATCTAATGAGCAGATTGGTACAGTCTGTGGAAGTTTTTGCCTTACTTTTGTAGTGAGGACATGGCCCTTTTCCTTGGATATCTCAAGTGTATTTTAACAACCCTTGCAGCAGCAGGACATTGAACACCATTGTCCCCTTGCTTTGCATAGCACCCTAACCTGTCCTGGGTGTTGTACTTGTCACAGGAGCACCTATGTAGTTGTACTAATGGGTTAGACAAGGATTTGTATGAAATGGTTTGGATCAGGATGATCCTACTTTGGGCTAGGTGACTTTCAGAAGTCCCTTCCAGCCCTACTTAACTAAGACATTATTTCCGGGGAAAAGGTAATTGGCTGAAAACAATAATCCTGAAAATAAAAAGCAATGGAAAAGTATGGTCATAAGAACTGTCATCTGCAATACATTTGATTTTTTTTTTTTTTTCCCCCTCGTGGAGGGTAAAAAGGTACACACACACAAAAAAACCCTTAAAAAAAAAAAAAGTGAATAATTTGTATGTTGTGCAGTTTAGTGTGCCACTAATATTTGGCAAAAACTTATGCTTGACAATAAGTTCTGGTATAACGTGCTCTAGTTAGTCTGCATGTTGTCAGCACTGGCTGAAAACTGACTCCTAGATTCAGTTGTCAGGGCTCTTAATCTGGCACCTTTTAGAGAACCTCGCTTCCCATTAATTTAAAAGGAATAACAAAGTACCACATGACTAGTTCTAAATTATGAGAAAACAAAAAGTCCCCAGAGAACAGGGGGAGTGTGAGAACCTAGTGGTTCATTCTCATTTTTCATTTTGATGTATATTGTACAATCGTCTTCCAACAAAAATGGAAAGACAGGAAGATTTATGATGAATTACTCTTAAGTAGTTATGGGTACGAATGATCAGATAAGCATTGTCTCTTTCACATTCTAACTTCCAGAATTGCTTTGCTGACCAATCCTAGTACCTAACATGCTAATGAGACACCACTGTTTGATCAGATGTGCCAGCTCACCTACCCTCATACTAATGAGCACTGCACAGCTCTTAGCTTAAATATGTGAGTCTACTACTTGGAATCCTCACACTTTTTTTTTTCTCCTACCCTTTGCACTGATGGTGATTTTTATTTTTTGTGTCAATAGAGAATTTGGAGAGGATACAGAATAGATTTTTTTCCTTACACATTTTAGGGACTTGAGTCATTTTGTTTTAGTAAAAACATTTTAGTAATATTTCCTGGTTTTATTATTCTTAACTGATATAAGAATATGATTGTGTGAAGTCTTAAATTATTAGATACATCTATAAAGTCCTGTTTGCTGAGCAGTGGTTTTTTTTTTTTTATTCGATTTTTCTTTTAACACCCACAAAAGGAATGAACGATAGGCTGTGTCATCCAAATGGCATATTCTGCGCCAACCCCACAGCCAAATACTGCCAGATCTAGGACAGCTGAAAATCTGCAACCAGTTCCAGATCTGTAGCCCTGACAGACTAATTCCCAGATGCTAATTCCAGTTCCTAAGAGACAACAATACCGCATCCAGCTGAAAACATAGGTAGAACTTTTTGAGGTGAAAAAAGATTAAACATCTCACCAGTTCTACCCTGCAACTTGTAGGCAATGGGGGCTGTTCTAGCAAGAATCATATAATGCAGGGGTGGACAAAATACAGCCTGTGGGCTTGATTTGGCCCACTAGGCAATTTCATCTGGCCCGTGGGTGGGTGCTTACCAGCTCATTATATCCAGCCTAGCCCTGGGCTGCCACTGCTGTGCTCGCATGGGGTCGAGCCCCACTTACTGTTGTGGGGGCCATAGTCACTGTGTCTCTGAGGGATGAATACTTGTCCACACCCTAAGATGGCATACCCAGTGTCCACTGAGTTCATTGTAATGGCAAGACTGCAGCTTGCCAGGGTGTAAAAATGTGGAAACTGGTCACAAGACAGTCCCAGGGCACAGGCACAGGCACTCTGATGAAGTTTATATAAGCAGCACGTTCACTGTTATGCTCTTTCCCCTTTCCTGGGATTGGTTTCAGTAGCTGAGGGCCAAAACTCAGCAAAAACACCTGGTTGGGGTCCAGAACGTGAACAAGCACTAAGGGAGGGGACAACTGGTTGTCTGAACCAGTGTCAATGTTGAGTTGTACTTGTAGTACTGGTTCAGCTTCACAGCTATTGCCTGGACCCCTCTGTGCTGAATTTAACCAGGACAGCTTGACAGTTCTTGTAATGCTGTGTCTTCAATCCAACTTATCAAATCCATCAGCTTGTTATGTGCATGGTGGATCACAGCCTGCCAGCCTTTAAACCACACCAGGAACTCTATGAATTGGGTGGCATTTTCTGCCACAAACATCACTTGATCTTGAATATCGCTTTGCCCCAAGAGATTGCAGAGCTTGAGCATGCACTGTGTGCTTGCTGGGTGCGATTTCCAGTTCCTCAGTCGCAAACTGCTAGTAGTGCTACATATGCTCGGTTTGGTAACGGACCTTGTTAAACCAGGAATTCCACTGTGAGAGCACAGGCTCTCATGGCAGCAGCACAGTGCCATGTGAGTACTCGCTTTGATTGGTGATAGACTCTTTGTACCAGACCTTATGACTTGAACAGTGCTTGAAGACTTTCTTGAAGGAAGACATCAGGCTATCCACATTGGGAACTGTGTGCACCAGATGTCACTTGCAGTGCAAAGAAAAGAAAGTGCAGGTTGCAGATGTGCAGATGATGTGAACAGTGTTGGGCAGCATTCCCGCAAGCACATTTAGAGAGAGCCTTGCACATGTATGTGGCACCATTAGACAAGAATGCTGAGATCTTGTTAAAGTCTATGCCATAGCTGACGATTACCTTCACAATGGCTTGGGACACAGCAGAAAAACCTGACAGACGTGAGGTGGACCAGCTCAGTTTGAAACACAGGTAGGTAACAGTCTGTGCAGCTCCTCAGCACAAATAAAACGTGCAGCATGTAGTTATTTTGATGGTCGGTGGCTTCAGCAGCCACAATGGAGAAGGAATGATACTCTGCCAAGGCACCCTTTGTGGACTGTACATGCAAAGCAATTGCTGCAGGGAGACAGTCTTGGTAAAGTTTTTTGGCACACAGAAGACTGAAATTTTGCATGTTTTGATTTAGATAGTCCTTTAACGTCAGGTGATCATGTTTCTCTAGTGGGATGTTCGCCACTGCAAAAGCCTCCACAAGGGAAAATGCCACCTTTCACCTTGCTAAGCTGCTTTCTGTGCTCTGTTTAAAGAGGGAGGACACAGTTGCTTCTTGCTCTGACCTTCAGCCTTTGCAGCAGCCTTCCTCTTCATGTGTGCCTCAGACTCCAAGTGCCAATCTATGCTGATTTTCCTAGACACATCCAGACTTACACTGCAGGTGGTACAGGAGTCTGCATCCATCTGTATACAAAGTCCCTGCAAGTTACTGTCTTCCACAGTCCAGTGCTCACACATACTTGGCCACTTAGAGGATTTCTTTTCCGCAGGCATGCTGAAGAAGAATCCTTCTCAGGTGGCAGCATGCTTGTGGATGCTTAAAAAGCTGGTGCCAAAACCCTCCTGCTTCTCTGGTTGGCCCCTGACTGGCTCCTGGACTAAGCTTGTCAGGGGCTCAGCCTCTGATTTTTCTCCTTCGTCCCCCACTTTTCCCCACCCTGTGCTTCAGGATGCAAGGGGTTTCTATTTTTTTTTCTTTGCTTGTAACTGTGCTTTGCGGTGGGGTATTTGCACTCAGCTATTTCATATGGTTTTTGTGGGGACCACCTGAAATCATGCTTTCCAAGAAAATTGTAAAATCATGATTTTGGTAGGACAAACTGGTCCTGGCTTTATTGGCAGTCCTCAACCTCACTGGTATGTCTCAAGTAACCAGCTACCTAACTCCTAGGCTCACGGAAGCATCAGGCCTCGAAATGGACTCAGATGCCTTCTGTGCACAGACATCAGTACAGACTACATCATCAGTGGACTGAATAACACAGATTATAACATCTGAGGTTCATTCACCTACAACTCCACCAATGTCATATATGCCATCATCTGCTCACGGTGCCCTTCTGTTGTCTACATTGGAGTGACTGAGCAATCCCTGCTGACAGTGAATGAACACCACTCTGCCATCAGCTACATGCAGAAAGACAAGTAGGCCTGTGGCAGAATGCTTTAATCACTCTGGACTGGCTGAGGGTGGCTGTTCTCAGACAGCAAACTTTTGAAAACTGATTTGTACAGGAAATTGCAGAACAAGAAATCATCCACAGACTGGATTATGTTAAGTATGGTTTAAACAGGAACTAAGGATTCTTATCTCATTACCTGGATTAACTTTTATGACCTCTGTGTTCCTATGGGTTTACTGCATGTTTGCTTGTCTCTCCCAGCAATGCACTCCTCCCCTTCTCTCCCTTGTCCTCTGTTTTCTAACATCTCCCTGCTTTCTGCATGTCATTTCACAGCATCTGATGAAATGAACTTCCTCTCATAAAGATTTGTGGGGTGTGTGTGTGTGTGTGTGTGTGTATGTTGTGGCTGGGCACTGCAAGGGATGCCCAAGAGCCGGGGGCCTGGAGTTCAGACTGGCCTGGAGGTGGGCCAGGACTAGGGCCAGGGGGGATCACACCAGAGGGGGGAAGATAACTTTGGGGGGCTAGGTAGCCAGGATGATGGTGGAGAGGGTGCTGGACTGGAGGGATCACAGAAGGGTCCTGTTAGGGTGATTCTGAGGCCCAGAGTGGGGACCGGTGACCAGAGGAACACCAAGATGCCATCTGCGAGGCTTGGGCTGTGGTATTGGGGATGGATAGGAGCCGCAGATAACACCCCCTGGCATCGGGGCACAAGTGGGCAGCCTCCCGCTTATTGACATCAATCAGTGAACCAATTAAGATCAAGTCATGGGGGGCAAAAAAGTGAGCAGTTGGCCCACAGAGACAGGTGGGCGGGGCGCAGAGCGTGGCTCCGAGGAAGCCTGCTGTCACGTGTGTGTGCATGTGTATGTATATAGCAGATGTGAGTGTGTATTTTGCTTAGTCTATAAGGTGCAAATCTACCCTGTCTTCCACTTGACTTAGGCTAAGTACAGAGTCAAAACGCCCGAGGATGAATCAATTTAATCTTTGCAGGTTTCTGTAAACTGCCTAGATTGAACCAATAAGAAAGTGAACTGATGTTAATTTTTCAAACCTGAGAGGCAGTGAGACCCCTGCAGTGGCCCATACCAGGAGGTGGGAGGGCATTAGAGCATGCCTCCCAGTCTGCCAGCTACTGCAAATGGCCAGGAGATGGGTGATTCCCTCAACCATGCTCCCTCTTCAGCCTGCAGCCAGTGGAGGAGGAAATGGGGGGGAACCCCCACACATCAAACCCATGGCTGAAGTCTCCATGATGCTGAGGAAGGGGAAGAGGCGAAGCCCACAGTGGGGCATTTCTCCCTTTCTCCCCTGTGCCTGAAGCTGGTTCCCCTAGCAATGCCCCCTCCTAAGTTTGTGCCAGCTGGGGAGAGGGTGTGGGGGGAAACGCTGACCCTGTACGAGACCCCCAGCTGGGGTCTCCCCTATGCAAGGGAATGGGGGGAAGCCTCAAGTGGGGCATTTCCCCCTCTCTTCCATGACCCTGCCTCACCCAGAGCTGGAGCTGGGCTAATCCCTCAGTCGTGCCCCCTCCTTCGCCAGGAGGACAGCTGAGGAGGGAGCGTGGAGGGAACACCCCCCCTCTCTGGTTCTGGACCCTTCACCAGGCTGTGCTGGATGCAGAGTAGGGAGAAGACTGCATTGGAGGCATTTCTTCTCCTGCTCCTCAACTCCCTCCTCAGCTGGCCTACTAGCTGAGGAGAGGAAGTGGCTGGGTGATTGCCCCAGCTCCTGGTTTGGACATGGGGAGTAAAGTCCCCTGCTGTGGGCTTCCTTGTAGCCAATAGCTGGGGCGATCACCCAGCCTTGCCCCTCCTCTACCAGCAGGCCAGGAACCCCTCTTCCCCCCCACATCTAGCTCTGGACCCCCAGCCAGGCTGTGCCTGGTACTGGGGGAAGCCTGCAGTGGAGGCCATCTTCCCTCCCACTCTCTCTTCAGCTGGGTTGCTGGGGGCAGGGAGAGGGGAGGGAGAGCTGGAGCTCGCAGTGGAGTCTTTCTTCCCTCACATGAGCTGGGAGCCAGGGCGCTCACCCAGCCATACCCCTTCCCCAGCTGGCCCACCCCCAGCCGGGCTGTGCCCAGCATGTGAGGAAGCCCACAGTGGGAGATTTACTCCCCCTACCCCAGCTGGGAGCTGGGCCAATTCCCCTGGTGGAGGAGGTGGCAGGGCTGGGGCAATCCATGGGGCTTCAGGCTGCTAGGGATCTGATAGCTGCCCTGCTGTGCTGGAGCAGAGAGCACAGGCTAGGGCTGCACAGCATTCTGGGATGCTGGAGGACTAGGAGGGGATCTGGGACAGAAGTTCCATAAACCAGTTTGACCTAAATCAGTTAAGTCTGATACTACATCCATCTAGGTTTATTTTAAACCAGTTTCAGCCATTTTGAAAGTGATTTAAGTGCACTGAACATCTGTTCAGTTACAAGTTTAAACCTGTTCCTGTTTGCTTAAACTGGTTTGTGTGTGATTTCTTTCCCTAGCCTAGATGAACACAGATAACTGTCTCCCTTTAGATTTGATTATATTGCCAGTTTCTTTCCGAAGAGATTTGGGAAATTAAGTTCTCCCAATCTCTACTCTACTGCTTCATAGTTTCTTTCTTTTCTCTCCATGCCTGATGGAAGTTTCCTGGTAGAGATCCTGGTTCCCTGTCCCTGTAGCTGTACTAGGACAACAACTCACTTTTTAAGCCAAATAGGAGGAAAAGGTGGATATATTTTACTAATGGCTGCATAATGTTACAGTGGCAAGGTTCTTCCCTTACAGCCAGAGCTACAGGGAAGGACCTTGCCACAATAACATTATTCTCCACTAGTGGCTTTCTTCTACTCTATTCCCTTTTTCATTATCCCAGGTCATGATCACATAGTTTGAGATCAGAAGTATTCTTCCTTTTTATCTTAGTTTGCTCTTTGCATAATAATGCCAGTTACTGCACATTAATGTAGTATTCAATTATACAAGTTTTAAACTTAATGTGCAGTAACTACAGTGCATTAATGAACGTGTAGATCTGTCCCCTGTGGAGTATGTAAAGTCTTACTTCCCCCATGTCAGACACTTTCATTTTCCTCTGCAGAGACTTAAGCAGCAGGAATTGCTATTACTTTATTTCCTTGCATACAACACACACCCAATTTCCAGCAGCTGATATTTTTTAGAGAAGTGTGCTTCTGTAAGAAAATATTGTAGCAATAGAGTTGTGTTGTAGCCATGATGGTCCAGGGATTATGCAGGAGGCAAGGATGTTTTAGGGCAGTACCTTTATTGAACCAGCTGCATTGCTAGAATAGAGTTAGACATTCTTTTTGCAGTCAAAAACTTTTCTAACTCTGTATCAACTATGCAGTTGGCCCCGTAAAAGATATCACTCTACAAAATCCTTGCATCACTGAGAAAATATGGTAATTTATTACACAGCAGAGATTAGCTGGCAGTGTTGCCTAATGAATTAACAGCACTGTTGTGGAAATCTGCAGACAGACCCTGAGGATTCAAAGCTTATTACTAGTTCAACAGGATCTTCCTGTTGCCTTTATAGGTTTAGCTACTAAACATACTTTTATTTTGTTGGCAGAACAAGCGTTATGTGCATCCAGAGCCAATGGAAATGACGTAATACAAATAAATAACAACAACAAACATCTGTATGTTACAGGTAACTTTACAGAAAGCATGGGTGGTTCCATCAGAGTTGATTTTGACATGATGAGATGGAGGAAGATGAGCCACAAAATTGAGAGAGACTAATAACAATTTAAGAAAGGGCGTTTGGAACACTTTGTTATGCAGAAAGCATTAAAGAAAAGCCAGTGGAATTTATTCTCCTTGGTTGCACTGCAATCACTGTTTGCTTGTAAAGATGCACCAGGAGATAGAAAGGTTCAATATGTGTGTACATAAAAGCACCTGGCTGACAATACCATTTAAACAATTATCAGAATGTAGTACAGGGAGAAAAAAAATATATATATATAATATATATAAAAAACATATATTTTTAAAAAGCAAAACCAGGGATAATGTGATGCAAGAAGGATTTCAGACCAGGAATTGATTAGAAGCGGGTTATCTGATAAGTTGGTTTACTTGCATGACTACGGCACTGAGTGCAGTGTTCAACATTTTCAAAAGCCACTAATTATTTGGGTGCTTCAGTTATTGTAGTTTCAGACTGAGGAAATTAAACCAGTTTTAGGGAGAGGTCTTAGAGCCCACATTCTTAAAATAGGGCCCTTTCAGTGTGCCTCAAGTTTGGCACATTTTGGAAACTCTTGCCCATTCTCCCATTATAATATGAAGGCAGTCTGCAGGCTCCCCTCTCCTCCTCATCAGCTTTTATTTACCTACTCACAAAGATTCCCAATGGCTCTGATGAGCACAGGTTTAAGTCCTACAAGCACTTTTCTGAAATGAAAAAAACCCCAACATTTCCATGATAATACATGAACTATCTTTTGGGATATCTTGATTTGTTCAACAGAATGTTTCACCTCTTTCTTCCCTGAGAACCATGCGTCAGAAAGCTTAGGACTACAACACAACTGTGCCTCTAGCATAAGATCTTGGTTTGAGTGATTGTAGGTTCCAGTTTAATTGGAACAGTCCCATTTTGAACAGCTGTCCAAGGTATCCCATTAGTTTGTTCCAATGAATT
>JAGPOW010001296.1:27222560-27237254 GCA_030014935.1 Caiman crocodilus | reverse complement strand
TGTGTACCATAGAAAATGCAGCTCTGTTTTGGATGCTAGGTACTAGCCCAGCAGATGAAGGCAGATCCAGACTTTTGTAAAGGAGAGTGCAGGAGCAGTGACTTCGTGCTGCAGGATAGCTGCACCGCCCCATCCTCAGCCTCCTCTTCCCTGCCAGGCAGACCATACCATCGGAGCAGAAACTGTAGTCTTTAAGTCCCTCAATCAGGTAACAATCTTCTCTCCCCTTCCTTTCCTTTCCCTGCTCAGTGGCATATCCCCTCTCCCTCCCCCTCTTGCTATTCCCCGCCACCACTGTCCCCTCCTGACATAGTTGGGGAGGCTCTTAGTTCCTGTCCTACTCCAGCCAGGCAACATTTGAAGCCTGGCGCATCCAGATACAGTAGTGGTGGCAGCAGCAGTAGCAGTTGGGTTCCCTTTCCTTGTGCCTGCTCCCAAGCTGACTCGTAACACCTAGAGGCGCCGGGCAAGGAGAAGGAACCTTCTTGCCCCTGCCGCTGTCCTCATCTGAGCCCAGTTCCTTTCAGAGCCTGGCTAGAGTGGGCAGCTCTGGGGCTGCCTGAGACGGCTGCTGTGGGTCAGGGAGAGGTGGAAAGGGGCAGGGACAGGAAGTGCCATTGAGCATAGAGGAAAAGGGAGAGGGGGAATTTTTTATCTGATGTGGGGTTTTAAAGTCTTCAACTGTTGTTTCTATGGCATTGCCAGTTAAAAGGGGGGGTGCACATGTGTCACTGCACCCACCCTGTATGCACACCTACCAGCAGATAACCAGTGCACAACAGAGAAATGGAGATTTTTTTTGATCGGGGAAATTTGAAATGCCCCTTCTATACTCATTCAAAGAGCGTTATCTAAGCCGTATCTAAGCTTCATAGGTTCAACCAGACTTGCTATGGTCTTTTGCAGATGCTAGAGGAAAATTTAAGTTAGATAACACCTGACTTGCCCCGCTTAACTTCAGTTTTACACTGGTCAACCCCCTTGGGAACCAATGGAGTTAAACTGGAATAACACAGAGATGAACTAAGCTGTTCTTTGTTACTCCCTTTGGGGGTTTTTTCCCCAGGAGTTTCACCACTGTAAATCTTGAGGCACACACTGGTAAAGTAATTCTATAGACCTATGGGCATTTTAATGTCCACTGCTTTGTCATTAAATAAAATCCATGTGTGCATTTTTACATGTCTTTTTTCAAGAACTGCGTGGTGTAAATAAAATGCCTTTGGCACCTCATCATGTGGAAACCGTTCCACTTTACATGAAGAAAATGCTCTGAACTTAATGGCATCAGTGCTAAAGCAGATGACCATGAAGAGTCTCTAGGGCCAAAATGCTCAGCTAATTTTCTAGCTTGGGTTTTGGATGCATTCACTTAGAAGTCCATGTCTTGTGAAAAAGCAAAAACAGTTTGTCTGTTTCTTCTTCTTTGTAGTTCAAAGGCATTGTCATTCTGGCAAGAGTGCTCTTGAAATTCAACACCATTCTGAAGGAAAGTGGCCAAAGTGATGGTCTCCTTAAACTGAATCATATCCTCCTTTTTTAAGAACCCATTGAAAAACACTAATTTGTTTGGGCCGTTGGGACATGCACTGGACAGGGCAGATTTGACCAGCTGCGGTTACCCCGTTGCTGACCCTGGCCAATACATTGCACCATAGTCCAAGCAGATGTTTCTTTTTTAAATGAATGGAACCCTTGTAGATTGTTTTCCTTCCCAAAGCTGGAAGGACTTGTGCTTAACGACAGAAGCAAAGCACCACCAGATTGAGCAGCAGTTGTGTTTCTTCTACGCTTGTTTTCAAAATCCCTTCCCTTACCTGCAGTCATTTGTAATAATTCCCCTTCCAGTTAAGTGGCAGGCAAGAAATGTTTTTCTGTAGCTGTGCCAGTATTCACCAAGAAATGAGAAACATGACCAGAAGGAGTAGAAAGTGCATTACAAACAGGAGTCAACATCAAAAGTTGGATGTGCCAAATTAAATGCATCTTCTCTTTTAATCCAAGTAGTCATGGGCCTGTATAGTATTTGGATGGGCGATCACCTAAACCATGAAATACCGGGTGCCATAGATATAAGCTGAGGAGCTGTGGTCAAATACTTGGTGAATACTAGATCATAAAAACTGACTTTGTTGACAGAGGGGGGGCTATACCTTTTTCTAAAGTGGGGAAAACTTTATAATCATATAGCAGAACTAGCCTAGTCAAATAATATCATTCTGATCTCACATCAGCAGTAACTTTAATGAAGTCAATGGAGTTACACTGGTTTTATACCAGCATATGCATAAAATAAATAAGGTCAGTTATTTCTACTACAAACGTATGCCTGGGGAACGAGCTCCATATTTATTGGGAACCTATTTATCAAGGCAAATGGGGGAAACTGAAACTCCCAAGCAAAACTTAGGCATAGCACAAGACCTATCCATCTGGTGGATGCTGGTGTTTGCAGTGCCCTGATCACCATCCCCCACTATCTTTAGAGACAGGTATTTATCCACGGTAGTCTGAAGCCTGGCAGAAGGCAGGCAGGATAGCACCTTAGGGCACATCCAGACAAGCCTTTCCAGTGTCTCAAACCAGAGACACGTCTTAAAGCAAGAGGTACGCTAAGAATGAAAAAAGTGTTCCCCACGCTGCATATTTGCAGTGCCGACTCACAATTTGATGCCTCAAATGAAAACATCACGGAACAAAGCAGCACAGAGCACAGTTCCCCGCTGTGCCTGAGGCAAGCCAGGGCTCAGACCTCCAGAGACCATCTGGCATCTATGGTGCCCCCTGTGACCCTAGCATGCTGCATTTGCAGACTAGGACAAGCAGCAGTGGTGCAAGACTGGGACCCAAGCGTTGTCCCTGGTAGGTAAGGGGTTGCGGGGAGGTGGAGAGGCTGGTTGCGGGGCCTGGGTCCCCCACAGGCCCACCCCCCGGAGGGCCCCAGCCTCCCCTGCAGCAGCAGCATCCATGGTGTGCTCAGGGCCCGCTGCAGCCAGAGCCCCCAGTGGTGCAGGGCGGCCCCGATTGCTTCGGAGCCGGTGCTGCTTGTGCTGCCCGTCGCAGGAGCGGCCCAGCTCTGCGTAGCTTCAGGTAGCACTGGGGCTGCTCGGGCTGTCACCCAGGGGCTGGTGCCACTCACGGGAGCTGCATGTCACGCTGGGCCGGGGCCTGCCTCCACAGGCCCCGTGCGCTGTCGAGCTGGGCTGGTTCCATGGAGGCAGTACCCAGCCTAGCCTGACACGTGGTCCCTGAGAGCGTGCCAGCCCCTGGGTGACAGTCCCAGTGGCCTCAGTGCTGCCTGAAACTGCACGGCCCCACACGCACCACACTGAGCCAGGCCGGGTCCATGGCAGGCAGCACAAGTGGCACTGGCTCTGAGGCAATCGGGGCCGTGCTGTGCTGTGCTGCTGGGAGCTCTGGGTGCAGCAGGCCCTGAGCGCCCCACAGACGCTGTTGCTGCGGGGGTGAGCTGTGGGCCCTGGAGGGTGGGGGGCTGGGGCCCTGAGGGGGTGCATGAGGGCCCTGTGGGGGCACATGTGCGCCATGCAGGTTGGGGACGTGCCCTGTTGGAGAGGCTGTGGGCGCCGGGGATGTGCTGTGCAGGGGGCTGTACTCTGTGCTGGGGGGCAGTGGACCCAACCCTCCTGAACAGCCCTCCCCACACAATCCCCACTCCACCGTCCACCAACACCCAGATCCCCAAGCCACATCCACAAACCCCTCACCTACTTACCCAGTCACAAACCCCAGAGCTCCTACACACCTGACCCCCATAGCACTTCCCCCCCAAATTGCTTTACACTTGTAAATATATCCATACAATATTGCCCAACGTTGCCCAAATATATCAATTCTTTTTAATAGTGGAAGAACACTAGTCTGGGTATTTTTAATGGGAGAATCTGGGTTTCTTATCAGAGTATTTGCAGTTCATAAACAGGGAACACCAGGATCTCTGCTAGTGAGACAAGTGGCAAGCCCTGTGCACAGGAGCCTGTCCAGGGTCAGCACTGGGGGCCCAGCTGGAGGGCAGATGAGGTGGCTGACCTCTTTGCCATTTGGGGTCAAAAGGACATGCTTTGACAGTTCAAAGTGGGCCACCAGAAGGAGCACATCTTCCAGGCAATAGCTGCCCAGATGGCAGAGTGAAGGTAACCCATCCAGGTCTGGCAGGGGTGCAGCCTTGGGGCTGCCGGTCATAGTATCATAGTAGCTAGGGTCAGGAGGGACCTGAACATATCATCTCGCCTGACCCCTGCCACAGGCAGGAATGAATGCTGGGTTCACAAGACCCCACACAGGTGATCATCCAACCTCCTCTTGAATTTGCCCAAGGTAGAGGCAAGAACCACTTCCCTGGGAACTTGCTTCCAGATTTTGGCCACCCTAACTGTAAAATATTGCCTTCTGATCTCTAACCTAAACCTATGCTCCATCAGCTTATGACCATTGTTCCTTGTCACCCCAGGTGGTGCTGGGAAGAAAAGGGCTCTGTCTATTTGCTGTTGATCTCCCCTGATGAGTTTGTAGACAGCCACCAGGTCCCCCCTCGACCTCCTCTTGCTGAGGCTGAGCAGGTTCAGGTCCCTCAGTCTCTCCTTGTAGGGATCAAAGGGGGCAGATGCTGTTGCAGGTGGCAGCGAGCAGCCCTCACTGCCAGACTTCTGCAGGGGGCTGAGGATGCAGGGGCACTCCAGGTTAGGGCTGCTTCATCAGTCCAGATGGCACAAGGGGTAGTGTCCCCAGATACCAACTGGCTGGGCCTTAGAAACTTCTGAGGGCAAGTAGCCCTGAGCTGCTCACCAGGGCAGGTTTTTATCCTGCTGGCCAGCAGGCCTCAGGCTCTAGCTCCCCCTGGCTGCAGATCCAAGAGGAACTGAGCAGTGTGGTTTTTTTGTCCCAAGTAGTGCAACTTGCCCCACACCAAAGTGCAAGAAGTCTGGGCACAAGTGCTGAGGCAAAAATCCCCGGCTCAAATTTGTGCCACTCCTATTTGAGCTGCTGCAAGCACGTGTGCTTACATGTGTGCATGTGCCTTTAGAGACTAACTGCTTCAGAGAGGCATTAGCTTTTGTGAAAGCCTGCTTTATTAAATGCTATTAAAATGTATGAACCAGTTAGTCTCCAAGGTGCTATCCTGCCCTGTCTTGTGTGTATCTTGGGTAGCAGTCTCTGGGTTTTTCAAGTTTTGCAAATATTTGAAGTGTCGTGTTGCAGCTGTTACCACTATTCACAGACTTCCTTGTTTCTCTAAAAGAAATCTGAATGATACTTCTGTTTGTGCTGAGGGAGGATTGGGGTACGGGAAATCAAAAGTAGTTTCCATTATAATGCAATCGAAAGGAAAAAGCAGAACAATTCTGTCTCACGTTTCATTGCCTGGGGAAAAAGATTTGGCTTCTAATAACATCTTCGCAAGATTATTTACATAATCTATTTGGCATTATCCGTATCAGTTCATGACCTTTGTGCATTTTAGATAACGCTGTTGTGTTTCCTTTAACTTAGCATTTAGTGTGCTGTGAACTTGCCAGTAGACCTGTGCTGGGCCTTCTTTGTCTGATCTCCTACAAAAATGATTTATGAAGTAGATATTCATTATTACATATCACAATGACAGCTGCAGAAGGCATGCTCTGCAGGTTCTCTCCTTCTGCCTCTAGCTCAGCAAGTTCATTTCTCGTGTTTACACCTGGTATACCAAGAGAGCTTTTCCAAATAATAAAGAAGGAACATAAAGTTCAATGTTCCTGATGAGTGCTGAAAAATTCTGTTACGTCCACACCACGTCTGAATATTTCTGAAGTTTATGGGTGTCCTATTTAGAGGTTTAGGTTTGGCCCTTTTTAGGAATGTGGCCAACCCTGGGATTCACATGGAGAACTACACTTCCATGTTTGGCTCTAACCAAGATCCATGTAAGACCCTGTAAAGGCCATGGGAATGCATAATTCACAGCTGTACCTTTGGTGTATGTTATACTGGGAAAAAGCAAGGATTGTACCTGACATGCACATTGACTCAAAAAAAGATCAAGACATGATTTATTCACTAACTTCCAGACCAGGCACAAACTGAACTGAGGATTGACCCTTTTTTTTTTGTTTTAGTAACTTGAGATTAAAATGCGTTTTCATACTAGGGGAAATTGGGAAAGATACTTTCAGCCTCTGAACAGTTAAACACTTGTTTTGGCTGAGGTGGGAGATTCTTGATGGTTTGAGATTACATAAACTACTATAAGAGCATCAAAGTTAGATCCTACCTAGTGTAATTAAGAACAAGTGCTCTCAGAGTATAAGCATGCATAAACCCCCAGGAGTGTTGTTTTCCTTCATCTCTTTAACTCCTTAATCATTCGTACAGTCCTTCAAGACTTAAAAGGATTAGGAAATATACTGTTATACTTTTTCCCTCTTTCCTCTTAAACCTTGCCTGGTGTAGCAGACTAGTCCAGACCTAAGGCAGCAGGGCCTTTATATACACTGGGATCTTGGCACATACAACCTTTTTATTTCAATGTAAAGAATTTTTAAAAACAGATGTCTATGCAAGAAACAGATGTCTACCACAAAACCCCAGAATGCCCTGCCAGCTGCTGTTTCATTTTTATCCATTTTCAGTGCCTCTGCTGACCACATCTGTAGCAGTATGATCCAGGGAAGTATGCTGGTATGCTTGGGATTTATAGATCATAACCAATACTGAGCAGCCACATAAACTGGCACATTAGTCTTCACAGACAACTACATTTCCTAATTACATAAAATCCCCTTTTACAGACAATTAACAGTAAAATACTTATCATCATTATATTTTGTTGTTCTCAAGGAACAAAAGTTGTTTACACTCCCTGTTTTCAATTCCTATTAAATCGTTAAAGGGACTTGACAAAGGGTAGGTACTTCTCGCCTTAACATCCCTGTGTACTGAAAACCCTCCCACACCTCACACCCTGACTCATGTATCTTTTCAGCCTATCTGAAAAGTTTAATAGCCCTGTAGTCTGAAGAAGGAAAGGAACTCTCTATTGTCATCTACATGGGAGCCAGAGAAGGAAGTACGAGCCATGCCTTCTTTGCATTGCTAACAGCCATCAGGCCAGTGTGAACATTTTGGTTGTTTTGATTATAATGTATTTAAATTTTGGCTAGTAGAAGCAACAGGATGTTGCTATCCTTAATGTGAGACAAAAGAGCAGGACCAGTACACTTAACATATCCTGAGTGAGAAGGTTCACCGTGACCTGTTTTGCTGTGTGTGGCGCTTGAGCACTGATTAGTCAGCAAGGCAAAAAGTCTACTTGAGATTCGGTGGAGTGAAAGAGCCGAGTACTCAAGCAGAGGCCCCATTTTGCCCAGCACTGAAGTCATAACAGAAGCAAGAGACAGCAACACTCCTAGAAATGGCTCTTCATTACTGCTGAAGAGAATAGGAGCAGCGGTGAGTTAAGCATGGCTAAACATTATTTGGTGCTTTCAAAATGACATGATAGCTGTGTGAGATGGTAATGATACCTCAAGATGGATAGGCACAGAGATGGCACTGTGGGGGAAAACGGTGGAGCAGCAGTGAGTGCTAGTATAAAGCTTTATAACCAGCTTCAGCAGCACTGCCTGTAGAGGTTAGAAATGGACTTGCTCAAGAGGACTGAAGATGCTGGGACTTCACTAACCTCATTTGCTAAGTACAGGCAGTCAAAAAGCCCAAGTTTGCATCGATTCAGTCTCTGCAGGTTAGTCTAAACTGCACAGATTAAAGTGAAACAGATGTGAATAAACTTCTGATTTAGATTCAGGAAATGCAGCCACATACTGTACCCGCTGTGGCTCAGGCCAGAAGTCGAGGGGGGCTAGAGCAGGGCTCCCTGGCTGTGTTTCCTTCCTTTTCCTGCTGTCTCCAAGGTCTCTGGGATTTGCAGTCTAGAATTACAGCAGCAGGACTCTGTTGGGTTACTCATCACTTCCTCTTCCTGCTTCCAGGTGCCGCTGGGATTTGTAGTCCACAGTTGCATCCAGCAGTAAATTTGAGCCCGAGAAGGGGTGCTTAGCCCCGACTCCCTGGTCCCACACCCCAGCTGGGGTTTCCTCAGGGTTGGGGGGCAGTCCCCCATAGACTGAGCTGCATCTCTAGCTGGGCTTGGGAAGTCTGACCTTCCCTGGTTAAGCATCCTGAGATTTCCTGGGGAATGCTGGGCAGGTCCTCCCAGGGCTTGAGGGGCCGTATCCTCCCTGAAAATCCCTGGGATGCCCTGGATTGGGCTCCTCAATGCTTGTGGAGCAGCTGCCCTGAGGTGGCTCTGGGCTGCATGCACTTTCCCACCTCAGAGCAAATAAACTTCTGCTGCAATAAAGCAGCAATGTTTAACACTACCTTTTGTCACACTCGCAGATGTGGCAACCCAAAGAGTAGGGGTATTTGTTTGCTTGCTCTTTTTGCCACCATAAAAATTGTTATGATTGCACAAATGTGACATTAGTCAATATCTGGTTTTACCCTTAGAGACTAACTGGTTTATAGAGGCACAAGCTTTTGCAGGCAACAGCATATGCCAGCATCTGATGAACTGTCCTTTATGATACAAAAGCTAATGCCTTTCTGAACTGTTAGTCTCTGAGATCCGGTCTATTTAAAGCACCCACAGCATCATGGGTATTCAACGTCCCATGCTTCAAAATAGCGGCCAGAGTGTTTTAACTAAAGCTTGTTTGACAAGCTTCAGTTAAAGTGCCCCTGCTGCCATTTTGACGTATGGAGAAACTGAATAGATGTGACGCAGAGGCTACTGAAGCTCACTAATTAGCATGCATCAGACATCTGGCACATGTATAGGTGTCCTAAGATGCCATCTTGCTTTGCATTCTTTCTCTGACACCGCTGCCCCAGCACCCACAATTGAAATGCCTCTGCTACTTTCCTCTGTTTCTTTGGGCTGAACTTGAGTTCTTCTTTCTTTATGTACTTAGTATTAAGACCCTTCACAGCTCTTCCTACGCCTGCATCCTTCTGCCATTTTATCCTACTTCTCTGACTCCTCTATATTCTTTTTCCTGGGTGCCCTTTACCCTTTTTTTCCCCACTCTGCTTTGTGCATGTTTTCATACCGTTTCCCAGATCAGCCTCCCTGTTCCTGTGCAACAAGTGCTTCTGCTTTTGCCTTCCGCACTTTCCCTTTTTTGAAGCCTTTTTGCCTTGAGCACTTAGACGGTGATTTCCTGTGTATAAAATGTTGTCTGTTTTGGACAAGAAGCTCTTCATTGGAGTGTTGTTGTTGTTGCTGTATCGTAACGTGCCAAATATACTCTCAACTCTATTAGTAGCACGTAATATGTAGAAGAAGTACTGAGACAGGCAGTGTGCTGCATTTGTCTCTTGCAACTGTTTCTTACAAGGATTCTATGGAAGAACAAAAAGAGTTAAAAAGAGATGTGCATTTTGTGACAGTGACAAGCTGAAGATACTCATTTATCAATTTCAGGATGTTGTTCATGTTTTTCATATATTCACCACTCCCATTTCCTCCATATTTTCAGAAAATAAAGCTGATTGCTATCTAAATCAAGAGCTACTGGACTTAAGGTATTTCCTATCATAGTTCTGGAGCAAAAACAATTTGGTCAGTTTAAGTTGGAGTCATTCCAAGTTCTTAGAAGTAGAGCAATGTTTTTCTTAAACAGTCACTAGTTAGCAATGAGCTAGGACTGAAAATCCTGATGCAAAAGCCAGTACTGATTAATGGATTAAGCTCCGTTTATCATTGGAACAACTATGAAAGAGGCCTAACGCTTTCAGAGGATAAACCACAAATGCAGTTGGCTTACATGGCAACCCAAGATGAACCTCCACCCATTCCTCAGCCAGGTTTTGTGACATGTTAATGATCATCATAATGGTGTAGCTCTATAGTACGTGTTCTGATTCTAAGGCTAGAATATAAAAGATGCAGTTAGAATCCACACCTAAGTTGATTCTTTATGAAATTAGCCATTTTGCCTTTTACTTGGCATGTCTACATGTTCATTAATGTGCTTTTGTTACTGCACATTCAGTTCAGTACTTCTGGGCATTTATACACATACATTTTTGTGCTGCAATGCACCAGGGATCTGACGCAAGCTGGTGCACACTGTGCTGTTGCACGCAGTTGTGTAAGTGGTGAAATGCACGTCAGCATGTAGAAGATGGCGGTGGTCTGCTTTTGAATTAAAACACCTTCAATATGTTTTAGCTCAAAAGCACACCACCTCCATTTTCTCATTGCTGACATGCATTTCATCATTTATACAACTGCATGTGCCATAGCGCTGGGCACTTTAAAATCACCTGGGGCTGTGATGCAAGTACGTATACAAATGCCATCTAGTATGAAGTAATACATAAAGGTGCAGTAGAAAAGCAAATATCTTTTTAGTGATGCTTAATGCACAGTAGACTAATTCTACTGTGTATTAGCATATTAGTACTTTTTTGCCATGATGGTTTAATGCACAGTGAAATAGGCTATTGTGCCTTAAAGTGTATGTGTAGACATACCCATTCAATAATAGTTATTCTGCATTAAATACTTCTTCCCCTCTTACCAAATAATCTCCCAGAAAAATTCAGATTTGGGATGAGGTTCTGTTGGGGCATTTACCTTTCTGATACTGGGCGCAATGCAATTTTTGCCTCATTTTCCCATCTTCTGTGCTCTGGTGTCCCTCTGCTCTTTGGGCTTGTTTGTAATAATCATGCAAATTAAAATGTTCTCACGAGGAACTCCATGTAAGGTCAGACCACAAGGCTAACTAGTCCAGTGTCCTGTCTCTCACAATGGGAGACAGTGTCACCTCTTTGCTGTTGCACAAAAGCCCAATAAAAAGCAACATAAGAACTGGCTGACACACTTCAGCTCGAGGGCCTCTAAGTATTTTCTCTCTGCCACTGACTTTTCTCCATGTTCTGTGTGAACTTCAACCTTCTCCCATGTGTTGGGGGGGAGGGGTCACCCCCTCTCTACAAAACAGACACAGCCTCTTTGACTGTTCATCTGGTCTTGGTTGCAAAGGCTTCATTCCACCTTTTCAAACTGTCCTGACTGGGACATAGCTGCCCTTCTACCATGAGTTTCAGATCTCAAATCCTTAGCAATTAAGTACTTGGCCACTCAAACTCCAGGTGGCTACCACACTCTTCTCTCATGCATGCTTTATATGCTTGCTTGTCTCGTAGGCTTATAGCTCTGCTTTTCCACAGGCTTCTTTAGAACAGACCCTTTTGGGCTCTTTCCCAAGCTCCTTTTCAGCTTGAATTCCTACATTGTCCTCTTTTGTCCGGAGTTCTGCCAGCTTTGTCCTGGTTCCACCTACTGGACTAACAGATTATTATAATCTCTCATTTTTAAATGTAGAGTTTGTTGTTTGTAGTGTCTTTTTTTTTTTCTAAAAGCAAACTGAACATCCCATCATCCCTGAGAAATGCCATCATGTGACATTATTTAGCTACTCATATTGGTTATCGATATGAGCTTTAAGATGCAGTTGCACCCCACTCCCTCCTGCCATTGCCACTACTGTTCCTGGCTAATCTGAGTACAGAACGTGATCCAATGCAGCTCCTGCCCTGCTCTACCTGCAGGCTGGAGGGAATAGCTGTGCATGGTGCTGGGCTCTTCCAGGAACAGCAATGACATCAGGCAGGTTTCTTCTTCCTCCACCTGCTTCTGCCAGCCAGGAACACCAGGTGAGCAAGGAGCAGGCATTGAAAAGAGGAGCTCGCATGTTGCTGCTGCTCTCCCCAGCAGAGGTTGGCACCATGCTGCTCCCCAAAGCCCTGGGCTGAAGTGGAAGATGAATGGCTCTGGGGCTTCCTCCATACCTAGGTCATCTGGGGATAGTGGTGGTGATGTGTGGGTCCCTTCTTTTGTGTACCTGCTTCCCAGTGTCCCCTGAGGTATGCCTCAGCCCCATATACATGCATGGCCTGAAAGTGGTGTAGCACATCCTCCTTTAGGAAATGCTAGATCTGCCCATGCCAATAGACCAGGGGTGGGCAAATATATGCCCTGCAGGTCAGATCTGGCCCACCAGGCTATTCTATCTGGCCTGCAGGATGCCTAAAAATTTTAGAAAATATTTATCTTCTCCTGGCTGCCTGTCAGAGATGATTGGAGCCAGGGGCAGTAGGACCCAGGGGAAGCCAGCAGCAGGAAGCACCCATATATCCACACACACACCCAAATGCTCCCTCACCCCCACACCTATCTACCCCCACAGACACTCCCACACCCTCCCTCACACTGCACACACCCACAGCCCCTCACAAGCCCATACCTCCCCACAATATACAAGAGTAAGACTTCATTTTAAGCGATTATATACAGTCACCTCCACATACAATATAGAAGCACATGTAAACGAAGACAGAAATATTTTTTGAAATCAAATGAATTAATATTTTAGATGTTTGCTTTTTAGACTATAATTTGGAATTTTTCTGGTTCTAGGATGGCAAAACCCCTTGCTGAAAGGAGTATTTCCGGGGGTAAGGGGAGGGACTTCTGGTGGCAAAGGTCAGAGGTAAGGAGGTAGGACTTACTGTACCAAGAGGGTGACTAGGGGGTGGGGGACCTGTCAAGGGGTGGAGCTACCCATGCAGCCCTCAACAGCTTGCCAAAACTTCGTAAGTGGTCTTCCACCTGAAATAATTGCCTGCCCCTGCCATAGACCACTGCCAACTAAAAGCTGGCTGAGTAACAGTAAGAAGTAGGGATCTGCCATCCTCTGTGTGGCTCAGCACTGAAGAAAGTTTGGATACTTTGGACACCATTTAAAGTGCTGTCTATTCAGCCCAGGAGATTCAGCCACCGAATCGGGCCGTATTTCTGCTGCATCAAATCAGCAAGATAAGCTTCACGCAGCCCTAGTTCTTAAGGTCACCAGTGCACCATGAAGTCCCCTAGTACTTGGTGCAATGTCAGCATAAACAAAAAAGCCCTGAATCAATTCAGTCATCCAGGCTGTCCAGCTAGTTCCATTCGCAGTCCTACACTGCAAGATGGGGCTTCACTTCTCATTAAACTAATAAGGGCACCACACTCTCTATATGCTGTTTGAGGCTTGCAGGAGAATTCTTTCTCTGCCCCTCAAGGAATTCATGATTCATCATCTTCTTTCTCTCCACAGGATGAGGGCTCCTCACTGCTCATCTGGGTCTGGAACGGGTCTGGGTCTCTCATCCGTTGTCTCTCAGGTAAGTTGCAAGACTCTTCTGCGTCTTTCTATAAAGGAACTGTGGCCAGTTCCTTCCATGTTCCCCTGTCAGGGCATGCTGTATTGGAAGCCAGCTTTTTCTCTGCTGTGCATCCTCTGTTGGGTTTGGGCATGTCTGTATGACATGGCCTGGCATGTGCCCAGCCAGCCGGAGCCAGGCTTCCCATGGCTTTGCCACTGACATGCCTGCCACTAAGCCTCAGGGTTGTGGGTCTTCCAGTGCTTCCGGGTTGGTCATTGCTTTGGCAGCTCACATCTTGCCACTACACAGATCCCATCGCATGTCAGTGTAGGCTGCATTCTGCTGGTATCCCAGGTGGCATTGTGCTGTGCTATAGCCTCTGCTCATGCACTGAGCTGGTCCCGCCCCCTGGGCATCAGCCTCTGATTTCAGCCCTGTGTCCTCCCTCCAATCAGCTCTGAGCTGCAACCTGGCCGGGGGAGAGGGGGGTCTCTGTCTCCGTAGTAGCCCTGGCACCTGGGCTTGGTGCAACCTGGCCAGGGGAGCTGAGGGGGGAAGGGGTCTCTGTTGCTGCAGCAGCCCTGGCACCAGGGTCTGGGTGGGAAGGGTTCTCTGTCAAGTGAGTGGTGGCTAAGCGTGCCCAGGGTTTGGCAGGGCCATGGCATGGCACCATTGCTGCTGCTGGTTTTCTGCAAGGATCAAAGCTGGGCAGGGGAGAGGATGCCCCCAGCCTGGCCCTGAGTGGGACCATGGTACAGGGGTGGGGGGCAGGGGTGGAGTTAATGCCACCAGTCATGGGCTCTCTGAGGGGAGTGGGGCTTTGTGTGTGTGTGTGTGTGTGTGTGTGTGTGTGTGTCAGAGACAGAGAGATCTCCATGTGTCCAGCCTGTTCCCATGCAATCCTGCCCTGGACCCCCCTCCTTCCACCCCCAATCCATGACATATCCACACCTCCTGCCCCTAGGCTCTCTGGCTTGGATCCAGGACCCTGGGTGTCTCTCCTGCAGGCTCCCTTGCCTGGATCCGCAGCTTGCCCCCTAAAGGCTCCCTTTCCTTCACCTGCATCCCAGCTCCCAGATGTCACTCTGCAGGTTCCCCCACTCGGATCCATACCCCTCACAGGCTCCCCTACCTGGATCCTGGCCCCCAGGCATCCCCTGCCTGGCAGACCCTTCCAGCTCTATTTCTCTGATTCCTGTTGCTGACAGACCAGCAGCTGGGTGGAGGCGGGGAGGAATTGCTCCCCTACACCAGGCATCCAGCCAGGGGTGGCTTGCCTGTTTGGCTGCACTTGGGATTTTCCAGCAACCTGGGGAGCTTGCAGGGCACACTGGTAAGCCTGCAAGAGTGCCCCTGAGGTCCTGGCCTCAGCCACTAGAGGCAGGCTCCAAGACATCCCTGCTCCTCTACCACCCAGAAACTGAGAACAGTGCGCATGTTAAGCAACTGAAAACAGGGTCTTATAATGGGAAATGTTAAGCA
>JAGPOW010001296.1:27115109-27192920 GCA_030014935.1 Caiman crocodilus | reverse complement strand
GGTCTTGTGAACCCAGCATTCATTCCTGCCTGTGGCAGGGGGTCAGGCTAGATGATCTGTTCGGGTCCCTCCTGACCCTAGCTACTATGAAACTATAAAACTTTGGATAAATTCATAGTTTAATTATTGGTCAATATTTCACACGGATTTATGATCAAGATACTGTCACTGTAAACAGTATTTAACCTGGTAGATGGTGAGAGCTTGGCTGCCCACTTCCACCATACACTACTGCTTTTTTCCTTCTAGGCTCTGGCTTAAAAAATTGAGAATTCTTTCTTCAATTTGTTGGAGCTTAGTCATAGTACTTGCAAATGAGGCCACGTTGTTGATAGACCAGTGCTAATTTGAGTATTTAAAAAAGAGGCAGTAAAGAATCACTTAATTTCAACAGCTGCTTTTACAAGTGTGTCTTGGCAAGGGGTAGCCACGTATTCAACTATCAGCAGAGTATTAACGTATTTGTAACATTAAGAGTTCCCTCTTTAACTTTCTAGTCTAGAGGAAATGCTTATTTGAACATGAGACCTGTGGTGTTCTGAGGCATCGGGGCAGAACCCTCCTCTAGTGTAAAGTGGCATCGATCCATTGAGATCTGTGAAATTATTCCGGTTGACAACAGCTGAACATCTGACTCGGGGAACTAGACATTGCTTAACCAAGTGACAAAATTTGGGCCCTGTGGTGTCTCAGATGAAGCAGTCTCAGATCTGACAAGGACCACCTTGCAGAGTGGATTGTTTGTTTAATATCACAAAGAACCACAATACTATTCCCTTAGTTTTTTTTAAGGTGCACTGTATTGACATAGCTGTAGTTTGTGTCCTGTAGCACCTATTTGACAGGTGAACTTTGAAGAAAAGGCAGTAGTGCCTATACAATTATTCAGGCAGTTAATGTGATAGCACATCCAAATATCCCATAGAAAAATGTTCTTTTTTAGACAAAAATCACATCATTGGTCTTCAGAATTATTTTGTTAAAATTTTCTTTTAAAAAATGAGCATGTTCCTTTAGGAGGTTTTGTCTAATAGTCACATACCAACCTCTGATTGGTTTTGATTGGACAAAACTTGCATAATATAGTTTCTGCTCTCTGATCAGATGCATGTAACTCTTAGGATGACATTGACGCAGCAGATATGTGCATTGATTTAATTAAACATTCACATTTCATTAATATTCTCTCATATAGGGAGAAACCTTTTATTGCGTGATTATTCTTGCTAACGTACATGCTCACTAGGTAAGAAGAAGTGAAAAGAAAATAGGCACAAACACAACAAAAGTCAATTTAGCATTGTTTCTGCTTCACTGCAAGGAGTTGAGTGCTGTGGTACCCAGATCTTCCCTAATATCTGACTGCATTTAAAGGCGACAGTTTTTTTGTATCCTCTTCCTGCTGTTGTTGCTGCAGGTCGTTATCTGCAAGCTGCTCCCCTATCCAGCTCTCAGGCTACTGTTACCTAGCTTTCTCTCTTAACTATTGCTTCCTACATTTCTCACCAGCTGGCTCTGTACTGACTGGATCTTGTTTCTGACCTTTGTTTCCTATGGATGGAGTCTATAATAGCTGAATGTTGAACCACATGACAGTGTATTCTACTTTGCCTAGATAATTCCCACAGAGTAGATGGAAAGACTGTATCTCTTAATATTTTACCCGGCTCATTACATTCCTTGTAATGCTATGGACTATTTTTCTGCCTACCCCATCGCAGAAAGACAAAAAACATGCTACATCTCTATTATTGTAAGATTTCGCCTCTTCTTTTGATCATCTTTCCCCTTGAAATTACCCTTTCATTGATCTATGATTCCTTATCTGTCCTTTCATGAAAGAAATTCAGCCTGACTTTCTAACCTTGAATCAACCAGTTCTACATAAACATGACGCATCAACAGAAGAGATGTAACAAGACTCCCGTTCCACATCGGTGTTACTTTTCTTTAGCTGTGTGTTCAGCACAGTGAAACTTTGAAGCTCCAAACTAGACTGCCCATACTGCCAGTTGTGGTTGGCTGCCCTTCCGTTGCTTTCACAGAAGATGCAAGAAATAGAGCCCAAGAGTTTGAGAACAGTGTGAGGGGCAAGAGAGCAGGCTTCAGGTTTAGAAACTCTTCAGAAATAACATGAACCCTAAATGTCTACTTTTGGGAGATAATACATCCTTCCCGTATGTGACAACCATACAGGAAAGTTTAAAGGTACCCAGGAATAAAGGATGTTATATAATCTCAAGAGAATCTGCTAGGCTTTATTAAAAATTAACAGTATTACAATAGGGACCTCAAAGATTCCTGAATGAATCTTTCTTATTGCTTCAAATCTGTTCGATTTTCATTCACCATCTGTTGTTGCTACCAATGCCTTTCATTATCTTGTCATGTTTATTTAACAAGCCAACATATTGTTCGGGAGCAGGGTGGGGGAGGTGGGCCTTAGGCCCAATAATGTCATGCTTAATTATAAAGAAAAAGTATGTTCTTGTGAAGGTCATTGTAAGTGTGATCAGAGCAGGAAATTGTTCACTGATAAATGCCCACTGTAGTTATAAATAGAACCCTTTCCCTCATTACTGCCAGCTGGATTCAGGATCACAGCATCTATGGCCCACTTCAGTTCAAACAGATCTTGTGCCAAACATTAGGGGGAAAAAAGAAAGCTTCTTCAGATCTGGTGCTAAAGACCAGCTGATGAACTAACTCATTAAAGTAACTCAGTCTGCTGCTGATGTGGTAAAGTGTCACTTATGCTGGTCTCAGACTTTTCTACTTTTTCTTCATAGATAGGAAGTTGCTTCTGTCTTTCTTCCTTCCACTTTTCTTTTATTTTCTTTTGATCGATTGATTATTTCAGACTCATTGCATTTAGCCATAGGTCAAAGACTTGGCCTTACAGTTTTTGATCAGACAGACCTCTGTTACTGTAAACTAGACCCCAACACATTTAGATTTATGAAATCAGATTGAAGCTCTTACAAGCTTGTTGTGCAACAAAATATTTCATTTTTCATAACTCTAACACTGAAATGGTCAACAGCATTATGGTCAACAGAGGGAGCATCCACACGTATGCTTTACTGTGCACTAGACTAATTTATTGCACAGTAGAGTGTCTCTACCTATACATGCACCATAATTTATGTTGGCGTAGGATAGTCCCATCAGACACAGGTACTTTCTGATGGTGGAGTGTGGCAGGGTGTTGCCTGAACCACTAGTGAGTTCCCCAGTTCAGGTCAACGTTCCTCTGTCCTTCAGTTTCTTTCCTGCCACAACTTTGTTTGTACTATTATGAACAGGAGGAAATGCAGGCCCACAATAGATGTTTTTGGGATCAGTCCTTTTCCAGGGCTCTTCCTTCCCCTATACCCTACTCCAACATGCACCTGAGAGGTCTTGCCAATTATTGACCTTGCAACTTCTGCTTTCAACTTCCTTGTCACCTTTGGCTTGGGAATTCTTCTTAATTTATATTAGTCACATATTGCTCAGATACAAGTAGAAACTCCAACAGAACTGAACTTAACAGTCTGATCCCCTCTAGGGACCTCCTTGGTGACTACCATGTCACAACTGAGATTCGGTCTTTGCTGGCCTTTCCTCACAGTCTGGGCCTCGCTTGTGATGAGGCTAAGTCACCCTCAGAGGCACTGTTTTTTTTAATCAGTTATTCCCCTTGGTACTCAACCAGGCTAAAGGGCTCGCAGATTCCTTAAATGAAGTTCATGCCTTGTGCCAATAACAGTCTTTCAGTATCCTCAGTACATCTACTTGTGCTCCAAATGCTTATTTAATTCAGGCTTCTGCCTCCTAAGTCAAACTTAAATCCTTCCCTTGAGTTTTTTCAGATGTAGTCTATACATTGCTTGAGGTACCTCCAAGCCATGCCCCCTGTAGTCTGTATTTAACTCCAGCAATTTACCCTCTGGACTTCATTTGGTTTCAATTAGGAGCCTATTAGCATCAGGTGGTATACAGACTCTCACCTGTCTTCAGCATTGTGCTTATTTCTTTCCAATTTTTCCTTCTTCACTAGGACCACCTGTCTTCCTTGAGCAGGAGTCAGGTAGTTGTGCTACTTCTGCAGCCCAAGTCACATTCTTGCCATTATATGTCCCTTAGCAGAGCCGCAAATGCAAGTGGCATCCTTCCATTCACACTGCAGGCAAGATTCACTGTAGGAAACAACAGCAGCTGCTCTGTGCCTCCACATAAGCCCCAGGTAAGTTCCCAAGATTTCCCCTTTCCCAGGGTTAGTCCATATTCACTAATAGAGGGTCAGCACTCCTCAACCCCCTTTTACCAGAGGACTGTTTTGCCTAGCCCTCTACAGAGTGCTCCTGTATGGAGACCTTGTCAGCATTCTTCTCCACACTGTCCCAGGAAGCAAAAGTCCTCACTCCACACTTCTGTGTGGACCAGGTGATTCTTTCCAGGGGGTTGCCCTAGCCCAAGGCTTCCAGCAGTCTCCCTTTCTGGGATGACCAAAACTCTGGGGGTCTTCTGGGAATTTGTTTTTTCCCAGCTAAGTCTTTAACCCTTTCCTATCCAGGTCAGGCTTGCTTGGGGAGACGAGCATAGCGGAGCCGGGACTTGGCTCCCTGCTACATAGAGTAAATGCTGTGCTTAAACACAAATGTACGCAGGATTACTTTACTTTGGCTCAAAGTGTACTAGAGCAGATCTTCATATTCAGTTGCATTAATTGCATGTGTAGTTGATACCAGTTAATAGTAATGGCCAAGTCTTTGCTTTGCTACCAGGCTTATAGCTGCAAACTCCAGGTCCGTATGCGTGTCCTTTAACCTACCAGTCTGGAGTTGTATTTGCAGTCCTCCATCTCTGTGTGCCTAAGGAGCAGATTATAAGTGTATTATAGTCATACCTCCTATGGGCTGGGATCCCAAGTGGTATATAACAAGATCATTATCTATGCCTCAGAGAACTTTAAATGTGTGTATATATAAAGAAAACAGATGGGTCATAGATGCAATGAACAGATCGGCATCAAGAAATAATCTGTTACCAAGAGTCACAGCGTAACAAATTTCTGGCTCTTATGTAGGGTTTTGCAGGTAGCACAGTAGTTCTAAGGGTAAATTTGAAGGAAGTCAGCAGAGAAATGCTAGACAATTCAGGTCTGCACTTCTGTTGGTCATTCCCAACTATGAAGGTTCAGTGGGCCAAATTCTGCCCTCAGGGACACCTGTGCAGCCTCATTGCCTGACAAGTGTCAGCATTACTCTTTGGTCCTCAGTGAAAACTGCTGCCTGGAATTCAGCTCACTTTTTACTTGGCTGGGTTGGCCTTTATAATGCTGTAAAAAAAGAGTAGGGCTATTTTCTTAAAAAATTTCCCTACCTAACCCAGATTCCTGCTGGAGTAGATTGGTTAGTTGAGTAAATTGTGGACCTTTCAGGTTAGCTCCCCATATTGGGAATAATCAGGTGCAATTAAAGCCTCAACAGCTTCATGCCTTACAGAGAGAAGAGGATTGATTTCTAACAGTACCAATCTTGGAATGCAGTAAGCTATCAGGATTACGGTCAGCTTTTATAAGTGATTCTGGGGTTTAATATTTTTGGTCTTTGAATGATTTCATGCACCAAATGGGAGTTTAACTAGAGAGAAGTGTGTGTTGATTGTCCCTGGATTTTATAAGATTCATAGGATGTCTTATGGTTCATAAAGATCAATTAAGTCTGCAACTTAGAAAAGGTTAATTTGGGTCTCTTGTGAAGAGTCTTTCTAGCCATACAAATCTGGTTTCATAACATATATTTTAATGCTGTAATCATTTGTGTTCATAATGGCAGTCAAGCCTTTCTTGGCTCTCCCTCCTACCACTGCTACTTCTAGAAGGTTTGCCATTCTTTTACAGATTTTCTAACCATGTATTCAAATACTTCAACCTGCCCTCTCCCTGAAGCACTGTGCCCTCCCAGGTGGATGATGTAGCCACCATACCAGGATCACCGATCTTGACAGTGATGAAATTGTGCCTGCAGACATTACTGCCATAATTCTCCTACTTTCGCTGTTGCAAAAGGAGCAGGAATGGCTTTGGTCTGATTTTCATAGTGATAGGCTTGTTAATGGGAGAATGTCTTCAGAGAAACAGAGGAAGCCTGACAAAACCTTGTTGCGGTCCCTAAGGAAAATTGTTCGTTACAATCCAGAAATCTACTAAGAGGATGCTGCTGTGGATTTGCCAGGCTTTAGCTTATGCAAAGACTTTCTTGTATTGGAAGGCTGCAATTTAGGCAAATAAAACAATCTCTTCAAGCAAGGGCTGCAGCTGTCCTGGGGTTCCCACCATTCCTCTAAAGAAGCTTCTCTGCAGCGATGCTGATTTGGAGCTGGTGTTTGTGCTCCTGTTTCGTGTCATTTCGGTGACAGGTGAGTAATCTCTCCTTACATGTTTAAAACTCTGTAAAATGTTTGAGGACCCTAACATGGAAGATGGGGGTTGGTTCAATGTGAAATTAACTGTGGAAATATACTTAGGTCGGAGCAAATGGAACATTCCAGTAAAAGAAACTTCGACCCATCCCTGGGTAAAGGAATTAGTGTGCGAGGGTGGGGAGAATTCAAACTAGCCAACAGAGTCGTTTATTTCGGGACTAGAGTCAAGGGTATAGTGTGGAACCTAAAGTCCATAAATACGCAGATTGTGCTAAACTGCCTACCAGAATACTTGATAAAAAGTTCTGCTGAGAAAGTGTAAGTGGGTTTATGCTGCTTTCTCAGGCTTATATAGGTTGTGAGATATTTGAATAGTTCACTGATCAGCAGCTGCGTTAATCTTTTTAGTTTCAATTTTAGGCAGCTGAGATGGGTGGAAGCAAAGAACAGGCATGAGCATAGATGGGGACAGACTCTCTTTGCAGTTCTATGGGCGTACATCCAGCAAATCTTGACTGATTGACATCCTGTAGTGTCAGTATGGTACGCTTTACTGGGCCAATGTGTAGTTTATAATGACGGAAGTTTCCTTGGACAAACAATCCATACTGTGAGTACTAAAAGTAAACCTTTTAGAGTTGCATGTTTCTATTTCAGTGTTTGTCTAATAAAAGAGGTCATAGGCAAGCTATCTTAATGGTAATTATGGTAAGGGCTTTGCTGTACTGTGGAATAGTCTTAATTGGCACAGGTGTAGATGGAAAAATAAACATTCCAATTAAATTACTGTCCACATTATCAGAGACAGAAAACTAAATTGAGCTGATAGAGCTGTTCTAATTTTCATAACTCTTTTAAAACTAATTATGGTCTAAAATATTACCGCTTCAGAAAAGAAGATCATATACAGTAAGGATACACGGTCAAGCATTCAAAACTAAAATTGAAACAGTTTGTATCTTAACATGAGTTTGCTTCTCCTACCCATCCTGTTTACTGAAGACTGTAATATAATTTACAAGGATCATGCAATCCACTAAGGTATGAATGTAACAAATGAGAAGATACAATGCCACTTATAAGCCATCTGTTCCAAACTCCTGTAGGAACCATATAATGTCGCCTAATCAGGTCAAATATTGGTATTGTCTAAAGATGGGTCTACAGCCAGATCTTGGATCCGCAAAACCCAAATAATTCTCACTGTTGCATGCAGACCATCTGAAACATCAAAAGCACTTCATTAACCTTTTGAATGTTTAAAATACTAAATCAAGTTTTGTACCTGACGTCCATTTCTCCTATTCCTGTAGCAGTTTTTGGGCCACGTACACCCAGATACATACCGAGGGGCTTCTGAATGCCAAGGGCATCATTCTGCAATGAGATTTTCAGAATCCCTTGGTACTTTAAAAGGTTCCAAGTGGACATAAGGTTTGACTATAAGCATTTCCTTGCATCCCCTGGGCCTGAACACCATACTTATCCAAAATATTTGGCCACAGTTTATTTTATGAAGGGTCAAGTATATCAAGACATTCAAAGGGATACAGTAACTGTTTATTTTGTTCTACCTTGTCAGGAATAGTTGGTAGAGCTGGTAGACAGTGTGGAGACTAATGAAGTGCATGTATACGTAAAAAGGAAATACTGTCAGTTAATTTTCTGAAACATCGTACTGATTAGTGACGTAAAACAAATGACAAATATATTTTATTATGTGAGTGTTTGTGAACATATTGGACATTCAGTGGTGCTATGCCTTTTGGAAGGGATATAAAATGAGAATGTGCCCCTGGTGTTATTTTTGTGCTTATAAATCATTTTGACGTCCTTGATGCAGAAGGGAGGATTATTGGATCAGGTAGTACCTCTCTGTCAATATGCATGCCTGTACTCTCCAACTCTGCAGGGCCTGCTACGGCTTTTTCTTATGACATGCTGTGCAGATTTGTAGCGTAAGCAGAACACCTTGCTAATCTGGTGTTGAAATGGTTTGCATTCTGTTTATGAAGCTCATGGATATGAACAAATATTTCATATATACTGTGTACACAATGTTCATTTAGGAACAAAGATAAACAAATATAATGATATACATATTGGACCTGGGACAGAATTACAAAGTATTTGAGAATTTTTCTGTTAACATGGGCAGGGAAAGTGAGGATGAAATCTTGGTCCAGTTGAGGACAATTGACCTCCGTGTGCTGTGTGTCATTTGCAGCCTCTGTGCAGGTTCTGTATTGATTTTTCCCCTTTCCTCTTTGACTACATGTTAGAGCGCAGAGAGAGGGAAAGAGGGTCAATTTAAAGTGATAACTATGCCACATCCTGTAAAATGTAACGAGATTGTTATGAATGCTCATCTATCTGGGGGGGAAAAAAAGGTTTCAACACTTACTTTATGCTGCTATTAAAAAGGCTTCTTAGTCTGTCTAGACTTCTCTTGCTGTTTACTTACTACTCATGAATTACTGTAAACATTTTTTTATATATAATTTGTATTCCAGCAGTAACGAGAAGCTTCAATTTGGGGTTCTATGGTTGTAGAGTTTGCACAGATGCCAAATGGAAGACAGTCCCTACCTTTAAAGGTCTGTGATATAAAACTAGACACAGTAAATTGGGTCTATAATAAGTGGGACAAAGGACAGCTGTAAACTCATGTACTTAACTAGACTGGTTAATATGGAACATGCTGCCTAATGACTGTCTTGAAAAGCTGTCCTTTTAATCTCCACCTATTTCTCTATTTTAAGAACCCAAATAATCACTCCCTCTTTCCTTTAAAGTCTGTCACATTTAATAAAAATAGTACTTATAAGTATCATTTTTATTATTTGACCAGCACTCTCAATGGTCAAATACTGCTCAGTGGTCATTATATCCTAGAAGGCATATTATTTTTGAATACGTTTTTCTGTTTTTGACCTACTCTTGTCTATAGTGTCATCCATGACCAGTAGATGGCATAGGATGTATCTCTCTCACTCCATTCTTAATTTGTGAAAGTGTCTCCCTCATGAGCTCATCAATAATGAGAATATCTGTATTCATTTCCTTCTGGTCTCATCTGACCAGTTTTATTCTGCTGTCTCCCTGACTTTGTTTCTTCCATCCCACTCCATTAAATTGCCCCTCTCTTTTTCACTAAGAAGATTAAAATCTCATCCCCGCCCAGAAGCACTTCTTGTGGGATGCATTTCAGTAACAGTCCTCTTCCCCATACAGGGTACTTATACTGGAATTAGTTGTCAGCTATGCTGTAGATTTCTAAACAAGACTTTAAGCCTCTAGCTTTTGTTGTTAACTTGGCAGCCATAGTTGGTGTTTTTGTTAACGAGTGGGCTTCTGGAGTCATGTGATTACATAAGAATGGCAGCTTTCATTTTGTTAAAAAGTAGATTTATGTACATTATGATTATGGAGACAAATTTGAAAATATGAACACCAGAAGTGAGGGGACAAATGAAAAGCAAGGAGAAGATGAGTGATTCATAGGGGAGAAAGAAGGTAAGCTAATATGGAAGGAGGAGACATAGTATTTTGTCTGTTTTCTCTTGGAAGAAATTTATAAGAACCTAAGCAGGCAATGAAAAGGAGGCAAGTATCATGGAAGTTTTGAGGAGAGTTGAGGATGGCAAATGTCTTCTCGGATCGTGGGTATGGGGTTCAGTTAAGTTGGAGACACAAGGCCAAATACAGTTCCACTTAATAAGCACTAAAGTGTGGTCCTATCCCAACCCTCCTCAAGTCTCTGAAAAATTCTTAATGCAGAAGATGCAGGGGTCCCCCTGCTTGCTGGGGTCTTTTTTTTGTTGTTGGTTTTTTTTTTTGTCTCGACTCTAAGATGATAACTTATTACAAAAATAGCTATGTGGAATAGGGTCTGGCCCATAGATATTAACCAGGAAGACAAGCAAATTGAGCGAGGAAGGCAAGAACAAAATAGTAGTTGAGGAAGTCAGGCATGTCATGGAGACTTTCTACCACATGAGAACAGGATAGAGAAAGTTGTGTGTTGTGGCTGAGCTATTGCTGGGGTCTGTCAGGGCAAATTTGGTGATAGGAAAGACGTGCAAAGAGTACATGGTGGTGGAGCACAAAGAGGATCAAGGCCTACACAAGTGGAAGATTTGGAAGAGTCTCATGATTTTTGAATACTCTAGGGTTTTCAGGAGTGTTATTCCAGTTATTTACATGTTGGTGTAAATCTAAATTACCTCCTTTATAATCACTAGAGATATCTTGGCATGAAATCTGAGTGAGCGGGGATAATGGCCTGTGTCTACATGATGATGGATGCACCTTGGATATTGTCTTTTGTAATTAAAAAGATACCAGCATCCTTGCTAAACATGTTAGATACTTTCTTTGCTGTAATATAGATTGACATTTTCTACATGATGTTTCTCATTGTAAATGATGAGTTACATGAGTGTAATTGTGTTGGTTTCACCCAGTTTCTTTAAATGTTGCAGTTTGTATACTATTTTTGATCATACAACAGTAATACAGGATTGAGATTTATTGCATACACAATTCTTAATGGATTCTGCTCCACTTCAGCATAGCACAGGTATAGAAAGCCATGTTTGCTTCTGATTGTTAGGCCTGTTATGCATAAGTATGTTGTCTTCAAACTCATAACTGGATCAAGGCAGGAAATTACTTTTTAGCCCACAACAAATATTTTTGGGAATTAAAAAAAATCTTACTTTTTTTTCATTGGGATTAAAGATACCTTTTGAAGGAAGGAGGGGGAAAGAGGGTTATGCAACATTAGAGAATTTCAGTGGTTAGGGTGCTCAGCTGGGATGTGGGAGATTGAGTTTCAAGTTCCTGCTCTAGTGATAATGTACTTAATTCTCCACTGTGAAACATGTCCAAGAAGAGAGAAGAAGTCTCCATTCCAAAATAGCCCAAAGCTACTTGGTTATTTTGGAGTCTCTCTTGTTTTGATCAGATACTTATATGCTGAAATTGAGGGAGCTTTTTCAATCAAAGTTTCTTTGAATCTGGTGCATTCCCATGAAAAGTCATGGTGCCTAGAGTAAAAAGCATCCTTAGCACACAGATTACTATAATGAAACATTAACATGTCTATCTAAAATAAGTTAAACAGCTTGTGACATGGAAGCTGGCACTAGAGACTTAAGGGAAAGTGGTTAGCTGATTAAAAATATTGTGAACTTGGAATGGGTGCAATTACCAACAGCTGCACAAGTGAGCAAGATGGTGGACCAAGGACGCTGGATAAGCCTCTCCAAGGAAAAAGGGTTAATGCGGAGGACCTTTTGCAGTATGTTAATTTTAACAGCAGCAGTTTTACAGGTTAACAACCTTAGAAAAATTGAAGGAGCTCTAGTTCAGGATAGGACTGGCTGGCAAAAAACCAGAGTTCTGCCTTATATATTTGACAACGTGAGGAGTGGGTTGCATTTCAATTAATTGTGAAACACCTTGATACAGAGCCACTGAAATACATTCAGAACTGTCTGTTCATGTGTTATTGATCTGGCCTATTTCAGGTATTTTTCAAAGGGTATATCACAATATTTTTTGTCCTAGTCTTGAAGTCTACTGTACAAGCTTGGCCACTTTTGAATGTCTGTTTCCCCACTGAGTTTGTTTGCTGTGAGCTGTAGAATGGGAAACCCTGATGCAGGCCCCAAAGGTTACCATGCCCAGTGCTATGTAAACTTTGGCGGGGAACACCCAGAGAGACCCTATTCCTGTGAGAGGTGCCATGGGATCTAAGCAAACTGGATCAGAGTCTCCTACTACAATGGCTAAAAAACAGTACAATTACACTGGCTTTACAAGAATAACTCCTGGTTTACCTTAGTGTAGATCTGCATGGTTTTTATCCACATCCCTCCTACAGTAAGCTGCATGTTACTCCGCTGAAGTTGATGGCAATTTCTTGTCTATCCTATGCAATCAATTATCACTTTAAAATGTTTCTAACTTCTCATATTAGAAATAGTTTTCAGACAAATGGTGTGGATTGCTAATAATTCTCCACAGAATTTAACATTTGTTAAAGGAATCAGCTCCTTGACCAAAAGCTTTGGTGAAGGTTTGCCTAGAACAATACAAGTGCTGTGTCCATCAGCATCCCTGGCAGGCAGTAATAAGTACAAAATAAACAAACCTTAGTGGCAATTTCCGAGCTTGGCTTTCAAGCATAAAAAGTACTAGTGTCTAGTAAAAGTATTTGTTGGAAATGAAATTAAATGGGAAGACTGACATAATGACCTGAGAGAGCTGCTTAGAGCAGATTTTAACTCCACTGCCTTCAGTGGCTGCAAATATTCAGCTGTGATGTTGGGGCAGATGAAACATCCCACAAGAATGCTGGGCGTACTTCTGGTCCACTTCCAGGTCCACCGGGGAGCGCACGGGGCCCGCCTCGTGCCCGCCTAGCTCGGTGATCAGCCATGGGAGGACCCAGACCCAGGAGGCACCAGTCGCCAAGCCAGAGGGGCACAGCCTCCACCCCTGCGCACTCCCCGGCGGACCTGGAAGTGGGCCAGAAGTGCTTCTGGTTCACTTCTGGGTCTGCTGCCAAGCCCGGTGAGGAGCCCCCTGCGCTGCTGTGGGATGCTCCATGTGCCCCAGTATCGCAGCATTCACGAGCTGCCTGCTACCTAGGGGTATATAGAAAATCCATTTAAAGCTGTGTCTATGGCCGAATTTCTGAATCTTTCCAAATTGATTTGGAGGGCTCTGATTCGATTCAGAGTGATTAAAGGGTCCTCTGATTTGATTCGGAGATCTGGCCACCAAATTGGGCTGAATCTCTGCCAAATCAAATCGGGGACCAAAGCTCTGTATATCCTTTTTTAGCATCAGTGGCATAGCACAAGCAAGAAAATCAGATCATGAAACTCAAAAGGGGTAAAAGAATCGTAAGTGAAAGAAAAAAACAACAACAACATGGTGGTAGAAGAAGGTTGTTGAGTTGACCTTTGCTATTCCCTGCATATATAACACGCATGCACAAATGAGGTGAGGATTTACCTGTTGTCCTACAACTCTTACGTTACAGCAGTCCATTTCATTACACATCTATCATTTCTTAACATTTTAATAAATAGATTTGCCCTTTGAGAAAATATTACCATTTTGTAAAGAACCAGCAGTATGGTAACTTCCTTTAGTATGTGTTATTCTAAAGGAGATAGCTTGGTGGACAGAGGAATGTTATTGGTTTATTTTAGCTTTCTAGCAACAGGCTAGTAATCTCAGCAAAAGATTCACAAAAGATATGGATCTTGACAAGAAAAGTGCTGGTTGGAGAGTCTGTAATTGTATCTCCTCTAATTTTTGGCCTTTTCCATTCAGATTATGTAAATATTTTGAGTGTCCTTATTGAGCCAAACTTTTAAAAAATATTTTCTGTCTCCACATGATATTAAATGCTCCCAATCAGATTTCAAATGCTTCAGCAAATATCACATTCTTATTTCAGCTTTTATATACTTGGTTTTGATTGTACAAAATTAGATGAGACCCTTTTTTTAGTCTTATAATAGTTTATATAAACCTAGTGGTAATATGCCAGCTGTTGGCAATAGTTTGCTTAATTGATGGGAGACATTTCTTTTGTGTGGCTCTGCTGTATTTTAAGCAGGGGAATTGAATTCTCCTGCCCTCCCCTGAAATGTTATTGCTTAGGAGGTAACAGATATAGTGAACCCCTTAACACACAATAATGTGGTGTATATTAAAAACAGATGAGAGGATCTGGCAGTTCATTATAATAGCAACGCTGCTATTAAAGCCCTGCACCACTATGCCTGAAACCTGTCGGGCTTTCCTCATGCTCGCATGCATGTGTCAGGACAGGTGCTAATGAGGGTGGCCATTTATTTAATGCCCCGCTCTCAGAGCTGGAGGTGGCACTTCAATTTCTTAGCAGCCAGCTGGGGAAGAACACCTCTCTGCTGAGCTGCCTTGCCAGGAAGAACTTGGAGGTATGGGCTGGGGCTATATGGGGAAGAGGAGGCCCCACATCATCCTGGGCATGGCCTAAAACTGCACCTGCCAGCGTAGGGAGGCCTGGGTAGGACTGCTGGTGGTGCTGCAGCTCCAGGAAATGCCAGGACTGTGAACCTCCCTGGTGAAAGGCAGGTAGGAACAGGACGCACCTGATAACCTCCAGCCTCTGCACAGTTCTGGCTGGGGAAAGCCCAGACCTGTAACATCTTTGAGAGGCCTGAAGCTTACTGATTGTAGTGGAGTTGGGGGTGAGAACGGGCTACCATTCCATCCCTGAAGTTTTCACCCCGCTGTGCTTTAACACGCACACAGTCGCACGTCACAACGTTTGCTTGTCAGCAGTTTGAGGTGCAGTTTCCCAGAAATTGCTGAAACGATCTCCTTGAAATCTGGCAGGCTTCATGGTGTCAGAAGGGGTTACCATGCCTGCTGTTTGCACCCCACTCTGCCTTCACACTCACATGACATGAGTTTTGCTTTGAACAGTTTGAGGTTCAGTTTCCTAGAAACCCCTGCACCTATCTCCTTGAACCTTGGCAGGCTTCATTGCCTTCGAAGGGGCCAGCATCCCTGCAAGTTTCAGCCGAACCAGATAAGAATGACAAAGTTATAGGCAGTTTTGTGATTCCCCATTATAACCTATGGCTGAAACAATGAAACATTGTTGGAATTCTGAAACAGTTTCAGATGGAACAAAACGAAACACTGAAACGAATCATTGTTCCTCCAAAATGCCAAATCTGAAACAAAACACAGGTATTTTGCACTGCCCTAATACACATGTATCAGTTGAACATGATGTTTTATTGATATATTTACCATTTTAAAGCGATTTGGAAGCCTACCAGTGTCTCAACTTCAATAATACAATAAATTGTAAATACCTATACATTTTGGTGTTTGAGTTTTGGTTATTTATCATGAAAAATCAGGATCCCCCTGCCCTTTTCACTTAGCAGGATGCAGGTGGTTCTGAGCAGTCCTGCTTTGTGGTGCTGAGCAGCTCTGATATACTGGTGCTGTGTCCATGTCATTGACCCTCATACCTGACCCCCAGCCCTGCCAGAGGGGGCCCCCAGCTGCCAAGGCTATGGGACCAGGAACCTAGGATCACAGCCTCCTGCTCCCTGTAGCAGCACCCAAGCACTGGCTGCCACGTGTGGGAGGTGGTAGCTGCTGCAAGGGAGCAGAGTATGGAGCCCTGGCTCCCCCTCCCCCTTGGGCAGCATGACTCATTGGGCGGGGGGGACACTGCAGTGCTGCCCACTGCCAGCTTAGGGCTCCCCACCCTGCTACCCTCCTCCCAGTGCCTATATGGCCCAGTGGGCAGGACCTAGTGTGGCAGGGCAGGGCAGAGCAGGGCTGGGTAGGGAAGCTCATTGCTTCCAGTGGGAGCTTCCTGCCACCATAGCAAGATACCCCTTGCCTGCCCAGCAGCAGAGAGGAGCACAAGTCTGTGGTGTCACCTCTGCTGCTGTCAGGTGAGTGGGGGCACCTCACCCTGTGCACAAATCTGGGGGGCATATACCCCCCCTCATACCCCTGGCAGGAATGCGCTCAGCAGCAGAGAGTCAGCCTCACTGCTGCCCCCTGGATGGGCTGCCCATAGGCCCATTCCATAGGCAGTGAGTAAGGGGAGCACAGGGGGGGCACATGTCCCTCCTGAGATCACTGGTGCTTCCCCTAACAGCGAGTGCTGTGGCTGGTAGGGGGGCATGGAGAGCGTTAGCGTGCCCTCTCCCCCCAATACAATTCTGCCGCTGTGTTGCCAGCATGCTCGGTGCCTGGCCTCTGGGGGACCCCCACAGATTTTGGAGGCACCAGTCACTTATGCCTCTTCCTGCTCCCCCTGGGCTCTGTGGTCACTTGTTACCCCAACCCCCATGCACTGCCCATACTGGGCAGCAACCCCAGCCCTAGCTCTGCCGAATTCACTCCTCTCCCTCTGGAGGCCTCAGTTCCCCTTCCCACCAGACTTACTTGCAGGGAACTGCTCTTCAGGTTGCCTGTCAGCCATGTGCATGTGTGTGAGCGCACATATGCACATGGTGCCCCCTGCCTGACCACCCTCCTCCCGCTCCCCACAGCTTCTTGCAGGCTGGAACTCTGCCAGCCTCCAAGGGGAAACCCACAGTTTCCTGCAATTTTTCTTCTTTAAAAGAGAAAATCCAGGGTTTTCTCTTCAAAATGAAAAAAATCCAGGTTTTTCTCTTTAAAATGAGAAAATCTGGGTTTTACCACATTTTTTCATGGCAAACAGAAAATGTGGATCCCTGATTATTACAATCTACCTGCACTTTACTGGTAATAGTGACCCTTCCTTTTTGAATGATCTTGTGCTTCCACTAATTAGATTTCACTAATTAGGTACTATTGCTCTTCTTTTGTCTTGTAGCCACTTCTGATAATATATTTTTGTTCCTCTTTTACAGCCCTCCTCCATCGTTTAAGCAGTATATTTTATTTACACATTACATGTTTTTATTGGGTCTACTCTTTGGCTTAAGCTGTTTTTCCCCACATCTGAAGACGGGTGCCTTGTACCGGAAATCTTGTCAAACTTCTCTCCCAACAATATAGTTGGTTCAGAAACAGATGCACAAAAAATCCTTGCCTCTTAGGCATCATGTTATTTGTGCTCTGGTGGGTGAAATATGCTGCTTCACTGAGTTTCCAAAACTTATATATCATGTTTATCAAAACTGCTGTTAATGCTATGGAGGTTATGGACAAATGTAATGCTTAGGACATTCTAAATACACTATAAACCCCAAGAGTCTAGACCCGCATGCCACTTGAGACACAGTTTAAACTTCCTGGAATGTTCAAAAGCACACTGGGAACGTCAAGTACTATTTTGAGCCATTCCTCCATGAGCCAGTTCCATGTTATGTGAGGACACATAGCGTTCCATGCCTTGTATCTGTTCAGTCCTCTAGGCATCCCAAACTGCAGTGCTCCTCTCTACCCTGTTGTCTCCCCACCTCAACTTCCTCACCAACACATGCAGGGTAATGGGCTGCTCTGGAATGCAACCAGGATTCTGCTGTGCAAACCACATACCCGTCTACATTGGGCAAGCAAAGTTTCCATGTCAGTTTGTCTTCTGTTAGAGACCCTCTCTGGGGTTCACAAGCTCATTTAGGATAGTTTTGAGAGTGAAAGAGCTGAGAACTACAAGCAGCTGGTCTCACGTCCCTGTCCCCTAGCTCCTGGCTGATGGTCTGGATACTCTTCCATCTCCTGGTGGTGTTTCGGGAGCAGTGCTCTCTCTGAAAGGTGACGGTTCTACTTAGAATACTTAGCAGTATATGTGCAGCATATTTATCTCCATACTTATGTCTGGAGATAAATGTGAAATGGTTCCCAATTAGTGACAGTCTCAGAATGGGTTAAATATTATGTCTGTCCAGACACTAAGTGCCAGAGAGCCTGCCTCTCTGACTTCTTCATGCCATTTTTTATTCTACAGTAGGAGATGGGAGGAAAAAAACATTTTTCTATTGCATTCCCAAATGCTTCCTTTTCTTGTCATGCTACTCAGATATTTGGGAAACTGGTGTTGCTCTTCTATACTTCTTGGCATTTTGTTGTCTGGGGGATGTTTAAGTATTACACAATGAACTGAGGCAGATTTTTAGGTGATTGCACTTGCATTCCAGGTGTAAGTCCTCACAGAGCTGTATTTCAATGAATGCTATTGGAAGCAAGCATTCAGTTCCTTCCCGGAGTTCCTTTTGTTTCTGTATCTTTCCCCTGCTATTACTCTTTCCCACTGATGATCACGTAATAGTTGTTGAAGCTGCAGTGTCTCCTTCTCAAGACCATGCAACCTTTGTTTTGCTCACCGCAGGGCTCTACATCTTCATTAAGTGTCACGGCGGGGTCCTACAGGAGGACCGTGATCTCCTGAAGGCCCTTTACCCGTGCCAAATCCGGTCCAAGGCACTCTCAAATTCTTGCCTGCCACATCTTTGCTGTTAAGTATATATGGGAGGCTGCCTTTATACTGCCCTGGTCACTGTGTATTGAGGACCTCTGTCCCCCGTGATCTCTCAACCCCATGGAGGTATCTCCCTGTGTAATGGGTGCCTTCCAGGCACCCTGGCCTTAAGGCCTCGCGTGGCTCCTACCAGCCCCTAGCACCATGCCCCAAGCCTCGCTGATGTCCCAGATGTTGGATTGTCAAACGCATATCTGCTCTCTCTCGCCTTCTATAACAGTGCCCCTCCTGGGCTCTCTCCATGCCCTCTCCTAGGGCTTCTTACTCAATAGCGCCCCCTTCTCTGGGGCTTCTCGTCAGTGCCCCTCTCCCTAGGGCTTCTCTTAGCGAGCCACCGGTCTTCTTGGCCCACCGCACGGCTACCCTCTAAGGCCAGGCGTACTGTGCTGCTATCCCCTTTTGGATTGGGGACCACCGCAGCACTTGTCCTTATCTAGGAGGCACTATGCTGCTAACCTGTCTCTCCCGGGGTCTACCGCAGCATCCAGCCTCTGACCAGTCTCGCAGTGCCCATCCTGGGCTTCTCACAATGGTGTCCCCTGTCTAGGGCTTCTCCACGTATCGCCCCTCGTGGGCCTGGGGTCTCCACACCCTGTGTTGCTGTGCCCTCGCTGGTGCTGGATCGCGCCCTCTGAGTGCCAGGGCCCCACACCCTGTGGGTCCCTATGAGGCCTCCTCCTTCCCCTAATATCCTCACCCAAACCACCGGTCTACAAACATCAACAAAGTAAACACAAGCCTCTGGCTATAACTGAAAACATAAGGCATCTGGCCACAACCACAGAAGCCTCCTGGCTATACCTTAGCCTCTGGAGCGCTCATGAGCTGCCCTCACATTTTCTCTCCTGGAGTTCCTGCCCCTCCGGCTGCTAGCAGGGAACTGCCAGCCTGACTCTGACTCTGGGCTTTATACAAGACAGGCCCTGCCCCTTAGGGTCAGCTGACTCTCATTAGTTGCCTCGGCAACCCTCAGCTATGCTCATTACCTCTGCTGGGGCTTTTCCCCAGCAGTTTTCCTCTCACTAGGAGCGGGGCAGGGAGATGCACCGGGACATTAAGTTTTTCTGGGTTGTTCCCTGCTGATAAGGTGATCGTGGAGACCTTAGAAGGAGTTGAAAATCAAAGCTTTGAATTGCCATCTCTTTTTTCACTTATTGAAGCTTGCTAGTGTGCTAGATCACTGACTAGTATATCCAATACATTCCCAACAGCAACAGGATTTCTCTCTCTTTAAGCTTGAGTTCTATTTATCCAAATTGGAACAGTTCAACATAAATGTATAGGTCCTTGCCTTTGATTCAATTTGGGTTGTCATCCAGGAAACTCCCCACAGGTTGGCAACCCCAGAGCTCCTCCCTGTGTTGAAAAACTCAGGTAACATTTTCCTTTAAGTCTCTCTCCTTAATCTTCTTTAGTGAATACAAGCTTGCTATTAGGCCTAATTCATGTTCACGTGTTCCCATTGGCTAAGTACAGACAGTCAAAAAGCCTAAGACTGAATTGATTCAATCTTTGCAGCATAGATTGAACTGATAAGCAAATGAACAGACATTCACTTTTAGTTCTGGAAATGCAGCTACATGTCTGCAGTGGTCCAGGCAAGAAGCCAGAGGGCACTAGAGTACATTTCCTGGCTCAGCTGGAGTAGACAGCTTGGGCCAAAGTCAGCCTGTCCATCCTGGGGAGGGCATGTTGCAAGGGACATGGAAAGTATCCTGGGATGCTGGGGGACTATGAGTTAACTTGAATCTATGGGAGGAGCTGGGAGAGAAGTTCAATAAACCAAAACAGTTAAGTCTGGTACTATATCCATCCAGGTTTATCTTAAACTAGACTCAGTCATTTTGAAAGTGGTTTCAATGCACTGAACTCCTGTTGTGGTACAGAGTTGAACTGGTTTCTGATCGCTTGTATTGGTTTATGTGTAATTTATGTTCCTAGCCATTTTGTGAATTTTGGGCATCGTATGTTTGCCAGAAGAAGTGGACTGTACTTGGCACAAGTGGGCTGTGCCTAAAGCCTTTTACAGGGCCAGCTCAGCTCATCTTTGAAAAGATCACTTAAGCTACTGACTTCCATTAATTCCAGTACTTACCTGTGCATTTTTTCTCATGTTGAGGGTTAGATTTAGAGATATTCATTGCATGAATATTAGGCTATGAAGAGATGTTACATTTGTCCCTGATGAATTTGTGCCTGTGTCTGTCCTAGAACAAAAATATCCTGGGATTGGCATGTATACACACAACCCTTCTAATCCAGGTTTAGTGAGCAACTGAACACCATGTCACTTTTCTGCTACTGATTTAGTGATGCAATCCCTGTTCAGAAGTACTTTCCAATCTCCCAAGATAAACTGTTGTTACGTCTTACCCAGGAAACTTTTCTGGAATTTAATTAAGAGACACATACATAGATATGCATGCACTTGTACTTTGTTCCAGGATAAACCATTTTATCCTGGGAATGATTCAATGTCTGTTTGCAGCTTTGCTTTTTCTTCCCTTGGTTTCATCTCTCTTGATGAAGTAAACCTTAAAAATGGGGCTCTGAGATGTGAGCTGGATTTGGGGTCATCTTATTTTAATGCAGTTAAGTGCGTGTGGGTAATGGTGGTGAGGCCGGACCTAAGACAGAAAGATTTGTGAAGACTCATACAATCTAACTCCCTCCTTGCTACTGATAGAGATATGAAAGATTGGGAGAAAGGAGGAATGAAAATTGTATGTACCTACTGAAAAGGCAGCTTATGGTTCTTAGCGCTCGTCTCACTTTTTTGTGAGAACTGAACTGGCATTCAGTTTTGTAGTGAGTTAAAAAAAAAAAACAACCAAATCCAAAATTACAGCAAAGTTTATTTCTATTCATTTTTGTAGACTTTTCTAGTGGGAGGAAAAGAAAACAGAAAGGGAAAGTAAATCTATTTAGACATTGGTTTTGAGTCTTATAATTCTCCCCCTCTGTTTGTTTCCTTCCTGTCTGTTGTTGATAATAATAATAAAATCAAAATCCAGGGTCTAGGGGTTTTTTCATCTCTTGTAAACTGATAGTACCGAAATATAAAATGGATCATTTTCTTTGATCTGTTTTCATTTAATACTATAGTACTACGAAACCAGGAGAATAATTAATAAGTGGGCACACGACTCCAATCTGAATTGTAACCTGTTTTTATGAATAAATACTTAAGGTCCATAAGCAGTTGTTTAACTTGCACTATAAAATTAGTATTGTTGAAGTGAACAGAACAACTTGTGCGTATAATGTTAAGCACATACTTAAATGCTTTCAGATGAACATAAATCTTTGGTGCTGCTAGAAAAAATGGTTTAAAACAGTGGTTCTCAGCCTTTTGTAGACTCAAGACATTTTTCTACAACTTTTCTGATTTTAACTGCACCCCCTCTCAAAAATTATTTTATTTCAGTGCTTAGCTTGTTACATCCTGTGGCACCCTTAAAAGGACCTCCTGGAGTACCAGGGTGGTAGCATGGCAGTGGGTGGTGCACGGCGCTCAGTACTGCCAGGGGCTGCTTCACAGGGAAGGTTGGGAATGAGACAATAGACCCCTGAAGGAGGCACCTGTCCCTGCAGGAATGAAAAGGGCAGAGGTGACAGCGTCATCTGGAGGTGCACAGGCTGGTGCCACATGATGGCAGCTGAAACAGGACGCTGCCGTGTCCCGTTCTTTCTCTTCTCTGCCCCCTCCCTGCCCCTAGTCTGCACCTGAAGGGGTGAGTACAACCCCTGGGTCTGGGGCTACTCCTCTGCAGACTTGTCTGCTAGTGACTGGAACTACCTGTTCCTGTCAGCTCCAGGAGCATGTGAGCACTGGAGGGGAAGAACTGGGGTACGAGACCACCTACCTGCCTGCCCATGGCCGAGCGCGCCGCTCGGAGCAGGAGGCAGGCCATGCAGAGACTGCCGAGCATGGGGGGCAAGAGCGGGAGCTCCTGGAGGAGCAGCTGGGGGTCTCGGTTAGCTGTGGGATGTTGGGGTGCATAAGTGAGTGAGTGCTTACTTGGTAGCCCAGAGGCCATTGCGCCCTTAAAAGGATCTTACAAACCCTCATTGAAAATTATCAACCTAATGTACTGTTCAAAGTTAACTTGCTAACAATTCCCAATAAATGAATAGTATTAGCTTGCCATTATTTATCAACAACATGTTAAATTACCGTGTCATCGTTCGCAGTTGTTTAATTTGTTAGGTATTGTAAAAGATGCTTGCTGTTTGCGTGATTTACGTTGGGAGAGGGGTTTGTTTTGGGGACTAGCAAACAGTGTGTACAATATTAAAAAACCAAACCAAACCCTTATAACAAATCTGTACAAAAGCATTCTGCGACGATGAAAATGTTTATTATTTGCTAACTTGTATGCCTCTGTTCTTCAGGCTTCTAGCTGGGATTATAAATAGAAATATACAAAACTGTGAGAGGCTGTTTCTGTTTTTGTTCACAGCCAGACTGGAAGCAAGAAGTGCCAGAAATTAGGGCCAGCCAGAGAGCACCATTCCTTTTGCAAAAAAAGTTTGAGGTTTCTAAACTTGTTTGCGTTTTGATACGGAACGAAACCAAGCCCTTCTCATTCTCCTCTCTGCCCTCCACCTCAAGAAAGGCAGGCTTGCTCAAATAGTTGAAAATCTGCTGGTCAAGCATTCAAACAGGATGCAGGAGACCCAGGTACAGAACAGGGGCTTTGAACCTGCACGCTGGTGAGTGCCCTGTCAGTGTCTCTGTCTATCACCTAATGACTTTAATTATCCATATTAGAATAGCTACAAAAAGAAAACTTACGAGGGGGAGTGACTCAGTATGTTTTTTCACATACCTAGCCTACTCTAATCATCAGAGCTATTGAGGTGGGACATGCCTGCTTGCTTTCTTGTTTTTACCAAAACGTCTATCCAGAAACTTCCCGACAAAACTTTCTTCTGAACTAATATGTTTTTGTAAACGTATCTGTTTGGACAAAACCAGCATTTGTCATTTAAAGTTGTTTGACCATTTCTACCAGAAATGCTCTGCCAAGTTCTTATCCAGAACGTTTCTTCTGTACATCTCAAAGCACTTTACAAAGGAAGTTACTATCATTATTCACATTTTACTGATGGGGAAACCATTCCTGTGTTCAGTTATGAGAGGAAGCAATACTGAACATTCAGAGCTGTTATTTTTGGGTCCAGTATAAAATGACTGTGACCATAACCACTACCTCGGTGTGCCTCATCTTTACCTCTAAAATATACATAACAGTGCATACCTATCCCACAAGCATGCTGTGAGGCTTAGTACTTTAAAAAAAGGACTTTAAGATCATTATGTGCTGCTGTTTGACAAATGTGAAATACAGTGTTCGATTAACTAATCCCCATGATCTGCAGTTCTCAGCTGGGGTGATGCAGTACCCTGGAGTGGCGCGAGTTCCTTTTAAGGGTGAGCCCTGCTCTTCTAGATGCAAGTGCCCTGCCATGCCTCTGTTTTCAGGAGATGCCGTGTGCGGCCAGACTGGGAAGTGGCTGTAGAAAAAGGGGGCACGCCACCACAGCCCAGCTTGACAGAAGGTCCACTCGGAGGCTTGACTCATGCTCTCCACTCAAGTGGAGAGGGGTGGGGGAAAGCCTCCAAGGGCCTTCCCCTGCTCCCTGCTAGGTACACCCTTGCTGGGATCAGTGCAGGTCAAGGTGGGGAGTTTAAACCCTTCCCCATACTCAGCCCGCGAGGTCAAGGCCTTGCCACATGCCCCCTTTCCACTCAAGCAGGGAGGTGGGGGGGACAGCCTCCCATGGCTTCCCCCATCCCACTCCTCCCCACCCCCTGCCAGGCAAACCCTGCCTGGGGATAGGGTGGGCCAGCATGGAAGTTTAAACCCCTCTCCCCATCATACTCAGCTAGCTAGGCTGGGTTGGGGCCTGGCCATTCTTCCCCTCCACTTGAGCAGGGAGGTGGGTAAAAGGCTCCAAAGACTTTCCTCACAGCTCCCCTCCCTTCCCTTCGGCAGTGGCCAGCAGGCTGGGAGGCATGCTTTCTCGCCTCCCACAGCTACTGGTATGAGGCACTGTAGGGGTCTGAATGCCTTTCCAGTTTCAAACGTGAATATCTGTTCACTTGCTAATCGGTTCAATCTATTCAGCCTGGACTAACCAGCAAAGATTGAATTGATTCAACCTCATGCTTTTTGACTGTCTGGACTTAGCCTATATGCATACATTTAAAAAAACCCTTTCCTTCTCTTTCCTGCATATACCCTTCCAATCCAAGGTGGTTACTACAGTTCATGAGCTCTGTACAAAGTGACGTGGTCCTAGCAAATGCAACTGTTTCCAACATGAATTTTAGCAGGAGCTAAAACTGAAGGGATTAGCTGACCGTCAATGACAGAGAGAGAAAGAGACTGTTTTCAGTACTTGGCGGTTCCTCTTTCTTAGGCTAGCTTCTACTGTGGGGGATTCCTTTTTTCCTTTTTCTTTTTAATAAGATTTTTTTAATAAAAGCCTCTCAACAGAATCCTTTCTGGTTCTTATTGATTGCACCATGTCATTGTAAATGCTCTTTTTTTGTCATCATCCATTTTACCACTAGATGATACTAAGGAGGGTAATTCCTTAGATGGGTTAGCTCCATTAATCAATCTACTCATAATTGTTATGTCTTTTGGCACAATGATAATCCCATTTTGGTTTCGCCAGGGATTAGCAATGTTGCAGCCCAGCTGACTCCTGCAAAATGGCTCCCATGTTGACAGAGACATTTCCCTCCTTACTATGCATGTATTTTGGGAACCTTTGGTGGATCACAAATAGCTGGCAAAATGAGACCTCTACAATTGATAAATTAGTGACATTTTTTCTACCACTAAAATAAAATGCTGTAACTCAATATACAAAAGGGATAGCAGTTAGAACTATCAATTTTCAGAAGAAAACCTCCATTTAAGAACTAATACATTTAGGATACTGATTTCATGACTAACTGCAATAATATAATATGGCGCCTAGGAATAGGGAGCTGTAACAGGGCCCCGGTACTAGGGAGGGAACAGTCAGAGAAAGGCACAGCCCCTTAGGAGGACCATGGGGTGTATATTAACAAGACGCTGTTGCCAAGCTCCAGCACCCCATGAAGAACAGCTGCTAGGCTCTAGGGCTGATCAAGAGCCAGAGATGGGCACCAAGATGCTATAGTTGTTTCGAAGTTGTCTCTGGTTCTGGAGTTATGGTTAAACTATGGACCTAGGAAGCTGCAGGACTCCAGGCAGTTATCAACACGCACTTAGTTGGAGAATGACCATAGCTAATTTGAGGACTGTGCTAATGAGAAACATGAGAGCGCTCTGGCAGCCTGCCGGGAGAGGCAGTTCAGGTATCTAAAGGAGTAGGGGCCAAGTGCTTTCTAAGCCCAGCTTTGCTGAGCAGGAAGTTCTGCCCCGGAGAGAAGCACTTTGTGTTGCATGGTTGTTTACATTAATGTTTAAATCTGCACATCTTGGGGGAATGGCTAGGGGGGTGGAAAAGGCCACTGAGGTGCTGTAGATTGGTTTGTTTTACTATTGAGGACTTCAAACTGTGAGAGAGGAGCCTGAATTCTGCAGGGCTGTAGCCGGGCCCCAGGGCTGTAGGCAAACGCTGTGATGCTGAGAAGGTTGTGAGGAGGTGCCTGAGAGCACAGAAGGCTGGGAGGAGGAAATCAGCTAGACCTGTGGACTCCTTTAGGGTTGCCACAAGGCCCAAAATGAGAGAGAGAGAGAGAGGGAAGCAGAGGAACTTCCACAGCAGAGAAGAGATTTCAGACCAGCAACCTGGTTAACCAAAGACAGTCTCCTTCGCTTCCCATTCATAATATTGAAGTGTGGCAAGTGAGCTTGGAGAGTACAAGTCTGGGTGGGTGGCCAGGGGGCAACAGATTGCCTGAGGCATCTGAGGCTTGCTACAGAAACTATTGGCCTTTTAAGGAAATAGCCCTCCTAATATTTGGACTTTTTCATAAAAATTGAGACACACATACATAATTGAGAATACAGAAGCTGCATTTTAGTCCTGCTAAACACCTGAAGCAATTTAAGACCATGAAACGTTGCATGTAATGAGGAAGTAACTGGTGCTATCGAAAACTTTACATGGAACTTTAAAATACAGACCCTTTTCTTTGTTGGGTGGTTATCAGTCTATTTAGGTGTGTGTGTATATATAGCAAAGATAGATTGCTAGATATTCTCCAATAGAAGGGAGTGTGGGCTGGGTGGGGAAGCAATAAATTAAATGAGATACCAATCATATCTCCATCAACAAGTGCATGACTTGTGATTCATAAAAGTCTGCCATATACTAGAATGCATTCTTTGGAGTTTTGTTTAACAATTAAACAGAACAGCCAACCCTTGGTAGCTGCAACTTCTTGATTTTTGAAGGGACGTTTTATAAATAAAACAGATTTTCAAGCAAATCCTTTTTAGGATCGGCTACTGCTTTAGTAGAATGTTATTTTTGAAAGCAGACAAGGTTCCTTGGGTGAATCTGATATCTTTTATTAGACCAACCCAAATAGTTGGCGAATGGTTATTAAGCAAGCTTTCAGGTTCAAAAAACCTTCGTCAGGCTAAGGAAGTTTCAGCAGCCAGTGCTCTTCCTGGCTGGAATGAAAGCAAGCACTTAATGTTTGGTAGACGGACAAGGCTTCTGCAAGTAAAGAAAAATAAAGAAGCCAGGTCTGAATTTGCAAGGAAGATCACACACCAACTGCTGAAGCTTCTTTAGCCTGATGAAGGGTTTTTGAACCTGAAAGCTTGCTTAATAACTATTCTCCAGCCATTTGGATTGGTCTAATAAAAGATACCAAATTCACCCAAGGAACCTTGTCTGCCAAGTCAGAATTAGGCACCCTGTGGAAACAAATGTATAGAAGTAAGGATCTGTGCCAAATCAAAAGCACGTTTTAAAAAGTCTGTGTTTTAGATGGTAAAATATATATAGCATAGTAGGCATTGGAGTAAACCATCCTATTTTAGCTTCCGGCAAATTGGAGGAATTTGAATTTGAACTTCACTTGGAGCACTTTCAGAGCCCTACAGATAGTATGAGGTAAATATTAAACAAGAAAAAGTACCGTGCACACCACAGTATGACCTAATCGATGCTTAGGGAGAAAGGAAAAACAAAGGACAGTCCCCCTATCCTTTCCCCATCACATAGAATATTTTCACATAATTGCACTCAATATTCAAGTTGTTTTAGAGCACCTTATGGTAAGTAAACTTACAGTTCTGTTTTAGAAGTGGTATTCCTCCGTATATATAACATATGTATTTACCAATGTCAGAAAACCCGAAATTGTGAAATCTCTTCTGCTCAAAGGGGTTACTAAAGAGACTATGGTAATGATGGGCTGCTGAAGCTTGGGATTTTAGAGGAACTGTCAGGCACACTGTATTCATCCTTAGGCCTGAGGAAGAAGTTGACACATTTTGAGCTAAGTAACAGATAGAACAATAGCCCCTGTAAAACTCCATATGTAAATAAAAATAGTTTGATTAAGGAAATAGAGCACAAAGAGATGTTATTTGCATTAACTAAAAAAGGAGGGAGATGCAGTAGGAAAGATAATCTGATAACTGAAAGAACAAGCCCATTCAAGAGGGAAAATGGTTTTTAGAATGCAGATATCGGGCAGTAGGTTATAATAACCCATAAAGTCAATGTTTCTGTTTAGTTTGTGATGTTTGGTGTCCAGCGAAGTTATGGATTTTTGTTCCCAGGCCCATCTTCTGAGGGTGTATTACAAATTTCCCTCGAACCATGAGGGTTATGAAGTTGGGAAATGAATGGCTGTTCTGTGAAAAGTGTTCTCCTGATGTGTTTGTGTGTTTCGGTCCATTTCATTGTCTCTGCTTGTACACTAATGCCAGGAGCATGGGGAACAAGCAGGAGGAGCTAGCCCTCCTACTCTCCAGTGGGCATTACAATGTAGTCGAGATTACAGAGACCTGGTGGGACTCCTCACATGATTGGAATGTAGCTATAGAGGACTACACCCTGCACAGAAGGGACCGAGTAGGGAAGAAAGGTGGAAGTTTGTCTTTCTACGTGAGGGAGCAGTACACCTTCTTGAAGGCCAACGTTGGCTCCAAAGAAGAGCAGCTCAAAACACTCCGAGTCAAACTACGGGGGGATGGAGGGGTCGCTGCAGTGGGAGAGAGCTAACTGTAGGATTTGTGTATACTACAGACCACAACCGAGGGGAGAAGCTTAATCTGGAGTTCTCTCAAGAACTGGCAGAGGCCGCACACACACAGGACATGCTTCAGCTACACAGACATCTCTTGGGAGGAACACTTGGCTAAGTCACTTGGCTTGGTTGTGTTGCTTCCTGACCTGTATTGAAGAGCTCTACCTGGCTCAGGAAGTGCATGGGCCAACTAGAGGTAATGCTGTCCGAGACTTGGTCTTGGCCAAAGGAGACAATATGGCGAGTGACTTGAATATAGAGGGTAGCCTGGGCAACAGCGACCATGAACCTATCATGTTCACTGTCTATCACAAGGCAGGCAAATCAGCTAGCAGGGTTGAAGTTCTGGACTTCAAAGAAGTCAATTTCAACAGGATTAGGCCAATAGCAGGGGAAGTGCTGTGGGACCAGGGACTGAAGGTGAAAGGAATGCATGAAGAATGGTCGTTCTTCAAGGACACGATCCTTGAAGCACAAAAAAAGTCCATTCCCATGAAGAGGAAAGGTAACAGAAGGGCTAGTAAGCCTTCTTGGTTTAATGGGATTATCATGGTCCTCTCAAAAAAGAAGAAAAAGGTGTACAAATAGTGGAAGCTTGGGACATTCCCCAAGGATGACTATACAACAATGGCCCACACTTGTAGAGAGCAGATTAGAAGGCTAAGATGGCAACTGAATTGAAACTAGCAACAGAAATCAAGGACAAAAACAAGTCCTTCTTTAGGTATATAGGGAACAGGAGGAAAACAAAGCATGGGTCCATTGCTTAACAACTCGGGACAGCTGGTTACTGACACTCAGGAATGGCTACTTTGCTGAATGACTTCTTAGTCTGGTGAAATACCAAAGCAAAGTGGAAAATCATACTAGATAAGATTCAGAATGGGCATGGTGGGGATGACCGCATTCATACTCTTGATGTTGAGCTGGTATGTGATCAGTTAGAAAAGTTAGACATTTATAAGTCATCAGGGCTGGATGAACTTCATCTGAGAGTGCTGAAGGAGCTGGTCAAAGTTATCACGGGGCCTCTGGTGAAACTCTTCCAAAACTTGTGGCACTCAGGGGAGGTCCCTGAAGACTGTGCCAATGTGCCCATATTCAAGAAGGGGAGGAGAGAGGATCCGGGCAACTATAGGCCAATTAGCCTAACTTCTATTCCAGGGAAAATCCTGGAAAAATTCATAAGGAGTCTATGTGCAATAGGTTTGCAGAAGGTAGGATTCTGAATGACGGCCAGCATGGCTTCATTGTGGGCAGGCCTTGTCTTACCAATCTCATTGCTTTCTATGACCAGATAACGCACCACCTGGCTAAGAGAGAGGAGGTCAGCACTGGATATCTAGACTTCCAAAAGGCCTTTGATCTGGTATCCCATGATGCTTTCATGGGAAAATTGGAGGATTAACTGCTCGACAGTTAGGTGGGTAGCAAGCTGGCTGCCGGGTTGGACTCGGAGTTCTAATGAACGGATCTGTGTCGTCCTGGTGAGAAGTGGCCAGTGGTGTCCCTCAGGGGTCGGTGCTTGGTCCCGTGCTTTTCAACATCTTTATCAATGATTTGGATGTGGAGGTAAAGAGCTCACTGACCAAGTTTGTGGATGACACCAAGTTATGGGGGAGCGTGGTCATGCTTGAAAATAGGCTGCAGATACAGCCAGACTTAGACAGGCTGGCAAGCTGGGTGGATTGGAACCAGATGAAGTTCAGCACTGAGAAGTATAAAGTGCTCCATGTGGGGACAAACAATCCCCAACATACTTACAGACTCAGTAATAGGGGTAATAATAGACAACACTGTGAACATGAGCTGTCAGTGCAATGCTGTAGCCAGCAGGGCATACAGTACTCTGGCATGCATCAACTGATACATGTCAAGCAAAACCAAGGAATTGATTCTTCCACTTCACTCAGTATTCGTGAGGCCACAGCTGGAGTACCACGCCCAGTTCTGGGTGCCGCACTTCAACAAGGACATGGAAAAGCTTGAGAGAATCCAGAGGAGAGTCACCCATATAACTGGAGACTTGCATGGCAAGCCATATGAGGAAAGGCTGAGGGGCTTGGACCTTTTCAGCCTAAAAAAGAGAAGGCTGAGAGGGGAATTGGCAGCAGCTTACTGCTATATCGGGAATACGTCAAGAGCTTGGCAAACAACTGTTTACCAGGGCACCCTTGGGGAAAACCAGGAGCAATGGCCACAAACTCCTGGAAGACTGTTTCAGGCTTAACACTAGGAAAAAGTTCTTCACAGTCCAGACTGTGGAATAAACTCCCTCCAGAGGTGGTTCAGTCACTTACCAGGTGTCTTTCCTGCCTAGTGCAGGGAGGCTGGACTCGATGATTTTGTGAGGTCCCTTGCAGCCCCTTACAACCTACGGATCTATTAATCTATTCTTTCTGTGTTACTTTATTCTGGAGAAGAGTTGCTGTTCATTTTCACATAGCTCCTATGGGCATGTACAAGGGCTACGTTTAGAGTGCCCTAACCAAGGCTAGGGCAATCTAAGTGCACCTCACCCCCCACGCCCCACAACTGACTTACCTCCAGGTCCCTGTACCTCCCCTGGTAAGCGGCAGGTGTTTGCAGGCATGTGATCCTGACTCAGGTTTAGGAGTCCTATGCATGCCTGTTTGCACCTGACAAGGGGATTTGGTGAAGAGGGTAAGGTTGTATGGCTGACATATGTAGGATTTATGAATTCTAATGATTTAGGTATGGGGGTAGCAGTGAAGTGGCATTGACAGACTACATTTCTTGCGAAGACAGGGTTGTGTCTCATTAGGTTGCGTCTGATGAGTTAGTCAAAGGTAAGTGTTTGAAATCCAGAGGTAGTGTCGCTTAGAATATTTCTTTCAAAGTCTGATCCATTTTTTTTTTTTTTTTTTTTTTTGCAGGCTGCAACTTTTTGATCATCCTTCTTATTAGTTACCGTGTGGGATGGTCTATGACAACACAGCATGTGTGGTTAGTTGGGGTTTTATTTTTGTATTGTAGTAGGTTATCACAGAATATTTAGATGACACATTCAAAGATATAGTCTGTTTCTTTGCTGGAATGTCATTGCTGGATAAAGGGATTTGGGTTGTAGCCATGTTGGTCTAAGGACGTAGGCAGACAAAGTTCCTTGGGTGAATTTGATATCATTTATTAGACCAACCCAAATGGTTGGAGAATAGGAAGAGCACACACCAACTGCTGAAGCTTCCTTAGCCTGACGAAGGGTTTTTAAACCCAAAAGCTTTCTTAATAACTATTCTCCAACCATTTGGGTTGGTCTAATAAAAGATATCAAATTCACCCAAGGAACCTTGTCTGCCTATTGCCGGATAAAGGCAGTTTTCAAGTTGGTAAGCTAGATCTCGAGAGTATTCTCTTCCATGTAGATGCAGTGGTATCTGAGGGCCAAATTATAGGTTTCATGGTATGTTCGGGATGATTGCTGGGTTTTAGGCAGCCATAAGCAGTGGTCTATGGGTTTTCTGTACATTGGGCTTTTTAGGGTTGCATCTCAGATATGCATTGCAGTATCTAGAAACCTGGAGCAGCCACAGATTTGGAATTAGAGACTGAGACCATCCTCTAAAAAATATTCCCATTAATACATAGTGCAAGCACAGGACATATGAAAGCTCCATACTGTCCTGCCAAATAGTCTGCGATAGCATGTGTACTCTTTTGAACTTGTGCAAAATTCACATGGTTTAATTTCCTACTTGGCTCACTTTCAAGGGAATGCTCTAACCAAATCCATTCTTTATAATACACAGGAGACTTACAAGCATATTGCAGCTAGAGGCATAGACTGCACGTACACAAGCCATTGGCAGGATTTAGCAATGAAGCCCTCCCTTAGGGTTGGTATAATTGTCATCACAAAGGAGAAACACCAGCAGAATTGAATAATTTCCCCCTCTTATTATGGCAGATAATAGGAGGCAGGGGCACACATGCAGTAAGTAAATCCTCACAAATACTAGCTTGCCTCATCTCTAGTGACCGATCCAAAATCTGATCTCAGGTACTTCAGACCAGTGATTCTCAACTGGGGTGTCTTGAGATTCTTTTAAGGATACCATGGGATGTTGCACAGTGTTTGCAGTGGTAGGTGCACAAATATAATTCACAAGGCGAACCCAAAGTTTTCAAATGGGAATCCATACTGTTAAGCACCTGTTATTCTATTATTTTTCTGTAGTCAAAAAATGAGTGAAAACTAAGAAGTGGCATTGTCCAAGGAGTGCCTTGAATCTAATGAGGGATGCCTTGAATCTAAAACAGCTGATAACCACTAATCTAGAGAAACTCTACCGAGAACCAGAGAATTGCTCCAGTATTATGCGAGGACTGGTAAATTAGAAACAGAGTGAAAAGTTTCAAAATGCCTAAGTATATTGAGTCCAGATCCCATTGCCTTCATATGAGACCTAAGAGGTAGACGTACAACATCATTACTGTAGACCAGCTTTTACTGCATAGTAAATTTACACCATGGAACCCACAACCAGCCAGTATTATGGTATATCACCTCTAGGTGGAGGTGGGGGCAGTTGCACCCAACAAACAGCAATCTTGCTTCAAATTGACTGAGAGGAACAGCATGTGACGCTACTAAAAGCACCTCAGGGCAGGATCATGGGCAGATCCAGGTTTTCCTAAGGGTGCTGAAGCACACTGCCCCTCTGATTGTGAGGGGCTGGGGAAGAGGCATGGCTGGAGTCCCTGGCAAGAAGTAGACACATGAAGGGAGGATGGCTCATCCCATCTACAGACACTGCCACTTCTGTTTCTGGTTGACCGAGGGGTGCTTGGGAGCCTCAGAATTGCTTCTGTTCTGCTTCCGTCAGAGACGGTGTTGGCTGGGAGTAGCAGCAGTGGTGCAGTTTGTCCTTTCCAGCCTCTGCTCCCTGACTTTCCTTCCTGCCTCTCCTGGTTGGGAGCAGGCAATTGAAGAAGGAACTTGCACACCACTGCTGCTGTCCCTGGCCACGATAGGCTCCCTGCACAGCCACTTCCTGCATCGTTGGACCCGGGCCGCTTTGAGGCTTCCTCTGTGTCTGCTTCAGATGGAACAGCAGTAACATGAGGGTGAGGTTCCCTTTACAGAGCCTGGTTCTGGCTAGTGGGGGGCACCCGCAGGGGACGGGGGGGGGGGCAGGGAGTAGGCACCAGGAACAGGAAAGTGCGCATTGCTGCCGCTATTCCTTCCTGAGCCTGGCACTCAACGCAACTGCAGCCTGCAGCTTTAGCATGGCAGGGACAGCTTAGGGGCCCCAGCTATATTCAGATCAGCCCTGGACAGTGGCAGCAGAAGTGGGACCATGCCTCCCTGGATCTGCCTTGGTTAGTGATTCTAAACCCCTGGGATGCTGTTAAATCCTTTTAAGGGTGCTGTGTAATCATAGCACTGGATGTGCAAATGCCTACACATAATTCACGAGATAAATGCAGAGATTTCAGCTAGGAACCCATCATGTTAAAAACATTCTGACCTGTTGTCATTTTTCTGAATTATTTGCAACGGAAGAAATGATTTGTTATTATTGTGTGATCAAGAAATGAGTGAAAGCTAAGAGCTGGCATTTGCTGAGGGGGGTGCCTTTAGTCTAATGATGGGTACCTTCAGTCTATAACGTTGAACTACTCTGTCACTGTTTTTCCGTGAAGTGGTGTTACCACAGAAGAGGGGCTTACTGCATCATAAGGCTGTGCATTTAGAGCCAAGGCAGAGAAAGGAGACTTGCTGGCCCGCAGGAGAAAGATTCCACTTACGGACTGCAGCAAACGTAATCCCATATGCCCCAGGTTGCTTTGGTAGACATTTACACTGCTTCCCAGAACTTTGATTTGGGCAGTGCAGTTCTGCACATCTCTTTGTCAGCTTACAGTATCAGCTGATACGAGACCTTTTAACCACTTGGAAAAGATATTGGTTAATTTCTTGTGCCAGACAATTCACTGGCTTTTCACTTCTGTTTTCCTTATTTACATATATTAGCTATATGCCAGAAGCATTTCTGACTGTCATTTTGCAATCTATTTTGTCTGCCAAAGCATGAGATAACTCATCATATATATTATTGCCAGCATTTTTTCGTCCAAGTTTATTACTGTATGTATCTAACTGCAAACATGGGCTGCAGTAAGAGAATTTATTCATGGCAACAAGTGGCAGTTCTTAAACCCTGGGATATCAGCTGTTACTCTGTTCTAAGTAAGTATATGTATAGTAAGTGCTTTTGATTGTAAAGTTTTGAGTACAGTGTTTTCTGTGTAAACCTTTCACGTGGAATCTTAAGACGAACCCTCAGCTGGGATAACTCTGGACCACTGATAGATCTGCCCCATGTATTGGCACTGATTATCAAGTTAAAAATATAAACCACAGGAATAATTTAACTCCTGCAAATTGCATGCTCTCAGCTCACACCCACTCATTAAAATCTATCAAACCTGAAACTTTTGTATCTCAGTGATATATAAAATGAAGACGGATTTATATTCATGAGTTTATTTATGTATGAAGAACCTATTTTCAATTTAAATGTGGTGTTTTAAATAGCCTAATACTGTACATGGCTTTGATTGAGACCTGGGCCAGGTGAGGCCATTTTACACCGTTCTTTTTTCCCTAATACACACTGGCAGTAATTCTTAAAACAACTCTTTCACTTTGGCTCTCTACATAATTGTTCTGTTTTGGCTGGCTAGTAATGTTAGCTGAAATACCACTTATCTTCAATCTTGCTTCTGGCTGTTGTCCACTTCTCAGCTACTTTTCTCTATTTTTTCTGACTTCTTAGACTGTTCAAGGAAAGGATTTGTTGTGCTTTATAAAGGAGTATCTGCCCCTTGCTTTTGCTGTTCTTTTGGTAGGGTCTTCCATAACTTCATCAGTAAGATGTTTTAAAAATATAAAATGGATGGCAGGAGGCATCATCTGCATGACATTTTGAAGGAATTAGTACATTTGTATTGATTAAAAGATATGTCTGTTTTTTCTGATATCTCATGAATGTCTGCTCACTGTTCTAGCATGATTCCACATAATTTTCAGTAGAAATGGCACTAAGAACAAGAAATATATTTTGGAGTTGAGTAGCGGCATAGAAAAGTGTCTTTTCTCTTTCAAAAAAGTGGGTTTTTTACAGATTACTGTAATGTATCTCTCCACTGGGGGTGGGGGGAGGGGAAGCTGTTTTCAATAAGAACCTGGAATTACTTATGTGTAGTACTTTAAAACTTTTGTGATCTTCAAAACAGGGAATACTTTTTGATCCAGCTGAAGTTACATACCAGAGCGATGAGCATAAGAAACCCCAAAGGCAAACAGACAGAAGTCCTATAAGAAAAAGCTTCTTCGTGTAATAATGTCACGATATAGCATCAGCTCCAAAATTCATTGGGCTTTTATGCATGGGAGCTGCTCTCGGGAGCTGCTTTAGTTAACATGCCTGCAGAGTCGCCCCTGCAGAGTCTCATGTATTCAGTGTCCAGTGGGGGTGCTTTAATGAGCTTTAGCTTGGACAGGGGTGCTTTAACAAGTGTTAGCTTGTTCAACAAGCTTTAGTTAAAGTGCCCCCACTGCCATTTTGAAACACAGGGGTGCTGAGGACATGAGACATTGCAGCACACTGGAGTATGCTGATTAGAAATCCAACATTCATTGGAGCTCATGTAGAAGTGCCCAAATTTTTAGGGCTAAATCAAAGTCTTTGTGATCCAACTTTTCAATTGGTTTTTTTGACCTTTTTTTTTTTTTTGGTTTGAAATATATTTTTAAACTGTGCAAAATAATTTCTGTGGAGAGAACTAAGCAAATCCTTATCATACTGTAAAAAATGATGAAAGTTATTTGGTTATTCACCAGTTTTTCTTCTTATGCTTTCAGCCTCTGATTGCAAAGCTATCATTCTGGCATTCTCAGACATGCTAACTAATTGCTCTGCAGTTGACAATTAAAGAGTACGTTTTACAAGTAATATGTGGGATGCACAAACAGATATACCAATGTCAATTCACATGTTGCCTAGATACATTTTTGTTTGTGTTTAGGATCACTTAATTAACTTCTTGGTCAAGCACAGATGCACTAAGACTGTAGCCTAAAGTTAAGTCAATGTAAAAACATAGTAGACTGTCATGGGTCCCAGTGCACTGGGTTATGTTGTGGTAACAAAGCAAAATATTTTTGTAAAATATAAACATTGTAGATGCATTTCAGTAAAAGACAAATAAAAAATGCTGAGAGAAGGGGACATCAACTTCCTGCCATCTAGGCTTGCAAATATGTGTGTGAAAATAATGCCTAATGTTCAAAAGTATCTATTAATGGAACACAGTATTAAGCAATGAGTGAGCACGCTGCTTTCTGTGCACTGCATGGGGCCCAGAACTGTTATGGAAAGAATAGCATAATCCCATTTATTTCTCTTGTGCAGGCTACTGGTTTGTGGGGCACAGGAGGGAGTGGGTAAGCAGAAGGGTCACTTTCTTCTGAGGCACTGTAATATTGGCCATAGCCAAAGTTGAGGTTTTTTACTAGATAGTGCTGATTCTCCTTCTGGTACTTAGCCAGGAACCTCTGGGAAAATCTTAGAGAATCTTACTCTTCTACTCTTGGTCATGCTGATGACAAAATTTGGGATCGAGAAGGAATGTTTCCTCTAGGTCACACACAGTACACAGACTGTTGGACTTTTTGCTTCTGTAGTAGTGTGGCGCATAGTCCTTTCCCTAGGAGCTTATGAGCATATGTTACCCAACTTCTTCCCAGTCATTTGCAGTGGTAGGACAGTAGCAGTGCCCTCCCTTCCTCTGCTTTTATCTAGGAAGTAGGATACTTATTTCTTAATTATTGTGCCTTGTTGATATGTAGTGCCTTTTTCAAGTAAGTGCCTTTTTTAAGTATGTGATAGTGTTGATTTTGGGGATTTCTTGGGTAAAGGGTTGCTTGCAAATGGACTGGACTTGATGGCCTAAGAAGTCTCTTCCAATTCAATGTTGCCATGTAATTAAAGGCTATATAACTATGCATGCTCAGAAGTGCATATTTGAGGCTGCAATCTTAATTCAGGTGTTATCTTTCCTTGCAGGGTTAAATTTTACAGCCTTAATATTTTTTTAAATTGGTGGTTTTGTTTGGTGATGTGTTTGCATTATTGCAGAGATGGTCCTAGGCTGTGAAACTGCAGCACCAAATCTGAACCAAGATTTCCCTAAATTTGGCAAAGCACAGGTATGAATCTGAACCTGACAATTTGTACACCCCTTTCTCTCTTTCTTTTTTGTGAGCTGAACCAGAACACCAAATCCTAATAAACCAGGTATGTTCTGATTCACAGCCAGTTCTGGCTCTAAATTGCACTGAGCTCATTTCTAAAGAATATGAGACAGCGTTTTAGTTATTGGGAAGACACTTTATCTTCAGCTTATATCTAAGTCCAACACACTTCCAAACCACAAGAGAATGAAACCTTCCTTAAATATTCTGCAAGCATTATGAGCAAGGTAGGGTCTTCACTGAAGAGCACTTACTACACTATATGGAAGATCAGAAATCACAACCAAAGGACAACTGATACTGCAAAAAAGAAACCTATGTGTGTTAATGTTACCTAAGTTATCATTAACCGGTACTGGTTTGTCTCTGTGTTTTCTTCCCCATAAATCAAGTGAAGTATAATTGGTCCAATGTCTTGCCCTTTTTGTGCCCACAAGTCTATAATGTGTGGGTAGTGGGGGAGAGAAGATTTAACAGAATTAGCCATTCTCCCTCCATGCAACATGTTGCAATGCATCCCCATCCAACATCCAGATAAGAAGTCTTTTCTGTCCATGCAGAGGAACAGGAATATTTGTTTTTTCATCCTGTTCTACTTTTAGAGCCTTTGCTGAATGCATTTATACTTTGAGCAGTCTCATTTACCTGTCCATGCTGTCTTCAGGGTCTCTTCCACGAACCAGAGCCCAGATTCAAAAGGGATTAATGTGTGCTAGGCGGCATTTTGGTGTGCCTCTTCTCTAATGTTCAGTAATGCTGCCCCTGAATGCTTTGCTTATGGTAAGCCCTTGGCAGTTTAAGAGTTAACCTTAATGCTAGAAGACAGCTATTGTAAATATTCAGTAAATCAACCATTTTTAATTAGATGCCTAGAATACAAGGCTCCCTCCTTCCTAGGGGTGTGTCCTTTCGCTAGTCAGACTCTTTCTTGATTGATTTCTCTAGACTCCATGAGCCTTGCACTCCTGGTTGCCCAGTGGCTCAGCTGTAACATGGCAGGTGACGGATAGCTAGGGCACATGATTTATGAAGATAGGCTGAGGGAACTGGGTTTATTTAGTTTGGAGAAGAGAAGACTGAGAGGGGATTTGATAGCATCATTTAACTCCCTGAAGGGTAGTTACAAAGAGGATGGAGATGGACTGTTCTCAGTGGTGACAGATAATAGACCAAGGAGCAATGATTTCAAGTTCTGATAAGGGAAGTTTAGGTTGGATATTAGGAAAAGACTTTCTCACTAGGAGGATAGTGAAGCACTGGAATAAGTTACCTAGAGAGGTGGTGGAATCTCTATCCTTGGAGGTTTTTAAGGCCTGTCTTGACAAAGCATTGGCTGGGATGATCTAGTTGCAGATGGTTCTGCTTTGAGGAGGGGGTTGGACTAGATGATCTCCTGACGTCCCTTCCAATCCTATTTTTCTATGATTTTGTGGCGTCAGCTGTGTCCATCACATAGCCCAATAGTTGTTTCCTGAGATGTGGGTTCAAGCTCCTCCTGATTGAAGGGGGCCAACAGCTTAGGTTTTTCACTTCCTGGGCACATACCCTAGCCACCAGCCTATTGTGTAGAGTGGGTGGTTCCTCCTTTTCCTCCTTCTCATGATAAGACTGTGGCCTTGCACAGTTAAACTCAGGTAGGCATTTATGCTTGTGAATTTATTGTTAACAGAAATGCCTAACTCGGGGCTTCAGGAAGCTGATAAACGGCACCAGGAGAAAGGCAGGGCCCTACTTTTTTCCAGGCCTCCTATTGGCTGACTTATACATCACCATGCTTTGAACCTAGACCAGAATGAGGTCTGCAGTCCAGGACAAATAATTCTTTTTTTTTTTTTTTAATTCCACCCCTGGGTGTACACACCTCTGAGCATGACGTTATACATTTTTTCTGTGTCTCATTTTTTCTGTGTCTCCTGGTGCCATTTATCAGCTTCCTGAAGCCCTGAGTTAGGCAGTTCTGTTAACAATAAATTCACAAGGATAAATGCCTACCTGAGTTTAACTGTCTAAGGTCACAGTCTTATCACGAGAAGGAGGAAATGACTCAGGGCCCAAAGTGGGGCAGAACAGAGAAGATTTTACTATGCTCTCTTAAAATGGGCTGATATGAAAAAGCTTTCTAGGTCTTAAAAATCAGTTAGTTTGTCTTCGCCTCTGGAAGTGATCATGGATATTAGCTGTGGATCTTCTTTTGTATACATTAACAGATGCCAGGTGTTAACTGTGGAACATTGTGCAACTATGAAATGTTGGAAGAAATTTGTAAACTACTTTCCTTGGCAACGTGGAATACTCTAGCGTCTAAAGGGAGATAAATTGGATTAATAAAGTACATGAATGTACACCTTTGAGGTTTAGAAATGAACTAACTCTTGCTTCACAGTTTGCTTGCTTCCAGTTTCTCTAGTTTCCTAGAGACAGATGAAATAGAAATAATACCTTATGTCTGTGATGGGAGAAGGAGCTATCCAAAGCTGAGGAAAGAACACTTATAGGTCGCATCTCCACAAGATGCTCTGTCGCTGTAGCAATGAGCTATGGTGATGTAGCATTGATGGGCATGAACCACGACGCCGACTCTAGCGCACAGTAGCAATATGCTACTCCTTGCTACTTCAGCGTAGGGTCAGAAACAACCCATGTGCCACTGGGACTGCCCAGTAATGGCAGTTATGGTGCAGTTATTTAGTACTTAGGTGCTCATATAGAGTATAACCCACAGTGTATATAGCCCATGGTGTATAATACGTGTGCTTCTTTGGCATCAGTATGAGACTGATGATGTCATTCATGCCTTTGTATCCCAAACTTCTGAAACCTGCAGAATGTGAGTGAAGGGATTGAGGATAGTTCAAAAGGACCAAAAGGTTTATGAGATTCAAAATAGAATTCAGAGGCTTTGTCATTTGTCTACAACTGCCTGGGGGGGTGAAGCTCTGATTCACTTGTGTTGTGTGGCCTCGGTAAAATAAGCTGCTGCTGCCTGCCCAGCTTTTAACTGAGGAGGGTGCCATTTCACAATCCGTCATTGGAATTGATTTTTTTATTCTCAAGTTTGACAGAGAGGCCAAAACCTGAATAGGCTGTAGGAAATAATTATTCTCTCATCTACAGAAGGGAATCCTCTAAGATAAGGTTAAGGCATAGTATGAAAGGAAGATGGTATTTAGTTGCCTTTGGTATACCTGTTCTGTGGTTTAATTAAGGGGCCTTGGTCCCCAAAATAGTGTCAGCATGGTATTTTCTGGGGCTGTGCGAAACAGCACCATTTCATTTCAAGTTCCATTTCAATAGGACAGTGTTTTGTTTTGAGTTTTGTTTTGAAAACACTGTTCCACATCATTTCATTGAAACTATTTTGCTGTTTCGACATTCTGCCCATAGGCTATAATGGGGACGCATGAAACTACCTATAACTTTGTCATTTCTTACCTGATTCAGATGAAATTTGCAGGGATGTTAGCCCCTTCTAAGACCATGAAGCCTGCCAAGTTTCAAGGCGATGAGTGGTGCAGAGGTCTCTGGGAAATTGCAGCTCAGAGTCTTGAAAGGAAAACTTATGTCAGGTGTATGTGTTAAGGCACAGGGGGTGAAAACTGTGGGCATGGTAGCCCCTGCTGAGGCCACAAAGCCTGCCAAGTTTCAAGGAGATAGGTACAGGGGATTCTGAGAAACTGCACCTCAAGCTGCTAACAAGCAAAATTTGTGACGTGTGACTGTGTGTGTGTTAAGGCACAGCTGTTTTTCTGTCCCTCCCGCAGAGCACTGGGATTGGAAGGGACCTCAGGGAAGGAGCACAGTCACTGGCCCTCTACACATGTCAATATTAGAGCAGTCCTTCCCCCTTCTTCCCCCTCCCTTTCGTTAGTTTCTGTTTCCCTGCAAGCAAGCCTACTTTCGAAACTCAAAATGTTTTGAAACTTTTGAAACATTTCAAGTGTCTTTGTTTCGTTTCAAGGCTGTTTCAAAGTATTTAATTTTATTTTTATTTCACTGTTTCAAGCTTGACACGAGTTGAAACAATGCCAAAATGAAACACCTGGAGAAATTTTGCACAGCCCTAGTATTTTCCCTAATAGCTGGGAAAACTCAAAATACTGAATCTCAAAGACACAATGGTGAAATGAATGGCCAGTTTAAATGAGGAAAGTAGTATTTCAAGAGATGACATTCAAAATGATTTGACATGAACAAAATTGATAGTTGGCAAAATAAAAGGGAAAGCTGTTGTCTACTCTGTACAACCAGTATTCCCTAAAGTGCTAAACCACTCTGTACACATGGCTTTCAGTGAGATTTTTGCCATATTCTGTATTGGGTGATAAAGCCCATTTATGGGCATTCTGTCTTTTTGCTGCACATAGTGCCATCTGCCTAAATTCCACTCTGGAAACTGCAGCAACTCCATTTCCTCACACTTATTAGAAAACGTTGTTTAAACAGAGACAAGCATGTTCATAAAGTGTGCCTCTGTTTCTTCATGGCATCATCAACTTAGATTTTTTTTTAATCCAAGGCTAGTTCTGAGATCAAAGGTAACCATGGTATGAGTTGAATTCATGAGAGCCATTGCAGACCCTATGAGCGTGCATTAATATTGAAAACCTCTTTGTGAGGCTACTTAACAGTAGCATGATTAAATGAACAATCTTCTCTGAAAGTGTAGGAACACCTACAAAGACCTAAAATTACCACAGTTGTTTTCATCAGCTATGAATGGAGGTGGATGGTTTGCAGATGATACATACTATTCAAGGACATAGTTAAACAAAAGCTGTGGACTGAAAGCATTCTGCTTCATTAAAAAGAAAAGAGTTGGATTATCCGTGCTGAATGGAATTTTCTTCTACCACACTCTCTTTAAACAAGAAAAAAAAATTACAGGCCCCCCCCCAAAATCTACATTTATTTTCAACACTCCACAAATTCTTATTTGAAAAACACATTTGTGCAAATCCAAACCTCATTTGTGAAGTCATTTATTACTTTTGGAAAAGAGAAGTGAAGTCTTACGCATTGTGATGGGTTGGTGGATCTGATCCAAGGAGTCCAGGCAGTGGTCAGCAACATTTCCCATTAGTGGACCAGAATGACCTAGCTTGGGTCTGAGGAAAGCTAGTGTTAGGTTACTACAGCCACCTGGCTGTGGTGCAGAATGGGAAAGCTCCTACCTGTCCAGCTACCCAGCTGAGGCAAAGCCCTTACCCTTAAATGCCGCTGAAGCCCCTGCTCCACTGGCCAAATCCAGTTGTTCCACAAGCCACAGGTTGCTGATCTAAGGCCTTTAATATACCACAGGTTCAATGTCAAAATAATCTTGTGGAGCATTTTGAGGGTGTTAACAAGCATGTGCACAAGGGAGATCTAGCTGATATGACATATTTGGATTTTTTTTTTCCAGAAAGCTTTTAACAAGATTCTTACTTTGACAAGGCTTTAAAAAAAACATGTTACCACAAAATTGGAGGGAAGGTTCTTTCATGGACTGAGAGCTGGTTAAAAGGTATAAAGCAGAAGATAGGGATAAATGGTCACTTTTCAGGAAGGTCAGAAGTGGGGTGAAATTTGTGCTGGGTCCAATTTTATTCAACATTTTCATCAGTGATTTGGACATAGGTGCACAGTGAAATCTTCAGGTTTGCAGATGATACCAAATTATTCCAGGTAGTCATATCCCAAGCTAACAGAAAGAAACTGGAGCAAAATCTTACCCAGGTAACTGAATGGGCAAAAAAATGACATATGAACTTCAGTGCCAACAACATTAACTGCAGGTTAATGCACATGGGGAAAAATAACTTCAACTATATGTATACAATGCAGGGTTCTGAACTAGTTTTTACTACTCAGGAAAGAGGAAAGTCCTTGGAGTTAGGGTAGATAGTTCTCCAAAAACATCAGCTCGATATGTGGTGATGACCAAAAATCCAGTAAAATTTGGGCATCGTTAAGAATGGAATTGAATACAAAAGAGAGGACATCATCATGCCATTATATAAATCTATGGTGCTCCCACGTCTTGAATGCGGGGCAGTTCTGGGCTCTATATCTCCAAAATTATGTAGTAGAATTCAGAAAGGTACAAAGAAGGACAACCAAAATGATTGGGGGTATGGAGTCCAGTGCCCCTTGAATGGGTCCAAGAAGCCTATGGATTACCAATGAGTGAAACTCTGCCGAGAGATTTGAGCAAAGGAGTGACAGGAAAGCAGTCTCACAATTTTCCCACTCCCCACAGCCAGAGCTTCCTTCCTGGTTTCATAGATGAACAGCTAGCCCAGAGCAGGGAGGAGCTTGACTAGGAGGTCCCAGGACTTGGGGGGCATGGATGGGGAGTGCATAAAAGAAAAGCCAGAATCTCAGGAGGAGGTTCATGATGAGGTAGGAGAGGGGCTGCAGGCTAGTGCACTTAAGGCAGGTATATCCCTCTGTTGGCAGAAGGTGCAGGTGTCTGTGAAGTGTGTCAGATACATGCCCATGGAGATGGCTCTGTGCAGGAGCAGCCAACTCAAGTCTCCAGTGGTTTGTGGGATTAGAGTGGAATACAGGCTGGCCCACTGGAGACTCTTTCTCTCGCTCTTGCTGAGGGTGTCTCTCCACTTAATGTCTGGGTAGACTGTGAGGACAGGATAGTGGAGGGTGCAGAGCATGAGGGTGAGGGTGTAGAACTGGTAGTGATGAGGTGTTTGGAAGCAGGCCAGCTTGCTACCCCTCAGTCTGCTAAGGTGCTGTGGCGGGGTATGCTATGGGGCCTGCCAAAGTAGAAGTCCCATGACGAGCTTCAGAAGTCTGGAAGAAGCCAGGGTTGGGAATTACCCTTGTACAGGACTTTTAGGGCTCTTCTATGTAGCTGAGAGCAGTGTCTGGCAGGGTATCCTTGACTTTCTGGTCTAAGTTGCAGGGTGCATGCACTATGGGTGGCTCTATGCATTAGGTCAGGGCAGAGAAATCTGGCCACACCCCTGCCTATAACAGTCCAAAAGGTTGCCAGCACCACCAGTCATGAGTTTGCAGCAGGGGGTCTGTAACATTTGCAACTGTATCAGGATCTGGACTCCTCCCCTCCACTATGGGGGGGAGGAGTGTAGCATAGGTTGTTGCTACCTATTGCTCTGTGCCCCAGGCCAAAGTACAGCCCCAGCCAGAGCCAGACTGTTATGCGAAGGTAAGTGGTGGGGGGGGCAGGCAGCAGGGGGGGTGGCAAGCAGGAGGAGGTTAGGAAATGGGGGGAAAAGGTGTGGGGGGTCACAGGCACTGTGGGGGTAGAAGCACTCCAGGGGGAAGGGATTGGGCATGCAGGCATTGGGGAGGGTAGGCAGCAGGGGAGGAAAATGGTGATGGGTGAAGACTGCAAGGGACAGAGGTCAGGCCACTTGACTCGCCTACCTCCTGCCCCCATGCCATTGCTTTATAAATTTTCCATGCCTAGAATCTAATAATTGAGGGTGCGTCCAGACAAGTGCGCACGTGCCTCCTGCTCATTCTCTGTTACTGCTGATGAATGTCTGTGTGTGGGGGAGGGGGACTGGGAAAGCAAGTGGGGAGCTGGGGGAATGAACAGAGGGTAGGGGGAACAAACAGGGGATGGGGGAATGAATGGGGAGCAGGGAGAAACAATGGGTATAGGGGAAATGAGCCTCCTGTTCATTCTCCTATTTGCTCCAGGCTCTTGCTTGTTCTACTGCTCATCTCCAGCCTCCAGAGGCTAGAGAAAAGCAGGGGAATGAGTAGGGGGCTGGAGAATAGTGGGGTGGGGGTAGGAGGAGCTATTGCCTCTAGGGGGGCCTGGGACCCTGCAGGCACAGTAGTCTATGTGTTGTGGGGTGTGGGGGGGCTCTGTCCTGTAGGGGACAGGGGACCATTGGTGATGCATAAGGGGTGCACATGCATTCTCTGAGCATGGTGGTGCACCCCCTTAAAAAAGATGATGTCAGTGGTGCCTGTAGGTGGTTGCCACTTGCCTTTCCCCCTCCCCCCACTGCCAGTGGTGTCTGCGTGCAGTCAGTGATCGCTGTTGGCCACCACTGCTGCTGCTGGTAGTGTCTGTGGATGCTCGCTGCTCACCACCCCTCCCCCCGCTGCCAACAGTACCAGCAGTGTCTGTGGGAACTCCCTGCTTGCCACTGCCACCACACTCCCACTACCGGCAGCACTGTCATGCCCTTCCAGCTGCCAGGGGCATGCGGCATTCATACAGGGGAAGCAGCCCCCACACCCACAGTCCCCCCACACCTACCCACACAGTGACTCACATCCCTCCCCATCACACACCTACCATGTGATAAGGAAATCCAAAGCAAACATTAAAACATAGGTATTTAGGATTTATTTTATTACGATGCTAGAGACACTGATAGACTTCCAAATTTCTTTAACATTGTAAATATAACAATAAAACATTGTCCATCTGATCAGTCCCCACTTCTCTCTCTCTCTTGTTCTAATTGTGGAAGAATGTGGATTTTTAGGTATTTTAAAAAGTGAATTTGAGATTGTATCAGCTAGACTGCTGAAGCACTAGGGACTAGTATCCTCAGATATCAATTGCCTATGCCCCAGAAGCTCCTGAGGTCAAGTAACCGTGAGCTGCTGGCCAGGGCAGGTTTTTGTACTACTGGGGCCAGGACAGGGCAGCTTTTATACTGCTGGGGACAGCACGAGTGCTGGCCCCTGGCTCTAGCTCCCCCTGGCTGCAGATCCAGGAGGAGCCAGGCAGGGTTATTTTGCCCCAAGTGGCACAATTTGCTCCACAACAAAGTGCATGTCTGAGTGTGTGTGCTGAGGCAAAACGCCCTGGCTCAAATTTGCACCACTTCTATTTGAGCTGCTGCAAGCGCACGTGCTTGCATGTGTGAACACGCCCTGAGGGTTCATGTTAAATTCAGTCACTTTGGATTCAGGTAAATGTGGTATGTTCTTTTATTTGTGTGGCTGTATTTTTGAGTGTCATTCACCACCCAGGTACTATTTGGGTCAGTGTGCCAGTTCCTTTTTTCTATCAGATGAAATACAGATAAGGAAATAAAAACTACTCATCTTTCAGATAGCTGCCTTCTTATTTAGTACTGTCAATTAACCAGCTTTTATGAAAGCTGGTTAATAGACCTTGCTGACCTTGCTGGTTAATAGACCTTGTCAGTGAGAGTGCAAATCCAGCTTAATGATTGATCCAGGTTTTATCCCAATTTTCTCCTCCTATTTCTCAGTTGATTCCTAGAGATCCAGCAACTAAGAATTTTCTCCTCCAAAATTCTGTGCTATTTACCAAAGCCTGTATACATGAGCTCTGTAAACTATTGAGAATCTGGAAAGACAAGGTAATTCTTACCCGTGCACATACCAGAGCTATACAAGTTGTGCAAAATGTGAAGGTGAATCATGAAATGTGTACAGGAAAAATTGTTTATTTTTACATTATTTAGGCTATTTATGTATTACAATGTTGTAGTTACTTTACAAATGTTCCAGTTAAAGAGGAGTTGCTTTTGACCTGCCCTATTGTTCCCTAGTTCTTTATAAGGAATTAGAGGAATGGGTTTTGGCTAGGTTGTAGGAAAAGATCAGTTTAGGAGAAGAGGGAAAGTGGAGATGGAGTGCAACGTGGAAAAATACACAGATGAACTTGTAGAAACAATGAATTTAAAAATATGCATGTCAGAATGGAAGATTGGTTAATATTTATTAGAGTCTTATCATTTTCTTTATTAAGGTATTTGCAAGAACATAAGACACACGTAGCAAGAGAAAAGATGGATCTGAAACAAATTCCCAGAACCAAGTATTCTATAAATTCAGTGACCTGGAGCCTTGGTATCTATCATGAGGCATAGTCCCACCTCTAGCTAGTAATTGACATTCTGGCTAGGTACAGAGAGTCAGAAAACCCAAGGCTGAATTGATTCAGTCTTTGCAGGTTAGTCTAAACTGCACAGATTAAAGTGAGAAACAATTGGATACACATTTACCTTTGATTCAGGAAATGCAGCCACATGCCTGAAGTGACTCAGGCCAGAAGCTGAGGGGGGGCGGGGGGGACACTAGAGCACGGTTCTTTGGTTGTGTGTTCACTTCCTCTTCCTAAGGTCTCTGGGATTTCATTCCAGAATTACAGCAGCAGAACTCTGCAGGGTTGCCCATCACTTCCTCTTCCTGCTTTCAGGTGTCTCTGGGATTTGTAATCCACATTTGCAGCCAGCAGTAAATTTTGAGTGGGAGAATGGGAGTTAAACTCCCCTCCCTGGTCCCAGACCACAGCTAGGGTTTGCTGGGGCAGGGGACAGTTCCCCCCTGTAGACTGGGCTGCATCCCCAGCTGGGCTTGCCCTGCTCTCACCCCTCCCATCAGTCCTCACTGCTGCAGCTAGAGAGCAGAGAAGTAGAATCAGCCGTGCTCTCTGGAGCAGACAGCACAGCCCAGCCCAGGTCTGGAAAGCATTTTGGGACGCTAGGGGATTGTGATTTAACTTGAATTGGGAAGGGGTCTGGGACAGAAGTTTCATAAACTAGTTTGACCCAAATCAGTTAAGACTGATATTGCTCTCAACCAGGTTTATCTTACACCAGTTTCAGCCATTTTGAAATTGGTTTATGTGCACTGAACTTCTGTTCTGTTACAGGTTTAAACCAGTTTCTGATCACTTAAACTGGTTTAAACTTCTGTCCCTAGCCTCTAAGATCTCAAAGAATATTGCCCTCAAGACTATGTTCAGATTCTTATCCTTCATAACTCTATTTCGTAGCAGTTGAACTTGATATCCTCCATATTTGTCTCTGTTTCTGAAAGCATATACGTTTAATTCTCTGATACTCTTGTATCAATGATTCCAGAGAACCCATTCACTGCTCCTTTACTTTTCCGTTCTTTTCAGATCATGAGCTTCTTGGAATTCATTCTTAGTTTGTAACCATTTTATCTTTACATACTTAAACTCTCCTACTACAAAATGAAGCTGTTAATAGATATTCATAGATTGTTAAGAGCTGGAAGAGACTTTGCAGATCATCGGGTCCAGCCCCTCCGCTCTAGACAGGTAAGACAAATGGAGTTAAGTGACCCCAATGAGGTGACTGTCCAGTCTCCTCTTGAAAACCTCCAGGATGGGTGACTGCACCACCTCTGGAGGGAGTTCATTCTACAGTCTGGACACCCTGACTGTGCAGGAGATTTTCCTGGTATTAAGCCTGAAGCAGCCTTCCAGGAGTTTCTATCCATTGGTCCTGGTCTTCCCTGAGGGTGCCTTAGTGAAAAGTCACTTCTGGCTGTTCTGCAAGTCAAGCTGTCACCACCGAGTCTGTATGTATATTGAGGGTTGTTTGCCCCCAGATGGAGCACCTTATACTTGGAAGTGTTGAATTTTGTCTGGTGCTGGTCTGCCCAACTCTCAAGCCTGTCCAGGTCTGCCTGTATCTGCAACCTGTCTTCTGGCATGACCACACTGCCCCATAACTTAGTGTCATCCACGAATTTGGCCAGTGAGCTTTTCACTCCCCCATCCAAATCATTGACAAAGATGTTGAATAGCACCGGTCCAAGTACAGTCCCCTGAGGGACACCACTGGCCACTTTGCTCCGGGACGACACAGATCCATTCATGAGAACTCTCTGGGCCCTGCCCTGTAGCCAGTTTCCCACCCACTGAACCATCAAGCAGCTGAGCCTACAATCTTCCAGTTTTCCCACAAGGATATCGTGGGATACTAGATCAAAAGCCTTTTAGAAGTCTAGGTATATAATGTCTACCTTGGCTCCCATGTCCAGGTAATGAGAGACCTGGCCATAGAAGGAGATGAGATGGGCAAGACAAGACCTACCCACAAAAAAGTCATGCTGGCTTTTCCCTGGGATAGAGTTAGGCTGATTGGCCTATAATTGCCTGGGTCCTCCCTCTCCCCCTTGAAGGAAATACTTGCATTTCCTTACTCCTTGCGTGTCCATTTAGACTGCAAAGTTTGGGACAAAGACTGGTGTCTCTTACAGTATTTCTGTAGGGAAAATTGGGTCTTCGATATTTTTTTTTTTAAGTAGAACCTCTATATGCTACTGTAGAACCCTAAAAAGAATAAATCTTGAAGAATATTTCCTGTTGAAAAAGAAACGGATCTAAAACAAAGCTTAATTTTCCCCCTTCCCCCCCCTCCCCCATCCTTCTTCCCAAATAACTTCTAGACAAATCAGAAAGGAAATACCTCAATCTGCTCATTCCAGGCTGCAAACTAGACAACCTCTTGTGCTTTTATTTTGGTTAGCAGCTTGGACGGCATTACTCCACAAATAACCTGAACAAATATTATGCCTTAGATCATTTCAAAAGAACAGTTTCCAAAACAAGCAAAGAAACAATAGAAAACAAATATTTCTCAGGGAAAAAAAATCCAATTAATTATCCTTTGAAAGAATGATAGATGATCGTTTTTGTGCATTTTGCAACAAACAAGAAATCTAACATCTACAGATTTTTAAAACAGGGAGGGGAAAGTAAACACACACAGTAGTTTTGAACCAGCTACAGTCCTTCTGGGCTGCGCACACAGTGTCATAATATCCTTAGCAAAACAAGAAATGGTTGACACAGCCCCATGCTGCCTAAGAACCCTGTAAATACTGGAATTTTACATAATATAAAATCTCACTCTTTATAGAAAATATCTCATACTTGTGCGACTAGAAATGGAGTTTTGTGGTTAGTGAAAATATTCCGTTCTGAGTGATGTTTGGTTTTTAGGACGGTCGTTTGTCAAAGTTTAAGCCCTAAGGTGCATGCAGCTAATCCAACATATAACCTCATATCCTAGTTTGCTGCAGCCCTTTCACATATAATGTGAGGATAGCTGACCTATATCTAAGCATTAGACCCAGCAAAGATGCTGCCTTCAAAAAATAAATACATAGGGGAATTATTACCAGAAAGAAAGAAGTTTTTACTGCTTCTGTCTAACACATTCGCTTAAAAATTGAAAGATGAGTATTTAAATATCTAACTATTGAAAGTGGGTAGGCAAAACCCTTTCCTAGATGTGTAGGCAAGAGAGAAGTGTACTGTCCATGCATGTTAGGCATTTTAAACCAGTCATCACACCCATGTCTGAGAGAATGAGGCATCTGTGTAGTAGTGATTCCTATATATAAAATGTTTGAAGTTTTGTGGTCATCATAAAAAGGAATCTTGAAAAATATCCTGAATAAAAAAAATAAAATCCACTAAAAATGTAAGGATGCTGACCAAACCCAGACCTTGCTGGAGGGGTAAGTTTGTACTTCAGGGTTTTCTTGTTTTTTCAAATATCTGATCCTCTTTACTGCTTTGAAGATTAAAATATCTATGGTTAAATATCTCCTTGACTTAAATGTATGCTGTTTACTTTGCTGCCATGTGTCCCTGAAGGGTTCAGCTAGAAACCCTGGGGATATGTATCTAACCAGCTGGGGCTCAGGAGGGACAGGTTACTTATTTCCACGGTCAGGGATGCATGTTAGTCCTATTAGCCAGAAAGGGTGTCAGGCATGCGAGTGAATCTGAGAGACCCAAAGCTAGGAACAAGCCCAAGACCTAAAATATAGCAGCTGGAACCACTCACAACGGGTAGGGTAGGGTTGAGAAGAGAGGCAGGCCTGGATTATGACACTAAGCAGTTCTGAAAAGTTCGCCTCTTATTCAAGATCTTAAGCCTGAATCTAGGAGCTTAAGTGAGGCTTTCATTTTTTAAAAAACCTTGGCCCCTCTGTCTCATCTTGGTATCTTCTCTACTTCCCCTGAATGGACTTTTCTCCTGTATAGTATGTCTTACTGTTCTGATGTTTCCCCTGATATTTAACCTAAAATATTCTCAGTACCGCCATATGGAAAGAGAACATTACCTCCCAAACCTGTAACACTGTTTCTGAGAGTGAAGGCCAAAATAAGCTATGGCTTTTTAATTTGGCTCTGCACTGCATTGCACTGTAATCTCATATATAACTTACTATTTAATATCAGCGTGATGTCTTTTTTGGCTTTGCCCTTTTCCTGGCATCTGATTGCTATGGATTTCTGTTATTTAGATTATTTTCTACCCTCATACTCTATGTGAGCATCCAAAATGCACTATACCATTTCAGAATAATGTGAAGCACAGACTTCTTTGTAATATTTATTAAAAACATTCAAAAATCAGTTTTGTTTTGAGTGGCATACCCATCCTTCCTGTAGGCATTTATCATTCTACTTTAGACATTTTTGCCTTATCAGTATCTGTAGGATGTACCCCAGCACCTACAGATCGCTGTGATTCTTCTTCTCTTCACTAAGGGGATAAAGGGACATGCTCATTTCCCGCTTCTCATTTCTTCTCACCCACCGATGGCTTGAGAGAGTTTTGTTGGCTCGTGATCTCTGTACGAGGGCCCCTACTCACTTATGAAGGGGAGAAAGCCCTGAGGGGGATACAACACCTCCAAGAGGGCCCCGCAGGGGATATAATTCAAACTTCAGACTCTGGAGAGGCCACTGCCGGGCCCAGTGCTCTGGGAGAAGTGGTGGTCAGACTCCAGAAGATGAGAGACATTGCTCAAGGTTTGCTTAAGGGTGGCACCAGGCAGCAGAGCTGAGGGTGTTGCAGTCGCCAAAGGGCAAGCTGCAGGAGCCCAGCTCTGAGCAGCTGACTGAGAGAGCACCATAGCAAAGAATAATAGCAGGCCTGTTAACTAAATTAATAGGAAGCCACTCATCCCAGTTTAGCACTTCAGGCCACATGACTAGGAAGGGGAGTAGAGGCACATATAAACTAGACTGGGGAGTTGGAGCCTCAGTTTTTGGTCTGGCCTTGGCAGGAGCAGGACAGAGTTTGTCCTGGAGAAGAAGGAATTGGGGAGCGCAAGCACAAGACCCAGGAGCCAAGGCAGTCCATAGGCCCCCCTGGGAAGTGGCCACCGTGAGTGACTGCCTACAAGATAGGTGATGGAAGCTGCATATTTTGGTTTATGTAGTGGACGGGCTAAAAGGCTGCAAAGCATGGGAGTGGCTGAAGGGGAGGAAAGGAGACCAATGAAGATGCCGCACAGAGGGGTTTAAATCACAGTGTTGAACTGATGGGTGGCTTAGAGGCCCAATGACCTATGACCAAGCTCCTAGAGCCTGAGAACCAGGGCAGAGGGCATGGGAACCCCAAGAGCCTGGGAAGAGGGAATGAGATTGCCAAGAAACTAAACAGGAGGTAAAAAGGAGCCTGTGAACTGAGCCAAGGAGAAGGGGAGGCCAGTGAATAGAGAGATCAGGATACTCAAAGACACACCCCAGGTTGGTGAAGGCAGCCTCTTAAATACTCCAGTAACATCCAAGTGATAGCAGGTGAGAGTGGGGGAGGCAACTGGTGGGGTGGCTGGGGTGCCTAAATGGGGTCTTCCTGTGGGATGCTCAGGCTCAAGTGACTAGGGTTGCCAACTCTGACTGAAGCTATTCCGGGAGATTTTTTTTTTCCAACATGAGGTAATGTTATTTTGATTGTGCTGTTCAACCCATTCACAATATCAATCTCCCAGATTACTTCCAGTAGTCACTGGGAGATCAGTACTGCTTCTGGTAGACTCCCGACCAATCCAGGAGGGTTGGCAACCCTACAGGTGACTAGAGAAACTGAGGCGGTGTTACACTGAGGCTTCTAGTCCAGGTCAAAGTACTTTAAAAGAGCTTCTAACACATCTTTTGGTCACTGCTTTTATTTTTCTATTAGTTCTAATCAAAGATGGTTTTTGTAGTATTGGAAAAGCAGAACAAAAAATTCAGGTGGACTTTTTCCATTGTTCAGAGGTTTGCAGAACCTCTTACCTCCCCTAATTTTCATCTGTACCATGTAGCATGGCAACCTTGAAGTATTGTGCCCTATTGGCTTTTTCTCTATTTCTGTTTTTATTTTTTCTCTAGAGAGGAAAGTGCCCTCCTTTCCTCTCTGTTCTTTTGCTGGTCAAGAGTAGAAGCCTAAGGTCAGACATTTGGCTTCTCTTCAAGTACTAGGTTTCAAAATACCCATCAAGCAAAAATCTGTAACTGACCATCTAGGTTCTTGCATTGCAGTAAGGAGTCCTGTGTTCCTGGGACATGCTCCATGTGTTAATTGTTAAGGTCTCAGGTCAGAAAGACATCCAAGAAGCAGACCTGCAAAATCTATTGGAAATTCAGGATGCAGTTTTCTGCTGTGGATTTTCTGGCAATGACCTGTCGGGGAAACCATCCTCAGCCTTGGTTCTGACTGAATCTTTTCACAGACTGAAATACTGAACATTAGGGAGGCACATTCTGCTTTCATCTCTGGACAGAAGTCAAGGGGAATCCAGAAGTCCAAGAGGAGATGTCTGCTTCATCTTCAGCTCACTTGCAGCATGCTGAGATTTTGTTGTCTCAGAAGAATATCATTGAAACTTGCAGAAGCTGCAAGGCTTCACGTTCCACAGGGTTCCTGTATGAACTAAGGATTTCCAGCACTGTCAGCTCTATTAATTGCCCTTAGCTGGCTCCAAAGCAGCCCAGGCATTCTTTCCATTTTTCTCCATTGAGGACCAGCCCACTGGCTCCAGCACCAACTTCAACTCTCTTGACAAGATTCCCAATAATAGTTTTTCCCAGACAAAATGAGCTATCATCTCACCAATCTTGTCCCAAGACTTGTCTGTTCAAGTAGTCCTTATTTCAGTTGTGGCACTGAGTGATTCCAGGCTATTTTCTGAATGCATACTGCATTCAGAAAATAATTCATGGGCTTACCAGCAGCCTAGCTTCAGATTTTGGTACTGGCAATAAGCCCAGCCATGGAGCTGGCTGCTGTGGCACCACAGCTTATTGCCATCTTTTCTTCTGGTTCTGAACTGGAGCATGGTTTCTTTCCTTCCCAGGTCTGGTTCCTCAGAATAGAGACTCCAGAAGAGGACAGTACAAAATAGAGTATATTTCAGATCCCTGGTGCACTGTCAGAGAGGCCAAGGGCCTCAAAGCTGGCATTTTCATGGTGACCTCATCCCTCCACAAAATTTGTATTGAACCCAAATGGATAGAAACCTAAGATGTTCTCATGCAAGCTCATAAATGAGAACAGATTGTTGTGGCTCATGGAAGTATTATAATAATACAGTTCTGTACATTCGCTTTAATCTTGTGATAAAACGGCGACCAAATTTGAGAGGCATTATTACTAATTGACCTATTAACATACAGCTTGAGCATGCTGCCTTTTTTACTCAGCAATAAGAGTTGCTTTTCTCTGTTTGAGTTGGTTCCCAGGTTTTACAGCAGATTTACTGTCTTCTTGTGTTCTTTTCATATAACTTATATGAAACTTATAACTTTGAAAAAATGGCTGATTGTTACTTAGTCAAGCCTGGAAAAAGGCATGATTTTGTGTCTTTCTGGTAATGATTATTCTATGTTCTTGTTTATTGTAGTGCTGACTGTAGGCCAGGCTAGCTAAGGAGGGAAGGTGCGACCCCTGGAACTGGATTCAAGTATCAAATGAGTCATTTGGGAATTTTTTGAATGATGGAGAGAGGATCCTAATAATAGAAATCATATTCTGTATAAGAAATGATGGCTTTGTTGCCACCTATCCCTTAACAAACAGTGACTGGGATGTAAGGGCTGCCACAAGGCTGAAGAACACATACAACACCTTCATGTGGAATGGATTTTAATTTTTGCCTGTTGTTATGTAGTAGTTACCACCAAAGCCCCCACAAACGATGTCTTTATTAATAGACCGAGTGAGAGCCCATGTCTGTAGGATAGGAAAGGGAATTGTTGTGTTTTTGTTGAGATTAGGGTGATTAAGATTGAAACTGCCTTCTGGAGCTGAGCCAAGCAAGCATTCAATTTTGTCAGATGAAGTGGAGTGATTTCTAGTCTAGCAGTTCCAGACTTTGGAGGTCAGGCACATTGCTTTTTATCTTCAGCTTAAAAAGAAAAGTTGCATAGAACTCATACCATAAAAAGCCTCTGGCCACACTATAATAATGTTTAGCAAAAGATGAGATGTATGGTTTCTAACATACAACATAATTAATATAGGCCTTAGTGCAATCATTTTTTTTCCAAGTTTGTTTTTTCAAACAGAATACTGTTGCAATTTGCTCATCCTCCGAGTTGTTGTTTTCCTAATGTTGACTATGAAACAGAATGTTGCATATATGTCTCTGTGGGCAGCAGTACCATGAGGGAATGACAAATATGTTTTAATCAAAGACCTGAACGTAAATCAATTAGTACAGCTGTTTCAAATCAAATATAAAGTATGCCTTGAATATAACAGGGTCTTTGGCACAAAGGGTCCTTCACTAACGTTTCAGAAAGGAAAGGGTTTCTTCTTTAATTAAAATAAAAACCTTTCAAAGTCGTTTTTCAGCGGTCTTCTTTTTGACTGATTAAAATAGAGAATCCAAAAAGGTGAGAAGTTAATGGAGACATATAATAGGCCTGTGCAAATAGAGAAGTATTCAATTAGAATACAGATTTGGCTGATTCAGAAGGCAGTGCTTCAGTGTGGAGATTTGGATCAGTTTCAGATTGATTCAGCTGAAACTCCCGATGCTGATTCCGAGAGATTCAGTGATTCAACCATAGACTGTAATGAGGAATCACTGAAATACCTATAACTTTGCTATTTCTTGGCAGACATGGATGAAAACAGCAGGGATGGTAGCCCCTTTTGAGGGCACGAGGCCTGCTAAGTTTCAAGGAGATGGGTGCAGGGGTTCCTGGGAAACTGCACCTCAAGCTTCTGAAAGCAAAACGCATGGCATGTGACTTTGTGTGCATGTTAAGGCACAGCGGGACAAAATCAGCAGGGATGGCAGACTGTAACAGGGCTGGTTAAACCTCCATCTGCACACCTGTTTCTGGGCCAGCTGCCTACCCCTCTTTTTCCTGCCACACTTTGATGGAAAACTGATTCGGATGTTTCCCAGGTGGGAGGCCCATTTAGGCGTCTCAGGGTGACATCCATTCCACAGCTCTGTACGTTTCTTATACTGCAGCCCATTCCTTGCAGATTGCATCCTTCACCCTCGCCAGCTGTGGGCCCCTCTCTGGGACCTTGGCTCCCCCTTGGGCCCTGGCTCCGCCTTCAGGCCAGTCAGAATCCTGAGCCTCTTGCTCTGGGCATTCCTTGCGGTGGGCCCTTGGCCCTCTGACCCCGCTTTGGGTCCTGGCCCCAGCACAGACCAGTCAAGGGTGCCTCTGATACCTTTTATTAGACCAACTGAATAGTTGGAGAAATATGTTTTAGCAAGCTTTCGGGTTTAAAAACCCTTTGCCAGGCTGAGGAAGCATCTAGTTGGTATGTGTGTTCTCTTCCTGTGTGGAAGGAATAGTGAAGAAGCCAGAGGCTGGCATGCAATGCAGGCAAGAAATCCGGTCGGTGGAAATGTAAATCGAGGTGTCAGGGGGTTAGGGACAGGCTGGGGGCCAGAGGGGAAGAGGGAAGTATCATGTAAAAGTGGAGAGGTACTTGGGAATCACATGTCAGGCAGATTGTAGTGTGTCATGAATCCAATTTCTATATTGAGTCCATGAGTTTTTGTATCTAGGAGGTTGATGAAGTGCACTTCATAAGCTCATCTGTGAAAAATGGTTTGTAAATTCAAACAAGCACTGAACCTTGCTAACCTCATCACCAGAAGCCAACTTCCTACAGCCCAAAACACACTGAACGGATTCGGACCATGCCACGACAAGAAATGCAAAACCTGCCAACATACTAATCCAATCTATTACAGACAAGAATACCCAAGTACCTGTGGGGCCACATTTCTCACAAGAAAGCCACTGTGTCTCCAACGCTCAGGCATGGTCCTCAATGGGAATTTAATAACCACGTTTCGCAGACCTTCAGGTTGTGCATGCCCACTAGCATATGGACCATACTGGACTGCAATGGATCCAGCTGTTTTTTTGGTGTCCTCCTTCAGCCACTTGACCAGTGCCTGCACTTCTGGTGAAAGTGGGTTGCCCCAGCCAGGAACATTGACCCCCTAGAACCTGGTTCTCAAGCTCCTTGACTACAGGGATCATCTGGCTAAGGAGGGCATTGCCGGTGCTGAGGGTCTTGGGGACCTTGAGGACCACCAAGATCTGGGAGATAGTATCCTGCTCTGCTTTGTTCAGGGGGCTGCTGATCCCAATACCCCCTGAGCAAGGCCATCTCATGGATGGCCTTCTGTTGTTCCAGCAGCCTTTCCAGCATGAGGTATGTGGAGTTCCACTGAGTCTCCACATCCTGCTTGATTTTTGTGCTGCAGGATGCTTAGCTCTGCCTGTTTGTCTTGCAGCATCTTGCCCCCCTTGATGCTGCACTGGAATAAGCTAACCACCTTCCTGCATTTTGAAATCAGCTGGGTGGTAGTGACAGTGCCACTGCTGGCAGCCCTGTCCCCCTCCAAGGCATCCCTAACTGTGAGATGGTACCACACAGCAGATGCCAACAAAGTTGGCATTGCGGACAGTCTTGACCATATTTGCCCCATTTTTGGTGACTATAAGGCCACAGGTGACCTTGCCGTGCCCCAACAAGCCACCCCAGCACCATGCAGTACATGGCCACCATGATCTCCCTTGCCATGTGGGACTCCTACATCACCTCCACTTGAAGGAGAGCCCATCGATGGCTTGACTGATCGCACCAGTGCCCTGTGAGGGAGAGGTAACATGATTTCCACCCTGGATGCTCTAGTTGTTTGAGGTGAAATGCAGAACTACTTGTAGACCTGCTTTGTGCAACACCTCCCTCAAGTACTCCCTGCATGCCTCATACAGGGAGGGCAGCACTGTCCTGCTAAAGGTGGAGCGTGCAGGCACCAGGTAGTATGGGGCCATGAGCGTCATGGGCCACCTGAACACTGGCTGCTTTACTAAGGAGAAGGGCTGGCTATCCACTGCAAGCATCTCTCCAGTGCTCTGGGTGACCTCGCTCACCCTTGCAAGTGTCCCCCTTCATCTGTGGCTTTCCCCCACCAGTCCAGGGTGGCCTGCCTCTGCTTCATAGGTCTGGGGCTTTGACGAAAAAGGGGTACTTCCCTCTGGGCAGGCTCCCACTGGAGCCACACTGAGAAGGAGCAAGGGCAAGGGGATGCTACCTCCTGAGATGCAGAGGCATCGCTGTGTTGGTGATGTGTTTCACCTCTTTCCCTGGCTGATCTGCATTCATCAGTGCTGGCATATAGCATACTTGAGATCATCTGCCACCTCAAAATGATCCCACACTACACTACGCCCGTACTGCTGGGTTGAGGGTGGGTATCCTGCCGTATCCCCCTCCTCAGCAGGCAGAGGCACAACAATAGAGGAAGCTGAGCCACCTGCCCCCTTAACCTCCTCTGAGGTGCCTTCCAGAGAAGGAGACCTGGCTTTAAGAGAACTTTGAGAGGTGTGAAGCGCAAACTCAGATTCCCCCTTGTTTCCCAGAATTTCTTTTGCTAGGGTGCTCATCTCCCCTGCTTCCAGATCCAGCTACTTCTCTGGCACTGGGAGGCTTACAATGGAGATGAAATTGGAGTGAAGGAGATTGTCGTGTTGATACTGGTGGCTATTTCTGGTGTTTGGGAAGGTGGTGCAGGTGGAAGTACAGGTACTGCTCCCACCTCCTTGCTCCCACTGCCAGCAGAAGACTCGTGGCTGCCAGAAAATAGGATGCATCTATGTTTGGGGGAGGGAGAGGACTTACAGCTCTCCCTCAACCACCTCTAGCCCCTCTCCTTCCCCTTACAGAAGACCTGGCCCCTGCCTTTCCTGCACGTTTCATATTAATCTTTGCTGTGCTGGAAAATGTGTGCATATATGTGTGTGCAACTGTAATATCTCTTCTATGTGTGCATGTAACTAACTAATATTTCTTCTCTGATTTACTATATGTGTGCGTAATTAACTAATATCTCTTCTTCTTCTTCTCTGTTTACTGTGTGTTGTGAGTGAGTGTAATGTATGTGCTTTCCTGCACAGTGATGGATCACACTGCCAAGGAAAACATAGCTTTCTTTTTAAAAAGTGTGGGGGAAGAATAATAACAAGAACAAATAAGAGTTTTTTTGTGGGAAGAATAAGTTGAAAGAAATGGATTGGATAGGGATAAGTAGATAAGTAGGAATTCTAGGCAGGGGTAATTAGTAAGCTGTATCCAATCCTTTCTAAGAAGACAGACTAGCAGGAGACTGACTAGGAAGCCAAGCCATTCCAGTACCTTTCAGATGTTTTTGCACAGGCAGAAACAGCTCATGAAGGGGACAGAAAGACTTTAGACAGAGGCTTATACACTGTTTCTACGTACCTCCCCTGAGCACTGTGATTGGAAGGGGACTCAGGGAAAGATCACAGTCACTAGCCAGCTACAGATGTCATTCTTTCCCCCCCTGCTCCCCCTCCTTCATCTCAGTTCCTGTTTCCCTGTGGGGCTGCCTTCTGAATCTCTGGATCTTTTCCAAATCAATTTGGAGGTATTTTTTTTCCTCTTGATTTGATTCAGATTCAGTAATTCGACCTCTGAATTGGGCCTCATCTTCTCCAAATCGAATCGGCATCCGAAGCTTCGCACACCCCAAATAAATAACAGGTAAGGCAGACAGTTGTGCATATACTTTATGTAAGTTATAGATGCACACGCACATAGTGGCCACAGTTGAATTGTTTCTGTTGCTTGATAGGAGGAATCCTGTCTACATAAAGCAGAGTGCTGGAACACTAGAAATTATCAAATTGATAGATATTTATAACTACAGCCATTAACTATGTACATAATCCTTATCAACAATAAATTCATTATGGCACTTGTACCTGAAAGATTGTACTTGTTCTTTATCTTCTGTGTTTCACAGAGATGAAAAACTGTAGATAAAAGTTGACTTTTCAGAGCCAGATTACAGTGCATATTTGTATACACTCTTAGGGATTACATTGGGCCAAATCCTGTAGTCCAGACACAGGATAGCTTCAAATCGGGCATTTTCTGACTCTTGAGTAACCTTAATATTCTCCAAGATTGGTTTTTCAATGTAGCAAAGTTGTATTAAAAGCTGAATGCTAGTTGAGTGTTCTCCAAATAGGTTTCTAGTCAATGAGGGAATGAGCATGCTCCTTGTGCACTTTCTTTCCCTCCCACTGTGTTTACTGTACTTACCTGCATGACAAATAAAAGGTCTCTATCTCTGTGGCTTTACCGACTGTCAGAGTTAGGTATGAAAAAATAGCTTATGTAAGTGAAGTAAAAAATGAAGGGAATTTTGATGGCAACATAAAATATGAAGCATAGACATAGTGACCTACCATGCTATCAGACATAGTTTTATCTGCAGTAACCTATTTACTACTCCAAAAAGCACTTGGCTTTAGCTAAGTCTCCTCTTTTACATTCAACCTAAACTACAACTTTGTTAGTGCGCTTGCAGGTTACCTCAGTGCATCTGATTGCTGGAGAAAACTGGGGTTTTTTTTGTTCTATGATGACTGAGGCAGACGCACCCTATTTTTACTGCCTTCTCAGACTGGAACAATATAGTTTCAACTGTTCCACTTTATATTTCTGTCCTCCATTCTGAGTTCCAGTTTTTCATTTCTAGTGTGTCACTAGGCGTGTCTCTACATGCACTTTAATGTGCAGTAACCTATTCTATTGCGCATTAAAGCAGCATGTAAAAACTATGCTAATATGCTAATGCTCAGTGAAATAAGCTACTCTGCATTGTGTCACCTAATCAGAAATTCAGTAATCATCACCTCTCCATCTGATTTGTCTTGAATACTCCAGCATCAGCATCTCCTTTTTAGATATGATGATCACTGTCCAGAATGGTAAAATACAGACTACGATATACAAGAAACCCACAGAGCAACGTATGTATCTGCACAGAACCAGCAGTCACCCTAAACACACCAAAAAAGCTGTCATATATCCTCAAGCTGTAATATATTGCAAGCCCTCAGATACCACCAAATTTGGGCTTAGGAGAACATCCATGATTGTCACCTCACAAATCTCAAAACAACTTTCATTCACTAAGGATACATACTCCTCCAGAGAGAGAGATCACACTTTTGAAAGAGCCACTCAGATACCACATGAAGAATTGCTGCAGTACAGAAAGAAAAGCCCCATGAATTGCACACAGCTGGTTATGACATATCACCCCTCCCTGGAACCTATATGGAAAATCCTCAACCACTTGCAACCCATACTAGAAGATGACCCAGTTCTTAAAGAGATTTTCCCAGAACCACCCATCCTAGTCTTCAAACAAGCACTGAACCTCACTAACCTCATCCCCAGAAGCAAACTTCCTAGAGCTCAAAACACACCGAATGGATCCAGACCGTGCCATGCCAAGAAATACAAAACCTTCCAACATATCTCCACCACCACCACAGTTACTACACCCCACAACAGAGCCATCTGCATTCCTGGATCTTACAGCTTCACCTCCAGAAATGTAATATATCTCATCCAATGCACTAAACACCCGGATGGAAAATACATAGGAGAAACCGAACAACTGTGCACCAGAATGAACGCACACCAGAAATCTGTCAAAGAAAAGAATGCATAATTACCTGTGGGGGCACATTTCTCACAAGACAACCACTCTCTCTCCAGTCTCTCAGTTCTAATTCTCCCAGGGAATTTACAAGGCACCTTTCACATATGCCTAACATCTGACTCCGGGTACCTCTCCACTACTTACCAGTTACATTTATTCTCCTTCCCCATGCCCTTCCACCCATCTCTCACCCACTGTCTCCCCAATTTATATCTTCACTGACTGACTTTCTTGCATGCCAGCCCAGCCTCTGGCTTCGTTACTATTCATTCCATCCAGGAAGAGCACACACCAACTGCAGATGTGTTAGATGGTTGGGCAGTTATCCTAGATTTTGTTTGATTTGTGACGTGTTAATTGTATGTCGGACTCTTTGGGTGGATGAAGGGGTGTTCATTGGGCAGGAGGTTTCTGTTGCAGATCAGTATGACTCACTGGATTTAAAGTCTATTGGAAAACCATTAAGTTGGACTCTCTAGTCAGTTCACATTTTAGATTTCAGTGGCAAAATTCGAAATCCTTCCAACTAATGATCACTATTTACACAGATAGCTGGAAATCATCCTTAGGTGCTATTGTCATGGTTTATACAGATGTTACAGTCAGTTGGAGTGATTTTTTTTTTAGTTAGTTTTAAATGCAAATGTTAGACTTTCAGACCAGCAAAACCTACGCAGGAATGCATACATATTGTAGATTAGACTACAATATATACAAGTCTAGTCTACAATATATTGTAGAGCTCTATCTGTGAAGTTTGTAAGAAGTTTGTTTTGAATTGCTCATAATTTTGCTAAGCTTTAACCAGTGGACTGAATTTTTCCAAATGAGGTGTTTGACATTGTTTTTAGTGATTTTTCAGCCTAAGAATGAATGTATTCAGAAAAAATCCATTATTTTACCCATGATAGAAAATTCTGGTGACCTTTTCTTTTGCAGGTCTAATGTTTCCTTATTTTGTAGTAGACTTGAAACTTGGTAGGGAATCTGGCTGCTTTTTAAAGTCTTACAGCTGAATACATTGCAAATAAATAAATTGCAAAAAATAAATTGCAAATTCTGCAATAATCAATTTTAGTAGATGAGCTTGGCAAAAATTTGTCTGCTTTGAGTGCGCTCTACCTAAGTAGGAGTTTCCCTGCACCTCTAGCTCTGAGCTATTGCAGCCCCAGTGTTCTGAGATTCTATCCTTTTGCAATGTCTGTATGCTTGAATTTGCCACTGAACCTCATAAGGGGTATCTACAGCACTGGCAGTATTCCCAAGCATGCTTCAAAATTGGAATTGCCTGAGCAAGGTCTTGCTGGTCCCAAGCAGCTGTTCCCAAGGATACTGGAGATTTCGTTCTAATGAATGCTCACAAAGGGATGTCCAGATTGAGAGTGAGTGGCGATGCATGCTTGAGAACATGGTGCTGGAGCAAAGTAGAAAAATGGATGGCTATATTTTAAGTTGCTTTAAAGTGATTTGAGAGGGGGTGTGTGTGTGTGTCAGTCAGGCACAGACGCTTTGCTTTTGATTTTGTCTTTTTAATTCTGTATCTGGTTATTGGAAATAGTATAAGCTTCTCTGAAGAAGTACTATGGCAGAAGTGTTCAAATGTGTATAAATTCCACTTTTAAAATCCCAGTTTTCAACGAGTGAAAGTCAATGGGCCTTGAGCTCGGAAAGTGCCAAAATCACTTTTAAAAATGGGACTTAGGCTCCTAAGGCACATAGAAGCTTTTGAAAACTTGAGTGTATAGCATTTAACCCAAGGACTTTATAGTCCTACATTATAAATACAATATGAATCCTATTACTTCATCTGGAGAACTCTATGGGCATTAATTCCAGATTATATTTAGTGACCTTAGTTAGGTTTGTTTAAAATGTATAAAAATTTCTCTTCAACCTCCATTTAAAAGTATATTCCTGTACAGTCGCCAGAAATTCCAGGAGCTGAAAGCAAACAGCTATGCACTAACAGTTATAGCCAATGCACTGTATTCCCATAATGTTTTTGCAGTTGAGAGAACTCTTGCTGCTTTAACTGCTTATAGTAAAATTTTTAAAGTAACCACCTCTCAATAAATCATTGCCAAAAATTACTGTAATAACTACCTTCTTAATGGTCAAAGATTGAAGCCAAAAACAACAAAACAGTTCACTGTGGTAAAATTTGAAGGCATTGATTTAAGCCATAAAAACATATTATCAATTTTCATTTTTTTTTTTGGTATGTTGCACTGAAAAGTGGCCTATTACAGTTATAAATGAGAACTAGTATCCCCAACTGCAACTGAGTTAAAACCGCGGAACTTGTCATGACTGCATTGAGTCAATCCTTTAGTGTAGCCCACCCAGGAAACAAGACAGGAGGCCCTGAAGTTCAGCTCTTCATGGCATTTTCTAGGAATTAACTAATCAAAGGGGACGAACTTGTGGGGTTGTGAAGGAGGTGATGACCGACATCGTTTGAATCCTGTGCTGCCCTCATGTTCGTACGGCAAGGATGCTAGCGCACTGGTATGAGTCAGCCACTCCTCAGGGACAGTTATCCGTCTTGGTAACATAACTCCTGTTAGCTCCAGTCTGCTTTCCTCAGACAGCTGCCTTCTGATAGGGGTTTAGGTTTGGAATGGGAATCGCTCATTGTCTGGTCTAGATGATGTAGCAGGCTCAAAAGACCTGCTGCAGAATTTTGTTGCTGCTTTGTTTTTCCCTTTTCCTACTTCATCAGATCCCTTGGCAGATTTGTGTTCCTCAGCTCCACAGCTGTAGCACAGAAGAGCAGCTGAAGAAATGTGAAGTGAAAAAAGGAGGTAATGACACACAATCTATAAGTACTTTCACTCCCAAAATGTTCTCCTGGCTCTCTCTTCCGTTCGTGCTTGCCTGAAAATCATTGCACTGTTACCGGGTAAGGATTAAGTAAATACTGCAGAATTTGGCCCTGTTAGAAGCACAACCAGTACTTACATGCTATAGATTTGGGAAATAACGCAAATATTTAGACTGTGAGTCCTTCAGGGCAGGATCTCTCTTATTGTGTATGCCTTACGAACTATCTAATTCAGAGATGCATTAGCTTCTGTAAGCAGCAAAAGTGATCTGCTGGTTATTAAAGCTTATGCATCTCTGAATTGGTCTGTAAGGTGCAATTATGCTCTGCTTTTTACACTACTGTGGCTAAGTACCTCTCTTCTGCTATGTAATGGAGCATAATGATTCTTTTGGGATACCACAGTACAGTATAACCTCATAAATCAGGTATGCTTGGGACTAAGCAAATGCTGGAAATTTGAAAATTCTGGATTTTTGCAACTGAAGCGGTGGCCAGTCATGGAGTTTGGGGGGCAGGGGTAGTGGCAGCCAGTCCCGGAGCAGCGGCTGCACATGAAGTGTCAGCATGGGGTGCTGGATGGCGGTGGCAGCCGCTGCATGCAAGCTTCCCCCTCCTACTCCAGGATTAGCTGCTGCTACTCCCTGATGTGATGTATTTTTTAAAAGTGCCAGATTTGCCAGGATTCCAGTTTTTTGTTATCCGGATTTATGAGATTATACTGCACTTCCATAATACTAGCATTCTGATAAAATATTAGCACCAATAATATCACATTTACACTTACTTTGAGTGACTACAGAAGAGACAGAACAATGGCTAAACAGGGTTCCTCTACAGGTAACATCATCGGGGGCCAGATGGGACGACTGACAACTGGCATCCAGGAAAAAGCCAACTAGCTATATGGGTACTTTGTGTTTGTCTTTCACCAGTCCCATGGGACGCCCTGCCTATTATGGGACAGGGAGACCCGGGTGAGGGACATTCTTTACTCTCCATCAGTGCTGACCTCATGAAGGAACACCTTGAAAGGCTGGATACCTTCAAGTCAGCTGGCCCTAACAGTTTACACCCCAGGGTACTCAAGAACCTGGCAAGCATCATAGCTCATAGCCAGCATGGGTTTGTTGTAGGTAGAGCTTGCTTGACCAATCTTATTTTCTTTTATGACCAAGTGACCTATCACCTGGGTAAGGGGGAAGAAATTGATGTCATATATCTTGACTTCAATAAAAGCCTTCAGTCTAGTATCCCATGATCACCTCTTGGCAAAACTGGCTAACTGTGGCCTCGGCTTCACCACAATCCTCTGGGCTGGGGATTTGGCTCTGCGGTTGGACCCAGAGGGTGTTGGTTGATGGAAGTCAATTGTTGTGGTGCACTGTGACCAGTGGGGTCCCTCAAGGCTCTGTCCTTGGGCCTATACTATTCAACATCTTCATTAATAATGTGGACAATCAGTATCAGAAACAGACTGGCCAAGTTTGTCAACAACACCGAACTCTGGGGTAAAGCATCCACATCTGAGGATAGGAGGGTGATCCAGGCTGACCTTGACAGGCTCAGGAAATGGGTGGATGAAAACCTCATGGTGTTTAACACCAAAAAATGCAAACTTCTCCACCTTGGGAAGAAAAACCTTCAGCATACTTATAGGCTTGGCAGTGCTACACGGACTAGCAATACAAACGAAAGGGACTTGGGGGACTGACCACAAGATGAACATGAGCCTTAATGTGATGCTGCAGTTAGTAAAGTGAGCAAAATCCTGGTGTGCATCCACGGATGCTTCTCAAGCAAATCCTGGGATGTCGTTCTCCCGTTGTACTTGGCCTTGGTGAGGCCGCAGCTGGAGTACTGCATCCAGTTCTGGGCTCCACAATTCAAAAAGGATGTGGAGAAGCTTGAGGAAGTGCAGAGAGTCATGCACATGATCAGAGATCAGGAAAATGACATTATGAAGAGAGGCTGAGAGCCATGGGACTCTTCAGCCTGGAAAAGTGCAGACTCAGGGGTGATCTGGTGGCTGCCTATAAATTTATCAGGGGTGCTCACCAGGATCTGGGGGAATGTCTGTTCACCAGAGCCCCCATGGGATGACAAGGTCAAACAGTCACAAACTCCTCCAGGACCGTTTCAGGCTGGACATAAGGAAGAACTTCTTTACTGTCTGAGGTCACAAGATTTAGACTAGGCTGCTGCCGTAGGTGGTTCAAGCACCTACTCTGGACGCCTTCAAGAGACATTTGGATGTTTATCTTGCTGGGATCCTATGATCCCTGCTGACTTCCTGCCTCTGGGGCAGGGGGCTCAACTTGATGATCTTCCGAGGTCTATGAATCTATAAATCAGGGACTGTTTCATCTGTTTGGGGATCACAGGAATAGATATATCAGTAAATGTTACTCACCTCAGGATGGCAAAGTTCATAACAGTGCCCAGATCAACATTAATATGTCTAAATGCTTTACTTGGTCAGTCTGATGGAAAAGTACTAAACCTAGTGGGATGTATTGTTATACATTAAGAAGAACGTGAATTATGGATGCGTGTACCTATAACAGGGCACTCGTGCCCTGTTACTAGAAAAAGGAGCTGGGGTGGGAGGGTGCGAGGGTTATGGAAGGCTGCAGGGAGCCTGAGGGCAAAGCAGCAACAGGTCTGAGCTGCCTGGGTGAACTGAGCCAGGGGTTAGAAAGGAACAGGCTGCTAATGGCAGAATTAACAGCTTCTGGGCCCTGGGAGCAGGAGAATGGGTTGAATAACCAGAAGGAGGCTGGGCATGGCGTTTAATTAAGCCCAGCCTCTGGCCATGGAGAGGGGAGTCTGGCCCTGACTGCCACAGGACACTAGGGCATGGGGCTCCCTGTAGAGCTGGCTCACGTGAGGGGCCAAGCCAGCCCAGGAGAGATACCTGGTAGGCTGGAGGGACAGAAGCAAGCTGACTTAAATAGGAGGGCTCAAGGGCTGAGTCCCAGGGCAGGTTTTGCATTTGAATTTCGACTGGTTAGGTTACTGTTTGCATTTGAATTTTACTGGAAGACCAGATAGTATATACTATATTGTACCGCTGCTCAATATGGTATATGAATTTACTGGAGGACCATAGCTAGAGGGGAGCAGGAGGTGTGACGGAAGAACTTAATGCCTTGTCCTGAAGGATGAGCAAGAGTGCTGCAAATGGGGAGCATACCACTGGGAGTGGTGGCTGAGACTCTTAATTAAGCAGGGGAAGCCAGAGCAGGGCTTTAATGAATGCAGCTTTGGAAGGAGGAAGGGGCAGAAGAAAAGCTGCTGCGTAGGCTCTGTGCACTGACATGGAAGATGAAGCATGGCCACCGGGTGAGGGTCTCCCCTAGAGAGGGGAGAGTTGTGAGCAAGAGCTTGTGCAGCTGGGTGGAGGTGCAGTGATGATCGCATTACCCAGCTGGGGAGTCCGCGGCCGGCAGAAGAGTTTCTGTAGCATTGGAGTTTACCTGAGAGAGGGCCAGCATGAGACTGCTGTATCTGAAGGTTTGCAAGGAGGACATCCAGTGAGTGAAATGAGCTGGGTTTGGGGCCTGGAGGGAGGAAGAAGAGAGAGGCCAGTTAAAGGATCCATCCCTGTGAGGAGGCAGGGTTCGCCCCAGCAGCAGGGACAGAGTCCAGAGCCAGCCACAAGACTGAGCAAGCTGGCAGCAGGGTCTGAATGTGCAATTCCTAAATGAGAATGGAGCTGAATTGAAGCTCCACGACTACTCTGAACTCTGGGCAAGGGAAGAGAGGCCATTTCGAGTATGTATGCAGAAACGTTTCTGTGAGTTTGAAGACAAGTAAGGCCCGCCCTGGCCTGATAAGGAGCTTGTGAGAGTCTCGGCCCCAACGTTGGGGAATGGGTCTTAAATTTTGAAAAGAAGGCACTTGGGAGGCATTCCCAGGATTATGTAAGTCCCCTAAGAATGGGCACTGACTTAGGAATTGTGCTTTTAAACAGCTACTGCGGTAATGGAAGGGGATGGGAATGGTAGAGCCCTGTGAAGAGGCCAGGTGGCTAGCAAAATTGCACGAGGGAACAACACTTTGTTTCCTGATACTTAGTTCTTCCTTTTGGGTTATTTCCTTTCAGATGAAAGGTATGGTGGGCAAGAGCCACCAGGGGTAAACAGGATCAACGAGCCCAAGCTTTCATGAGGAGCCCTCAACTTCAACAGGAGGCCATGGGTGGGGTGCCTGGGAGGTACTCCCCCCTGTCAGGGACTGGAGCTAGACCATCTCTGAGGAGGCTGAGACTGACGTAGTGACCCTGGACCAGCCTCAGGAAGGGGTACAGGCAAGTCAGGGCTGAGGCCCAGGACTTGAGGTTCTCAGACAATGGACCAGGGCTGAAGGCTCAGCCAGAGAAAAGGGGGCCAAGGACTGGGATGGCAGAAGCCCCAGCAGATGCTTGAAGACCTGACGGGGTGCAGCCTTAAGCAGGAAGCACAGACCCCCCCAGGCATGAGGCGGGCATAGCATCAAGAACAGAGACATCAGGTGGAGGAACCAGAGAAACTACTCTCAGCCCCAAGGACCAATTCCTCAGTAAGCAAACAATTACATGACAGGCATGGCAGGCACAGAGGGGCCAGAGGAAGCCAGCAGTTGGGTCAGCCCCCAGTGGCTCTAGGTACCAGGACTGTCAGACCCACAAGGCTTGTTACCGTGCTTTACAAATTGAAGTAATTGGGTTGTCAGCAGTCAGTGTTATGCTCTGTTTGTGTTTGCTTGGTTTTTTCAGAGTCCCAATGGAATGGTTTACAAAGTGCTGCTGAAGAATATGCCACAACAACTGGCAATATTTTTGAGAGTACAGAAACGGACCTGTTTATTTGCATCCCCTCTCTCCACCTCAAATCTTCGTAGAAAAGTTTACTATTCAATGTACGGTATTGGGGTTGCAGAACAAAAATCTATTCCCTTGGAGGACAGCCATATACCATGGGATGGACCCGACACTGAGTTGTCCCTTAGAATACCGTCGACTTACACCTGTTGCTTTGATGCAGCTGCCAGGGTACATAACAGTGCAGAATTTGTTCATGTATTAGTTTACCTTGCTTCGTTAGAATTCATTTAAAAATGAATCCTCACATTTTTACTTTCCAGAGAACAGCAACGGGCTTGTTTCACAACAGCTTTACTACACACTTTTACTTAAGTTTCTTTTTTCCTCAATTGCTTCAAGGAGGAAAACACATGAATCGACCTTTTGTTCAGGTTGATAGCGTACGCTGGTTTAACCCTCAGTACTCCAGGGCTGTGTTTCTTGGTATTCTTTCAGGCAAGCTTTCTGATATGTATAGAACAAACGGTCTTCATTTGAATTAGGAAAAAATGTCTAATCCCAGATTTTTATTTACTCATTTAGTGGCAAATGCTGTTTATCACTGACTTTTTTACCTCCATCTTTAATGAAGGCATAGGATGAAGTTACTGAATTTAATTTACTGAAAATATGAATGTGTCAGAACTTCAGGGTTTGGACACAGGCCTGAACTGCACCGACCTTTAAGTTAGTAGAGTTGGAGTCTTATTAGAGTTGTGATGGTGTGGGAAATATACACGAGAGAAGATTTTTATTTATTTATTTCTTGGACAAACTTTCAGGCAAAAAATACCTTTCTTCACATCTGGGAAAGAAGTAGACACTGATTAAGCGAAACAATAGATTTATCTCCATGTAAATAAAAGCAGTCACTTCAGTCATCCTTCATTCCTTAAGTAGTAGCAACAAGAGATGAGCAGAAGTAATTCCAAAACGAGGGAAATACCATAGAATTTATAGTATAAGTTTTATGTAGTATAATGGAGTTAAACACCATAAAAGATACCACAAAACCCTTGCTTCTAGCAAGCTTTAAAACAGTCAGATCTGTCTGGACTCCTCACTATTGAGGATGCTGTATTTTAGGAATGCAAATATAAGATGAATGAGTTTCTAAGATCAGAATTAGCTTGGGTACTGTCTTGAAATGTTGGTGGTTAAAAACTGAAGGACACATGCAGGTTTACTACAGAAGCAGAAACTGGTAAATCCCAGTGTTTTTCCTAGTTGGTGATTTGTAGTCAAATAGATATTTTTTAATTCGCTTCTGTAATGCTGTATAATATAGTATATGAATTTTAAAAACTACCAATAATATGATTGAATTTGGAAAATAGATATTATTAATAATCGACTTTCATGCCATAGCCAAACATATGAGATCAGAACATAATTAATGTCAAATCCATTCTTATAGCTTGTTGGAAATTTTCCATGGAATGTTTTTCCATTGGATTGCCTAATGTAAAAAGTTTTATGGAAATGTTTTGTCAAAATAGATATCTCACTGAAAAAATAGAACAGAGCATTCTAATAACAAACTTTTGGGACTGGAATGTTTTGACTTCATGCTTTGAAATGACTTGTTTCAATTCTTTTTATAATGTAGTAGTTTTCCTTTAAAAATGTTTAACTTTGAATGAAAAGGTTTAATTATCTCAAAACTGAGTCTTTTGATGGAAAATTGACCCCAAATGATTTGGGGGGAAATTTAATTCATAGTGCATTTCAAGGCTGGTTTGTTTTTTCCTTCTCTGAAACAGAATTCAAAAAAATTAACTGCAGAATGGTAAATCTGCTTCCTACACCACTCATTATACCAAATATTTTGTGATATGATCTTTATACCTTTGCAGTATTTAATATTGACTGCAGTAGGAATCTTAAGCCCTATCTTTTGGTTTCATGTTTATGGTTTTCTTCCTGAATGGATCTTTTTTATTTCTACAAGTACTGGTCACGTTGGTACCTAGCTAGGTACCTTGTAATAGACACTGTTTTGTCTGTCCTTCCCCAGTAACTTTACAAAACCAGCTTGGTTTCCTTTTCCATTTAACTTTAGGAATGTGTAGGGTATGTGCCTGGGGTTATTAGAATCATAAAGCTTCACAATATACTGCATTTGCATCTATAAAAACTAGATTGTAATAGACTCTGGAAACATTTTTGTGCAACACTTCACTGGTCACATCCATACAAGATGCTGACTGTGCAGTCATATAAAGAAGTACTAAATGACTGTGCAGTAGTGCCGATGAATGCTTTTTTGTGACATTGCTGTGCAGTAGCCTAATACTATTGAGCAGTAGCATCAAATCACAGTTTTTGCCACATGGTGTACTGCGCTGTAGTATCAGGCTACTGCACGGTCAGCATCTTGTGTAGATGTGGCAAGCAAAGTAGAACAATGGTTAAATGGCCTCTGCCAGTGAATGGTTAAACAGCCATTGCCCTAGTCACTTGGGCAGATTACTTGTAACTCTGGCTGTTTGTAATGGGGTGATTTTGTCAGGTAGAGGAGCATTGGAGTGTAGGTTGAGCAATCTTGAAGGAGGAATTCAAGGAACAACCAAGCTTCATTTGAGCTAAGATTAGTTGTTCTGTCAATATAAACCAGCTCTAGGGAGTTGTTGACTTTAGACTTTAAATAAAATTGGGGCTGTGGGCTCAATCCAAATCCCACTGAGTCTACGGAAATGATTTCAGCTGGGTTTGGATGGGAGTGGGCTTATGTTTCTGGAGCGTGTTAAGAAGAAATCGGGGATTTTAAAGTGTATACTTGAGGTGGTGAGGAGAGGGACCTAGAAAACCTTTTGTAAAAGAAGGCCCACTCAAATTTAAGAGAAACACTGATAGATTTGAGGCTATAGTTTGCTAGCCAGATACTGAAAGAATGATTCAAAAATAAATATTAATAGAGTATTTGTAGCACTAACAATTGTGGGTAAAAAACTGTGAGAATACATAGTGTTGTTTTGCAAGTGGGATCATTTCAAAAGTATTCAGCTTGTTCTCATGCTAAAACATCGTCTTATTTCAAATCTTCAGACTACAGAACAGTGAATTATTTATTCTAAAGCCTGGAGACATTTGGTGTAACTGAATGTCTAGCCATGGCACACGGTCTTCCAGGGCATGCTGTGGTCTAACCTTTTTAACCTAAAAGTGAAATGAATTTTGATGGATTTTCTTCTAACTGAGAGTCGAACATGAAACGTAAATGAATTGGACAAAGCTGATCACATCTCCTAAAGTACAAGTTTCTTGAATAGTTTGTGCTATATGGCAGTGATGCCAGTGAAGGTGATGCTGCACTGAACAGTCATTAAAGGGCAGGCGGACAGTTTGCTTTTGGTTTGTCTTTTCAAGGGTGTTGAAGAAGAGTGAGGCTGCTGACTGTGGGTATTCATGTGGATACGCTTATTAGACTCTGAATTTGAAAGGAACCTTTTTTGCATGGGAGGCAACTCTTTTACTTTCCCTTTATGAGGGAGCTCCTTGGCTTCTTGCTTGGTTCTGTAAAAGGGCATTTTGTAATTGATGGTGCCTCAGTTTCCTTAATCTCTTTTAATGGAACACACCGCAGTGAGACGCATCAACAGCATAATCCTGTTGCTTCTGCCTTTGGGAGGCAAAAACAGAACGGGAGGCTTTAAAGCACCATGAGACTTGTGCCCCAGGCAGAGCACTTATTTTTGTCTCTGCTAAAATTTCTGAGGGAAAGACTGGAGAAGACTCTTGTTTATATATTCCATTGTATGAGGATACAACAAGATACCATCAATATTAATTTTAGGTGCGGGAGTACCCAGAAAGAGCTAGAGTTATCTGTAAGGTGCCTTACAATCCTTGGCAGAGGTTACTCCCTCTTATATATATAGCACAAACCTTCAAGCTCACTCTAGCTTCCACTCACAAATGCTTGTGCTATAGAGAGCTCTAAGTTTGTTAGTCTATAAGGTGCAAATCCACCCTGCCTTCTGATGGACTTCATCTCCCTACTCAGAGGATTACAATCCATCTATTCTCAGTTTTAAAGGAAATTTATTTCCCTTCCTGTTTAAGACTTAGCCGCTTGTTCACTTACTTCATTCTTTCCTCTAGCAACTAGGTTTATGCCCATAAATCTGCCCAAGACATGTGGTAATGGTCTTTTGGCCAACGTGAGATTTTTCCTTTGTCTGTGTACGTTGCATACTTATCCATGTGTTTATATTTGTGCATATGAGTAGATATAGAGTTGTTGAGAGAAAAGGGTAAAAAAAACCACAAGGAAAATACAGAAAGAGTCCATCATGCCAGACCTGTTATTTTTAGTGACCAGGAAATAGTGAAAGGTAAAGGGAGTTGCATTAGGGAGAGGTGAAGTGATTTAAAGCCCAGTGTTAGAAACAGAAGCTAAAAGTCAAAGAGAACAATATTATTGAAAACCAAAAGAGATCACTAATACAGTGAAAGACTGCATGAATGATAAATATACCAGGGATTAGGACCTTGAAATGCAACAACTATCTCTCTAGAGAATAACATTTTAAGAGTATTGCTGCTGGGCAATACTGTCTACCAAAGTAGCTGGAAGAAATGTATTAAAGTGCAGCCATCATTCAGAATTATCAAGTAATCATTGTCTGTCGAACTTACCGATTGGGAGAGAGACTATAAGCAACTAAATTAAATTGTAAGTGAACCCACAGGTATGTTCTGAAATACCCTGCAAAGTAGTTCTGGTAATATCTAGCACTGCTTCGTGAGCTGGCACACATAATGAAACCCAAATTGAACAGAAACACTTGGATCCTGAAACTACGGAGAATTTAGGAATGCTTTTCAGTTTGTCCTAGACAGTACAGGTTTCAGGGCACCAGCAATCTGTTATCAAATGGAGACCAACTGATTTTCGACCAGCACAAGCAATGTTTTTTAGTATCTTATGGTCTAAATCAGTGGTTCTCAACCTTGTACCTACTGGGACCCATTTGTAAAGATCCATGGCCTGTCCTGACCCACACCCCCTTGGACCTGCTGGTGCCCAACCCCTGCCCCCTTGCGCCATGCTTGTCCCTCACTCCCAACCCACAGCCCTCTACCCTCTCCCAGTAAGTCCAGCCCCAGAACCTCCTGGAAAGAGGAAGAGGAAAGGCCTGTGGCACCCCACCACCCCCGGCCCTGGGCAGGACCTGGCCTGGTCATGGTGCACCCTTCCCCTTCTGCAAGGGGCAGGCACCTTCCTTGCAACCCTTTGAAATATTCTTGTGACCCACTTTTAGGCCATGACCTGTGGGTAGAGAAACTCTAGTTAAGATCACAGTGGGTGCATCTACATGTGCAAATGCTCCAGGGTGGGTTTACTGTAGAGTAATTCAATACCCTCCCTGGGCAGATGCCTGCACGTTCAGCAAAGCGGGACAGATTTGTTGCTCATGGCAGCAGTCTGCTCCCTCCCCCGCTGACTCTGCACCAGCCCCCTGCAGCAGCCAGGGGGAGCTCTAGGCTGACTGTTTTGTCCCATAGACTACGACTGAGATGCTTCCTGTAGCACAGGTAACGATCACAGCAGTATCTTGAAACTGCATTCAAGCTATCCAAGTTTAAGACTCGACCAGGAAAGAGATCGTTTTTTGTACAGCAGTCCCAATACGGTGGTCACAAAAAGTGAGAGTTCAATGCTGCAAGTTTCATTGGTACAGGACGGAGGGCCCCAAGAGTCTTCATTGCTTTTAAAGGTGAACACTAAGCTTGTCACTTTTGATAGCGCTCCTTGTTTTAGGCACACTGTCATGCGCCTTGTTTAAGAACACCATGTTGCAATTCACAAGTGCACCACCGCCTGCCTGCACTTCACAAACTGTCTTGTAAGCACATAAATATATCTTACTCTTCTTTTTGTTTTCTAATTGAGAAAGACAACTTTAATTGCAGACAGACCTTGATGTTATGGAGAAGCAAATAATGGCATTGAACTTTGTGCTGTTAATTAGAATAATACAAACGCATATGGGCTCAAACAGAAACCCTGGAAAATAACACCCTTGACCTTTTTAAATTGAGATGTGTGCCTGATCCAAAGTTTCCAGCTGGCCTGAATCTGTATAATGAGCTGGAAGGAAACTTTTAATATAACACCCTCCCCCGCTTATTTTTGTGAATGCCTTTTCTTTATCCATATCTGAGCTTTGGGCTTAGGAACATACCTAAATATAAATAAAGGCCACAATCCTGCAATTGACTACGCACAAACAGATGTGTGTACAAGTCAGTTAGAGCTCTTGATTGTTAGTGCAACTCTGATTGCTGGATGGGAGCCAAAGTTTTGTTTTATTTATTTTAAGGTCAGTACTGCAGGGTTCAGTTCGCTTTGCTGCAGTTTTGCAGCACTGGGGACTCCGTGCTCTCTGCTATGAGGAGCCAGAGGCGTTCTTGGTTCCTCTCCTTTCACAGGACTAGACTGGGTCAGGTCAGAGGCAGAGCAAGTATGAGTTCTGCATACATCTACTGAGGGCAATAGTTAAGATCCACCCTGGATGTAATTCCAGAGTTATAATCATAAATAACTGTAGTTCAACAAAGGAGTGTCTACAGTGTTGTTGCTGAACTCACAACATATCAAGGGCGACCTATAGTTCTTGGCACTGGGGAAATATGGAAATGTGGTGGGAGGGGAGATGTACAGGGTCTCTTGTGTGTCAGTGAATGGAGATCTTGGTATCAGAGGGATGCATGGAAACTTCTCTGAAGTTCTGTTGAAAGGAGAATGCTTGGAGACCATCAGACGGGGAGAAGTGGGATGTGGGGGAAAGGGAGACAGAGCCTACTGTGGGTCCAGCAAGCAACTGGAGCTGTTCTGTTGTGGAGGGAAAAGAAACTGGGAGGTACGTAGCCACAATGGACAGAACTGAGGTACCCTCATTTAAGGGAAAGGGAACGGCAGATTTCTTGATGGAAATTCTTCTCTAGTTTCCTTCATTCCCCTAACTAGTATGGAGAGAAAGAAGACAGGCCCATGATATAAAGGAATGGGAGAATCCACAAACAGACCCTGGCTTAGAGGTCCTTGTGACAACAGGGACATGGAGAACATATACAACCCTTGGCATGGATAGGGTATGGGACTGTAAGAGGGAACCCTAGCCCTGTTGCTGGAAGATGGGTTGGTCCCCTTAAGGCCAGAACTTGCTGGGCACAGCATGCTGGTAAGGTGGGGGTTGAAAGCTGTGCCTGGCCAGCTACTCAGGTGCCCAGAAGGGAACAGGCCAGGACTATGAAAACCCTGAGCTCCGCGGCAGTAAGGACCAACAGCCAAAAGGGAAGGAGTGCGTCCCAGACCTCCACAGAGAGGTTTGGCAAGCAGTCCAAAGGCTGGAGGATGGGAACTGTGGAGGACCCCTGAGAGATGGCAGCAACCCCACAAGAAGGACTGTAGCCGACAGTGGGGAGCCAAAACATGAACCGCTGTGAAAATGTAAGCTGGCGTGCTGCCTTCTTTAATCACATTTTCTCTTGGTGGCAGTTATTGCCCCTGGACAGGACTGTTCATATTTTTTTTGTTATTGAATAACACTGGTGGTGTGGGCAAGGGTATCGGGGAAGGAGGTGGCCTCATGGGACCCCACTACAGCGTGGGGACCCAGCACCAGTGTGGGTGCAGGATTTGGGGTGCACTGACCCCAGCACCAGAGAA
>JAGPOW010001296.1:27090972-27102318 GCA_030014935.1 Caiman crocodilus | reverse complement strand
ACCCAGCACTCTTTCCTGCCTATGCAGGGGGTCAGACTCGATGATCTGTTGAGGTCCCTTCTGACACTAGCATCTGTGAATCTATGAAAAAAACAGTTGTGTGCAATTCATGAGGGTTTTCCTTCTGTACTGCAGTGATTCTTCACGTGGTGTCTAGGTGGCTCTTTCAAAAGTATGATCTCTCTCTCTCTGGTGGAGTATCCTTGTTGAATAAAAGCCTTTTTGAGATTTGTGAGGTGGCAATCATGGGTGTTCTCCTCGGTGCAGGTTCAGCAGTATCTGAGGGCTTGGCTGCATATTACAGCTAACAATTTTAATATTCTGCAAACAGCTTGCTTCTGCCCAAATGTTGGGGCCTGGAGAAAAATATATGGTCTATCAAGATCTCCATTTCTAACTCTGTGGAAAGTGAATCAACCTGTATTTCATCATCATACTCCCAAAGAGAGCACCGTCTCAGAGTTACACTTGTGTCTTTGCATTATATCATGCTAACCGACAATGTTGAATTCCATCCTTTGGTATGGCAAACTAAGCCAAACTCCTTAACTGTGGCCTCATTCAGGGAAGAACCTTAGCATGCACTTACGTATTTTGCTTATCAGTGTCTTATCGGGGACAGTTGTGGCATAGTCTGTCATAAAAGAGGCCAATAGTCTAATGTTTAAAATACAGCCAGTTGAATTTTATTCTAGTACCACAGGATTGCATGAATATTTTTACAGTGAAAAGTGTGTATATATTAATGAATATATTGTTAACACGGAAGTAAAAAAATGAGCTTTCGACTATTTTGTTTGAATAGTAACATAATGAATGAGGGGGGAACCAGGATCACCAGCCCCAGATGCTGACTCTAGTGGGAGGAGAAAGGGGAGCACGAAAAGAGCCGCAGCTGTACTGCCAGCGTTGCTGCTACGGCACTGGTGGCAGGGGGGCCACTGCCACTGCCTCGTGTGCAGCTGCCACTCAAAGCAGTCACGCACCCTGTTACACCTCTGTGTTTTAGTATGGATGGAAAATAAAATGTTAAGACAAATTAATAAATCTTCAGAAGAAGGAAATGCTAACACATGATGTAATTCGCCTGAGTAATATGTCAGGCATGTTCCTGGTTCCTTTTTGGTGAAGTGTTTTATATTAAATATAAGTTAAATTTCAATTGTGATCCATTTGAAAACTAATCGCAAACAGAAAGTTGTCATATTCTTCTTTGCAAATGCTTAACTCTTTTCCACTGATCAACCCCAAAAGCAGAACAGATGTTTTTCTTCCTTCCTTTTTGTTTAAGAAAATATGTTGAAAGTTTAAACTTTATGTACAGTACCGATTCCTTGTGTACATGCTGAGGGAGCGGAGGGAGGGAAAAGTATTATACATTGTTCAACAAACATTTCCTCAGTTTATTGTTCTGAAGTTCTTGAAAATTCCTATTACACCAATAATAGCATTATCAAATTAGCGATTGCACATCAGCAAAACACTTTTGAGAAACAAGTTGGAACCATTTATTGTAAACTCAGTGGCTGCAAGTCTGGTTCACCCTATAGTAATAAGCTAAGTTCATGCCATTTCAAAACTGAACTATGTAGGAGTTTTATCATTGTTTGGGTTATACATGTGGTTTGAAGCTTGAGATGTTTATTTATCTTTATTTCATCTTTAAAAATGTGATTGGTTCAATATTGAAACAAGTCAACATAAAAGGATTTTATAAGGTCACTTATAAGGTTTTCACTGTGAAAAGAAAGTGTATGTCATCAGTATTTTTGCTTTCAAAATTTGCAAAGTCTTAACTCTCCCCGTTTCTATTTGACAGAGCTGAAGAATGAAAAATGATTAGCTGAAACATATTTGAGAACCTGGTTAAAAATCTGGCTTTCACTTGGAGTGGAGAACGTGCTGTTTTAGTCACTTTCTTGGACTAGGACTATCAAACATGTCAAAGCAAAAATACAAGTAATCACCTTCCTGTTTTATATAATGGAAGCTATCCTGGCATCCCGACTAAAACAGTTCCCCAGAAACCTGCATGCTTGAGTTGCTGTACTCTGAATGAGAGGAAAATCGAGGTCCTGAGGACTTGTGGTCATTACACATCCCCCTGGCATTTTTTTATCTTTAAGTGGATTCTGACCCTGGTGTGCTGGCAGAATCCCTACTTATGTCATTGCTTTCTGCCTACTGGATTTGAACTGCAGTTTCAGTTAAATCCAGTAATCTTTTTCCACTTTCTGCCCTGTGCTCTTGTGTAGCACAGAAATATGAGCTATTAAAGAACTGCGAGGCCCAAGCTCAAAGATTAGTCTAAAGTGCATTTCAGAAGAAGGTTAGGTGACTCTATAACGTGTTTAGCAGAAGATTCCCAAGTACTTGGTACACATTCGATAGGCGGAAGGCCGGGTAGATGTGCACCTCTATAGACTGACTAAATCAATGTTGTGAAGCATAACCTTTTGTAAGCACGGGGCTTACTTCATCAGATGCTGTGGGGACATTTAGTAAATCACAACATGTCTTTGGTGCTAAGGTCTTTTATCTTTATTGTGGAGAACCTAATTTCAGAGGGATGGTGCAGGTACATTTAATGTTAATGTAACATTAATATTAATGTTATTTAAAGTTAAGGTAATTCACTTTATGATCTTCTGATAAAGACAGAGAATGTGAGTCAGAAGTGAAGTACTTCATCTTTATGTATTTGTTGTGTGATACGGCAGTTTTAGGAACTGGCTAGAAACTGTAAGGCGTCTCATTCTAGAATTAGGCATTTTCAACTAATCTCCAATAGGTATAATTAGGTAATATGCAATTGGAAATGTGTGTGCTTATTATTACAGCCTGACCTAGCTTTAGCCACATGGACTAAGTACAGACATTCAGAAAGCCCGACCCTGAATTGATTCAATCTTTGCAGGTTGCTCTAACCTGCAGAGATTGAACCAGCAACCAAGAGCATAGACATTCACTTTTTATTCTGGAAATGCAGACGCATACCTGCAGTGGCTCAGGCTCGAGTTGTGGGGCACTTGAGTGAGCCCTCCCTTCCCTTTAGGCTGGAGGGAAGCTGAACAAAGGCAGGGGGTGGGGGTGCTTGGCCAGGCCCTGACAGTCCTGAGTATGACTGGGGAGGGGTTTAAACACCCACCCTGGCCTGCAGGGACCTCAGCTGTGGTCTGCCTGGCTTCTTCCCCCTGCTTGTGGCTCGTCACAGCCTGGGATCCCCAAAGCTGCCCTTCCAGCCAGGGGGTGATCCCATTGCACCTTCCCAGCCCCAAGCCCACATGGGGACACACACAGTGGGATCATGGTGGCAGCAGCTTCATCCTGGATGTGAACCCCACTGAGCGGAGGGACCCAGGTTGTGGGGAGTGGAGAAGGGGCTTGAGTGTGTCAGTGCTAACATGGGGGAGAGCTGAGCTCAACTGAGCGTGCAGCAGGGGGAGCAGTTTCTGCTTGCTGACCCTTCTACATGCTGAAGAGCAATACCTGGATTGGCTCCACCCACAGTGGTGTGCATGGTGCAGGGTTGCCCCCTTAGACCCAAACACTAATAGCTGCATCCCCCTAGCCACTGGGCGCTGAACTGGGCATGCACTGCTGACTCTTCCACTATCCAGTGGTGGCAGCAGTGGTGCAGCACAGCCCTGTGTACCAGGCAGCAGACACAGGGTTCTACCCCTGAGGCTTCATTGCCACTGCTGCTGTCACCACCATCAAGGGGTCCTGCCCTGACCAAACTGGTGGGTGCCACCTGTGCACTGAACTGTGGTCAGGCACTGGGCATGTAGACAGTGATGGCAGCAGAAGGGAAACCAGAGGGGTAATGCTCTGCACCTGGTACACGGGGCTATGCTGCACCTACAGTTTTCCCACTGCTGCTGCCACTGTCTGCCTTCCCAGTGGCTGACCACAGGTTGCTGCCTTGGGCAGTGCCTACTAAAATGGCCAGGGCATGCCTCCTGACAGCAGTGGGGAGGCCATAGGGGTAGAGCCCTTTGCCTGGCTCCTGATACATGGGGCCATGCTGCACCACTGCTGCTGCTGGGTAGGGGAAGAATCAGCAGTGCATGCCCAGCTCAGCATCTGGCAGCTGTAGGTAATAGTGCTCAGGGCTGAGGGAGTGAGCCTATGCCGTGCACACCACTGCAGGAGACAAGGCTGATCCAGGGACCACTCTCCACCTAGAAGGGGCTGCTGGGCAGGAGCTGCTCCCCCAGCTTCACGCTTGGCTCAGCTCAGATATGTTCCAAGCTAGCACTGACCCCTTCTCCAACCGTCCCCCACCAGCCTGTGTCCATCTGCTTGGCAGGACTCATATCCAGGATTGAGCCACTGCCACAATCCATCTGTGTATATCCCCACCTGGGCTTGAACCCATTTTGCTCCCCTCCCTCCCCCGATCTGGCCTTTGCTCCTGGGCTGTCCCAGGCAAAACCCCAACCCTGGTGGCTGGGAAGTCACCTTGGGATCATCCCTTGCCTAGGAAGGGGGGCTTTGGGGGGTCTTGGCTATGCTGAGCCATGATCAGGGCAGAAAAGCTGAGCAGACCCTAGCTGGGGTCTGTCCCTATAGGATGGTGAGGCAGGGGGAATTAAACCCCGCTCCACTCCTTATTTGCTTGAGGCCACTGCTGAGGCTGGCCGTGCCCCTTGCCATTCCAGCAGCAACAGGTGGGGGCTGGCAGAATGCCTGACAGAGGCTGCTCTGCCCCAGCTTGGCAGACTCTGGCTGGGGTCTTCTGGGGGAAGAGGGGAATGAGGAGGGAATAAACCACCTCCCTGCCCACTTCACCTCAGTGGGCCATACTGGGCTGGCCTCTAACCATGCCTCTGCTCCTGCTTCAGCTAGAAAGCAGAGGGGGGAGGGGGCAGCCCAGGGCTGAAAAGCATGCTGGGATGCTGAGGGACTGTGATTTAACTTAAACCAGGAAGTGGCCTGGGACAAAAGTTCCATAAACTGGTTTGACCCCAGTCAGTTAAGTCTGATACTACATTCAACCATGGTTACTTTAACCGAGTTTCAACCCTTTTGAAACTGGTTTATGTGCACTGTATTTCTATTCTGTTACAGGTTTAAACCAGTTTCTGCTTACTTAAACTGGTTTATGTGCAATTTACGTCCATAGTCATATAATTTATTAAAAGAAGAGTTAGAGCTCTAACTTCTTTCACTTGATCTATGTTCACCACCATCAAATTACAGAAACATACACAATGTTACAGGAATGCTCTTAAGATTCAAAGTTTACAAGTTATAAAATGCTAGAATAAGGTTGCCTGTGCAATCTTAATTGGTCCTGTTTGTGTGTGTACTTTATGTTACAGTTTTTAATTACATGATCCTGTATCATTGATCCTGAGCACTGAAATGACGGTGCCATGCAATCATTAGCTTTATCTTCACTGTTCGATATGCAGCCTCTGCTTTATTTATGGCATACTGTTCAGGTCTTGCCCCCAAAACAGTTTTACAGCATGTCTGTAATATTCACTGCTGAGTTATCTGAGTGTTTCACAGATTTTAATCTTTGTGACACCCCACTGACCCTAACAGGATGTATTATTCCTATTTTGCAGACAGGAAACAGATCTAAAGAAACAAAGTACCCACTAATTCTGGATACCCAATTTGAAGGAGCTGTGATCTGATTTTCAGCAGTGAATGGTCAGCATTTTGCAAATCAGTCCCCAGGGTCTCCCAAACACCGAAAAATTAATGGAATAGAGTTAACAGCAACCTAAGAGAAATTTAGTGCAAGTGCGCTGTCCATCATCACAGTGTAATTCAGTGACAGACACAGGAATAAAATCCAGTTCTGCAAGACAACATTTGACTATCTTAACAATGAGACCCCCTTTTCTCTTCTTGTTTCCTTCCTTGGTCATTATTAGAGCTGGCCAGGAAATGGAAATAAAAAAACTAAATTGAGTTAGTTGTTTCTGTGCAGTTATTTAGCTCTTGCTTAAGCAGTACCATACAACAGTATAGGAAAAGACCCATGCAAGCATCTGGACTGTGCAGTGACATTGCCAATGTTACTGAGCAGACTGGATACTACACGGGTCTTTTCCCATGCTACTGCACAGTAGCGTTGGCATCATGGTTCATGCCCACCAACACTGTGTCACCATAGCAATGAACTACGGTGATGCAGCTCATTCCTATAGCGATGTAGTGTCTCCTCTAGGCACACCCTGTGCTCCCTAGATTTCTGCCTGCCAATCTGTAGTAGAGCTTGAGATCCTTGAAAATCTGGGTCCCTTGGGAGTTCCACAGTGATCTACTTGGAAGACTAACCCTAGAGTTTGGGAGCGGAAAACATGGGATAGCCCATTGGTCTGTTGAGGGGTACAGAACCAGAGATTTGGCAAGCATATTCCAACAGCAAAAAAGCCGACTTAAAATATTTTGGGAAATGAATTTTCTGTTGGAAAATCATTGCATTGGAGACTTCCCAGTGAGTTCTGTTCACCTAATTATCTCCCATCTTCTGCAACAAATAAAACAGGGGACCTACAGCTAACATGCTCTTTAGTTACAGCATCCCTGACTGATTCCCAGTTCAGGTCCTTCCCTCTCCCCTGTATACATCAGGGCTCATATGAATAATAGTTATGTGATAACATATTTAAAAATTCACAAAATCTTACTTCTTGCATTTCTTGTCTTCTGATTAATTTTGCAACCTGAATATAATATTTTTAGTATGTTTCTCATGGTTTTGAAAAGAAAACCGCATACTGAAAATACAGGAATCTCATTATGTGACATTATATACCACCAACAAGATCCACCAGTGGGTGGGATATTTAGGCTATGGAGACCTTTTCCACTTGAACTATACATTCTGTATGTATCGGTGGACAGAAACAGATGTTAACTTTTGTCACTCTAGTGCCACTATAAAGTGGAAGCACAACACAAATGGAAATAGACATCCATACCTTTTGTTATACCACAAATATCCAAATTTTGGTGTCTGCAGCAAAAGCTAGTAATGATTTTATGCTGCTTTATTGCAGTGGATGTCTATTTATGAAGGAGAGCACAAGTAGCCTGCAGCCACTTGTACTCTCCAGGCACTCCGCACTGGTGCTCCCAGTGCTGGAGGGGCTAGGTCCTGCACATGCTGAGGATTCCTGTTCAGGATCAGGCCCCTAAGGCCCTGGGAGCGGCTATCCAACTTTCCCCACTTCCAGAAACTATCCCCTGGAAATCTATGAGGCTCATCTATGAGACATCTCTGGAAGCAGGGAAAGTCAGGGTTCCCAGCTCCCTGGATATTGTCAGGGTTGTGTTTCTGGAATTGGGGAATGTTGCTCATTGTCCTGCAAGATCAATAGGTGAGACAATGGGCAATGAGTTTTTCTCCCAATGAAGCAGGTCTACTGTGCCTGGGACACATCCTGGCATACCTGACCCACCTCATTTGGCGACATTTATTTTTTGCTAGTGATAGAGGGATGAAAGACAGTTTGCCAGATATATGCTGGCTCCAGTCCCAGCTCTTAGAAGATATCTGGAATGGGCATGGACACTTTTGCCCAAGTTTACTAGTTCTGCCTATCCCATCCAACTTGTGCCAGTCCTAGTCAGTCCCATTTCATTTCCACTCCAGGCTCCTTATCACACTCCAGTCCTCTTGCTTGTTCAGTCTGTCTCCCTCCAGGTTTACCATTCATGTCCCAATTGCACCCCACTCCCAGTCTCTGGCACTCCTCCATACCTATTTTTAGCAACTTTGTCTAACTCATCCCACTTCTCTGCCATTAACTTAGCTCCTTGGCAGAGCTGTCTCCCCTACCAGCTTATAGTCCACCTCAGCCTCTGTCTCATCTCAAAGATCTTTTAATGTTAACGTTACACCTTAGCCATCTTGTTTGCAATATCCCATCTCTATTTCCCGTGGATCCATTTTCCTCCCACCAGTAACGATTCTAAATCCCAAATGTGCACTCCCCTTTTTTCTGTGATTCCAGTCTCTTTTCCCAATCTGTTTCCACTTCCATCACCAAATTTCTGTCCAAGTTTTTGTCTCCTTTCAGTCTTGGTCTCACCAGATCCCTTGTTTCAGTTATTTACATTTCCCTATCCCATAGTCTGTGTCCTGTCCCTTTTACATTTAAGTAAGATGGGTTCCTCCATGCGTGGGGCCAGCAAGGAATCGCTGAGAGCACAGGATGCTTTGCGGTTGCGGTCTTGTTTCCAATGCCTGTCCCAAACCTGGCCAGAGGAGTTGCTGGAAACAACCATTTCGGTCCAGCTTTTCCTGTGTAGTTCTACACTAGAACATACTTGGTTGTGTGGTGGATATGGTACGCATACTGTGAGCTCATATGTAGCAGCAGTGAATAACCAGAATGTGCTCAGCAGCTGTTTGGAATGGAAGCTTGGTCATCTGTAGGTGTGAAGGGCTTGGGCAAGACTCTTTAGGAAATGTTATGTGTTACATTAAAGAATGTATGTGTACACCATGATTTTCCAAAGGCTTAACACTTGGTGCCTCGCTGATTTTTTTTTTCCTCAAATACTTGTTTCAAAGCATGAGGATACTAGAGCTGTCCACAGAAAAGGTGTCCCGAAGATTTTGGGTTTTTTTAACACGGGTAATACAATGTATTCTCCCCTGCCATGGTCTTGGAGACGCCTAAATAATTTTGGCTGAAATTTGCCAAATAAATAGTGTGAGGCAGACAGCTAAGGTAGGAAATGTCAGCCTGATAAAGTTCCAAGGAATTGAAAACAGTATTACAAATTTGAAGTTTGGGGTAACTTTAGAAATAGGAAGTGCTACCAGCCTGTCTGTGTGTGTATCACAATTATTATAACTGAATTTCTTGTCACTTATTTTATGTGTACCTTGCTTGTCAATCTTCCAGAACTTTTCATGGAAGTTTTTCATTTAAGCTTCTCTCCTAGCAATTTTGCATGGTAGCCTTCCCTTATTCTTTTCTGTCATGTATGGATTGCACATAAAGAAGGCAGAAAGTTTTGAGTTTTGAACATTTCACCTCGCAACAAAATGTAGACCAGTTGGCGTCGCGCTGAACCGTTGAGGAGGCACTCTGCAAGGTAAAAGATAGGCAGGTAGTCCTAAATGTGTAACCCCTGAAGGGCGTTGGAGGAAGAGGGCTTCACTCTCTAGTGGTATGAGTATTTTTATTATTGCCAAATGTTTCATGATCAGCCCCTGGAAAGGCCACATACTTTTGCACTTTCACTTTTTTGTTTTTAATATTTTTATGATAAAGGTCTTGCAAATTTTAAAAAAGTCTCTTCTCTCCTCTCCATCCCTCTGTCTCTCATGCTGTTCTCTGAGGGTGCAGGTGAGACTACTTTCTGGTGGCACTGTGGTGGCATAAAACAATAAATCTGGCTTGTCTGGCTAAATATTTATATTGTGTAGCCATTGTAACTTTTAGAGGGTCTACATCTAAAATTCTTCTCCAGAATTACATTTAACAAATTAAATGAAAAGTAAAGTAGTCACCCAGTGAGGATATAGATAAGAGGTAACAATTACACATTACCAAAGGGGACTGATATGAGCTGTTCTGATACAACTGTTATATCTGTATCATTCTATGGTGATTCAAGTGTAGCAGACCATTTCTAACGTTAACCTTTCTTCTTTTAGGGTCAAAGTTGGGATATTTAGCTAACTTGCATTGCTACAGGATCAGGGAAATGGAAGACATCATAGCAGTTGCTATAAATAAACATTTACCCTCTCATTTTAAAGCAGCTAAAATGTACATTTGTTCATACTCTAACACTTAAATTTGCTTCAGAAGAAAAGTTTATTATTTACCTAAAACTTTTGTTAAGATCAGATATAGAAAGCTATGGGCCGGTGAAAATGCATAGCTGAGTGAATAGCAGAAGACAACAGCTTGACTTGTTTTCATCCTACTATTAAAGCATCCTAAGAAAATAATCTGTAGTACTCTAGAAGGAATGCCAGTGTGATGAAGTTGTATTTATATTAGCCTTGGAAATAAGATGTGACCCTTCCTAACCCTGGAAGAAGCTGGGTGCACTTCTGAGACACACTCGCAGGGTGCACTCGCAGCTTTAGAGATGCCCTTCAGCTCCAAATCCCTCTCTGCCATCTCTGCTTGACCACCAAGAACAGACTGAGGTGCTCCAAAGTGACATGTTATATTTAGATCTTGCTCATTTAAAATGTGAGAATTTGCACATTAAAGCTCATTATCTTGTGCTAAAAGCCCTCTGAGCATTTCAAAGTTAGGCCACTTTAGGTGAAAACTGACTCTGGGCTACACTACCTAGTATATGTTAGAGGAACTTCAGTCTGCTTCACAGTGATGAAATGAGCAATTTGCTGTCCTCCAGCATCCCAGGATGCACAGTCCCCCCACCCCCTACCAGGTGAGGGATAGAGCCCAGGTGTCTTGGCTCCTAGCCATGCTCATCCTCACCAGCCCTCTAGTGACAAGTCAGAGCTGTGCAGGCAAGAAACAGTATTAAACCTACGCATGCAACTGGTCGCAGCACATTCTAATTTTAACACTGTTTAGCATTCCACAGATTTAGTGTGGGCTAAGTAATGTATAACTAACTTCATCTTCTTTTTCCCTGAGTTAAATCTTTCTTCAGCATAAATGTACTGATTGAGTTACAGAGTTGCAAAGTAAAGTGTTCCCAGCATGTATGCAAAGAGCAGAATTGGGCCTAGAATTACTAGTAACATAGACCACAGCTGCATGCTGTGGCAAAATTCTCACAAGACTATTGTGTGTTTGAAGACTGAATGCAAGTGATTGCACTGACTCACCATCTCCCACTAAGCAGCCAAAAAAAATACATTTAAATCCCCAAGCACGTTAAAATGTTCCTTTGGCTCAGTTGTTGATTTTGTTTCCTTGTTTGTTAAGATTCCTGTGAGCTGTCACTGTTTAATTATTTTCTGCTTAGCACAGAAATTGTGGTGCCTTTCTCTGAGATGTCTCTGTTCTGCCATAAACAGCGCCACACAACTTCATTCTCACACTCGCATACAGCTCTTCCCTTTTAAGGTAGAAAATAACATGGTATATGACAGACGTAAAAGGGAAATTTAAGCAAACAGAGGGACCAACTATTTAAAAGAAGGGGGAAACCAAGTTGTTAAAAAAATAATCTAAAAAACATAAATTCCTATTTAGGAACTTGTTCAGTTTTTCTTAAAATGCTGAGATCAATAGAGCTGGTGTTGGATACTCAGCACCTTTCAAAATGGGTAAATATGTATTTGGAAACAATACATTAGGGCCTGGATACATGACATACAGATAAGTTCTACTAATTTTGCACAGACGTGTAATTTACACCAGGATTCAG
>JAGPOW010001296.1:27068986-27090522 GCA_030014935.1 Caiman crocodilus | reverse complement strand
GAGCTTCACCACTAGATGAAGGGGAAAGCGTGTAGTACTCCTTATGTATTGAGCCAACAGCCTGGGATAAATTTAGACGCATAAGAGCTACACGGGTATATATTTTCTGCTGTTTTAGCGTAGGTTACTGTGGCAGGGCATCCTTGGTGCCTGCCACTTTAAGGGCCTGAGCAGGCTGCAGATCAGCCTGCAGGTGGGAGCAGACCCAATCAGGAGGGTCACATGGCACCCAGGAGACTGCCTGATTGGTGTAGGGCTATGCAGTCAGGGTATAAGACAAGCCCTGAGAGCAACTGGGGAGTCAGAGTGAACATCTCCCAGCCAGAGTACTGCTGTTTCCCAAACACCTGGAGTCAAGGGTAGGAGCAGTTTCCTGGTCCTGCGGCATGACGTAAAACTACACCCTGCTGGAGTAGGATGGTATGGTGGGACAGTCTCCAGGAAATATCACACCTGTGTCTCCCTAGTGAAAGGTGAGGATGAGGTGCTGGAAAACCTCAGCCCCCACTACCCATGGTGGGGGGGAAGGCTAGGGAACACACCTTGACAGAAAAGCACAGGACCAAGGCCCACAGAGAGTGGGGCCTGAGGCCCATGGGGTGTAAGGCCCAGAAGCCCCAGTGAGGGAGTGGAGTAGAGGCCCAGGAGGGGTCCAGAGTGACTATGTGGTCCACAAGCTCACAGAGTAAGGATGGTGTATGCAGGGGCCCAAGAAGGTGGACCTATATGAGAGAGAGGGCTAGGTGCCAAGAACCTACCTATAAAACCTCAACTGGTCAATGCTGGGGCCAAGGCCAGGACCAGGATGGTTGAAGGGCAAGGATGCCCATTGCAAGAGCCAGCCAGAGCCAGCAGCTTGGAGTCTTGACTGGCCTAGAGGCAAGGCCAGGGCTTGTGAGGCCAAAGGTCCTGGCAGGGGNNNNAGGGAAGGGGGTCTAGTGGGGTTTGCAGCCCAGTGTGAGGGCAGAGGTTAGGCCATCTAAGTAGGAGGGATCCAGGTCAGGGTTAAAACGTTCAGTCTTGAATATAGTGGGGCCCAGTGTGGGGCCAGAGCTATACAGTGAAGCCATCTGTGAGACATGGGACATGGTGTAATGTTAGTTTATCATATATTTACTCATTCTTTTAAAATGGTGTAAATATGTGGCATCCAGGAGAACTGGATTTAATTGGAGGCTGTGCCAAGATTCTATAGCTTTGAGACACTGATTTAACCTTCTTGGGTATCTTAATATGGGTTCTGGGGTGGAGGGGATGCTTTAATTAGAATGGCTCCTGAGAGCTGCTCTAATTAAAGTGCCCTCAGCGTTTCATGTATTCAGCACCCCGAGCATCACAGTGGTGGCGAGTATGTTTTAACTAAAGCTCATTTGAGCTAATTAGCACATTCCAACAGGCTCAGTTAATCGATTCTGCTCCAGTGCATGTCAATTAGCATGTGTTGGTGCAGGCATTGGGCCCATGTATAAGTGAGCCGTATTGTCCTTTAATTTGCCTGAGTTGCACCTGTAAAAGGATGATAATGCTATTGCTTACTAGGGCTGTGTGACGTTTTGCTCCCTGATTTGATTCAGCAGAGATTCGGCCTGATTCTGTGGCCAAATCTCCAAATCCAAATTGAATCAGAGGACCCCTTAATCTCTCTGAATTGAATTGGAACCCTCCAAATTGATTCAGAAAGTTTTGGTGATTCGGCTGTAGACACAGCTTTAAATTTTTTTCAACATACCTCTAGGTAGCAGGTGGCTGCTCAGTGATTGGTGCCTCCTGGGTCAAGGGGGGGGTAGCCAGGGTCTTCTCATGGCTGATCACCAAGTCAGGAGAGCAGAGGGGGTCCCAGAAGTGGACTGGAAGTACTTCCTATCCACTTCTGGGTTCACAGCTGAGCACCATCTGCCTCCGCATCACAGCATTTACGAACCATGCCTGGTACCTCGAGGCATGTAGAAAAAACATTTAAAGTTGTGTCTATGTCCAAATCACTGATTCTCTGAATCAGCATCGAATCTTCAGATTCGGATTTGGTTGAATTGAATCAGGGACAATGGCCTGAATCAACAAATCAAATCGCTGTCCCCGATTTGGGCCGAATCCAAAACAAATATGGCCCATTTTGTATATTCCTATTGCTTACCCATTTTGTAAAGACATTTTGCAAATCCAGATAAATCTGGATAAAAATGCAGTTAATTAAGTATAGGAATTTTTAATACATAAACTGGGTGAATATTGTAGAGAGTGCGTAACGTGCATAAAATACCTTTGAGACCTTTGTACAAGGTGCTACATGAAGTTAATGCAAAGAGTCACTATTGCTACAGAAAATAGCGTCTTTCACTTGATTCAGTGAACATTTTCATAGTGAGAGTTTTGCTGATGTTCAACATGTGTTGGAAAATAGTTGGGAACTTTATATTTTTTAGTGTTACTTCCTGGATTCTTTTGTTTATGAACCAAAATTAAAAATGAAGCAAATGTCACTAAAAGAGTGCATTTATCTCATGAGTTGGTGGAACTTTAGGTAAATGTAGAATAGCGTTTTGAAAAATTACTTCCTTGTAGGTGATGACAGATTCCAGGGCTTAAAAATAAAAACATGTTGTACAACTCATTTTCCAGTGTTGCAATATAGTGTTCTAAAATAGATGAATTATTCTTTTCTTTTTTTGTGGTAATGTTTTTGGCCAAATGCTGGAGGGTGCTGAACACTAGCAACTTCCAAAGTAATCAGTCAAAATTGCAAGGACTCACTCTCTCTGAGAATTAAGCTTCTATGTGGAACCCAAGTTACTGTGCTAGAGTTGCACTTCTCGTATAAGCTCCACTAAGACACAGGAAAAGCAAGGTAGAACCATGCAAAATGCAAGCTGCAGTAGTGACCATGTAGCATTGCCTTACATGCTTATTTGTTAAATAAGATAGCTTGAGCCATTTTTAAGCCTTCTAATGTCATATGCACCTGCTTCACTTTGACATGTGGAGTTGCATCTGCAAGTTGCTGGCCAAACAGTAGAGTAGTGTAATGATGAGTATACTCCTTGCATGTATCTATACTGTCAAATGACTGTATTTAGGAACACAGACGTAAACATGTGCCACATGACTGTCGAATGATAGGATTAGAAGGGACCTTGAGTCATCTGTCCGCCCCTTAGACAAGTGCAGGAATGCTACTCCTAAATCATCTCTGTGCAATGCTGATTTAGCCTCTTTTTGAAAATGTGCCCGTTCTGGCACATTTGTGCACATTGCAGTGCTGGGCGTATACCTGTAAGCTCACTGTTTTAAGACTGCTTCTTGGCACCCACCCAGCACTGTTTTGGGACACCTTTACTATGCTGTAGTTCACTGTGGCACTCCCTGTCATAGTCTAGAGTCAGTGAAGATGTGCCCACAAGGTCAAAATTAGTAGTGCAACTCCATTATGCCAAGTCAATTTAGACCCGCTCTGTGTTAAACCTGGGAACTATAAAATAGTGGAAATATTGTCTTCTGGAGAATAATTATAGTGTGTGAGGTGCCTATATACTATAGTAACTGCTGTCAGATAAGTCCATGAGAGAAAATTTTCCCCAAATTGAAGATTTTTAGATCCAGAGGCTACATTTATTTCATTCTGGAAACCATCTTTGATTTGTTATAAATTGCAAAGCTTAGCTCCGGATCTGAACTTCAACAATGATCAAGAGTATTGGACTGGAACGTGGTTTAAAGTCATCATTACTTTTGATAAATCTGCTCTAAAGGTCTGAATTTTTAGCAAAACTTGAAATTAGGTGGGTTCTTCATGGATTAAATCTGACTATAAGCTTTACCAGAAGTTGTGCACGCTTTACTGCTGTTGGAGATTTGTTTCCATCAAGGTTTTGGAAACTGCTAGCTGAACAAATTGTCCTCACAACAGCTCAGTTTCTTTCTAGATGACAATCATGCAAATGACAATAGAAAAGTTGTAGTGTATAATTTGTAATGTTTATATATATATATAAAATGTATATTTTATATACATGTGGAAAATACTGGAAAATGTGCTTTTTTAGGACTTATATATGGAATTTGGATTTTAAAAAGTTAATATGAATTCAAAATCAATGGAAGGGGAATTTAGGATTATATTTTTCCTTAAAAATATTATATATTTTACTGGAGAAGGGGAGTAGAGCTCTGTATATAAAGAGAAATATGTTTTAAGTTAGTTTTTTTTAAGATGTCTAAACAATGCCTGACACCTTGAATGCACCATCTTACTTCACTTTAACTTCACTCTTTTGTAGAGGGCAAACACTTAAATCTTTTAACTAGGGATTGTAAGGAATATAAACATGCAATGGCCTGGTGCTGAACTACTTTCCCACTACCATTTTTTAAACAATACAGAGTTCAGTGTAAGTAAGGGTTGAGTTTGGGCGAGAAAACTTTGATAATCCTGATCTCAAGCATATCTGCCATTTGGAGCTAATTGTGAACATCGGTGTCTTTGAACCTTTCTTGTTTCCCTGGGTCTTCCTGAAATTCACATCCTAACTTAATTCTAATTTGGATTCTGATCGAAATAGCACCTCTGAGGTAAGTTTGTAGTTTCTGGGAGGCCATTGTAGCATTTCTGCGTAATGCCAAGGCCTTATTTTTTTTGTATGAATCCACTCATCTCTGTGGAAAGCTGTGTAGACATGCTTTGAAGATTTAAGATAAGGCTGAAGGAGATTTTCCGCTGTGTCTGTTGTCACAATTCAAGCATAAACTCTTTTCCAACCAGAAAGGAGTTGCACTTTGTTTTGAAGTGGGAAATAGTCTTTGCCTGGAGGCTGTTTGAGGCGTTCTAAGCACACGCATTTCCTTAATGGAGTAAGTTCAAACACTGATAACAGTAAATTATCAATTACATTACAGTAATCCATAACTATGTAGTAAATCTTCTAGCTGAGCCCGAAGGAGCTATGTTAAGCTCCTTTTGTCAAGAGAACTATTTTCACATCGTGTATGTGAAATGAAATACTATTTCCTGCTTTTTGCCATTTGAAGCCTTTTAGTCTTATAACAACTTCATACACAGTGGCCACACCTACATGGGACACTGACTGACTGTGCAGTAACTGAAGTTAGTGATGTTGACTGTACAGTAGCTCATTAGTACTGCGTAGTAGCATTACATCACTCTTCGTGCCATGCAACACTTCTGCGCAGTAGTGATGAGCCACTGCTCAGTCAGTGTCTTGTGTAGACGGGGCCAGTAGATAGAATGGAAGTATAGTTCTCAGTGCTTCTGGAGTTGAACAGGGTCGTCTTAACTAGCACAGTCTACAATTTCATTTTTGTCACATGATGGAACTCATTTAATGACTTTAGTGTTCAAAAAATAAACAATAGTGCACTTGCTTAGTGTGGTCTGGTATACTGGAGTTGCAGCGCCTGGCTGTTCCCAATAATCTGAGTTTGACTAGCTGAGTTACAATGTAGCAGTGCAGATCTACAAATTGCATGATGCTGTTAGATTTCTTTTAATTTTTATCATTTCTTTAATTCCTTATCATTTCTTGCTTGCAGCATCATGTAGTAATAATAATAATTCTTACTGGGAAAATACAGCAAGGCAGCAGCCCTAGTTCTGTGTTCTACTACCTGTTATAGGATTGGTTGCCTAGGTTAAAAATTGCTGCAGCAGACTGAGTAATATTAGCCATTAGTTATCTAGTTCTTGTCAGTACATATTTGCAAAATAATATTAATCTTTTAGTGTCCAATAACATTTTGTGCATAATGGTAACTATTGAATCTTTCCCTCTTCCTGTGACTTTGCCCGCTTACTAGTTCCAGCATGAGCCCTTAATTGTAATATGGAGCTTCATGCAGTGTATTTCCTCCACCTGTTCAGACAGTGACTTGGCAGCCACTGCCCTGCCTTGTCCCTCCAGCTGGCTAGTGCTCTCATGTATTTTTCATAGAAATTAAGAGATAGCACTAAGGAAATGTGAACTGCCCTTTGCTGGATGGCAGTTAGTTTTATTTATCTTTTAGAATAAATCCACCTTTATCTGCGTGAGCCAAATGCTATAAAATTAATATTAAATGTATGATACATTATGATTATGATGTTGCAATATTATTTCAAGTTAAAAGAAATCCTTTGATTAGGGACACTATTAGTTAAACCTAGGCAATTTGTCTAAAGTTGAAGAAATCGCTTGTAGGAACTGAGGAATGACTTGATATTGTATTCTTAAATAAGACAGTTGACATCTTTCAGAAAAGTCCAATTATAATTACAAGGGCAAATAAAGGAGAGGTCTTGAATATTAATGAAATTGTGAGACTTGGGTACTCACAAAATGCATAATGTAAAAATCTGGGGAGAGGTTATAGTCTTCTTGCCTATTATACTGTGCCATCTACATGCTGGGCACTAGGGCTGTGTGAAGTTTCGTGTGCTGATTCAATTCGGGGGAGACTCGGCCCGATTTGGTGCCCGAACCTCTGAATCTGAATTGAATCAGGAGACCAGTTAAAAGGTCCAAATTGATTTTGAAGCTCTCCAAATGGATTCAGACAGCTCCAGTGATTCAGATTGCAGCAGGGAGCTGGACCTGGACTCCATTCTGGTAATGGTAGGGAGTGGGGGAGGTGGGGTGGAGGAGGAAGGAGGGGGACCATGGGGGAACCCTTGCCAGGCTCCATCCCCTGGCTGCTCCCCCAGCCCTCCTGAGTGCACTCTGACCCCCACCCACTGTCCCAGCCCCCCATGGTTGCTCCACCCGCCCCAGCTCTTTAAAAAAAAGCCCCCACTCACTGGCTGCTGCCAGGCAGGGGCAAACCCTACTGCCCCACACTGCGTGGGAGTCTTATTCACAAGCCCCCTGAACCCTGCCTGCTCTCCTTGCTCACCCACCCGACTGCCCTGGCCATCCCAGCTCCAAAAATACCCAAACCCGACTCATGGGCTACTGCAGCAGCCTCCAAGCTTTTGGGGGCTTGTAGCAGAGCCCCTCCCCCCATATTATAGGGCAGTGGGGGGCAGCAGGACTCACCCCCATGCCTGGCAGCAGCCAGTAAATCGGGGTGTTTTGGGTTTTTTTTCAAGGGACGGGAGCTGGGCCAGGAGCAGCAGCGCTGAGGGGTAGATTTGGGAAAGCAGGCAGGGATCAGGAGCCTTGTGGCAGAGCCCCCAATATGGCACAGGTCAGTGGGGGGCAGTGGGGATCCCCCCTACACCTGGCAGCAATTTCATGTTTTGTTTTGTGTGTTTGAAGAGCTGGGAGAGCAAGCAGGGCAGCCATGGAGAGCAGGTGGAGGATGGAGCCAATTCAGACATTTAGCCAAATCGATTTGGGACAGTGATTCAAATCTCTGTATCAGGCCGAATCCGAATCCAAAGCGAATACTAGCCACTTCGCACAGGCCTATTGGCCACTATATTTTGTACTGCAGGAGCCTGGAGACTAATCTAAGATACCTGTTGTGTCTCATGTCCTTTATCCAACAAACAGATGATTGAAGGAACCACATGAACAGGGAATGGACCAAATGGTAATATTGGCTAGCTATGCAAAATGTGTGAATTCTAATTACATGTGTTACACTGCTCTGTAAGGGGTTTGGTAGCCTCTGAACCATGCAACTGGCAACTGTGAGGGTCACCAGGGAGGTTACAGCTGTTTAAAGAAAGGCACTATTCCTATGCACTACGTATATCCCAAGGCCTAGGAAAACGCGTGTATTTGGACCATGGCTCCTTTTCGGTAACTGCATTCTGCTCCCCTGCTCTTCAGACAGAAATGAGGGAGTGACATATGGAAGACCCTGTTCTGGCTGCAGGTCACCTCAAAGTCACAGGCTAGGTACAGATGTTACACCTATCGTGCTTTAAGCTCTAAAGCCATAACAGAACAGACATCCGTAGCTTTTAGAGTGCTTTAAAAATGGCGGATTGCATTCTAAGTCATACTTTGATGGATGTGGTACAGTGCTTTCTGTTAAAGTGCTTTTTTACACGTCTGTGCCACATCCATTGTGAGCTAAGCTTGGTGGCAGTCCACCACCTTTCCAGCTGGCATAGCATAGGGCTGCACTCTAGCCTAAATGCTGGGTCAGCCCCACCCTTTGGCTGTCAATGGCCTAAGTCAGTGACAGCCTCTGATCCCAGCCCTGCCTTGTCCCTCCAGCCAGCTATGAGCCACAGCCTGGGGGAGGGGGGAGGTAGTGGGGTCTCTCTCCCTGCAGCTGCCCCAGCCCTGCCAGACAGGGCATGGGGAAAGGGGTCCAGGGTCCCTCCCCCTGCAGCTGTCCCAGCCCTGTGGCGCACTGCTGCCTGGTCAGGGGGGTTTCAGGGGAAGGGGGTACAGTGTCTCTTCCCTCTTCCACTCTCCACTGCTAACTCTAATCAGCTGGTGGGGGATGGGGCAGGCTGGGGAGAGGGGCCACTCAGGCAGCCTCCTGGGAAACGTGGGAGTGCCCCAGTGGCCTGTGCAGGCAGACTGCGAGCCCTCCCTCCTTGAACAGCAAACATCTCTTCAGTTTGCTCGCACCCTGACTGATAGCACTTGAAGTAAAGCATGATAGGACACTTCCACTGAGGGCTTTTTGAACATCTGTATTCAGCCACAGGCTATAGATGAACTTGCCTCAACAGTTTAGTAAGGACTTGTGTCAAATATACTAGCAGTGTGGTACTTAATGGACCCAAAACAGCAAGGCTCAATCCCCTTGTGTTAGGAATTAAGGCCATAATTTAAGGCATGGTTGAAGACTTAATTGAACTCAGCAGGAGCATCTACACATGTGCATTTACTGTACAGTAACCAAAATTACTGCACAGTATGGGTGCGCATCTACACGTATGCTCCTGGACTGCACAGTAAACATGACAATTTACCCTGACTTGAGCATAAATTTACACCCAGTTAGTTATTGCGCGATAACACATGTGTAGATACCTTATTGCGCAGTATGCTGTATGCATGGACTCATTCAGGACTAACTTTAGTTCCAAGTCAGTCTACACGCAGTGTTAATGTGCCCTAATGCCTGCACATGTAGACACCAGCCTATTCCCACTTACTGTTCTGTAATTTATTATGCAGTAAATTTAAGCCAGCATAAATGCATGTGTAGACATGCCCAGTGAAAGCTTTTCTTTGGGATTTTATCAGGATCTTAGCAATGATACAGCTCATTTATCAGTAATCCAGCATTGCTTCTTTAAAAGTAAATGTGATGCTATGACTGTGGAGAAGTTTTCTCATGGCTGTGTAGGGAGAAGGATAAGTGTGATATGTCATTATATCCCTATTATGCCAATTATTTATGGGCCAGATCCTGCCACCTTTGCTTATGAGAGTAGGCCCTTCTCTTAAATCTTTTATACTCTATAATGTATTGTATTTTAATATCATTGAGCACTGATGGTCGTTGATTCATGTCATTTCATGTTGAAAACTAATCACTATCTATAACAAATTGTAGGTGTGATTACATAATAAGTGAGACTTCATTATGTACTGGAAGTATGCATCACATATTTCCTGGTTAGTTGCCTTGTCAAAGGCTCTGCAGCTTTGAAACAAGTAAGTCTCCTGGGTTTTGTCAAACTCTATGAGATGTACCAAAAACAAATCCTTATAATAGCATACATGATGCCTGAGTTTACCAACCTTTATAGATGCTGCTTCAAAATGATCGTGTTTTAAAGAGCAACAAATCAATTTTTGGTAAAAGATTTACCTGGAAAAACTGTTAGAACACCGTCCAGTTAAGTAAATATAATATGCTTGATAAAATTGCATTACTTTAAATTTATTCAAATGCCTTTAAAGACACACTCATCATTATATTTCAGTAGAAGGATTCACAAACTACTGAAATACTAGCTTGCACAGTAGTATGCTTCTAGCTTCCAAATGACCTACCCTAAACTCCCTTGCCTCCTACAGTCTCCTACAGACATTGGGCACGTCTGCACGAGACACTTACTGCGCATTAGCCTAGTAACACTGTGCAGCACTGTGTCATGACAAAACACTAGCTAATAGCCTACTGTGCAGTATTATTAGGATAATGAGCAGTAAGCTTTACTAAATAACTGTGCACCTATGTTACTGAGCCGTAACTCTAGTTACTGCACATTCAGCTAGTACTTCATTAAGGAAGTACTAAATTAAATGTGGAGTAATTAGGGCACATTAATGAATGAGTAGACATGCCCACTGAGTATGAAGATGTCAGTGTTAGGGGAAAGGTTATTAAATCTGAGTTTATTTGCTTTTGAACAAAAGAAGCTTCAAGGTGATCTATTATGAAAGGAAGGATGGAGGTAAGAAGGGGGAAGAGAGAGAGAAAAGTAGGTGTCAGTGTGGAAGTCTTCTATGTTTTGAGCATCAAGTTCTACTTTACAGAAACTACAAGCAGCAGAAACACTAGAAATACCTAGAAATAGTAGAACCCAAGAAACCCTTTGAACTGAAAATAGCCTTCAGATCTAACTTGCCTTTTCTTCTTTCTCCAGTTGTAAATATACCTTCCAGCTTTATTACTTGGCCCTTGAATTCTCTCCCCTTCTAGAGATAGATGCGGTGGTGGACTTGCCAACAGAGCCCAGCATGTTAGGCTTAAGAAATCTCCAATGTGATTGGTGGAGCATTTCCACCAGTTGGGAAGGGACGGAGAGGGGCCTGCCCAAGAGACCAGACCTGATTGTGAACTGTGCTTTTCAGGTCCAACAGACTTTGGGGGCAGAGCCCCTGGAGAGAATAAAAGGAGCAGCATGCCTGCTACGCAGGAGATGCCTTGAGGGACAGGTGAGAGCAGAGCTAAGAAGAGCTGGGGAGGAGCTGCACAGCAGGTGGATGCTGCTGCCCTGAAGAGCCCTGGTGGATGCCTCTCACTGCCAGGAGTGGCAGACAGCTTCAGCCCCAGTTGGTGTGTGGTGTGGCGCACAGGGCCAGACCCTGGGAGCAAGAGGCTTGTGTCTGCAACCCCTGGTGTGCAGCCAGGGCTCCCGGTGCACAGCGTGGTGGGTGGAGCCAGACCCTGGGAGTAAGAGGCTCAGGTCTGCAACCCCTGGTGAGCAGTCAGGGCTCCTGGTGCACAGAGCCATCCATCGCGGCTCGAGATTGATTCCATCTCCCGGCACGTGGCAGGGAACCTAGTGCAGGAGATGCTGTACAGAGGGTCCAGGACTGGGCCGAGACCCGGAGCTGCACGAGGCGGTCTGGGCTTCCAACCCTGAGCAGAAGTCAAGGCCCACCCCCACCCTCCGATCGTGCAACGGTGCTTGAGGCTCTGATCGCGGAGCGGCCCGGGGGAGCCAGAGGTACTGGAGGCTTCTCCAAACAAGGAGCCACTTGCCTAAGGGGATGAGTACCACCCACCTGGGCACTGGATTAATGAGTTGCTTAATAGGGTTTCCACAGGGGAGGTGAAGCCCTTCTTGGCTAAAAAGGGGCTCCAAAAGAGAGGGACTGGGGAGGGTCCCATCTGAGTTTGAGAGTTTCCTAGGGGGCTTGGTGCGAGGCCCAAATAAGGTCTTCCCTCACGGGTCACTAGGGTATGATCCAGGCCCCAGGAACATGGCGGGGCCTTGAGGACCCTTTTAATTGTTTAAGGTTACTTCTATGCTTATGTGCCTTATAATTTGTAATATTGCATCTTATATTTTGTGATAGCGTGTTTTATTTTTTGTGATATAATGTCCTGTGAATTGTGTGCTTCTGTATCAGTAAGAGAGCTAACATTAGAATGTAAGATCCATATTGAGGTCCTGCTAGGACTCCTCCCCATTACGTAGCTGCGTTTACTTGCAACTAACCCGAACCCTGGTTGTGGTCATCCATTGTAGAGAAACAAGTTTATTAGTTCGATATTATATGTAAATATCTGTATCAGTTTTCTATTAACAGTTATCTTTTAAGGTTCCCAGTAAATATTAATAAATTTGTATATAGTTTAACATAGTACTGGCCTGGCTCTATAGGGACCAGGGAGATTGTGCTCAGCTTGCAGTTCTTTCCCACTGCACCCCTGCCTGCTGCCAATCCCTTTCAATCAGAAAAGGGAGTACATGCACTGGGTACACCTTGGCTATATGGGTATGTGTATAATATACACACACATATATATTATATATAATATGTGTGTTTATATTATATTAGTATTCATTGAACACAATTATTTTATTGACATATATAGAATTTTAAAGCCATTTGGAAGCCTATCAGTACCTCAACCACTATAATTAAAGTAAATTCTAAGTACCTATAAATGTTGATATCATAGAAGTAGGCTCGGAAGGGACCTTGTAGATCTTCAGGTCCGACCGCCTGCCTGGGCAGGACGAAAAGTGGGCTCAAATGACCCCAGCCAGGTAAGCATCAAACTGCTTCTTGCGGATCATGCGGGTGGCCCTCCTCTGGACCCTCTCAATGTTGTCCACATCCCTCTTGAAGTGGTCATCCCTCTTGAACTGGACACAGTACTCCAGCTATGGCCTGACCAGTGTCGCGTAGAGGGGGAGGATCATCTCCTTGGACCTACTTGAGATGCACCTGTGGATACACCATAAGATCCAGTTACCCTGCTGACCATGACCTCACGCTGTCGGCCCATGTTCATCTTGAAATCAGTGATGACTCCAAGATCCCTTTCTGCCTCCGTGCTCTCAAGAAGGGAGTTTCCCATCTTGTAAGTGTGCTGCCAGTTACTACTGCCCAAGTGTAGCACCCTGCACTTGTCCGTATTGAAACGCATCCTGTTTTTGTTAACCCACCCCTGCAACCTATCCAGGTCTTGCTGCAATCTTTCCCTCCCTGCTAATGTGCCCACCTCTCCCCAAATTTTGGTATCACCAGCAAATTTGAACAGGTTGTTTTTTGCCCCATTGTCCAAATTGCTGATAAAGAACTCGAACAGTGCAAGCCCAAGGGCAAGCCCTAGGGGACTCCACTGCTCACTTCCCCCTAGGTCGAACATGACCCTTCCACCACCACCCTTTGAGTACAACCTTTCAGCCAATTCATAATCCATCTTGCTGTGTAGGCATTGATGCCACAGTCACCTAGTTATTTAATGAGGATGGGGTGGTCGACAGTGTCAGAGGCCTTGCTGAAGTCCAGAAAGACTACATCCACGGCAACACCAATGGTATTTGATTTTGGATTATTTATCATGGAAAATCAGACTTCCCCCTGCCTCCTTCACTCACCAGGATGCAGGTCCAGGCCCTTTACCTCCAAGCCACAGCCCCCCAGCCCTGCTGATGCCCCTCGCTTGCTCCACTAGCTACCAGGGCTACAGATCCAGGGACCCAGGTCTGCAGCCCCCTGCTTTTTCCCAACAGTGCCCGGGCCCCATCTGCAGGAGGTGGTGGCTGCTGCTGCAGAGTGGCATGTGGAGCCTATGGGGTGAGTGAGTGCAGGCTTCCAGCTGTCCTGCTGCCCTCCCCTTGGGCCTCTGCAGCCCAGCAGGTGGGACCCAGTGTGTCAGGGCAGAGCGGGGCTGGGCAGGAAACTCCTTTCCGCTGCAAGCCCCACGTCACCCGGGCAAAGCGCCCCCTGCCTTCCCATCAGCAGCAGGGGCTGTGGCACAGAGTTGTGCCCCTCGTTGCTGCCGGACAGGCAGGCGGTGCCTCCTTATGGCAGTGCAGGGCTTGCAGTGGCCCTGCCACACCAGATCCCACCTCCTGGGCTGTGAAGGCCCTGGGGAAGGGCAGGAAGGCAAGGAGCTCACAGAGCTCGGGGGCACATGTCCCCTACCCCTCCAATCTAGAGTGCACAGAGTAGTGGGGAGCCAGTACCCCCCCAAACACTGGGTGAGCTTCTCGTGGCTCTGTCTCACTCCCTGCCCAGGCCTTGCATTTGCACATTCCAGCTCTGGGCTCCAAGCCCCATGCACTGCCTGGGCTCGGCAGCAGCCCCAGCCCTACTCAAATCCCTCTCCCCCTTCCTCCATCCCTATGGGGGCCTCAATCCTCCCTTTCCCACCCCCCCAGGCTTACCTGTGAGAGCTGCTCTCCAGGCTGCCTGGTAGCCATGCATGTACATGCACACCTACATGTGGCACCCCCTGCCCTTCTCCCACTCCACACAGCCCCTTGCAGGCTGGAGCTCTGCCAACCTGCAAGGAGCTCTTTGCAAAAGTGAAAAATCAGCTTGTGTCTCTGTTAAAATGAAAAATCCATGTTTTTCTTCATCAAAGGGAAAAATCTGTGTTTTTTTTTCTGTTTTTCCATGGAAAACAGAAAACCGAAATCCCTGTTAATAAACATAGGGCATACATAACTAGGACAGCTGACAGATGCAAAGAAAATCAAAAGTATAAATAAGTTTGAAATTTTCCCAGATTCCTTTCTGAAGAAAGGATTGCTCCCAGTTATAACGCCTTGTTTTCAGTTGCTTTTAGGGGATTGGGACTGTTTTAGATGTATGGGTCAGAGGTGTAGCAAGGTATTTCAGCATCTGGGCAAAGGTTGGAGGGGTAGGGAAGGACTATGCTGTCCAGTGGAGAGAAGAAATGGGGCAGGGGAAGGGGGAGCCTTGCTGGCTTCCTAGAGCCAGGCTGCACGAGGCAACCCTTGCTGTGGTAAAGCCTCCTGAAGGAGACGGCCGTATCAACACTACCTCTAAGTCAATACCTGGATCTGGTACTCTGCCTTGCCTTCCTCAGTTATGCTACTGGTTTGAGTAGTGGTGATTAGGTAGGTGAGATGAAGATTGGAGTGGATTATCATGGTTAGCAGTTAGGGCTGTAACAAGAAGAGATTGAAAGTGAAGGGACAGAAGAGGTTGAACCTGGGGACAATGGGGGAAAAAAGTCTGGACCAACTACAGCACACTTGCATTTGATACATGGACTGGAACCAGAGAGTCTCGCCATTCATTTGCCATCAGTATATATCTGTGAAGCCTACTGGGAATCTGGCCCATCCATCCCCTTTTAATGTTGATCAGTATAAATGAAAACTGAATAAGATCAGTAACTGATTGCATTAAAGTAAATGTTAGAAGTCTGTGGATTAAAAGTCCCAAACCTGCTAATGCTATGCGTTGTTTTCTCTATAACTTCAATTTACTTAAAAAAAAAAAAAAAATCCTGAAAAAGCTGCATTTTAAAGACCATTTTAAGGTTGCAAAATCAAGTATTAAAAATATTAGTAATGCCAGAATCAAGACTGCCTGCAATTAATGTAATTCTTGCCTGTTTTCAAAGCAGAGTTAACTGGTCTCCTCTGGGTCAGCAGTCTCAGAGCTGAACGGTTAAGAGATGCCTTGGCACAGCTGCGTTCAGGCACATTGCGAGTCCCCAGTGCAGGGATTTTCCCTGTAAGGTGGGAAAAGTCCTTGGTGCAGAATCAGAGCCCGCCAAAAGTTTGCAGCTGCACCATCGAGTGCATGCTGGTGATTGGCTCAGTGTAAATTATGCACATGTGGCGGTCAGCAATTGGCTCGCTGGCCATATGAAAGGCTTGGGTGATATCCCCCCAAGTTGGAGGAGAGCTCGAACACGCGTAGGGAAAGATCCCCACGTGTACTTCGGAGCCACGGAGGAGGCCTGATCACCCACCCACAACTCCCCGTCGCGGTCGCCACAACGTACCCCATACCCCGTGTGAGTGTGAGCAGCGGTGTGCCTGTCTACAGGTTTGTTTTGTCTGTCTACAGATTGTGCCTACACTGCATACCTCGTGTATGCAGCTTGTAAGTAACGGTTTTTTGTTTCAACCACTGCTGCCTCTCGTCCAACTAATTCCACCCTACCAGCGGCCCCATTCCCCCAGTGTTTCTTGGCCCCCCCACAAGCAGGTGTAAATACTTCCTCATTAGTTTACTTCCTGCAGAATGGAAGTTTCAGTTGACTGTGAGGAGTCAGACTTGTGGTTTCAGGAGGCGGACTTGATGTTCTCTAAAATCAAATGTCAGCGCACTAATCCATTCCCTCTAGCAAAATAAAGACAATGATATAACTTTCCCACTGCTTGTAGAATATAATTGCTATTATGAAATTTTAAATGAATAAAGGTACTGTTAAAAGTTTCTATGCACATGCCTTCACTATTGGCTTATATGTTCCTATTGTTTCAATGTTGGGCGTAGAAGCATTCAAAGGAAACATTTATTTAGCATGACAGCAAAGAATTACAGGCATTTATAAGTTAGGAAGACTTTGTTTTCTTCCTCTTGACTACGGAAGTAGTTATTTTACAAAAACATAGTGCTAATGCCTGGTCTGGTTGTATCCTGGGAGCTGCTGAAAAACACTGTATCCAATGACAGTGGCAAATGTTACGGGAAAATGCCTGGGTATAAATCCCTCAGCAACCCTTTTGTCTGTCAAATGGAAAACAAAGCGACTAAGCCAAATGGAGCAACCCAATGGATGTCTTTCTCTTGGATTCAGGTTTTATACCAGAGTTTGTCCTTTCCTTTTACATTCTACCCTTTATATCCTGATGCCCCAAAAGATGAAGTCACTATTACCTGAGCTTGAACCACAGTCATGCAAGATTTGGGGTCCTCAACTGGAGGTGGCTATTATCATTGTCACACAGTGCAATTACTTTGTGATTTGGGCTACGAGAGACTACTGGTGCCAAACCATTTTTAAAGTTCACACTGTCTGCTGTTAGACAAGTGCACATGTGCCATGTGGTTGAGCTTTACATAACTTTAATTTAGCAAACCCCACAAAGAAGCAGTCAGTCGCTCCTTGTGGGACTCATTGTAGCTACATATCTGGATATTATTGCATCTTGAATATATCAAATGTAATTCTATCCACCTCCAGATGTATAAAGATACAAAACAAAATATAACAACTCAATCTAGGATGACACAATCAAATTGAAATATCTCAAAAAACCATAAGAGAAAGTACATCTTCCCTCAAATAACTCCTTTAGGCATAAGTTGTAATGTCTGATCCTAAAGTTCTTGCTCAATTTTGGTTCAGTTTTTATTCAGGCAAATTGTTACTGAAGTCAATGAGGAGCTCCAGTTTTTCCTGCTTCGTCTCGTCTTGAAGCTAGAGACTTTCATCTAGCCAATCTGTTAGGGCTATTTACATGCTTATTGTGAGTAGTGTTTCAGTATACAAGTAGCTGTGTTAATGTATGCTGGCTTAGTCTGGTCTTTAATGAATAGGCAAGAATTCTAATATGTCAGCAAACTTTAGCTGTGTAACTGAAGTGAATTCCAAGGACACTGAAGCCTGTCCAGAGCTCCTACACTTACAAGCCTGGAGACATGTAGTAAGATTTCAAATGGCTAAGAGGGAACAGGAGTGGGGAAGGTCTCTGGTGTCTAGGGCCTATAGCAGGTAGGCTGCTGTCCATCAAAGTCAAAGCCTGGACTATTGTCATGATATAGCAGCTTATTGCATTCAAGCAAGTAGTCAAAAAAATACAAGCACTTTCCTTGGTCTCGATTTAATGGCAAATAGGGTGACAAAAAATGGGCTGGACCAGACCCTATATACCTAACTCAGGCAAAATTCCCATCAACTTTATTGAGTTTTTAGAAGTGAGTTTGGGCTGCCAAAGAGCTACACAGTTCAGCCATTCGTATGCAGCACAGACTCTTAGTGTAAATTTAGCTCTTAGAACACTTCATTGCTATTTTTCAGCGATTGTTTTAAAATTCGATGAGGTTTACACAAAATAATGGAAAGTATGAGTACCTGCTTTAGTATGCAAAAAAAGGTCTATGTTGGTCCACAAACAAATGTTAACAACTTAAGACAGGGTTAACATGACATCTTTTATTGTACCAAGAATAATTCACATAATCTTTACAAAGTGCTCCATCGAGAAGAATGGACCTTTTGGCCCCGAAGTTTGAGTATTCTAAATTATTCTTGTTCCAATAAAAAGTATCAAATTATCTACTTTGTCTAGTTAAACATATGTTTAAAGTGATGGATTAGTGGTTATTTTCAGTTCATTTTTATTGTGTTGTTAACTTGTGTCTGATTTTACTTGCACAACCGTTTTCTGAGTTATAAACATATATGCTTTATTTGCCAAATGGAATCATAATCCTGTTTCTCTGCAAGTTCCAGCCGTGTTTTCAAAAAGGTGAAAGTTTACACAGTTGCAAGCACTATACAAGTGGATTTTTGTGTAAGATTTTCAGCCATATACTATAAGTGAATAAGGTTAAATAGTATTCACAATACCTTTTTCATAATACTAAGCAAAATACCTACGTATCTTTTTATAATGGTCATTAACAAAACATATGCTGAGATATATATTAGTCATTTTCTGCTTTAGTATCAGGATATCCATGATAGCTGATGTGCCACTCCATAATAATTTTTGCAAATGCTTACCTTTTAGTTGCCCTTTTTTTTCTTGCTACGCTTTGTATTCCCAAAAGCCTTACCCAGTTTGGGTTTCTATTGCTCCAGATGTTTTGTAGACATGTAATCAAAGACTGTCTCCGACTCAACGAGCTTTCTATGTAGCATGCAATCTATCAGCTTTACTTGCTATGAATTGTATTGTTATGCCTCTGGTAAATTCAAAGGACTATTCAGGTAAAAAGAAACCAAGCACGAAAAAGGCTGGCAGAATTGGGTGCTTAATAAGCAACTTTCTGATATGCTCATTCATGGTGCATAAATCCTTGGCAACATATCCTCAGATGTGTGTGGAGACCTAACTCCTAATCAGTTACTTTGGGCCATAATCTGACTGAAATCGGAGTATAGCGTTATTTGGTAGGTGTAAGCACATCAGAATTTATTCTGTAGGATCTAGATGACAAAGGCTTGCATGCAGCTAAATGTTCCGTCTTATCATTTTGACCAAATTAATGGAGCAAGGACTTTTTCATCCTGGTTAGAGTCACAGATGATGAGCACAAAGGATCCAAATTACAATCTGCTCAGCTAACAGAGGCAGCTCTAGCAACAGAAAAAATAAAGGCAATAGTTTCACAGAATCTTCTCTTGTGGTTTCAGCTGGGGGAGTAATTTTAAACTGTAGCCAGAGCTCTCTTGGCATGCATCTAGATAGGGGCTGTCCAAGAGATGAGCTGCATCAGAACACCTCTACTGCCAACCCTGACCAAGTTGTGGGCTGTGGCATCTGGCTCCAGGCCCTCTGGAAGGGTGAAGCTTACAAACAGTTTTCGTCCCTTCGTCCTTACCAAAGACATGATCCCATGCTGAGTGTGTATGATGTCAAGCTGCAGTTTGTAAGATGCTCTGGCACTTTTATAAATGTACTTCATTTTTCATCTGAGGATCTCCAAGTACTTTATAAATCTTATACTTCCTCTGCCTCATGTTAAAACTTTGTAAGTTAATTTCCTGTTGGAGGAGAAAACAACAGTGCAAATATTACTTTCCTTAGTATAACTAAAACACAGTTTATTTTGTCCTTGAACAGATGGGGTCATAAATAACACGCAGGAAACCCCACTTATTAGACCTGAGCCCAACCAGCAATGGCCAATTGCAGGGAAATAACTGCTCCACAAGTTGACAACAATGCAGAATTTTCTCTGACTTAGCAGTGCTTGAGTTTGTTAAGCAAAACAATCGTGTAACACTACTGAGTGACGAGTTCTACCATAACAGATAGTTAATTGTTGTGACACATTGGGAGGCGCTATAAATAAGGATAGAGAGCGATAGTATAGTTGCCTTTGGAGTTTAGATGACTATGATGTGTCTGCATGAGAGCCAACATCAGGAAGGAAATAAAATGAAGATTTGACTAATTAGCTGATGACCGCAAACACAATTCAACCAGACAAAATTTGAATTTCCATTTGGTCAGACACCAGGAGCCATCCTGACATAATCACAAATATCATGGTTGTATTCGTGACCACAAGCAGGCAAGATCTCGCAGAAGGAGCAATAACAACTGAAAACCCAATGAGTCTGAGGTCTGCTGTTACATGACTAAACGTGATGTCAGATACAGAGCAGTATGGTTCCCAAAATGGTTTTGGACATGTGTTGCAGTGAAACAGCGGCTTCACTGCTGAGCAAAAAGGCAAATCTGGGAGGTGTGAGGGAAAGAGCTGTATCAGATCTGCTAGCTTAAGGACAGCCATCTAGACCCCTTGCTTCTAGAATCTGCCTGGGGAACTTTTGTAGCATTCCCTGCCTCGGTGCGGAGGGACAAGCGTTGGAGTATACTTCATGTATTTCCACGTAGTGATCTAAGTTTACATCTAATGTAAGACCTCAGTGCGTGGCTGAAAGAGCAGCTGCTTCAGGTTACGTGCACTCGGACTCCTCTCAGCTATCCATGCCTAGATACATTCTTCTATGCAAGATGCCAAATTTGGAAGGTGCCAGTCAGTTCATATGAATTGCCTGAGTGAGTCGTCTTATTTGTGAGATTACTGGTAAAATGGAAAATTAACTCTGGTGAGGTTGAAAGTATTTGACGAATTTACGATATCACTTTCTTGCACATGCCTGCTAGTTCCAGGACTACTAATTACCCTCTAGCTCTCCTAGCACAGGCAGTGAATCAAAACAGCTTGCTCTTACAGTGCCTTATTTCCTTAGAGCAACCATTTAACAGTAACCGTTGAGACAAATGCCCTGATAACTGCCAGAACGTAAAGTGATACTTGGACCCTTCCACCCTCCTTCATTATCTTCAGACTGAGTAAGAAAATCCTGCAATTAGGGGTTCTTCCTTAGTGTTATTCTGCTGTGCAGGAAAAAGGATAAACAATTTGGGGAGCTCGTCATTAGGGGTCTGAAGCTTGAGAGGCACCCTTAACTGCAGGCGACATACACTTGGATTTGGGAGGAAGGGCTGAGAGAGGCAAAACGTCAAGAGAGTAAGGTTAATGGATGTACTAGATACAGCCTTGGAACTGAAGGTAGTGGGATAGTTAGGGTCTGTTACTGCAAACTCAGGGTAGCGGTAACGGCCATGGAGCAGCCAGCTCCCAGTTAACCTCTTGTGTGAAGCCTGGGTATACTTAGGCTTTCTGAAGACAGGATTTCACTGCTATTGCAGACCATTCATTTTTGGCGAGGTACGTACCCCTGGAACAGTGTTATATGTGAGCACGTAGGCTCCTGCTTCTCTTTTTTTCACTGTAGTGGTCCAAACTCCTTAAAAGTAACCAAAAAAATCTAGCTGTTATTTAGATTACATTTGAATTGTGGATAAAAAATGATGACGATAATGTTGATTTATAGTCCAACAACACCTAAAGGTAGAAGGTAGGGCAGAGTGGCACCTCAAACCAGAGGTGGGCAATTATTTCAGCTGGAGGGCCACTTAACAAGTTTTAATGAGCTATTGAGGGCTGCACGGATAGCCCTGCCCCTTGACAGCTGCCCCGCCTCCTGGTCACCATATTGGGACTGTAATTCCCATTTCCTAACCTCTGCCCTTAGTCGTTGGAAATCCCTCCCCTAGCCGCCTGGAAATACTCCTTTTGAGTAGGGAAAGGGGAGGGGTTGCCATATTGAAACCAGAAAAAAAAAGTTTTACACTAAAAGTCAAACACCTGCTATATTTTAATTTTATTCCAAAAAGTATTTGTCATGATTTGTCTGTGCATACTCTC
>JAGPOW010001296.1:27040688-27064053 GCA_030014935.1 Caiman crocodilus | reverse complement strand
CTAATATCCATGAGTTTATTTCTTGATTATTTATTATGATGTAAATAATTAAATCTTGTAAATAGTTCGAGAACTGTCTGCAAGGGTGCTTGATTGCACAGGGAGGCTCTCTGCTCCGAGCACTGCCACGGCTCCCCAGGGGGGCTGGGCAGGGCTACTGGCTACCGGGTACCCCAGGATCCCGTTATTCAGATGAGGGTGCATGTAGCATTGCGCCCGGGGTTACAAAAGTATCTACTGGAGTGAGGGAGGAATGAGTATAAAGGGAGAGGAAAACTGATGAGAAGATGGAAGTGGCAGAGAGGAGGAGGGAGGAGCACAATGTACAAGAACAATGGGCAACCAAAGTTGCTATAGTTAGAGGGAGATCAACAACGAATGTCAATACAGGAATTGTGGAAAAATTCAGAGCCCTAGTTTCGACGTTGAGTGGATAATTTGGTCTGGAGTCTGAAAAGCCTTATTCTCACATGCTGCTAGTGTTTTCCTCGTGACAGAAAGCGTGGAGGAAGAAGACACTCCGATCACGTTTCTGGTAGGTTTCCATAAGGGCACTGGGAAGTGAGGAGGGCTTTGTCATGTGTGTTTAATAATGTCTTGCACTGGTTGCTTTGAGGAAGGAGCCCATTAAGGTGTAGGAGGTAAAAGGGTTTACTTTGAAATCTTTCATCACTGCAACTAAGGTCACCTTGGCCTGAGATGCTAACTGTGGTCACTCTTTTCTTGAGTTGCATTTAGTAGAGGGCACTAGCAACGTCTTAGATATCGAACGTCAAAGTTTATGTGTACAAGGTGATACAGGAATAACATGCAGAAAATTGAAAGCTCCCAACCTAATTAGTTGGGGTAGAATAATATTGGAGTGTATATGCATATTAGTTTTTAACAGGGAGGCAAGTTGATTATTGTAAATGCAATCTCTATCAACCTCATTCTGAATTTGAGTAGTTTTTGTATAAAATCCTATTGAGGGAGAGGATTTACAGTGAGTTTGTATGACCATTTTGTTTTAGGGTAGCATAAGGACTGACATTTGCTTTGAAACATTAATTTAGAGCAGTGGTTTTCAACCGTTTTCATTTGCAGACCCCTAAAAAAATTAAAATGGAGGTGTGGACCTGTTTGGGTTGCAAGTGTGGGTATTCACATATTTTTGATAGTTTTACAGCCCCCTTAGACATAGTCTGCAGACCCCCAGGGGTCTGTGGACCACGGGTTGAAAACCATTGGTTTCGAGGTGTGAGGCAATAGATGTCTGTTTAAAACAAACACTGTGATGGGCTGAATTTTTTTCTGATATGGATGGTTCCAGAGAACCTGTGTTTCATGGGAAAGGACAAAGGCCAGTTTATATATTTTTCTTTGGGTTTTTAAAATCAAACCTACAGGAATCCATCCAATGAAAATTTTAAAACTAAATTAAGTTGTGATTAAAGGTCATAAGTGGAACAGGAAAGATGAACAGAAAACCAACTCTCTTCCCTCTACCTTTCCCAAGTGTCTCTCAAATTATTTTAGCTTTACTCATTCCGGTTTTGACGAAATGTCATGAAGGGAGTTTCTCAAATCTTCGGAACTTCAAATAAGGTGTTTTGCAAGCTTGCCACGAAGCTGAATGTCTCAGGAGACTGGGATTGTGATACCAAGCCATATAGACAGTGTTTATAATAATTCACTAGTTCAAATCCAGTCTAACTCATTGGTCAAATGTTAATGCTTGCTCACTGAGTATCTATTGTCTTTGTGCGATAAATTGTGAGTGTATTTGCTTGAATATAACCTAGAACGCAAACTATGCAATAATCAGCATTCTCAAAGAGAAGCAAATGACTGTGTAAACCAGAGATGCTGAACCTCTCCGATCTCAGGAGTGGTGTAGGGGCCAGACTCTGCATGGGGGTCTCTTTACTGGCCTGATACAATGCCGACTGGTGCACAAAGTCAGTCGATGGGTGTGATCCAGAACATAAGGTCAGTTTGCAGAGCAACCTCATGCTTTAGTCTGACTCTATATGCTGGATCCAGCCACAGCACAATCTGGCAGATGCTGCCATGTCATCTGGTCCATGGGGCTCCCCACAGGTCCAGAAATTTGGTGGCAGAGGAGTGACAGCAGCATTAATTGAAGTGGCTCTGGAAACAATTAACAGCCGGCTCATGGATGAGCATCAGTGGCCTAAAATATTTCAGGTACAAGCTCAGTATGAGAATCTATAGAGAAAGAGCATTCAAAACAGACATTCCCAGAGACAAGTCACCAATTCAGCTCCTAGAGGTGGTCCTTTTCAGGCAGGGTAAGGTTCATTGATAGCACAGTCTGGGAAGTTTCTTTTCCCTTAATTATAGTTGTTCAATAAACAGATAATAAACAGAAGACTGTAAAAATAACAGCATTAATCTGGCACCTTTATCAAGCATTATAAGTCACTTAAAACTAACAAAGCTAAAGAACAACAACAGGGAAAAAAAAGGCTTGGAAAGTTTTATATAAAAATAAATAAAAAGAAAACATCCTTCCAGCTGGGTTTTTCCAAGGTCTCATTCCAGTTTTTTAAAAAGCACTTTAATAAAGTTGTTTTCCTTCATACATCTGTAGTATACATTTTAAGCAATTAAATTCATTTTGACATAACAGAAAGCGGTTTTGGCAAGGCTTAGTGACAGAATTCAGCAGAGCATTATCCATTTTGTGTCTCCACATCATGCTGTGATATGTTAGCCTACAAACATACGAACAAGTTATTGTGAGGGAAGGGAAGGTGAGAGTGTGGAACATATCAGCTTACTCCTCATTAGCTACCTATCTTCATGGTTTTACCTCACAATTAATGATCAGTAGCCTGCCCCACTTTCATCACAGGATAAGCTACTTTACGTTTGCCACGTGCACAGAAGTTGCTGCAGAATAGTTGACATACTATAAATTCACACATTAGTTTATTTATTGGTAATTTGCTCGTGTGCCCTTTCAGTTGATGGACTCTTCTCCCAGTTGTATCAGGTTTTTCTGCTTGGTCATCTGAAGAGGTAATGGTTTACTAAACTCTGGCAGAAAATGCCATTTCTTAAATGTAGGGATGCGTAAGCCCATAGATAAGGTCGTAACAAATATAGACTCTGAAATGGGGAGTATTGCACCTATAGTCAAGCATGTGGGTCCTTCCTTGCGTTTCTTATTTAGGCTGCAGAAGAGAAGACTGAAGGGGGATGTAATAGTAACTTTCAGCTACGGGAAGGGTGGTTCCAAAAAGCATGGAGCTGGACTCTTCTCAGTGGTGGCGGATGACAGAACAAGGAGCAATGGTCCCAAGGTGGAGCATGGGCAGTTTGAGTTGGATATTAAGAAAAACTTTCTCACAGGGAAGGTAGTAAAGCGCTGGAATGAGTTACCCGGTAACTCTCCCCTTTTATCTGCACTGCTACGTCCGCCTCTCCTCCCTCCCGCCCCCAGCCTGTCCCTCACCCCCTGATGCCTCCATTTTCATTGTCACTGACTGACTTTCTTGCCTGCATTGCATGCCAGCCTCTGGCTTCTCTACTATTCCTTCCATCCAGGAACAGCACATGCACAAACTGCAGGTGCTTCCTCAGCCTGACAAAGGGTCTTTAAACTCAAAGGCTGGTATCCCAGGCAGCTAAGCTGAGCTCACCTACAGCCTCACAACTCCACTGCAACCAGTAAGCCTCAGGTCTGTCAAAGACATGACGGATCTGGGCTTTCCCCAGCAAGAACGGTGTGCGTGCATGTGGTGGCTGGAGGTTATGGCACCTCCTACCCACCTTTCAGCAGAGGGATCCTTGGTCCTGGCATTGGAAGACATGAAAGAGGGAGAGCCATTGTGACAACTGTTCCTTGGTATAAGGAATGAGAAAGACAAAGCTATATGTGACAGAATGCTGTCAGGTTTATCTCTGATCAACTAGCAGGTTAACTGTGGCTACTCTCACTGGCATTTCTTAAGCATTTTTCAAAACTTAAGGAAATTCCCAGGCTGAACAGACATAAAAATCAACTTTGTGGGAAATGGTATAAAAGAAGGTTATGGTTTAAAATGAAGCAAAACTTTGGAAATATGAGGAATCCAAAGTTTAAAGGAAAATAGGAGAGAGGGGAAGGGAGAAAAAGGAAATTCTTAAAATGTTTGATCCAAGTTAGAAAAAAACTCATGTCTCCATCAACATCTTACTGCCATAAAAACCGTTTGTGGTGGAGTCATTTATTTAATTAGTCCATAAAAATCATGTATTACTTGATCTTGAATAGCAAGCCATTCTAGATGATAGGGCAGTTAACGTGGTATGGATTCATAGACATTTTTTCTTCTGGTGAACTATTTCTCTTTGCTTTGATATGTTAATTACAAAATGTTTTCCTTTTAAAATATGTAAAATAATACCCAATGAAAGAACAGTAATGATAATTGGGCCATAATTCTGGGACTTTTCAACTGGAGTCTCAGGAGGCAGCAACACTAGTAGTTAGAGCAAGAGAATCAGTTCAGGAATCTAGGGTTTTCTTCAAAGCTCTGTCACTGATCTTTCTGTGCTTCAGTTTTTCTATCTCTAAAATGTAGGTTATTACATGCATCTACCGAAATTTGGGTATTACTAAACTTAAATAATCTCATAAGTAGATTGGCAGATCACATGTGCGGAGTCAAGACCTTGATTTAAACATGTAAATCTAGCCAAAGAAAAACTATTCTGGCTTTTAATGTGTCTGTTTTGAATATGAATAGCTATAAAAAAATAGGTCTATAAAGGAGAAATGTTGAGGAATGCAGTCAGGACATATGCACATTCTCTGGGTGGTACAGTTTTTTGCCTTACTTCACCCAAGGGGAAAAATAGGATATAAAGTAAAAAAGTAGGACATTTGGCTGTTCTGTCATAGAAGAGGAAGCGTGCAAACTACCTTGATGAAAAATAGAACAGTCCTGCCAAAAGTAGGGCAACTTGCCATCTGAGCGTACCTGCAGTACCTTTGGTTTATGCATATTATATCTTGCTTACTTTACATGTGCAATTGGTTCCTTTGATTTCAAGTGATATATCTTGAGCGAGTCATTTGAGCATGGTTTATCACAGAAGGTAATGTGTTTTGTATTTAACCATCTGAAACTTAAACAATTCAAAATTCGTATCCCATTATCAGGGAAAAAGCCCAGACGCTAAGTAGGAATAGTTCAACCAAGTTGAATGCTGCAGTTAATGATCTTTTAAAACATTACATTTTAATATGTAAACAGAGTTTTATAAACATTAAATAAATCCCAAAATGGATCAGATTACATAGAATAAAAAGATAGGCCTATTTTTTAGCTAAATTTTAGCTCATAATAATTACACAGATAACTATTAGGGCTGCGTGAGTCTTTGGATCCCGCGTCACATCTGGACCCACTTCGGATGCTTTGGCATGCGAAGTGACACATCTGGGTCGAAGCGGGATACCAGTAAGGGTGTCTGGAGTGGGTCGGGGGCATCGGAAGCACTTTGGACCTGCTTGGGATGCTTTGGAGCTGCTTTGGCCATTTTGAGGCAATTAGAAGAGGTAAGAGGAACGGGGCAGTGGCGGAGAGTGGGAGGGGAGAGAGACGGGGAGCGTGGTTGCAGGGGGAAGACTGATGTCTGTAGATAGCCAGGGAGAAGGATTTCTTCCTGGCTACCTTTCCAATGGCAGTGTCTGTGGGCTGGAACTAAAAAAAGCATAAAAGCCTCTGTTTCCAGCCCTACTGTGCCCTTTGCAGCTCGTCCCATGTCAGCAGCTGTGTGAGGGAGGAACGCTGCGACTGAGACCTGCCTGTTGCTTTTTCGTGTTATAAAGGAGTGATTAGGATTTAGCTTAGCTTAGTTTAGTTTAGCTATTCAATTCAATTATTAATAATATTACAATTCAATTTATTTCTTTGAAATATTTTTTTGGGGAACTCGTTTTGGAAATTTTACAAAAAGACAGTTGTGTTTTCCCAGCCAGTGTTATCTATCACTGCACAGGGAGACACAGATTGCTTGCTTGCTTGCTTGTACACATGCACGCACACATGCACGCACGCACACAGAGACCTAGAACATAGAAAAAAGATCACAGTGGAACAAGACACGCACAGTGACCTTTTATAGCACAGGAAAGAGAAGCGTGGTGGAAAGGCAGGTGTTAGGCCTTCTGGCAGAGGGTGTACAGAGAGAGCTAGAGCTATGACGTCGGCACCGCCAGTGGAAGCCAGGCGGTGGGAACAGTGTTTGTACTTAACATCCCTGCACCTGCACCACATCCGCTCAGTCCAGAAGGGCACCAGCAGTGGGATCACTGTCTCCTCCAGCCCAATTTCAGCTCTCAGCGTGAGCCTCCCGCTGCCAGAGGAGGAGCTGGAGCGGGAACCAGGGATGCTGAGCACGCAGGCTCAAGCACTTCTGGGGCCTGAGGGGGAATCAGGTTGTGAAGGCAAGTGGCTCAGCTGAGGCAGAGCTGTGGCGAGGATGTGAGGCTTCTCCACCACGGCTATGCTGCTGCATCTGAGGGGGCGCCGCGCCCTTGCCCTCCTTCCTGCTGCTCAGCCGGGCACCGGTGCGAGTGTGCCGAAAGAGAAGTCCCCAGCTCACACCAAAGCCCCTTCCCCCAAAAGCAGAGGCAGGCGCCCCTGGACCAGTGGGGGAAATGTGGACAGAAAGGGGGGCGAGTCCCAAAGGCACGTGAGATCGCCCAGAGCACTGGGGAGATGCTTGCTCTGGATAGCCAGCCCTTCTCCCTAGCTGAGTGGCCCGGGTTCAGGTGGTTCGTAGCACTTCTGGCCCCATTTTACAGAGTGCCTACGCACACCACCTTTAGCAGGGTGGTGGGCTCTACTGCAAGCTGAGGTGCTGGATGAGTCCCACACGGCAAGGGGGACCATGGGGGCCATGAACTGCATGGTGCAGGGTTGGCTCATTGGGCAGGCCAAGCTCACTCGCAGATTCATGGTCGCCGACAACAGAGCCAATGTGGTGAAGGCTGTCTGTGATGCCAACTTTTTTGGCATCCGCTGTGTGGCACACAGGTTGCACCCAATGTGAGGGATGCCTTGGAGGCGGATAGGGCTGCTGGTGCCGGTGCCGGTGCCCCCACCAGTTCTGCTACAAGCCAGCTGCTTTCAAAATGCAGGAAGGTGGTGGGCTACTTCCACCGCAGCATCGATCAGGGCGAGATGCTGCGGGGGAAACAGGCAGAGCTCAGCATCCTACAGCACAGAATCACACAGGATGTGGAACTCCACATACCTGGTGCTTGAGAGGCTGGTGGACCAACAGAATGGCCTTGCTTGGGGAGATAGGGATCAGCGCCTCCCTGAACAGAGCTGAATGGGGTACCACGTCCCAGATGTTGGTGGTCCTCAAGCCCTTCCTCAAGGCCACTGAGACCCTTAATGCTGGCGTTGCCCTCCTCAGCCAGGTGATCCCCGCAGTGAGGAAACTGGAGAATCCTGTGGAGAAGTTCCAGGGGCTCGATGTTCCTGGCTGGGGCAGGCCGCTGTCACCGGGCATGCAGGCACTGCTGAGGTGGCTGAAGGAAGGCATCGGGAGGCAGCTGGATCTCTTGCAGTCCAGTACAGTCCACATGACTGTGGGCATGTGCAGCCTGAAGATGAAAGGGAGCATGTGCACTGGCAGCCCCAAAACCCTTGATCACTGGATGCAGGTGCTGGTGAACAAAGTCAGCAGAGAGGCCGAAGTGCAGAGGTGAGGGGACGTGGAAGAGGGGGATCCGCTTTCCCGTGCCAGCACCAGCCAGTCTCCTCCACGCCAGCCACTGCCAATGTGGGCCATGGGCATGGCTTCAATGCTGGGGTCCGAATGCACCAGACCCCAGCTTCGGACACGTAGCACCAAGGCTTCGGTGGCTACCTATCTCACTGAAGATGTGGAGCCACTGGACTGTGACCCCTTGCAAGTGGTTTGTATTGTAATTTGTTCCCTCTCAGGATCAGGCCTGAGAGACTGAAGACAGAGTGTTTTTTTTGGTGAGGAATGAGCCTCCCCAGGTAGTTGGGTATTGCTGTCTTTGCTAGATTCTGGTGTGCAGTTTGTGGGGGTACTGGGGATAGCCGGCAGGTTTTGTGTTGCGAGCTGTAGGGAGTTGGCTTCAGTTCTGGCGATGAGGTTCGGTGCTTGTTTGAATGTGCAAACCACTTTTCAGAGCTGGGCCTATGAACTGCACTTCATCAGCTTCCTAGGAAATAGGTACAGAAACTCATGGACTCAATATACACAGTGGACTTCTGGCACGCTGCGACCTGCCGGACATCTGACACCCCAGGCACCTCTGTACTTTTACCTGCGTTGCTACATCGCCCTTCCCCCCTACCCCAGCCTGTTCCTCCCCCCGTGACTCAACTTTTACATAAAAATGCCAAAAAGCCCCACTAAAGCACCTGATCTATACAGACGCTGTAGAGCCAGGTCAAAGTAACACAATGCTTCTTTTAGTAGCGTGCAGGGTTTTCATTGTTACTTTTTTTAACTTCTGCAAGCAGCCCTAAAAAATATTAAATAGAAAAGGGGCACTACCACCCTTTCTAAATGAAGGGGCGGTTATGGCAATGGCATTTTATAAGTAGCTCAGTCCTGCCAGTGTATTTTAGGTGTGCTCTAAGCTTTCTTACCTGTTTGGTCCCTTAAAGCATTTACATGGAGGAATATCTAGTTTGAATATCCTGAACAGGCTTTGGCATGAGGTAGGTACTGAGCTGCTCAGTCGTGCCAGCATAGGACCCATTCGGAGTACGCCTAATGGAACAGCTCTAACCACCTAGGAGACTTTGCTTACGAAAACTGTCAAGCCCTTATGAATTGTCAGGCATCTAAGGAAGTAGGACGGGTTTTTGAAAAGATTACTGGTGGACTCAAGTGCCTAATTTCTATCCAAGTCATTTTTGTGAGTCTGGGCCTTAGTCTTTCTGTGCCTCACTTCCCTGTGTGTAAAATATAGTACGTAGGGATGAATATATTAATTAATGTGAGATACGCAGGTACTATGGTAATGTGGGGCAATTAAGCATGCCTGTACTGCACAGTGCCATGTGCACTTTCGCTCGAGTAACAGAAGCAGTACAGCTATAGTAGTGAACACAACACCTACGCTAAACAGTGTACTTTTAAGCAGAGTATTCTGCTTCTATTACTTCAGTGTAGCTGATTCACCATAATTGCAGGTTTAGTTAGCTACGTCCTGTAAAATGTTATAATATGCATCACTTTAGCCTGTGGTGTTCTACATCCTGTGCAGAAAATGTCCACAAATTAGAGAGATGGTCCTTTACTCGTGTCCCTTAAAAGCACTGTCCAAGACAAATGATATTAGACTGTGTTTTTTAAGGAAAAAGGACATTGAGATAAAGGTGCTGCTATTATCCATAGTTTCACGATTAAATTGTAGCAAGCTTCCTTTATAACAAAATAACCTTCTGGATACAATGTACAATTTTACCTTAAACCGTAACCATATCAGCTGAGGCATGTTTGTGCCAAGCTATCGTATCAGCCTTTTTTTTCCCCCTGTCTTCTCTTCTTAGCCCACTAAAACTTGAAGCTCAGCTAGAAATTCAGCATGATATAGAGACTGTTTCCTGGCACCGTTTCTCGACCTTCTCTGCCCAATCCATTAAAATTAGCTGACACAGACAATCTGTGATTTTAGGAGCTGTGCTAAAATATGAACCAAATGTGCAGAACTATGTGGGAGAATTTAGGTGAGAACACATTAGCATGCAACAATTTAATGCATTCTTAGTGGGCCTCTCCCCATCTCTCCAAAACAAATGCATATATTCTCAAGTAGATGTCCATTATACTTCCTGTCTGATTCAGTGCTATTCCTACTTCGCATGTGTTTGTGCTAAAACGCTATCTTCCTAGGAGCTTGGAGAGCTTTGTCAAAAGACTACTTTTGAATATAACTTTCACAATGAAATTTCCTGTCCCACTCTTCCAATTTAAATGCTACTCTTTCTATCAGGGGAATTGTGCCTTTCCTTAATTTGAATAGTAGTCAAAGATTAATTAAGCTTCTTAATTTGTGCAGACAGACGGCGATTGGAAAGACAGTTCTTCCTCAGTGTTAGAGTTGGGGAGTTGATAGATACTGAAAGATCACTTATATTTGGGAAAGGGTGAGGTCCATAGAGAAGCCTGCCAAGCTGAAAAAGGGGCTTGATTCCTTTTCCAGAAAGCTGTGACTGACCCAGAAGACACCTATTATGCATTTTTAGGAGAGTCAGACCTAGACTGACCATAGATTAAGAGAATTGATTTGATTTCCCATGTCAAACCTTATCAGTTGACTGGGACTATTGTTGACATTTGTTAAGATAATGTAATATCTTTACTTTGCATTTGAAAAGAAGGCTGAGAACACAGAGGAAAATGTAATAAATTTTGCACCAAGGGCACAAACCCCCATTCTTTGGGAGACACTGCTGCAGTGGGGAGATGGCAACTGGGAGGAAAGTTAATACCTGCTATAGCTGCATCTGCCACCCAGTGCTGCCAAATCCCATCATCACTTGGACTTGGCAAAACTGGATTTGGCAGCATTTACATATGCCTTCCCCTGAGTTCTGCCCCAACCTCTGCCTGCCATTCCAAGTGCCGCTACAGCTCAGGCCCCATCCCCATGTGCCACTTCCCCATGTCTCTCCTTGTTGCTGTGATCCCCTCCAGCGGCTCCTTTAATTCTGCGACCTGGGGTCATGCGCCAGGTGCCCAGTACTAGGTAGACTATAGTGAGAACAAGTTTTCTATTTCTATGGAAACCTGAACAAGATGGCTCCTGTATATTGCTATACAGACATCTTCACAATCATTGAAAGCATTCGAAAAATGAACTTCTTTGAAGTAAAGAAAACAGTCTGTACTTCACAGGTGGGAAGTTGAGGCAGAGCAGCCAGGACTTGCCAACAACATACAGGGAATAAGAACCTGGATTAGTTTGTGGTATCTAATAGGCTTGTGTGAAGTGGCTAGCATTTGCTTCAGATTCAGATTTGGCCAATTCAGGGAACAGTGATTCAATTCAATGATCCAAATCACTGTTCCAAATCAATTCAGCTTGAATTGGCTGAATCTCCAAATCAAACAAGCCCCATCCCCCGTCCACTCTCCCAGTCCCATCAATGGCTGCCCTGCCCAGACCCAACCTCCCAACACTTAAAAAAAAAAAAAAAAAAAAAAAGCCCTGCACACACCTGCTCCTGCCAGGCAGGGTAATCCGCACTGCCCCATGCTGCATGGGGTGCTCTGCCATGAGCCCCCAGAGACCCCAATGGCTGCTGTAGGAGCTGGTGAGTGTGGGGCTTTTTTTTTTTAATAAAGCAGCAGGATGCCTGGGTTGGGTGGGGTAGCTATTGATGGTGCTGGGAAAGCAGGAAGGGGTTGGGGGCACTCACGGGGGCTGGGGGAGCAAGTAGGGGATGGGGCCTGGATGGGGGTACCCCCATTATCCCCTCCCCTCCTCCAGGCCCCCCTCCTGCCCCTTACTTACTGGGTCCAGGTCCTTGTAGTGGTGAGTGGGAACCGCCCAGATCTCCAAATCGATTCACAGGCTTTGGTTTGAGTCAAATGTTTTTATTGGTCTCTCTGTTCAATTCAGATTTGCAGGTTCGGCCGCCAAATCGGGCATAATCTCCTCTGTATCAAATCAGAAACTAAAACTTCGCACAGTCCTAGTATCTAGTCCATTGTTCAGATCACTGCCTCATTTCTCTCTCTATAAGAAATATAATGACACTTAAGTTTAATGTCTTCCAGCTCTGTTACTATCTGCTAATAAATGAGAAGCCATATGTCCCCAAAGTCATAAAGATATATATATAAGAATGATACGAATAAGAGTAACTTTGCCATAGTGAAGTCAGTACTTTGAAAGAGTAAAGGATTAGTTTAGTTCTCAGTATTTGGGCATGTTGTTCTAGATAATTTTTGGTCTAACAACATGTTTTGATGCCTACTATACTTTTCTCTAAACAAAAAATAGGATTGGGTTTACCCTAGGTCTTCCTGGGATTAAATAATAAAATGTTGTGCTATAAAACTCTGTTCCATATATTATTTAGAAATAAATGCCTTTTTGCTATTTTAAGAGCAGTGTTAATAAATCATTTATTATAACAACAGAATTGTTTAGCTTCTTTGAAAAATCTTTAAATTCCCCTCATTCCTATGTCAGGCTACTTTTTGTATCGTCTGATCTACATAGGCAGAGTGTCAAGATGCCTATGTAGGCATCTTTATTCAGTCCTTATCTATATTGTTCATTTGTATTTAAGATACATTTGTTCCTTAAATTTCCCACCAGGGATTCCCAGATATAATTGGAGACAGATGTTTAGCCTTAGATGTTTAATATTGATGTTAAGAGGTAAGTTGTTACGAGAGAACTTTATACTACATTACACTTTTTCTTCAAGGAATTCCTTTATCACTGATCCTATATTGTCTAGCAGAGCTGTCCCTAGGGTATGATGAATCAGGGCAACCGCCCTGGGCCCCGTGCTTGTGGAGCCTCATGGAGCCAGGCAGAGTGGCTGCAGCCTCTCCCGTGGGGCTCACCTGGAGCTGAGAGCTCAGCCCCACACCACAGAAGAAACAGAGAGACCCCCTCTCCCCTTTGTGAGGGTACCATGGCCCTGCACAGTGTTAAGGGGGTCCCACACAGGCTGATTTGCCCTGGATCCCACACACCCCTATGTCAGCTCTGTTGTCTGGTTATACTATAGTTATGGATCAACACAGCTAGGACCCTGTATCCACACACATCCCCAATATCTTCAATACTGCAGGAGCCCTGGCCCTGCTACCAAGGTCCCTTTAAATCCAGAACCTTCCAGTCATGGCTGGCCACTCCAGTAGGGGTTAAGGCTCGAACCCTGCCAGCTGGTCAGGTGTCAGAAAGGAGAAGACCAGAGCCCTATAAATGGCGAGTGGAGAAGGCCAGAGAGGCAGAAGAGAGGGGGACTCCCAATGACCACAGTGCCGCAGCCGCAGCCTCTTTCAGAAGAGTTTGCCACGCTGTGAGCCAGAAGAATGATCATCTAAAGTAAGCAGGCATATTGTCTCTGTCCCGACAAATAGTCGCCATGCTACAAGGAGGATGTGTATCGGCACCAGGTGGTAAACCAACCTGGACGACGGCAGGTCACGGGAGCAGGTAGGTATGGACTCAGACACGAAGTGAATAAACAAAGTTGAAACTTTACTCACCGGAACGGATTCAACGTGATGCTGACAGGAATACAGACAGTCGTCGGGTGAGCGAAGATACGACTGCAACGCGATGGGTACGCTAGTCACAGCAGCTGTAGACGGAATGAGCTCTGTGCACGTAGCTAGCGGGGTTTTTGTTCTACAGCGTCCTAGGGGTTCGCGCAGCTAGGCAGGTGATCTGTCTGCGTAATCGTGCGCACGAGGAACGCCGCGCTGAGGGGAGCGTGCCCTTTTATCACCTTCTCCGCCAGTCAGGGCTCCTTGTGACAAGAAGGTTCCAGAGAACGCGGCTGCCGGCCAGGCAATCACGTCTCCAGAGTAGTCACTGATTGGTACAACCCCCCCGATCACGCTTTGATCATGCTCCCTCTGCGTGGTGTGCACATACAGAGCTCGCCCTCTGCTACCGAATACCCAAAGATGGTTGTGTCTCTTAACCATGACACTGACTTGTTAGTGGGCCTTAGTGTTGTCACTTAACCTTGAACAATCATCTGGTAGGTGGTCATGCCTTTTTACCAGACAGTCTCTTATTTCTTTATTAATCATTTTTTCCATTATATGGCCATAGAAGCTCTATGGTTTGTGTTGGATGTTAGGACCAGGCTGATGCTATTTGGGGAAGGAAGAGGCCTCATTGGGGGCCCACTACAGTGTGGGGGCCCCAGCGCTAGTGCAGGCGCAGTATCCAGGGATGAGCAGACCCCGGTGCCAGAGAGGGAACAGTATTTGGGGCAGGGGAGAGCAGACCCCAGAGCCAGAGAGGACACAGGAGCCTGAGTGAGTTTTGAAAGCTAGAGCCTTGGAGTCAAGCCCTGATTAGTGGGGGTTTTTTGGCTGACAGGCCTAGCTAGAGAAAGAGGGAGTAAGCCCACAGCAGCTGAGACCCCAACATAAAGAGGAATTTATAAATACCATTTGCAAGACTTGGGCTGCAGTGTAGGAAAGGAACAGAGCCACAGATAGCACCCCCTGGCATCGGGGCAAGAAAATGGACAGCCTCCCTCCTAATTAAGGTAACTAATTAATTAACAACAGGGCATGGCAGGCGAGAAGGTGGGCAGTTGGCTCAAAAACAGGTGGGTGGGCCAGAGGCAAATCAGCCCCAGGAAGGCCCTCCTGTTACAGGTCCATTGGCACAGATATATTTGCAGGACTAGGATATCGGGGAGATTGTTTTTATTATAATAAGCTGTTGTGCATAGACCAGTTTTCAGTTAAAAGAAATAAATCCTCAGAGGTTTTTTAGATGTTGATTGTTTGGGCTAAAACTTTTCATTCTTAGTATCTGTACAAAGGTGAATATTTTCAGAACATTTGGCAGGAATGAAGAAGAGGGAGGATGCTTTCACCCTTCTGGACTGGGGAGTTACCCTGGTTACAAACCAGGTATCAGTTGCTGGTTGTCTGTGTTGCAGGCAGAAAGCCAGGAGAAGGAGTTTTGAGCAAGAATCGTGAGGAAAGAAAAGACCCGAGTAAGCAACTCCCTGCTGTGGCACACTTTTGTGTGTTTCTGAACTTGGAAATTACCCATTTTTTGTTCCCACTGTATTCAGGACTGCTGTGTGTCCATTTTTGGTAAATAAACAAGATTACTCCAAGATTATGCTTGACTTGTACTAGTAACATCATCTTTTAATGGAAACAAATCTGGAAAGCTCTGAATTTGGATTAAACTACTCCAAATGGAGAATCATATTTTTTCTTTCTCTAATTACTGTTTTGGTTTGAATATTTACGCTAAAAGATACAAGATCCCAAGCATAGCCTATGTAACATTATTGGAACAATTTTACCTTAGAATTGGTACTATTGAGTTCCTAATTTTGCAACCAGATATAGTATTAGTGCTATTTTTGTTTGCATTTAGTAATACAAATTTATGTATATGATTAAAATGAAGTAGTATCCTTGATCAGAACGGTGCTGTGAAAATAGGCACAACATTCTGTAATTGGGAACCTTCTTAAAGTATGAAGAGTTTAGGAGTAGTGACAAACTGCTTTCTGGAAAGGCATAAATACAGACATTAATGCAAACTTTTAAGGCAAGATGGGTGAGCTGGAGACTTTCTCATTTAGAGGGAGATGTTTCTCAGTTACGAAGAGGAATAGTTTCTTTTAAACATTTTAGGGAATGTGACTGAGATCAACTTTGCATTATCCTTCCCTGTGTTCCTGTGGGGATAGCTGACTCAGGGGAAGTTATCAAACCTATAGTGGAGAGGGATGAGGAATCCAAACCTGTAATGGTCTATGGTAGATATCGCAGTGTTTGCATAATTATAATGAAGCATTTTTCCCACTATAATGCCACAGCTTCTGAGATACTCAAGCAACGTGATTTGCTAATGAGAACTCAAACCTGCACACAGCCAGCAGTATATGTCTCTGGTACGGCATTATGATGTCATTAGAAATACTCCCCTTGATTTACAAAAATAGAAAACTAGTACTGGAGATTTTTTGTGCTTGCACATTCTTATTTAGGAATTCTTAAAAATGAAGTTTTGGTTCTGCAAATTCTGATTTATAGCAAAGAATTAAAATAGGAAAAAGCCTCATAGCATGCATAAAAAATCCCCTCTGCAAAAGAAAAATTCAGTTCTTTGCCTGGTCCAGGGTTAAATGACCTACACTATAGACCTCTAGCCACTGAAGCTGTTCTTTCACTCTTAAATAACTTTTTGATGCAAAGCCTAGCCTGCCTATTATTTCCCCCCTCTAAATATAGTGCTACTTAGTGCTCCTTACTTCTCGATGTTTTCAGCTTTCAGACATTGAATGTATATATCATGTCCTGCTTACCTGTCATTTGGTGCAGCTATAGATTTTTAAAGGATGTAGTTGAGTCTGGTTTATGATTTTCCATGTCATTGCACGTGGGTGACAGCCCTGGAATCACATGTGATTCTTGTGCAAGATTAAGTGAAAATTTCTAATTAAATTTTAATTTAAGCATTTTTTTACTTACACATGAAAAATCACTGACCCATGTTGTGTTTCTATTTTTATAACACACAATATACGCAACATGCCTTTCATATGAAAGTTTGGTCTGACAAAGGGCATTACTAATTGTTTCTCAACAATATGATTTTAGCCTACGTATGTTGTAAATTCAATTAATGAATGTGTTAATCAATACAAGTGCTATAGGGATTAGGCATGTGGGATTTTAAAACGTTATTTTGAGGAGGAATAGGGTCTCAAACCTGTAGACTTGTGTGACTGAACATCAATTGAATTGCTGAATTGCCAAGTCTCAAAATTCTGAAGTTCTGCTTTCTTAAACAATGCTTATTGCTGTGAGCTGAAGGTAGGTGCCGGGTAAATTCAAATAAATTAATATTTAGGCCCAAATTCTTGCAGGACTTAATCTGACAAAACTCTCATTTTAGTTGTGTTTTTTTTTAATTTTTATTTTTTAGTTGTTCAATTAGAGAGCACACAGTTAGCTTTTGGTTAATTATTTTCCCATTAATCATTAATCAGGTCATAAGGTTATCTGGTACTGAAGTTCTCAGAATCATCCATAGTATTTTATCATATTTTCTTGATTCCCACATGCTTCCCTCCCCAAAATAATACATGCACCTTGTTTTGAGAAGGCAGAATGTTTCAGGGGTTTTTTTCCCCCAAGTCATGGCTGACCCTTGCAAAGTCGTAGGCAACACAGTTACTTCTGTACTGTAAATATTTTCTATACAAGTTTCCATAAAAAATCAAGTGCTGTCTCCACACCACAAGCCTCATCAATGTACTGCAAACTGCATGCAGCAGCTCACTTGACCTTAGCTAGGTCCATTGTTGCTCCAGGCACAAACTGCGGTGCTTAGTAAATAGCTACTGTAAAATCCTTAGCGGCTGTGAGAGGGTTAACATTGGACTCCACCCCTTCTGGTTTATGGGGCCAGAGAGGTGTGGCAGCCATTACAGCACAGTGTTTGCATGCTTCTTGTCCTCCCTGCTTCTGTTTTAGAAAAGAAAAATCAGCTTCCCCACTTAAGAAACACACTGTAACTTCAGAGGGCTGAATTTTGGTTGAAAGGATGCTTGTGATATGCAAGTAAATACAGTAATTATGATCACACTAGTTCTGATATCTGTTGTGGCAAATTTTACTTTTTAACTAACCGAGCAATGTAATCTGTTAGGTTAGAGATTTGGTCATGTTAATGACTGCATCTGAAACGATCTTCAACCCACATAGACGTTGTCATTCAAGTTCTGAGAAGCCATCCAGTAATTTCTCTTATGACCTATGAGCCATCCCTCAAAGGGTCCTTTCATCACAGCAGGGCTGCACACCAGAGTCTTCCTGCCAACACTACTCTTTCCAGCTGTTGAAGGGGTTTGTATCATGCACCTTGCACTTAGTGCCACCTCACTTGCCTTTCGCTCTGTTTTGTGCCACTTTACAAGTAGTTGTTAGCTAGAAGCACTGGTTTTTAAACTGTTTCTTGATGTCATTGTCTAGGAAAGGATCCATTGCCTTCTCACAGATCCATTGCCTTTCCCAATCCTCAGCCCCTAGTTTTTGTTTCTCAAAAATGAGTACTTTTTTAGGTTGTGTGGAAAGGCTTTTCAGGTTGCTCTATGAAAACTATTGCCACAAATGAGGCAAGTGCCTGGGAATCATGACTATCTCACTCTTCCTCAGAGGTGGAGAAGAGCCATGTACAGAAAGAGAAAGTCATGATTTTGAAAATGTTGAGATCTGATGACGTGGACTAAAAGTCATGCACCATTTATCTCCCACAAAACTTTTGTCCTACCATTTCCCTTTCTTTCCCAACCTCCTCACCTCCCCCAGACCTCCTTTTCAAAAATTTTACTTGCAAAAAATGTTTGGCATTTATATCCAGGAACACAAACAAATATGTGAAGAAGATTTTGCCTAAGTAAGTGAACACCCCTATTCAAAATTCTGTGGCTAGAAGAATGGGTAAGTGACAACACTGATGAATGAATAGTGGTTGGGACTGCCAAAAACCTAACATTAGAAAGTATAAACAAAACAATACTGAAAACAGATGGATTCATTTAAAGCCTTATTCCTTCTCAGTCAAGAGATGCTAATGAGGCAACTTCACTTTGTATGTAACCTTGTCGCATCGTGTGCTAACACCAAAGAGTAGCAGTGAGCAACTCAGGGTCTGAATGCCAACATGCAACGACTTTGGCTCCACAGGAGCAAGCGATAATTATGCAAAGTGCAAAAGCATGACTCTTCTTGTTTAATTTTTGATAGAATGAAGTAGCAGTCAGCATCAGAGCTGTGAAAAACTAAGCATTTTTTAATTTGTGAGTTAATATATAAATGGTTTAATGGGTCTGCAAAGAGTCTATTTAATTTACCCTGGATTACATTTTACAAACACAGAAACTGTTCTGATAGATCCTATAGAGCAGTGTCTGGAGTCTTTGTCAGTAATCAAGATGAAATGATTCAGTTAGGTGCCAAGCTACTCAGCAAGAGGCAAGAATGGGACAACTTGCCCCTATGGTTATTGTATTTCTAACTCCCATTAGTGAGAATTTGGCTTTACAGCTTTTGGAGTAAAAGGAGTTTTGTGCTGAAACCTCCAAACCACAGAAAAAGATATAAAGAATAAAAGTTTTGGTTTTAAATATATGATACGTGACATTTGATTTTGGAGTTGCCCATTACCAAAATGGTCGGCAGGAAAGCTTCAAATAGTTTGAGATGGGCTCAAACCAAAACCCAGCATCTGGATATCTCCAACTTTGGCATGCTCGGATCCAAATCTGTATGTCTGTCGTGACTTGAATGAAAATCCAAACTGGAACACCCGTAAACACTGAGTAACTTGGATACAGATGCCACTTGAACCCATTCTAGTAATAAAATGCGAAGAACAGCAAACACCTCAAAAGAGCCACGTATTCTTAAGCGGTTATGACCATGGTTCCAAGGGGAGCTTGGTCTTCGGAGTGTGTCCAGTCCTGTAGACTTACTCATGTCAAAGCCGTAATTTGGCATATCTCTTTGCTGACTCAAACACATGATTCTTTCCTTGTATCTGCCAGATGCAAGAGTAATCATTCCTTATTTCAGCCTGGCTGGCAAACAAACGTCTTCTCTGTGCTATACCTTATGAAACTAGATTCTGCCTTCGGTTTACACGTACAATTGGAATGGGAGATAAAATATGATTCACAGGATTTGGAACGTAAATATGTATACAAATTGTTGTTGATTTTAAAGTGGATCTTTTTGTAGCTTTATGCTCAAATTTAATCAAACGTAGGATCTAAATGCACTTTTTATGCTGGATCCTATACATAAAGATGTGATATACCCAGGCTATGCTATTAAAAATGAGTATAAATCTTTTAAATAAATCTGTATAAAAATCTCTTTTAATTCACTCCCTTCTAACAACCACTGTAAAAATGACTTCTACCACCTGACCCTTTTCTGAAACTATTGCACGTAGCTATGTGGAGTATGCAAAAGTACAGTGTTCAGCACCATGGCTGATGTTCAGGCTATTTAAATCCATTTTTCATGACAAGTTGGTACATTTCTCTTGGCTATTAAAAATAAGAATCGGAGAACATAATCAGAAGGTGAGATTCTGCTGGAGAACACAAAACTTGCTCAGCCAATCAGGAAATCAAAAACCCAAAACCAGTTTACTGAGCTATTTTTCTGTTTTTCAAGACAGAGTTGCTGTGCTCTTAGAAGTGTCCCTGTGCTTTTTGACATGGTGTAACACCTCCTTAACATGTCCATCTAGCTCATAAAATATTCCACTTCACTTTTTATTTTTGTTAATCGTGTCTATGTTTCCTTAAAACACTTAATCATATAAGTGACCAATATTGTTCCTGCTAAACCAGTGGTTTTCAACCTCCTTTCATTTGTGGACCCCTAAAAAAATTTTGAAAGGAGGTGCAGACCCCTTTGGAAATGAAATGCCTCTTATGGGATCTGCAACTTTAATCTCATAGCCATCTTTTGCAGACATCTTAGACCAGAAGTGGGCAAAATGTAGCCTGCAGGCCAGATCCAGCCCACCAGGCAATATCATCTAGGCTGCAGGTGTTCACCAGTTAACTGTACCCCTCCAAACCCATGTACCTTGCTCCCACCCTTGCGGGTGAAAGGTCCTGGCCCAGCCAACATACAGCTTTCAGATGGGGCTGCTGTTGCCACTGCTGTAGCTTCCAGGGGAACTTCTCAGCTTCCCCATTATCCAGTGACTCCTCCCCGTCTCCCTGCTTCAGTGCTCGCTCCAGCAGGTAGGGAAGCAGCGCAGGCATGGTGGTGGAGCTGCAGCAGGGCAGGAGTAGGGACTCTGGACCCCATGCCTGGGGGTTGGGAGGGGAGGTAGGCGTGAGGAGCTCAGGTGGATGGGTATGTTGTGGGTGTGAGGTAGTGCAGGGGGGTGTAAGACTCTGCCCACACCTCTCCATGGTGCATAAATCCCACTGCTGGCAGCAGCAGGAAGAGGTGGGTTTCCCAACCACTTTTGGCAAAGTCCCAGGACATGCAAAGCAGGGAGTGGAGAAGGCAGCCAGCTCCATCACGTGGAGTGCTGAGAGCTGCACACGTGCTGTGGGGAAACCCCGTGCGATAGAAGCAGACCAGGCAGGCTGCGCTTCTGGCCACCACATGCATCTCTGGCTGGAGCGGCGCGCTGCTGGGAAGCAGCACCTGTGTGGGCCACAAGCACCCCAGGGCCTGCTGCCTGCTGCTGCTGCCACCACTGGTGGAGGCTGTGTGCCATGGGGGCAACGTATGTGGGGGGATCTCCATGCCTCCCCACCATCCCTCACACCCCACAAACCCCATACACCCACACCCTGGTCCCACAAACCCCACCCACATATACACCCCCATCACAACCTGCCCCTGCCACACACACTTCCCCACACACAATATACAAGAGTAAGACTTTATTTTTGAGCTATTATGCAATCACAGAATCATTGAAAATTAGGGTTGGAAGGGACCTCTGGAGGTCAACTGGTCCAACCCCCAGCTCAGAGCAGGACCAGCCCCAACTAGATCGTCCCAGCCAAAGCTTTGTCTAGCCAGTTCTTAAAAACCTCCAAGGATGGAGATTCCATAGCCTCTATTAAGCCTATCCCATAGGCTCTATTAAGCCTATCCCATAGGCTGCTTTTAAGTCCCCACTCAGCTTCTTCTTCTCTAGGTTAAATAAGCCTAATTCCCTCAGCCTGTCCTTATAATTCATGTACCCCAACTCCAGAACCATTTTTGTTGCCCTCCTTTCTACTCTCCAAGTTGTCCACATCTTTCCTGTAGTGGGAGGCCCAAAACTGAACACACTACTCCAGATGTGGCCTCATCATTGCTGAATAGAAGGGAATAATCACTTCCCTTGACCTACTGGCAGCACATCTACCAATGCAACCTAGTATGCTGTTAGCCTTCTTGGCAACAAGGTCTCACTGTTGGCTCATATTCAGATTATTGTCTACTGTAACCCCCAGGTCCTTTTCTGCAGAGCTGCTGCCCAGCCAGTCAGCCCCCAGCCTGTACTGGTACATTGGATTGCTCTGATCTAAGTGCAACACCTTGCACTTGTCCTTGCTCATGAGACTTTTTTTTTTGGCTCTATCCTCCAATTTGTCTAGGTCATGCTGAATATTAGCCCTACCCTCCAGCATATCTACTCCTTTCTCCAGTTTGGTGTCATCTGCAAAATTGCTCAGGGCGCACTTTAATCCATCCTCCAAGTCAGTGATGAAGACATTGAACAAAACTAGCTGGCCCTAGGATGAACCCCTGGGGCACTTCACTTGGTACTGGCTGCCACTTAGACATTGAGTCACTGATTACTACCCTCTGAGCCCAATGCTCCAGCTAGTTTTCTATCCACCTTATATTCCATTCATCTAGCCGATGCTTCCTTAGCTTGCCTGGGACAATGTTGTGGGAGACTATATCAAAAGCCTTGCTAAAAGCAAGGTACACTATATCCATTGGTCTCCCCACATCCATAGAGCCAGTCACCTCATCATATAAGGCAATCAGGTTGGCCAGGCATGATTTGTCCCTGGTGAATCCATGCTGACTGTTCCTAATCATCTCTTTCTCCTCCAAGTGCTTAGAAATGGATTCCTTGAGGACCTGCTCCATGATTTTTCTGAGGACTGAAGTGAGGCTGATTGGTATGTAATTCCCTGGATTTTCTTTTTTCCCTTTCTTAAATATGGGCACTATGTTTGCCCTCCTCTGATTATCCAGGACCTCTCATGATCACCAGGAGTATTTGAAGATGATGGCTGATGGCTCTGCAGTCTCATCGGCCAACTCCCTCAGCACCCTCAGATGTATCCCATCCAGCCCCATGGACTTGTATATATCCAGCTTCTCTAAATAGTCCCTAAACTGTTCTTTTGCCACTGTTGGCTGCTCATCTCCTCCCCAAAATATAATGTTTGGTGCGGTAATCTGGGAGCTGACCTTGCTTGTGAGGCAAAAAAGGCATTGAGAACTTCAGCCTTTTCTGCATCCTGTCACAAGGTTGCTGCCCCATTCAGTAAGGGACACGCACTTTTCCTGATCCTTCTCTTGCTACTGACATGCTTGTAGAAACCCTTCTTGTTACCCTTCACATCCCTTGCTAGCTCCAACTCCAATTGCCTTTTGGCCTTCTTGATTTATCCCTGCATGCCCAAGCAATGTTCTTATATCCTTCCCTAGTTTTTTGTCCAAGTTTCCACTTCTTATAAACTTCCTTTTCATGATTTAGTTTATTGAACAGTTCCCTGTTAAGTTCCAAGCTGATCTTCTGCCATATTTTTTCATGCTGAAGGGCAACCAGCATGGGTTTGTTAAGGGCAGGTCCTGTCAGACCAACCTGGTCACCTTCTATGACCAGGTGACCAAATCCATGGATCTGGGCCTCCCTGTTGACGTAGTCTTTTTAGACTTCAGGAAGGCGTTTGACACGGTCTCTCACCCCATCCTCATTAAAAAGATGGGGAGCTGTAGCATTGACCCCCCTACACGGTTGAGTGGGTCAGAAACTGGCTGACGGGGCACTCCCAGAGAGTGGTGGTGGACGGGTCGTACTCGATCTGGAGAGATGTGAGCAGTGGGGTCCTCCAGGGCTCGGTCTTTGGGC
>JAGPOW010001296.1:27013242-27040588 GCA_030014935.1 Caiman crocodilus | reverse complement strand
GATAGGTACTTGGCTGGGGTCCTGTGACCCTGGCACTCGTTCCTGCCATTGGTAGGGGGTCAGACTAGATGGCCTGCTCTAGGCCCCTTCTGACCCTAGGTACTATGATACTATATTTGCTAGTCTTCCTGCACATCAGAACGATTTGTTCCTGTGACCTCTATGAACTTTCTTTAAAGTACAGCCAGCTCTCCTGGACTCCTCTTCCCCTCAGACTGGCTTCCCTGTGGATCCTGCCCATGAGTTCCCTTAGTGAGTCAAAGTTGGTTTTTCTGAAGCCCAGGGCCCTTACTCTGCTGCTCTCCATCCTTCCTTTCCTCAGGATCCTGAATTCTACCATCTTATGGTCACTGCTGCCCAAGTTGCCATCCATTACTATATTCTACAACCAATTTTTTGCTGTTTGTGAGAAGCAGGTCTAGAAGATCATGGCCTTTAGTTGGCCTCTCCAGCACTTGCAAAAGGAAGTTGTTTCCAACACTCCCAAACCTTTCTGGATTGCCTGCACACTGCTGTATTGCCCTTCAAGCAGATGTCAGGGAGATTGAAGTTCCCCGTGAGAACCGGGGCCTGTAATTGGGAAACTTCTGCTAGCTGTTTGAAGAAAGCCTTATCCACCACTGCCTTTATCCAGTTTTCATACTGGAGCTCTGAACAGTCATATGGCTCTTTTACATAAAGTGCAACTCCTCCTCTTCTTTTCCCCTGCCTGTCCTTCCTGAACAGTTTATATCCATCCATGACAGTGCTCCAGTCATGTGAGCTATCCCACCATCACTTCTGTATACATATAGAGTGATATAGCTTATAGAGTGAAATAGTTTAGCTATCCACCTCTATATACAGTATGCAAACACAAATCATGACAAAAATATTTTTTGTAATAAAAATAAAATATGTTATAGTAGTTATTTGACTTTAAGTATATGGCTTGTTTTTTTTCTGGTTCCAAGATGGCAACCCCACCCTCCCAAAAGGAGTACTTCCAGGCTGGACCGGGGGGGGGGGCGTGCAAGGGGAAGGACTTTAGTGGCAAAGGTCAGGAGCCAGGGGCAGGACTTCCAGTCCCAAGATCGCAGCCAAGGCGTGTGGCACCTGTCAAGGGGCAGGGCTACCCTTGAAGCCCTCAACAGCTCACCAAAACTCATTGAGCAGCCCTTCAGCCAAAACAATTACGTATATTCTTTTAGAACCAAGCATGATACTCTTACCATATTGTTTTCCTTGTCCTACTGAATAATGTGTCTCTTTAAATGAATGGAAATTGTAACAAGTAAAAACAATTTAGAATCCCCGTGCTTCTAATTCTGTTTCTGATTCTCTTATGTTCAAATGACCTGGACAGGGTCACGAATGAAACTCGTCAAATACAACACATACCTTGCCCCCCAACAAAATCAGCCCCACAAAATTGGAGTCCATGCCTTAAGCAGGGAAGCTGTTTTCTTTGGTGGAAAAGAAGCAAGCCAGGAGATACTGTGAATGCCACAAAGCTGCCAAGATGGTTAACACAGTCCTGTGTTAACCCCTTCACAGCTACAGCTATTGGCTGAGCACCAAAGCTTGTGCCTAAAGCAGGAAGTAGATTGCTGATAGTGTCTTGATGAGGCTTGTGATATGGAAACAACATTTTATTTACAGGGAATTATATAAAGAACCTCTTACAGTAAAGAACTGTCTTGCCACTGCCCTTGCAAGGGTCTGGGGTCTCAACCTGTGTGATATACCACACTGGGAACTTTGTGCCTAGCTTTGTACCTAGCTGTACTGCCAGCTATTACCCAGATGGACTTGTGAGATGTCACAGGGCATGTGTAGACAAAATGGGGGCCCTAAATTGAAGCAGTGGGTTTTAAAAAACACCACTTCAATTTAGGGCTAATTAAACCCCCCGCGTCATGCATACACGCCACTGACTTACCTGTTTCTCCAGCAGGTAGGGAAAGGTGAGCTGCCAGCGGTTGGAGCAGTCCCTGGGCTGCAGTGGGGAAAGAGGGGGGAGGGAGTGGGCTGGTGCTTCCCTCCGTGGCAGCAGCACCCCACCCAGGCAGCACCCACCCACAGGTACCTGGCTAGGGCAGTCCCAGAGGCACTGCAGCAGTGGAGGGAAGCTTTGCGCTCCCGCATAGCTCAGGCAGGCAGGCTCCAGGGGGAAAGAAAAAAAAAAAGATCGGAGTCTCGCAGCTTTTCTTGGACAAAGCCTGCCTTCCTGGGCTGCTGCCAGGCTGCCTGCATGGCTTCCTGAAGACCCGTGGAGCTGCAGGGAGCCCGGTGCTTCAGTCCAGGGCTGTAGGGGCAGCAAACTAAAACTCCTTTAAGTTGGAGTTAAGTTAAGTTGGGGCTGCGCCCCAAGTCATTTAAGGCTCATTACACTGCCAAATTTCTTACAGCGGCTGGAGTTAATGTGCAATACACCACCGACACCATTAATGCAGTGCAAAAACATTTAGCCCGCTTTAAAGTGTCGTGCACACGTGCCTCTCATTTCGTCTACACATGGCCATACTTCCTGGACAACCTGTGTTCCCAGGAGGACTTACTGTGTTTCACACACTTGGCCATGATTCTGAAAAAATCTTTTTTTTTTTTAATTCTTCCTTCCAAAAATAAGATCAATGTTTTATTTGGGGGCATGTTGTATGGAAGAAAATAAATTATTTTCCAAATATTTTGGAGATATTTCTAGCTGCGGCCCTCACCAGCCTGTCCAAGAAACCCTGCTGATTTCCACATTAATTTGGTAGAATTAGGGTAGCCAACTGCATTTCTATCAGTAAAATGAATGTCAAAGTAACATGAAGTAACAAGTAACAGCCTCTTCCTTTACCTTTTGTTTTCCTATTTCTACCCTTTTATATTTATATTTTCACTGATATCCTGTCACAGTTTTAGTTTTTCCCATTCCTGCTTTCCTGATCTCTAACTATTCCCTTTTTCACAGACTGCCTCTTTTTCACCTTGTACTTTATCTCTGTTGTCTACCGCTGACTTTTTCCCCTCTGTTAAGTAACTCATTTCCATCAAAAAAAGTCGTGGCAGGCGAGATGAGGGGGAGGGGCTACCCACAAGAGGCAGCATCCAGTGTGGTCCACGAATGTCACAGTAATTTTTCAATATAAGCACGTGTCTGACCACCATTTAGCAAAGTGGGTGCTAATATTAGATCTTTTAGTGGCCTCTGATACAGCTGACCATGAGGTGCTGATAAAAATGTTTACATGACCTGGTGGGAATTTGTGGGACTGCTTGAAATTGGTTTAAATCTTTCCTAGCAGGAAGGTTCCTGAAGGTGGTGATGGGTGAGTGCTTTTCATTCCCTTGGAACCTTTCCCTGTGGGGTCCCCCAGGTTTCTGTCTTGTCACCTCTCCTGTTCACATGTATGTAAGGCTACTGGGTGAGATTGTGTGGAGATTTGGAGTGAAGTGTCATCAGTATGCTGATGAGTCAGAGCTACCTCTCTTTCTCATCTGGCTTAGGTCCCATAGTCTAAGTCCTTTCCCAGTGCCTGACTACATATGAGGACTGGATGCAGGCAAACCAATTGAAACCAAATCCAGACCAGACAGAGGTGATGATGACAGGCAGGCTACCTGACCTAGGGAGAATTGGGATGCCTATCATCCTTCTTTTGTAACTCAGGTTTTCAGCCTTGGTATCTTCCTGGATTGTCCGCTACACCTGGATCTTCTCATGGTGGCAGTGGCTAGAATTGCCTTTCACTAACTCCATCTGGTGAGAAGACCACAACCCTTTCTTTCGGATTCAGATATACTCACTTTCATCCATACTTTTATAACCTTGAAGCTAGACTACTGCGATGCATCCGCATAGGGCTGTCTTTGGAGACTGTCTGGAAGCCGCAGCTGGTGCTGAACATGGCAGCCTGCCTTCTAACAGGGTTGGGTCTCCAGGAATACATAACACTAATGTTTCAGTCTGTACTGAATCCTGATAACTTTTTGGGTGCAATTCCAGGTGCTGATTTTGTCTTATAAGGCCCTAGGTGTTCTGGGGCCTATGTACGTAAGGGGTAACCTTTTCCCTTATGCTTCATCACACTTGCTAAGTCAAACAAGGGAAACATCCTTCAAGCCCCATCAGTTCTTCAAGTCCGGTGAAAATATGTGGGAGGTCATTCTCAGCAGTCACTCTCTGGCTCTGGAACGCCCTACCTCTTCAGGCCTGCCTGAACCCAAGCTTGGACATTTTGAAAGCACTAAGATCTTACTGTTTGAGCAGGCATTCAGCACACAAAGCTAGGATGAGATTTTTGTTTTGTGGGGGGCCTCGGTTTTTATGTTAATAGTCTAGTTCCCATTCAATTTGTTTTGTCCTCTTGTTATTCTCCTGTTTTATAACGCTTTCTGTTCTCTTTTATAAGCTGTCCTGAGCCTTGGTTGGGAAAGACAGCTCAGAAACCAAATGAATCAAATACATAAATCAGTATACACCTGCCTGGAAGACAGTAGCCTGACCCAAATCCTGAAACCAAGCAGTTTGGTTCTAAATCTGAACATCTCTGCAGGATCCTATCTCTACTCTGCACGTTATAAATGTGCCTCTGATAATTAATCACTTTTTATCTTCTGATAGTTATTTTGCATCTTAACATTTTCATATCAGTTCTTGTCCAGTTCTCTGGAAATAACCAAAAATAAGCTGTCATTTTACCAGCTATAGCTTCTAGGGAGCAACTCTTCCCCAGTGTTGTTACAATTAGGCAAGTCCTTCTGTTTGATATCAACAGTTAGACTTTTCATCACTGCTGGGAACTGATCTTGTTGCCATGCCCAGTCCTGCAAAAGGGGGTGGGGGGTGGAATTGTAATTATAATTTGCTCTTTTTTCTCGAAAGTTTGAACTTCCTCTTTTATCTTTGTGAATGCCCCACAGATCAATCGAGATGAATACAAACCGCAAATGCTTACACTTCCCTTTAACCATCAAAAGAATAACCGGGGCAATTAAAGCAGAACATGATAATTTCCTGGCAAAATGCGGTTTAATTCAGAAGAAAACTTCAGTGCCCTGTTTATTAAACTTCTTGAAGATACTAATAATGAAACTCTTCATATCGTCAAAATGCTCAGGAATATTTAACAAAATGTTGCATGCTAATCAATATATCAAACAAATACAGAAGACTTTAATATAGCAATTATATTGCCAAAGAAGTATAAGATATTGTATAGGCAGAACTTTTGGCTGCACAGGAGTTGGAAATGATCTTATTGATCCTAAGTTGACTGGGTTATTAAAGCTGAATAATTCATATCATACACATCGCCCAGTACAGTGGTAATAGGATATATATGGATAAACATTACATTTAAATAAATATGTTTTATTATAAATATATGGATAAACATATTACATTTAAACTAGCACTATGGTCAATATCAATTTGATAAAATTAATTTGGATGTACTATTTTACATTTGTTAGAATAAATAATATACCATTCAGGTGTAAAGTTATAGTAAATCAAGTTCACTCTGACTCTGTCAGCTTTGTCTGAATCAAGAGGTCTTAAAACCTTACCCCTCGCATTTACCAGCCTTCCTTCTATTCAGCAGTATTTCATTTTAACAAATGGACTCAGTGCTATACTCAACATGTTCAGTGTATGTTTTTAGATGCACAATTGTTTAAATAGAGTTTCAGCATATCTGCCAATGTATGAATTAGCTTTATGGTCGTAACCCTTTTTTCATCCCTTCTACCTAACCACAAAACCATCCCCTTTAGCTTCCATAACATTTGTTAAATTCAAGGTGACGTCTATCCTTCTATTGGCCAAGTCCAATTTATTTAGTCTTTCCTTCTGTGCAATTCCATCAGTTTGAATGTCTTCAGGGATTTATTGTACTTTTCTGGAGTTCTCTGTTTTTATCTCCTTTGTTATAGAGTTCTTTTGTGTGTGGAGAGAGCTTGAAAAGGATTGCTTTGAAATTTGTCATAGTGTCAGTCTACAGACTGTCTGAAGAAAAATCTATTAATTCAGTTCCAAATTTAAGGCACTTAAGAAAAGGTTGGTGAGAAGTCCAAAAAGGTGTACCTTCACTTATATGCTCCTTTGTGCAAGTGCTTATAAGAATGTTTACGGAGAGACTGGTGGTTTCCGTTGCATCAAAGTGATGAAGCACTGCTTAATCAGAGATGTATTTATTTCAAGTCATTTGGCCAGAAAAAAGAATTGATCACGTAATAGAATACACCATGCCTTTAAGAAGTAGGAGCGTGTAGAACAGAAAAGAGAAAACCTTGAGACGATCTGACTTATCCCAGCTGCAGTTGGGGTCAATAGTTGTATTTCTCCTCAGAAGAAGATGGAATAAGTGAAAGGAAAGATGGCAAAACACTTCGTGATGCTCCTGCCACTCCTGTTGGGGTCAGCCATTGAGATATTACTAGAGTGTTACAAAAAGACATACAAAAAACTAGAACTCGTGGTTCCAAAACGATACCTTTTATTAGACCAACTGGAAAATGGCAAGAAATTTGTTAGGTTGTTGTTACAAAGCACTTTGAGATATGGAGGAACCCTTTCAATCTTTTAGAGTCAGCAAGAATGGACTCTGTATTTAATTTTCTTGTCATGATAAAAACAATTATTTCCTCTACTTTCTGAATCTTCCGTGTAATTTCCTGTGGAAGAATAAAATCTCCTTTACTAGGTTTGAAAAGGCATCTTAGAAAGGACTCTAAGTGAGGAGGGAAGTTCTCTGGATTTATTGAAGAATCTAAAAACCACTGTAAACCAAAGGGTTAAAATTTTCAGCATGCCTGCCTCTGTCTTTGAAAGGCAACAGGACTTAAGATCATGTCTGAAGGTACTTGTGAGTTTGTGTTCAGTGTCTTTTGGTTTTAATCTTGTCCTAGAATACTTAACAGCAGCTTGGCTATCCCTGCTCCTGCAAAGCTTCTTTTCATTTCAGCATATTTTAACCCATAATTTTAAATGCTAGAAGAACAGACTGTCATTCTTTCTGCATGGTCTTCTCAGTTGGCACAGCATCAAATGGCCACAAAAATAACATGAACCAAATCTGCTTTAATCTGGCATCACATTCATCTTCCGAGGAATAAAATATTCATTGTATGGCCAACACCGAAGGACCCAAGGTTTTATTGAAACTGACTCCATGGTAATGCGTCATCAATAAGATTTGATCTTTCTGTTTCCCAGTTTTTATGATACGTACAGCTTCAAAGCTGCTTAGGGCACAGTATGTCACTCTTGGTTCATGACCCAACAGATACGTACAAAAGAACATGCTGTGTCCATGTTTTACAAAAACTCCACATCTGGCTCTAACAATATTTGCTTAGGCACTGAGAAGGTCTGGGAATTTGATCTTGGCATATAGTTTTGAACCAGAGAACAGTATATGGGCATATAAAAGATCTGGCACAAAATGCATCTGCTTTATCCCAAATGTCATTCTCAAGCATTCTCAGGGATGTTTAGACTCCATTTAGACTTAATCAGGCTCTTATATCTGCATCTCATGTGCTGGTCCTGTCAGAAGCAAATCCAGATTGGCATGTTAATGAATTAGTGTTATGAATATAAATTGCTTAAAGATTTTTTGGTCTTTGGACATTGGATGTTCTGCATGTTTTGCACTGTTTTTTTGTTGTCTGAATATGGGCATTGATGCATAATGCAGAAGTGAACTTAAAAGGCTATAATCTATAGCTTTTTAAAATCTAAAATATTCCCTTTTAGGGCGGCCAAAAGTGACTGTACAGCCATATGGCCACTCTGTCATGCAAAAAGCACAGCGAAACTACCATAAAAATATTTTCTCTTTGAAAAAGGAACTTCTTGGCAGTATGATGTTTTCAAGTGCTGTGTATAATGCCTACAGTTCAATATGGCACTACAGGGCATGGCTCAGTCCTCCAGTCTTTGGTCTTCGCCGCCCCCTGCCCCACAACTCCAGAGAACCTACCTGTGACTGATGTTGAAATCTACTGCCCCAGGGAGCCAGAGTTGAAGATATGGGTCACCACGTTGTCTTGCTCTTCAGTTCTGTCTTCGTGTATGAGATGCAATCCTTTCCAGTCTGCATGGAGGAAAAGTTCAAGCCATTCCCAGAGTACTGCCCAAAATGAGTGGACTCAGGTGACATTTTGCTGATTCTCTGACCTGAATCACAGTGGTATTACAACTGGATACAGGCCTGCACCATCATTTGGAAAACACAGCGTGACTCCTCCATGCAAAACCTCTTATTGTGCAGTATAAGTATTTCTGTCCCATCAGCACCTCTGACCTCTTAGCTGCAAGATCAGGAAGGTCACCAAGCAAGAATTTGTGAGTGGTTCGGTCTGTGTGCAGGTACTTACAGGTCTGAGGTGAACTGGTATTTCCCTTTCTCTCTTGACACCATAGGAGTCCTGTTTGGTCTTGTACAGCGTTTAGTAGAGCTGAGGAGTTAAGAGGAGCTGGTCTCTGCCTTCAGTATTGTTATGTCCTTCCAAAGACATGGCACTTGCTCCCACAAGCTGCTGCTTCTGAATATTCAAACCTTCCCGGCCAAGATGGGTGTGAACTCAGCTATTGGTAGTGAGTAGGGTTGCCAACCCTCCAGGATTGCCCTGGAGTCTCCAGGAATTCGATATAAATGACAGGTCGTTCATTAAAATGAATATTAAATGTTGCATCTGATTTATACAGTTGTCCAGTGAGTTTTTAAAATGTAATAGTAATGCTGCATTTGCCTTCTTGACGTAAAGTCATTAATTTTATGACGTCATGTGATGAAACCTCCTGAACTAGATTCAGGGAGAGTTGGTAACTCCAGTAGTGAGGCATAAACAGCTGACCAGGTAGAAGAGCTAGGAGCTATGTAAAGGGACTCCTAAGTCTTCCTCTTGGGCAGTGGAAGGATTACTTTCATGCAGGCACTGTGAAAGTCAGCTACAAGGCTGCTTTCTAAAGGCTTGCTCAAAATTCATGTTGCTGGTGATATGCCAAAGGTGAAGGTGTTAAGGCTCAGCACTGGAAATGTGTGGCCCATAAAGTATGGCAGGAAGATTGCTGCAGTTTGTCAGGTCCCCGCAACTTTTCTGGTGGGGCCTTGTCTCTGTGCCCAGAGCAAGGTAAGTAAATGATTGAACTTGAACTGTAATTAGTAGATAACATCCTCCTCAAAGAAAAATGGAAAAAGAAGCTAAGTGAACACTCTTGTAGATGCGTACCTGAGTTTTTCCAATCCAAAGGGAAAAAACTGCAAACTCTGTAAGATCACATTTTGAGCCAAACATTTTCTTCATGATCTAACGGCTATATCTTGCTGTCACCACTGCACGAGCCATGGACATTTTGAACATTTGTTATTGCAATCTTAAAATGTTTTTCTGTACAATTGAGGTAAAGGTATTTCTGTCATCAGTAATTTCTTTGCCCTAACATCCTCCTCCCTCAGACCTTTCTGAAATCATGAAATACAAATTGCTGAATTATTGTTAGTTTTGTATGCATTAAGGAAAAAGAGATCAGAAGTGGTTGACCAAGGCATATGTTTTACTGTTGTATTATTATGTATTGCTCTAAGAAGAATTAAGGGCGTAGAGAGCTGGAATTTTTTTTTTAAATGCATCATTAAAATATAGCAAATATCTTGATTTCTTTTAGGAGTGCGGTTGCTGTCTTGAGGCTTTAAATCATAAGTGCAGCTCTTTGATTGGCATTGCTTGATATACAAAGAGGAAACCAAAAGTGATGTTTCTAGCATTGAAGAAAGATCCACGCTTTAACCACTAAATAAACAGAGCACTACCTTTATTTAGTTTTGTGTGCTTAAAAGGAAAATATGTTAATTAAAAAAAAATCTACTCAATGTTTTTTCCACATTTTTTCATGTCAGTCAGTTTCGAATATTTTTTGCAATGCATGAGAAAAGTCAGATTGACCATACCCTAAAAGTGTCACCCAATTTTTTCCCCCTAAGGCAGCAGATTGCAGAATCTAGTTGTTAAGTCAGTAAGTGATACGACATTTCACCCGTATTGATCTGCACACATTGCTTTTTGATCTCCAGGTCTTCTTAATACTTTGGTTTGCCCCGTACATTCTGTATTTGGTCAGGTACTTGGTTGGCCTGTGGTAACAACCGCAGACAAACTGCACAACAGCTGCAGGCTTCCAACAACAGAGGCCTGGCACCTACAGGACAAGGATTGCATGGCACAGGCCAGCTTAAACATGGACCATTTCCTCTTTCTGTTTTTGGCTCCTAGAAGCCAGCCAATCAAGGGGGAAATTTCTCCATCCTTGGCACATCTGTTCTAGAAGCTCATTATTAATAATTAGCTCTTCATTCCAGCCTCACTGCAGGGGCTGGAAAGTGAGCTGCAATCTCTCAAAGAATTGAGTAAGGACTGTAGTGGGTTTGTTCATCTATTTATTCTGATGATATGCATGTCAGTAAGACCCAGTAACTCTCCCGGTCTATGTCACAGAAGTGTTATGAGGCCAATGGAAGAATCCTTAATTACGGCTAAAATTAAGGAATTAAATCCACATTTGGGCAAACTTAATGAGTGTTGTTAAATGTTCAATACCTGTAAAATCAAGCCGCCAATTTAGTTGTCATTAGTACTAAATCTATTTCTTTCATATTAAATGGATTAAAAATGGATCAGAAATATATAGAGATCTTAAGTGGTCATCATGCACAAATCAACCATTTCATCCAAAAATATGCCTGCTCTTAAAAACTTGCAATGTAGATTTTACACCCTCTCTAAGTAATTTGTTCCGGTTTTTAACCACCCTCATTTTAAATACTATAAAGCACCACACCATTACCAAATTATGGCTTTTGTTGAATCCTTATTTCTCTAGCTCTGTTGCTGCATTAGGAATACATGACACAACATATACTTTGGATCAAAGCTGTGCTTGAAAACATATTTGTACTTTAAGCTGCTAACATAACAGGTTAGTTTTTTGAAAGGCGAAAGTGTCACTTCAACTTTCACAATACCTGCTATTATAATACAGGTATCTTGAGGTTGAACTGAGTCATGTATAGTCTATATATTTCAAAGAAACTGATGAAACGTATCTGAAAATGTAAGGCTTTTAGCCTGGAGCTGTATTTACCAATGCAGTTTTCATTGAGAATCCTACTTGTTAAAGGACCAGGCTTCCTACCCCCCACCCCCACCTTAGGAAATAGTTATTTAGGTGCCGAAAGGTGCTGATACACCCTAGCTTGAGGTTTCAAAAACACCTTGCAAAAGGATTTGGATGTCAGTTCCAAGCATTGCCTAATTTCTTGGTGCCAGGGTCCAAACCTGTAAAGTCCCAGACTGCAGCACCTGGGAGCAGTAGTGGTATGCACAGCCCTGAATAGGCACCTGGACTCTGTATGAAATGCACAGAGAAATATAGGCCTCAGAGTGGGACCTATGAAAGCTTGCACACTGGACAGGGACTCATTTGCACTATGAAATGCTGTGTACAGGGAAGCAATGTGTATTAAATCTGGACATTTCTGAGAGTTTTGAGCCTTACTACTTCACTACTCCTTGCACTTCAGATTCTCAAGCCTACATCCTTTCTTTGTGGGTTTTTTTAAATTTTGGTTTTTATTGCAAAACTGAACAGGTCTACTCACCTCTTACAAGCAGAGGTGAGGAGGAGGTGCACTGCCGCCTATTGTATAGCATCGCAATGGTCAGAGCCCTTCGCTTTGAGGGGAAATCTAAATCCATACCTGTCACTTGTGCAAGAGGCTCCCGGCTGTCAGGCAATGGGCTTTTCTATAACGTGGTATACTCTGAGTCCATCCTTCAGAACATGTTCTACTTTGTGGGGAATAATGAAAAAAATATTGGTCAGAGAGAGAGTGTGACTCATTTTGAAAACATTAGACTTGGGCTGCATAGCTTTGAGAAATATGAATCCTTTAAGTCTAAGAGCATTTGTGTGAATTGCTAGGTGGCTTTTAAGCTCTATGCTTGTCCTTAACTTTGTCATCCTAATCCTTGCTCCTTAATTAGGCATTCCTTTACAAAACAAGAAGAAATGTAAAACAAGCCCAGGAAAGAGCTTCATGGTTAGGGCATTCACTTGGAGGGTAGAGTTGGAGTTCAGTCCTGCTCCCATCATTATTTCTGTATTTTATCCAATGCCGATTAATGTAAAATCTACAATTACTGAAGCAGGGACTGAGTTGGGTCCTTTCTTTGCTCTAATCAGCATCCCAGCCACAGAACTCTGAAGATGCACTCTCTTTCGGGCCCCATTTATCATACAACAGCTTCAGTAAGATGGATGGGGAGACCAGGTCTTAGGTGAGTTCTGTAGCCACTGAGTTACTGGGAAAAGGGAGGCATCAAAACCACCATCCACTTGCACATTTTGAAAGGAGTAGTAGCTACTATAGTTTGTGCAGACTTTGATCTGTTAGGTGTGTAGGGAGACTGCCTCCCAAAGATCGCAGACTTGATGTGGTGAAAAGACTTGTGTGCTACCAATGATCTTCAGAGTAATGCCACCTGGGGGCTTGTACTCCTGGCAGGGTCATTCATGGCAGCAAGATTGAGAGCAAGGTTTCCAGGTTAATAGTGATTCAAAAATAAAAATGAAAGCCCTCGATAGAAGAGCAGGTGGATGAATAAGTTCACAGAGGTGGCAAAGAGGGATAAATGGTGCAGCAGAATAGAAACCTTTGGTCATCTAGGTTTTACTTGCCATTGAATTAATGTTTCCTTCTTGCAAAGTATTGTGTGGTTGCTGATGTACAATGGCATCCCCACATTAAAAGAAGTTATATGTAAGTGGCTTTCTTTCAATATCGAGTCTGAACAGACTCACAATGATGAGAGATGCCAGTATCATAACTATTTTCAAGAAAAGAGGTAGATCAAATTGCAGCAATTATCTTGGTAGTGAACTCTTCTCCATCGCTGGAAAAATCCTCCTCTCATTCTTCCCAATAGGCACACTTTCTTCACTGACGAGATTATATACGAGTCCCAGTATGTTTTCTGGCTGCTCAGAGGTATAATGGATATGATCTTTGTTGCATGGGAAGTGCTGTGAGCAGCACAGAGATTTTTACGTAGCTTTCATTGACCTGACTAAGGCCTTTGATTCAATCAACTGAGAGGTCCTGTGGAAGATCCTGATAAGACTTGGATGCATGCTAAAATTTGTTACCATTATCAGCCTTCTTCATGATCTTCTTCTTTTATCCTGCCACCACATTCAAATGTGGGTCCAGAAAAGTACACAGACTACTGCTGGGTTTGCAGCCTTAGCAAGGTCCTTACTGGTGCATAGTCCCCTATGCATAGCCAGGCCAGCAGGTATTCTGTAGTCTGAAATTTTCCTCCACATTCATGCTTGATGTTTGCAGCACTGGCATATTTCCACAGTTGCATGTTAACTTAGTCTTACTGACTCCTGTTTGAATCTGTTCAGGCTTCTTTGCCTAAGCACAGACGGTCAAGAAGCCCAAGGCTGAATCTATTCAGTCATTGCAGGTTATCCTAAGAGGCACACGTAATCTGGGTACACTCAAGGGTGTGCCCTGTCCTCAATTAGATGGGATAGGTGGGCAGGCAACAGTGCTGTGAGAAGGATGCTGACTTGGGTACAGATCCCTCTATTGTCTATAGAGCAGGGGTGGGCAAAATGCGGCCCTCCAAGCCAATCCATCCAGGGGCCCTAAACAAATTTAAAAATTAATATTAATCTGCCTTAGGCTGCCTGTCATGCTGCCCTTGATGGCTTGCCAAAAACTCAGGAAGCAGTCCTCTGCCCAAAACAATTGCCCACCCCTGCTATAGAGTCACACCACACAAATTATTCTTAACTATATACAAAATTTATTTCACATATAAAGAATTGTATAGAATTATAGTTGTATAATTATATATAACTATATACATACACACAGACACAAATGTGTTTGTGTATGTGTGTATATATATAATATATATATATATATATATATATATACACACACACACATATATATATCGCAAAACAATAAATTTATATTAGAGAAAATTAACCACGATACACTCTTATACATACACATACTTACAACTATATTCAGTTCCACGGGGTGTATTTTGAAAGTGGCCCCCTTACCCAGGACCCTGAGATCCTTAAGGTAAGCTACTAGGCCCACCACTAGGCAATTCCATCCAGGCCTCCAGCAGGTAAAAACCAGATTCTCAATATAATATTGAACAAATTAAACAACAGAAAAATAGACTCCAATAGAAAAATAACAACCTTAAAATTATTAACCAGCTAAAAAATAACATAACTCACACAGTACAACCTGTTTACAAAATATTAGACGTAGCTCCCCATTTTGTACAGCACACTCTCACCCCGTTCTCTGAAAAGGGTGAGATGGGGGGTCCCTTATCTCTGGCTCTTCCCCTGCAAAGCCCCTATTCCCTGAATTCACAGTTCTTCACATATCTTGAGTGTCTGGGTCACGTTCCTGCGCAGTGCGCCATTCCAGCGGGGTCATCTGGGGCAGCACTGAAGGGGTTAGTACTTTGTCGTGGCTCCAGGCTTGGGGAATCCCTTTTGGGAAACTCCCAGGATCTCTGCCATACAGAGACTGCCTGGTGGCATCTAACTTGGCACTAGTCAGTATGCGTGTCAAAAGGTTATAATCTGACCATACTTGGAACATTGTGCCATATAAATAATCCCTGAATTTTTCAGTAACAGCCCACTTGAGGGCAAAAAATTTCAATTTGTGGGCTGGGTACCAGATCTCACTGGGTACGAGGCTCTGGCTGACAAATGCCACAGGGTGCTTCTGCCCCTCGTGTATCTGATAGAGCACAGCTCCTAGTGCCAATCGACTGGCATCCACGTGCAGAATGAAGGGGCATTGAGGGTCTAGGTATGCCAGCACTGGATCATTGGTAAGGCACTGAATAATTTTGCAGGAGGCCCCTTCACACTGGGCATCCCACTGGGGTCCAAAAGGTACAGTAGGACTCTCTCTTCCTCCCCCCTTGGGTACAGGGTCTGAACCTCCTGCCAAGATGTAGGACCTCCCCATTTTGATAACCCCGAGTGAAGTGGTTAAGCAGCCTAGTGATGGTGGCGTAGTCTTGAACAAATTGTCTACAGAATCCTGCAAATCCCAGGAATCTCTTCAGTTCTTGATAGTTGGTGGACCTGGGCCAAGTGGTTACAGTGCTGACTTTCTCTGGGTTGGTGCTGATCCCTTCAGGGAAAACGATATGCCCCACATACTTTACCAATGTCTGACAAAATTTGTATTTGTTAATGGCTAGTTTTAGCCCAGCTGCCTCCAACCGGTCCAACACATGAAGCAGGCCCTCATTGCACTCTTCCAAGTTTTGGCCAAACACAATTATATCATCCAAGTACAGGGCTCCCTGTTTAACCGTCCGCTGTAGAACCTGTTCTAAATGCAATGGTGTTTCTCATCGCTGGGCATTTGCCAGGTTAAGAATGTCTTTTGTTTATGTCTCCTGGTACCCGTTCCACAAGTTGTTGAAAGGTGGCTGGAGCACTTGAAATGCCCTGAGGCATATGTTCAAACTGGTAAAACCGCAGCAGGCAGATGAAAGCTGTCTTCTCTTTATCTGCCTCCCGAAGGGGTATTTGGTAGTACATGCTTCGGAGGTTCAAGGTGGAGAACTACCGGCTACCCCACAAACAGTCCAGTGCCTCTTGCACTCGAGGCATGGTATATCGGTCCACTATAGGCTGGGCATTCAGCACTTGATAGTCTATGCGCATTCTTAGCTTTCCACTCTTCTTATGCAAAATGGAAATGGATGATGCATAGGGACTCTTGGACTCTGTAATGATTTGGTGATCCAGTAGCTCTTGACGATGGCGTCGGAATTCTTCCATCTCGGCCAGCAGGATCCAGTGGGACCTTTCCTTGAAAGGTGATGCTCTAGCCCAGGGCCAGGCAATTATTATGGGCAGAGGGCCACCTACCGACTTTCGGCATGCCATCAAGGGCTGCGTGACAGGCAGCCCAGGGCAGATTAATATTAATTATCTAAATTTTTAGGGGCCCTGTGGGCCAGATAGAATGACTTGGAGGGCTGCATCCGGCTCCCGGGCCACATTTTGTCCAACCCTGCTCTACTGCCTTAGCCTCACCCACATCCCATTCATGCAGCGAGATGACATTGTTTCGATAGCAGAGCTTCTCCTGTAGTTGCGCTTTGTCTCCTTCTGGAGCTGGAGAGTCACCAAAAAAAACCAAAACGTCAGGTGCAATAGGCGGAGAGTGGGATTAGATGGCACCAGTCACCACCTTTGCCTTCCCAACTGCCTCCACCTTCTGGCCTGGGCACACCACCACCTGGTTCAGAGTGCGATTTACCACTAGGACAGTGATCTGATTTTGATTCAAACCTTGTGAGTCAGATAGTCTATCCAGACCCCCAGAGTCCTTCTTTCCCTGAGAAAGTACCCATCACCATGGGGCCATCAGAGGAGAGGTCCTGTTCTCAGCCACACTTGACAGGGCTGACTTGACTCTTAGCAGGGAGGGTCATGCCCCCCTCCAGTGAACTGTAAGGCTCTTAGAATAGGAGGATCCTTGTTCATACTTCTTTCTTCCCATTGACCGTAGGCCTTGGAGCACGAGGTATACATTTTCAGCTGCTCCGTATAACTCAGACCAGCCTACCGCCTACAGTACTGGGCCAATACTTGAAAGATGCCAAGTACAATACTGGGCCAATACTTGAAAGGGAATTAGTTCTAATAAGAAGGAATGCCTCCTTCTTCCACCCAGGATCTGGGCACATCAGGGCAATCATAGCCACCTCCTTACTGGTCCCTGCCACGCATGCAGGGAGTTTAATTCATATCCGGATGTACCCACAGTACAGATATTGATCCTGCTTAGCCCACACAGACCCAGCGCAGACAGCAGATACAAGAATAAACATTTCAAACAATTTTTATAAAAAGACTAAAATAAAATAGCTGCACCTTGATGTCCTTTCACCTTGACAGGGGCCTCCCTCTGCCCTGGGGCCTGTCAACCCATCTGGTATTATGTTCAGGACTGAGGCTCAGGTCTGGCAGAACCCAGGAAGAAACCGACTCCCTTTCCCCCATCCCTCTCAAATTTTCTGACCCCCACAAGGCCTTTAGTTTTTGGAATATTTGCTCTGGGATTTCTGTCCCAGAGCATCCCTTAGCCATATGACCAAGCTCCTCATGTTTGTCACAAAACCCAAAGACTTCTGGGTAGGCCCTGGCTCTAGTTTGCCATGAAGTCAACAGGGTAGCCCGGGTGGGTATTCTGGAAGGAGTACTGCCACTACTAGGATGGGTGGAGGCGGCTCTTCCTCTGACTCGGGGAGGGTTTCCTCCTGAGGAATCACAGTCATCCTGGGTCCTCAGGGGTCCACATAGACTCACATAACTGAAAGATTTATTCCTCCTCCCTCACCTCCCAGACCAGTTGGCTAAATCCTGGAGGAGTATTCTTTTATCCAGGCAAATTTAGATCCCAGATAAGGGTCAGGCCATAATGGGCCCTGATCCTGAGTTGGCAGAGCCGGGTGTAATCAGCTTCTGTGGTGGCAAGGGCCCCCTGTTTAACCACCCGCTGTAGAACCTGTTCTAAATGCAATGGCGTTTTTCATCCCTGGGGATTTGCCAGGTTAAGAATGTCTTTTGTTTATGGCCTTGCCAGGCTCCAAAGTCCTCTTCTCTGGGAGGGATGGGAATGCTCTGTGAAAAGATCTGCAGTCTCTTATAGGCAGCCCTATCATTAGAAGAACTGACCACCTCTCTAATGACCTACACAGAGACCCAGTTGCAGGAGGTGATGCCCCTCCTAATCCTGAGGTCCTTGGGACACTTGCGCCCCCCGAAGCCTGGGAATCACCAGGGTCTGACATATTCCCCTTTTTGGTTCTCTATAGAGACACAGCACCTGCCACCATAACCTTTTTGAGCCCCCCAAATTTAACCTGGGTACACCCAAGCATGGGCCCCATCCTCAACTGGATGGGATAAGTGGGCAGGCAACAGTGCTGTGAGAGGGACTGTGAGACTCAGGTACAGATCTCTCTATCCTCTATAGAGCCACACCACACAAAGTGTTCTTAACTATATACAGAATTTATTTAACATATAAAGAATTTATACAATTATATAGATCCCAAAACAATAGATTAATATTAGAGAAAATGAACCACTATACATTCTTATACATGCACATTACGGGTGTGCGAAGCTTTGGGCCGCGATTCAATTCAGAGACGATTCGGCCTGATTCAGAGGCCAAATCTCTGAATCTAAATCAAATTAGGGGAAGAAACAAACCCCCTTTGAATTAGTTTGGAGGCTCTAAATCGATTCGGAAAAGATGTGGAGATTCGGAAACTTGGAAGGCAGTCTTCCAGGGGAACAGGAACTGAAAAGAGGGAGGGAGAGCAGAGAGGGAAAGACTGACATCTCTAGCTGGCCAATGATTGTGATCTTTTCCCTTCCAATCACAGTGCTCTGGGGGAGGGATGTAGAAAGAGCATATAAGCCTCTGTTTTCTGGCTTTCTGTGCCTTTTGTGAGCTTCTTCTGCCTGAGCAACAGCATCTGAAAGGTACTGGACTGGCTTGGCTTCCTACCTAGTCAGTCTCCTGCTACCTTCTGTTCTTGGAAAGGACTGGATATAACTTGCTAACTAGAACCCCTCTACTTATCCCTATCCAACCCAGTTCTTTCAATTTATGTTTGTTCTTTTTTTTTCTTTCAATATTTTTTAAAAAGAAAGCTATGCAGTGTGATCCATCGCTGTGCAGAGAAGCACATGCATTACGCACACTCACACACATACAACATAGAAGAAGTCAGGTAGTACAACACAGAAGAAATCAGACATTCATAGAAGAAAAAGAAGAGATTATATGTAGTTATTAATATTGTTAGTTATACCTAGTTACATGCAGACTAAAGACAACCCAGAAGAAGAAGTCAGATAGAGATTCAGATGAACACAACACAGAAGTCAGAGAGTCACAGGAGCACACACACACACACACACATATTTTCCAGCACAGGAAAGATTAATATGAAGCATGCTGCAAAGGCAGGTGCCAGGTCTTCTGGCAGGGAAAGGAGAGGGGATAGAGGGAGAGCTAGAGCTGCAAGTTACCCACTCCTCCCCCAAACATAGACACACACTCTTTTCTGGCAACCATAAGTCTTCTGCTGCTAGTAGAAACGAGGAGGTAGGAGCAATACCTGTCCCTGCACCCGCACCACCTCCCCTAACTCCAGAAATAGGAGCCCCAGCCGTGATGCCGCATGCCTCCTCATTCCCCAAGGCAACGTGGGGGAGCAGAGCAGTGTCCCAGAGCCAGCGGAGCCTCACTGGGGCAGGCAGCAGCTCCTCCCCAAGGTGAGGCAAGGCAGGGATGGAGGCTGGTGCGGGTGGCTGGCATGGGCTCCCAGGGAAGTGCTCCACTCCCCGGCCCTGATGCCAGGCTCCTGCCCCAGCCTTTCCTGGTACGCAGCCTTGAAAAGGCTGTGCATGGCCAAACTTTTAGTTGTGCATGACCGCACACATGTGCACCTTAGAGGAAACCTTGATCCTGAATATGCTATCTGCCAGCACTGCCAAAGGCAGATTAGCTGGGGCAAGGAGGTGAAACACTTCACCATGGCAATGCTGCTGCATCTGAGGAGGCAGCACACCCTTGCCTTTCTTCCTTCTCAGCCTGGCACCGGTGGTAGCATGCCCAAAGGGAAGTCCCCCACTCGCTCCAAAGCTCCCATCCACCCAAAGCAGAGGCAGACCATGCTGGAACAGTGATGGAAAGCCGCAGACAAAGAGGTTGCATTTCAAGGGCAAGCGAGGTAACGCAGAGGCTTGCTGTGGATGGACAGGCCTTCTCCTTAGTTGAATGGGAAGGATTCAGGTGGCTCATGGTGCTCGTGGCCCCATCCTACCAAGGACCCACACACACCACCTTTAGCAGGATGGTAGAGCCCTCCCTCACAGGTCCCTGGTGTGATCAGTCAGGCCATCGGTGGGCTCTCCTTCAAGCTGAGATGATGGATGAGTCCCTCCCATGTGGCAAGGGAGATCATGGTAGCTATGAACCGCATGGTACAGGGGTGGCTCATGGGGCAGGGCAAGCTCACCTGTGGGTTCATGGTCACTGACAATGGGGTCAATATGGTCAAAGCTGTCCATGATGCCAACTTTGTTAGCATTTGCTGTGTGGCACACAAGCTGCACCTCATAGTCAGGGATGCCTTGGAGGGGGATAGGGTTGTCAGTGTTTCATTCAGTGGCTATTTATGATGAGCCCTAAAGGGGACCTGTTTTAGGTTATTTGGGGCCGAAGACCCAGGTAACCCATCCAACCTGAGACAGAAGTCTAGTGACAACTGCCATAAATCTCTTTTCAGCCATTTGCCAACTGCATGGTTGGTTTTAATCATTAGTAGAGAGGAAACTTTTTTGTGATTTTAATCTACTGCAAGCCACAGTGTAGCCATGAGGTTGGTCTACAAGCCTCTTGTCTTTCAAATCCAGGTCCATTCGATTTTGTTTGCTACTGATCTTTTCATGGCTGGTGGTATGATTCTGGCAAGTAGATGGGGACTACTGGTATTTGTTCTGTGGTGGCTGAATCTCCCAATCGGATTTGGCCAAATTGATTCAGGTCAGTGATTTGAATTACCGAATCAAATCACTATCCCCTGAATCGGCCAATTCCAAATCCAAAATGAATCCTAGCCGCTTTGCACAGGCCTAATGGGCCATTCCTACGTTTTTGCCATCAGCTCTGTTTCTTGTATAATTCAATGCAGCATCATTGACTTTTTAGCAAGGATCATGTTATTCATAGCAGTTGGTAATCTTTCATCATATATATTTTTGTAAGGAGCCTCCAGTGGTTCAGTATCATAAGATGCTTTTAGGTCTATGAATGTCTCTTTTTCCATGATGGCATGACTGCAGCTATCTTAAGCAATGGCTCAGAAATGAACCCCTTCTCTATTAGAACTGGAGTCTAGTAAGGATGTGCAATTGCACCAACATTTTTTTCCAACTGTATTGCAACTATTCTGCATCTCTTTCCTGTCCATATGGTATTGGATCAGCAATGTCTTTAACAGCAACCAGTTATGTTGTAAATCCAAGATAACCAACATCTCTATTACTGATCTTGAGTCCATTGATGATTGTCACGTGCGCCAACTAAATTAAAGAGCTCTAGGTCACTCTATATGCACCAACTCTGTTGGATAGGACTTATCATAAGGATGCTTGACAACTGGCTCCCAAAACAGGTCCTATTTTACCAATTTACTGATGGTCTCAGCTCTAAAGGTAGGCGAAAGAGATTCAAGAACACCATGAAGGACAATTTGGAGAAATGTAATATTAACATCAATACCTAGGAGACTCAAGCACTGAATCATCCCTGACGGCACTGTGATATATGACAAGGCATTAATCATTCTGAGAAAGCTCGCCTCGCTGTGGAGACAGATAGATGAAAGAAACAAAGGGAGATATCACCATGACATACTTCATCCTCCCGCAAATACCTGTCATGTCAATAGTGGAACATACAGGTTTCGGACCAGCCTCTTCAGTCATCTAGGTTGCCTACACACGTCCTGGTTCATGTTCTAATGTGAATGCATCAGGGCAGGCTCGATTAATTGGGTCTGCTGCGTGTTCTAATTAGAAGACTCCAGCATGGCCTCACCGTCGTGTGTAAGCCCCCACCCGCTTGAAAATGGCAGCTGGGGTGCTTTATTTAAACCTCATCAAATGAGGGTTAGATAAAGCATTCCACATCCATTTTTAAACCCACGGGGGGCTTAATACATGTGACAGTGAAACATTTCAATTGGAGTGGCTCTCTAATTAAAACACTCTCCCTCATCTCCATCTAACGGTGCTTAGGCATGAACTACAGATCGAATTGTGTGGCACTGTCAAGACTGAGACTCTTGTAGGAATGCCCAGAGGTAGGACTTTAGGTGCCTTGCAAATTTTAATGGTCAAAACTGAAATGTCTCCAAGGTTAAATTGCAGCTAAGTGAGGATTTTGAGGATTGTGGTTGAGGACTTAGGCACCTAAGTCCTTTGGCAGGAATAGACCTGAGGCACCTAGTTTCCATTGGAATTAGGCACACACAGTATAGAAGAAGTTTATATTAAATATTTGTAGTATGCTATTATATAGTAAAAACCCACAGTAAAAATCCTACTTTGTACATCTTTGGGCATCTAAATACTTTTGAAAATCTGGCACCCAATCACTTTCAAAAATAGAACTTGGGCCTTTAATTAATTTGGGGGTCTGTGAAAGTTTTACCCTAACACTTCTTTTTCACAGTAAAAGCTGTATCCCAATGTGATTCACAGGGAGAATCTCAATGGTAAGTCATAAGTGAGCTTGTAACGTTGCTTTTGTGCATTACGGATTAAATGAAGAAGTATTTTCAGTTAGATAAATTAGTTCTTTGCAGCTACAGTAAGCAAGGTGTTCACCTTTGATACATCTTTGTCTGGGATATTAGGTCATTTATGTTGGCCACCTTAGTGCTGTAATCATGGTAGCTACAGCTGTTACTTTAAGCCTGCATTCGTTCTCCTGTGCTAATTAACATCAGTCCCCCCCTCCCCCCCATAATTCTGTTTGCATTACTAGGAAACGATCCCTTGAAATATACTTCTCATTTACTTCACTGTCAAGAGGCTGCAAATTCACAAATAACCCTAACAGCAGACACGTTATAAAATCTAATGTGTACAGGCTAATAGTTAAAAATAGTCACAATTGTTTGATCACATTTCCTTCAAATGTGATCTTCCTAATACATGAAAGTGGACCCGGCAATGAGCACTGTGCCACATGCTAGTAAACATCATGTGGTTTTCGGGGTAGTCTCTCAGGAGTGTCAAACAACGGAGTATGTTAAGGAAGCAGTTGAAGGCTTAGGGTTCAGTTTCCTTGTGTAAAAGGTTTGTGACCTTTCTATTGCTTACATGTAGTATTTTAAGTGTCATAAAAGATTGCAGAGGGACTGAATTGGCAACTGACAAAAACAATGGAGGTAAAACGGTGTATTTGGTTTCAGTGCATGTGACGATCATATGAATAAAACTCCATCCTACAAACTATATGTATACATGCTTTTAACTTACTTGCTCATAGCTCACCCCCGCCTCTGTCTCCCACACACAAGTGTGTGAGTGTGTGTGGGTGTCTGACTGGGGCCTTATTTGTATTATTAATTTCAGGGTATCTGAATACCAAGTCTGCTAAGACTTGATCTATACATCCAGCTGAGCCCCAGACTATTGTCCAGGAAATAAGCCTGGCCTAACTCATTCCTTCTTCACGTGGGGTCAGTTAGGAAGTTTATACAGTTCTGAGCAGCCCCGAGCCATGAACGACGCACGCTGCCAGTGGCTAGCGGGGCATGGTGGCCCTGGCAGCAGCGGGAGTGCAGCAGCGCTGAAGGGAGCACCGCGGTGGTAAGCTGTCGGCGGTGGGGCGTGTGGGGGGTGGCGAGTGGCGACCACCTGCAGGTGCCACCAGCAGTGTTGGGGGCACACCACCACGCTCAGGGGGTGCATGTGCACCCACATGCAACCCCTACACATCGCCCCTGTGCTGAGCTGTTCACTGTTGGCACAACACTAAGTTGCTAGGCTTGCATGTGCCTAGGAGCAAGTGGATGGGGCTTATCTCCTCAGCTGCAGTCGCAGGCAGAGAGGCAGCATACGCATGGCCTAGATGTCTACAAACCCCCAACAGTTTAGGTGCATAGGGGATAATCTCATGTCTTATGCTAGCTTCTGTTTTATTCCACTTAATATTCTTCAAAGTTCTCAGTCCTCTAAGACTAAAAATTCTTTTACAAATCAAGGAGAAAGTTAAAGCAAATCCCCCTCAAGAGGGATATATTTCTTAGATGCCAAGGTTCTTATATACACACACTGTGAAGAGATGCCAAAAATCATTTTCCATGGAACTGGTAGCATGACATCGTGGTTGACCTTGGAGTGGAAAAAAACGTGAAGTGTGAACTCTGTATTGCATTAAAGTGATATTACTTATTGAAGAACTATCTGGGCATTAATAGACAGGATAAAATTGTTTTCTATAAAAATGACTGAACAGACATTAAAAGTATATGGTGCTTCTGAATATTCAATGGATGCTTCATAGTTGAATTTACATAGAGATTTGTATTTAAAATAGGGATTAAGCCTTTATGTTCTTTATGAATGACACAACTCCAATCCTGCAAGTTTCTCTCTTGACCAGGCTTTCATTAACAAACTCAGGACTCTGTTTGGACACAGGACTTTCCACACATTTGCCTAGAAAGGGTCAGAGTCATAATACAACCGCCCTATAACAAGACCACCGCTCCGGGGCAGCCGTGATGCCCCCGGTGGCCGCACAGCTCCCGCCCTGGTCTTGCCTATTTTGCTTCAGGCTCTAGAGTTCCCTCCCTTTGCTACCGACCGCCACCCCTAGCTTTCACGTCAAGTGGGACGTGCATGCCTCCTCCCCACCCCCTCCTGGACACCCGTTGCCTCATGGGCTATTCATAGCCTCTGACTTCCCCTGTAGCCATGGCCATGCCCATGCCTTGCAGGTGCTACCAACTACTCAGTTTAGCAGGCTCTCAGCCCCAGTCCAATATCACGTCTTTTCAGGTTTCTTTGTACTCATTAATCTCTAAGCTTCCTGGACTGCTGGGTCCCTGGCCCTGTATTTGTCTGTTTCTCCTTATCTTTCTCTCTCTCACTGGGCCCCTGACCCTGTATCTGTGTCTCCTCTTCTCTTTCTCTCTCTTTTTTTAGCTCACTGAGCCCTTAACTGGTTCTCCCCTCTCACGCTACCTTGCAGCTTATACTCTGCCTCCAGCAGGCTTAAGCCTCATGGGCCTCTCTGGCAGTCTTGGGACCTCCACTTCCCCTAATTAATCCCAACCAGTCCACCAGTCATTCCTTGCACAAAAAAGATAAGCATTCCAGTTATAACAAAACTCCAAGTCCTCTGTCAGTCCGATGAAATCCCCCCTTCTCCTAGGTTTCAGTTCTTTGCAAGCCTTCGGTTTCTTATGTGCAATTCCCAATAGTATCTGGATCCCAGCCATCTGGTTGCAGGGCATTTCCTCCTGTGGGTTGCAAGGCCAGACCCCTACTCTGGCTTGAGCCCAGGGCTTACATACCTCCTAAGCCAGGGGTCAGCAACGCTTTTGGCTGGAGTGCCAAAAACACCCCAACCTCGACCCATGCCTTGGCTTGGCATGCCAGGGGCAGATGGTGGTACAGCTGCGGGGGCCCGATCCTTATTGCTGGTGGCGGGTACATGGCAGGGGGAGAGGTTGGGGTTGTGGTGGGCAGGCTGCAAACAGCTACACCTGTGTCTGGATCCCCACCAACCCCGGCCACTCCCCCACTGTCTGTCCAGAGGCGTGCATGCGGTCCACTTAATATTCTTCGAAGTTGTAATCTAAGATACCTGTTGTCTCTCATGTCCTTTAGCCAACAAACATATGAAACCATCACAGAGCCCAGCTGGGACTTCGGACCCTGGTGCAGCTGTTTGCAGCCTCCCAGCTGGCTGCCACAGCCAGCCTGTGCTCTGAGCAGCTGCAGCAGCTGGCGAGCAGGTTGCAGGCAGCTACTCTGGTATCTGGAGCCCTGGAACTGGCTTTGTGGTGGTGGTGGCGGACGCATACGCGTCTCTTAGCAGGAGGGGAGGGGCTGTCCACTCGGCCACCACAGCGTAAGTGCAGCTTTAAAGGTGACTCCCTGTGGGCCCGCTTGCTTCTTTCCTTTCTAAAGTCTAATTCTTGTGCAAACCAATAAGCTGCTTCCCTCACAGACCCCACTGAGTGAGCCAGCAGAGATGGGCAGCAGCAGCAGCACCCAGCAGAGGCCATGGGTGGAGCTGGAAGCTCTGCAGCTGCAGCTGTCCTGCCCTGCCCTGGGTTCAAGACTGAGCTCTGCTGCCCCTGCCAACTCCCCACCCCACACCTCCTGAGCTGGGATGGAGAGCTGGCTCTAGAGAGAAGTGTGCAGCACACCCTGCTCATGCAGCAGTCCCCGCTGGAGCGTGCGGACACGACGGGCATGGGAGCAGCAGCCGGGAGGCTGCAAATGGCTGCGCGGGTATCTAGAACCAGCTCTGTGGCTCCATGCACACCTCCAGGCTGATGGTGTGGGGGAGCTAATGTTGCACTACCCGAGGCCTGTCCTCCACCATCCATTTGGAGGCATGTGTGCAGCTAGTGCCAGGGCTTCAGACACCAGTGTGGCTGTGTGCAGCCTCCAGCTGCCTGCCACGGCTGGCTCGGGCTCTGGGCAGCTGGTGCCGGCTGCAGAGCCTGGGCTGCTGTGAGCAGGCCAGGCTCGGTGGCTAGCTGCAGCTACCCAGTGGCCACGTGTGCAAAGTGGCCTCATGTGCCCAAGCTAGGCTTTGTGCTACTGTCGGGTTGCAAGGCAGCTGACTGCAACAGACGCTCCTAGTCTTTGCCTCCTAGCTACCGGTTCTCTTGCAGGTAGCTGCGTAGTGCCTCCTAGACAGGCTGCAGGTGTTCTCTTCCCCTTCCAGCTTCTTGCTTAGCCAGCAGTGTTTCTTTGCTGCCTGTCTTCTTGCATCTAGCTTCTAGCCAGCTGCCTGAGCTCGATCTGCAACATTTCTTGTCTTAATGTAACAGCAGCCCTACGCTCCCTGGTACGCTCCCCAAGCTTCTGGAATTTATTTTTGATTACAGAAGGACTTTTTACAATAATATAAGGATAAATGTTTCTCATTCATGACTGTTTTGATATAGTCTGCTCATTTCAAAATTTCCTCCAGCAAGCATGTTTTGAACTGTTGGAAAACTGGAACATTAAACAGCTCTAGACTCGAGGGAAATCTGAGGCACATCATAACTATAATCTTTTCTTCCTAGATCACACTGAAAGGCAATGAACATTTTCATTAAAGAATAAATTTTACACAAAAATATTTGCCACTAAATGAATGCTTCACAGTTTAGGATTTCAGTTGTTTCAAAATATGTGCCTAACCCTTATGCTATGAAAGAAAACCCTGAAAGTATAAAGCAAAGGAAACAGATGGAAATTGGTGTCCTGGGTTTACTCACAACTTGAAATAATAATGGCAATGTCATTAACTATTTCACTGCTTAAAAGTTTAAAAGATCAAATTAACATGGCATCTGTAGATTCATAGATGTTAGGGTCGGAAGAGACCTCAATAGATCATCGAGTCCGACCCCCTGCATAGGCAGGAAAGAGTGCTGGGTCTAGATGACCCCAGCTAGATGC
>JAGPOW010001296.1:26963132-26982491 GCA_030014935.1 Caiman crocodilus | reverse complement strand
TTTTTTTTTTTTTCCTTTTCTCACGAGACGTTTACTTTTCTTTTGAAGGTATGGGCACGCAGACAAATTACAATTATGTAACGAGGGCTTTGTAGTGCATTGATTGCTCTGTGGAAGGGATACTGCTCCACTAATCGGGAGTGATCCTGCCTAGTGCAGGGGGTGGATTAGATCAGTGGCTTTCAAGGTTTGTTCTGCAGAAGAACCTGCCTGGGGCTCCGCACAGGGACTGGGGGTAATAGCAGGGCAGGTCAGAAGGCAATGCTGTGCCATTGCGAGGCCTGGTTGACAGGCTCCATGCCAATCCTTTCGGATAGGGGTAGGAGATTTGCACTAAAAGTAATTTCTGTGGCTTTAGGACGTTTGAAAACCAGTGGGGTAGATGATTTCATGAGGTTCCTTTCAGGTCTACTTTCCTATGAGAGCAGCAAACTTTGGTAACCACACATGTGCCCACATAGCCCTTGGAATACATGAAAGCGAAGCTGTGATACCTTTATTTCTTTAGTTACCTTGTACTGCAAGGTAAGGGTAGGTTCACAGGGTGTTTCTATGGCATAGCTGCCGCGTTGTAAATTCCTGCCCTTGGTTCCTTCTTTACTATTTGCTTGCAAGTCTGTTTTCTAAGAACACGTTAGTTGGGCAAGATGATGATGAGGATAATTATTTCATTTTTATTTATTAGCTGGTTATTCCTCTTTTTTTTATCCTTCTTGGTTGAGGCTTTTGATTTTTTTTCTTTTCTTTTCTTTTACAGTTCAATTTTTTTTTATCTTTAGCTTCCAAGTCATTGTAATGACCTTTCATCCTTTTACTGATGTACTCAATAGTCCTTGGAAGCTGTGGATTTTATGACATCAGACTATTCTGTCTATTGAAGTAGGCCGCGTAAGGTTTAAAAGTGGAGATGGCTGCATTGAAACCGATTTGTGTGAAAATCCTATTAAGCTCTTCAATGAAAGGCGCATGGAATTTGGCTGTGGATAACAGTCCCCAAATACTCTGTTTTAGGCCTGTTTGATAAAGATTCACTTTAGTGGGATCTTTTTCTTTATATAGGCTAATCTTGAGGGTGTTTCTTTAAGATTACTGAGGACTTTCACTCTTCGTATACACTTTGGTAAGTGAAAAGTTTGGTTACTTGAAAGTATAATAAAAAACATGCCCTTTTTTTCCTCAGTCTTTGCTAGCAGTGTTGTAGCAAGATTGTGCTTTTTCAATAGTATTCTATTTTGTTATTGAGCTCTTCACGTATAGATATCAAAATGCTTTTACAAAGAGGAGCAAACATTATTATTTCATTTTGCAACTCAGATATATGGGGACAGTGTAAAAGGTAACGTTTAGAAACGACGCAGTTAAGATCATAAGAATTTGGATACAAACATTTTCAGTCTTGGTAAAAGTTGAGGTTTGGGTTTAAACTTTATAACAAAGGATCATATTTTCCTAATCTGTTGTTAACAGTGTTTGGTAGGAAGTAATTTTTCATTGATCTTGGGATCGGAAGGGACCTCAGTAGGTTATCGAGCCTGACCCCCTGCCCTGGGCAGGAAAGAGTACTGGGGTCAGCACTGTATTTTTGTTCAATACAGGCTCATGAACAACAAGCCCGAGTGACTCACTGGGTAGTAGTGTTGTATTCAGTCTGTAACAGTCCCAGGAAAGCTAGTGAAAATGTGTAAAACTGTAGGTTCGATTAAGAGAATCGATGCCATTGAGGTACTAGAAAGGAAGAGTGTTATACTGTGTTTAAAGGCATAGGGAACCTGTCAGCTGAGTACAAGATAGTACAAGGGGAACATTTCCTGGAGCATGTATGGTGAAAATATTTGGTTCTCTTAATTCTAAGGGAGAAACTGAAAAAGTAATTAGATTAGTTAACGTGAACATAATGAAAAAAGTAGAGCAACCAACTGCTTGGGTTCATTCGTTAGTTATAACACAGAAAAAAGGTAGATCCTCGAGAGTAAAGCAAATGAACAGGCACATCAAAAGGGAGCGCTTTTCCCATTCCCACCAGGGAAGAAGTTTTTGGCAATGTGGCAGGAGCTAAATATGTCTCTACCTTTGGATGCCTCTCTTGGGTTTGGGCAAGATCCCCTAGAAAAGAATAGCACTAGATTATGTACCTTCAATAAGCCCTTCAGAAGGAATTGTTTTTGTAGGCTTCCTTTTGGACTGTGTTCTGCATCTGAACTGTTTCAAAGAAAGGTGCAACACATTTTTGAAGGTCTTGATGGAACTATGGTTTCTATTGCTGCCGTATTCATTTGGGGAAATACAATGGAAGACCATGACCTGAGCCTAAGAGAGGCCCTAGAGAGAGCTCACAGAGCAGGTTTGAAAATGAACAAACACAAATGCAAATTCAGGGTCAAAGAAATACCTTGCCTGGGAGAAAAGCTCTCTGAGAAAGGGGTGCAAATTGATCCTTCAGGCTATTACAAATATGCCATCCCCTACAGATAAGGAAGGAGTGCAAAGATTACTGGGAATGATCAATTTTGAAGGAAATAGCTACCTAACTTAGCAGAGAAGACCAAACACCTTGGTTTACTCCTACAAAAGAATGCTCAGTGGACGTGGGAATGTGAAGATGAAGCTGAACTTAAAAACTGGAAGGGAAAAATAATGAAAGCTCTGATAAAATGCTATGACCCTAAAAGACGCATTAAATTGTCAATAGATGCTTCTAAAGAAGACATTGGAGCAGCTATGCTTCAAAAACATGGGGATACCTGGAGACCAGTAGCATGTGCGTCTAAGGCACTCTCTAAGTCAGAGTCCCTGTATGCACAAATTGAGAGAGCAAGTTTAGCTCTGGTATATGGCTGTAAGAAATTTCATATATTCATCTATGGGAAGCCTGTGATAGCTGCAACTGATCATAAAACTTTGGTAACTATAGTAAAGAAAGGGTTCTCAGACATGCTACCCAGATCACAAAGATTCAACTGCAAATGTATACACTAGACATACTGTACTTGTGAGTAAAACATCTACATTGCAGATACATTGTCCAGAGCATGTGGCACACCAGAAAATGACAGAATTTCAGATTTGGGCATAGTACATTTTAATCTCATTAAGAGTGATTCCCGTCACAGATGAAATGTGGACAGTATTGCTGCTGCTCAGGACACCACATTGGAAAAAGTGATAACAGCTATTTGTGCTGGTTGGCCTGGAAAAAATGTACCTAGCCCCTACTCTCAGTTCAAAAAAGAGCTTTCAGTACTGGATGGCATTTTGTTCAAAGGCTCATGGCCTGTTGTTCCAGCAGTGCTAAAGAAAGACATGTTGAACAAAAGAGTTTAACGTGAGGGGCATCTAGACATTGAAAGGAGAGCAAGGGGTGCTCTATTTTGGCCCAACGTAAATAATGACATAGAAGATGTTGTAAAGGCTTGTGCAACATGCTTAAGGTACAGTTCAATGCAAAGAAAAGAGTCCATGATGGTCATAGAGGAGCCTATAGCTCCTCAAGTGGTATCAAGTGGGCATTATTTATTTATACGTGCAGGAAAAAAAAAATGTCTTGGTGCTATCCTGAAATTGCATGGCTCGGAAGCATAACAGTAACCCATGTCATAACTCGCATCGAATCAATTTTTGCTAGACGTGGGATTCCAGAAATTGAGACTGGACCTCAGTTCAACTGTCTTGAGTTTAAAGAGTTTACAAAGAAATTCGAGTCCTAAATACTAGGAGTGTGCGAAGCAGGCCCTATTCAATTCAGATTCGGCCCGAATCGGGGACACTGATTTGATTCAGATCGCTGTCCCCGATTTTGGCCGAAACAAATCTGAAGATTCGATGCTGATTAGGAGAATCGGCGTTTTGGATATAGATGCAGTTTGTTTTCTACCTACCTTGAGGTAGCAGGCATGGCTCGTGATTGTGGTGATGCTGGGGGAGCATGGAGCTTCCCACAGGAGTGTGGTGGGGAGGGGGGCCTCCACATGTTTGGTGGCAAACCCAGAAGTGGACTGGAAGTACTTCCAGTTCACTTCTGGGTCTGTTGGGCCCCTCTCCACCTCCCTGGCTTGGTGATTGGCTACAGGGGGGCTCTGGGAACCCCCCGAGACCCAGGAGGTACCAGGCATTGAGCCGAAGTGGAGGTGGGGGGGCCACCTGCGTGCTTCCAGACAGACCCAGAAGTGGACCGGAAGTGCTTCTGTTCCCCTTCCAGGTCTGCTGCCAAGTGTGCGTTGAACCTCCTGTGCTTCTGTGGGACGCTTCATGCACCCCACCATCGCAGTCGTCCTGAGTTGTGCCTCCTGTCTCAAGGTATGGAGAAAAAACATTTCAAGCTCTGTCTCTGTCTGACTTTTTGAATTGATTCGGAGGGTTCAGATTTGATTCAGATAGATTAAAGGTCCTCTGATTTTATTTGGATTAGGAGATTCAGCCATTGAATTGGGCCGAATCTCTGCCAAATTGAATTGGGGACCAAAGCTTTGCACAGCCCTACTAAATGCTCACAATCCAATGGTCTGGTGGAAAATGGAGTACAAATAGTGAAGAAATTGTTGAGAAAAGCTACAGATTCACAGACCGGTGTTTGCTCATCACTCTTAAATTACAAAGCAACACCCATGAAACATGAATTGTCCACAGCAGAAATGCTGTTTAACAGGAAACTCAAAACCAGGCTGCCAAATCATGTGGAGGATGCTCATCAGATTAAAAATCAAGACGTGAAACCATTTAAAAAAAATTGACAAACTCAAACATAAATGGTACTATCACGGGGGTTCCAGGGTATTGCCACAACTGCACAATAAAGATATGGTGCTTATTTCAGATGGATGAACATAGAAACAAAAAGCACTAGCATCTCATCAAGTATCTCCCAAATCCTATGGAGTAATGACACCGAAAGGACAGGTGTTAAGAAGGAACAGACAACACTTGCAGCCCGTAAAGGGGAAAAAAGAAGCAGCATCATGAGATTCACCAAAGGAAACAGGGCTAACATCAAGGCAACAAGAAATAACAGAGGAGATTGAAAATGACACAGAAGTAGAATTGCCTGAACAAGGAAATGAAACAGGAACTGAACCAATAAGGATTTGGAGTATTGAGACACGGATCACTGAGGGCTAAAAAAACAAAACAAAGATTCATAGAGACTTGTTAAAATGTGCCTTAGCTATGCGTTGAGTTAAACTGCCAATGTTAGTATTATATTGGGATATGTTGCATGTAAAGGGGGAAGATGTGTGGATACCTTTAAGAGTGTTGTGTATAAGACCAACGGTGGATGCTTCCTCAGCTTGACAAAGGGTGTTTGTATCCAAAAGCTTACAAAGAAGAATGTTTCCAACTATTTTAGTTAGTCTAATAAAAGATACCAGATTTATCCAAAGAACTTTGTTCCTGTATAAGGTGCTGCATTTGCCCGGGGATTGCGGGAGGGAATAGCAGATAGGTAGGCTAAGCAGGCTCTCTAAAGAAACAAGCTTTATCATTTAATAAGTTTAACCCCTTGGTCTTTAGGGAATAACACACCAGGCTTCACCACGCTGTAGGAGCCTCTGGAAACACTGCTGCCCCTATTCCAGGTACACTCAGACCACAGAGCCAAAAAGTTGCAGTACCCCAGGCAGTAATTGGTAGACCCATAATTGAAGAATGACAGCAGCTGACCTGAAGTCTGCTGATGAGACCCATGAGAAAAGCAGGTCAGATGTGTAGAAGAGTTGGGATGAAGGGTCACTAATAGGGCCTCTAATTGGTGCCCATGCCAGGCTCAGAAGTGATCTGCACAGTGGAGAAGGGATTTCAGACTGGTAACCTGGTTAACCAAGGACAGTTGTCCACATTTACAGTTTGTAAAATTCAGATGTAGGAGGAGAGCCAGGAGAGTGCACCAGATGGCCAGAGAAGTAAGCAGGGTGCCAGGGGATTTACAAGCTACTGAAGGCACCCTAGGCTTGCTATGGACTACTCTAGAAACTAGGGGGTTTGGTTCTGGCTTGCCTCAGTAACCTATCATGTCTGTCCAATCTCCTCCTCTCAAGTCTTATCATGTGGGTTTCCAAGATGCTTTCAACTTCCACTGAAGTATCTTACAGAATGTTATCCTGAGACCGTGAGACTTCCTCAATCAGTCTCAGATTTTACTTAACCTCTTTATTCCACACAAGAGGTCAAAACCGTCTTACTTTAAGTAAGGCAGCAGGATTTAGTTTGCCTAAGTAAAGGATTACCTTCATGTTTCCCTCTATAATATCTAAACTTCTTTCCCTTATAGTAACTGCACATACTGCACTTGGCTTGAGTATAACCAGTGGTAGAGTTGCTCTAAAACTAAGTATTTGGAGAAAAATTCAGTGTACTCTTCTCCTTATTTCATTCTCAACCTGTCATCACTCCCCATGCGGGGCTAACCACATCACATATGTAATGCTTCCAGTCAAAGCAGAGTAAAGAATTAAAAGTTCAGTGTTTCAAACCCTGTTCTTTCATTTTGACAATTTCCCACTAGCTCTGGCTTTTAACCTGTCTCTTTGTATCCTTATAGTATTACTGGATAAGACCAAGAAGGAACCTATCTATGTCTTTCAGTATTTTGAAGAGGGAGTAGGAGAAGAAAGAACTGGTTTAATAAAATTTAGGCTAGATGTTCGTTAAATAGCCTTCCTGTGAGTTTACTGAAGCACAGACTATCTGAAATGTCCTCCACTGGAGGTTTAAGAACAGGTTGGTCAAAAATATCAGGCGATTTATGGGTGCTTAATCCCACCTTGGTTCAGCTGGGAAATAGACCAAATAGTCTCTTTAGATCCCTTCCAAAGTTGTGTTTCTGTGATGCTGTGCTTGGTATACCAAGAATCAATTTACTTTACATTGTCAAACTGTTAATTAAGAAAAATAAAACAACTTTGATTACTTGGCATCTTCAAGATTTTTATAGTGTATTGTTTGTGCAGATGGTTTTTTAATTGCTGTTCCCCTAAGCAAGTTTCAAGTCAATTTATCAAGCTCACTTGTTATCTTGATATTTTTTGAGCTGCCAAAAAGCACTGTGTGAGAAAAGTGAGATGAGAAGTGGCCACAAGTTGTTGGGATTTGTGTTGTCTGGTTTCTTAGCAGCCTGATAAGAGACAGCATTTTGAAAGGTGAAACATATTTTGCTTTTTTGTCTTTACTCATATGAACTCATGGAAGTCAATCAGAGCAACTTGCAGAAAGTGGTCATAAAGTGCATCAGATTCTGTGCTGAACTCCAGTTGTATGGTGGTATTTTTCATAATATACCAGGCAAATTGTAACTCTTTTTTTGTCACTTCAGTCATTGCTAAATGGCTGGTTTTCAGATGACTGTCAAAACTCGCTGTCCTAATTGTGAAATTGCAGAATCAAAGCATCAACTCCAGATGATAATGCCTTCCTAAGGAACATTTTAAGGCTTTGAATATCTTGAGGAATGGGTTGGGTTCTTCCCTATAACTTGCTGGTGAGGAGCATTGTTGCTGGTATGACAACACTACAGTTTTGTTGTTGATTTGGTTTTAAAACAAAGTAGTGTATGCTCCAGTTTTAAGTTTGGTCCGTCTGCCTTTCCAAGACGTGAGCAGCTGATTAGAATAGCCTAAAATATGCTACAAATTTACTTCAAATTGAACCCTTCTTCCAAAACCCCAACTCTTTCTGTTTTGCTACACTCCAGACCAGCATTTTTTTTAAATGGGGTATTATCCTTCCCCTTATTGATGCTGCAAGTTAGGCAAATGTGAACATGTGCTCTTACTTGGACTGTCCTCTTCCAGAAAGACTGGGTCTTCAAAAAATTGTTGGTACTGGCCAGAGGTTGCATGGCAGTGTCCTCGAAAGGCCTTGGCATAATATACATTGTTGTAAAGGTGTTTAGAAAACGGGGCAGGAGTGGCTTAGGTTCCTCCAGATTTTACACTTCAAAATGTACACTATAAAATAAAATAAAAAAAATGTAATAAAGCAGCAGCAAATCTATATAAATTTCCTGTAGAAATACCGCCACGGGTATTGCACTTCACGTGCCTCATTGTGCTATTCTTCTCAATAGGCAGGCGGATCTAATTTCCAAGGAAGCATTACAGACTCTTCTTTGGGACATGTAGCCCTGCCCACAGAGGAGAATGGGAACAAGAGGCAGATGAACTCCAAATCTGATGATGCATGGGATGACCCATGATCCAAACTGAAATATTCTCCTTGGCCAAAATTGTTTTGCTCCTTTAGTAGTTTGAAAAGAACCCCCTTCAGTTGTAATTTTTTTTGAATAGTCTGACTTAGTTGATAAAACTGTTGTTTATTTTAGATTTTTTTTCAAGTGGCCTGGTTGTTATACTAGGTAAGGTGCTAACATCTTTTACCTACAATTACTGTGACTTACTTGAATGGCATACGGACCTAGGATCCATGCATGTTACTTTGATATCGGGCCCTGTTCATTCTGGCTCCCTTTCCTTTGAACTTGTGCACAGTTTCCCTTCATCTTCCTCTAGGTATTGTTGGTACAGCTTTGAGGATCAACAGTAACTGAAGCAGCCTTAGTTGTAGATTGCTATTTTTCTTCATCGCTGTGCCGTCTAATGCTTATGGCAGCATAGGAAGAGCACTAGAGCTCTTATTGTTGATAGCAGCAATGTTGTGATGACACTGAAGAACTTTGGGTTTTAAGAAACTCTTCAGAGGACATAAGACTTCTCAAATAGTCAAATTATGTTTGATAGTATACAGAGATGCTAACTAATCTTACTTGGTAGGTATAGACAGGTTCATTTTGGTTTGCAGGCATCCAAAGGGGATTGTCCATAGCAAAATGGCTGGCCAACAGAAACCTAACTTGTGAGTGCCCGGGATAAAAGTGATGTAGAATTCATATTATTTAATCATCAGTGTGCTCTATAGCAGTGGGGTCAACTTTGTTGCCGGTTATGCCACAAAATAAGCCCTGCACCCTCTCCGAGTGCCACTCCAACCCCTTTTCGCTGCCCAATCTCCTGCTCTGGTTTTTGATCCTTGTCCAATCTGCAACTGTACTACCTGCCCTTTCCCAGATCTGCTGTTTGCATAAACAGAAGCTGCAAGTGTCACTTGTGGCAGATCTGCCACAGGTTGGCCAACCCTGGTCTAGCTATCTGTCTTGAGGAGGAAACTTATCAAACACATTCATTACATTCAGTTAAACATAGCATAGTACTGAGATAGTTGCACAGTATTTTGTCACCCAAGTGGTAAAACGAAGTAGTAATGGCTAGGTATAGACATTAAAAAAAGCCTGAGGCAGAATCGATAAAAGATACAAAACTGTGAAAGCGGTGTAGTGTAGATCAGTAGCAAACAGAACACACGCTTGCCCCTTGGTGAGGGGCAAATCTTAGATCAGGTTCCTCCATTTTTAAATAGGTTTATTGGTGTTGAATTTCTGTTCTTTTATGGTTATAAACTGGTTTCTGATCACTCTATACTAGTAAAAGTGTAATGTCTATACTTGGCCAATATCTAGTAGAGTTAGGAACACAATTTAGTTTGTCTTAAAAATGTGGATAAGGAACCCTTGAGCTTGTAGGGATATTTTCTTGCTTTTTCCTTGCATCAACTGTATGGTATATCATGGTTTTGTAAGTGCAGTATTAGAGGTTTAACCCCTGCCCTTCTGTATTGGAAACCTAAATCCAGCAGTGTTGTGCAGGAGCAGCAAAAGTAGACAGTAATACTAATTTGGCTTGTTGCACCTCCTGGACTGAGTGGCAATCAAAAAGTCTACTGGAATTCCAATGAAGAAAAATGTGAATGGTTTCAGGGCCAGTAACCTGTGGTGGTGGTAGTAGCAGTAGTAGTACAAGCTCAGGAGATGTTAGCTTTTCCTTTCTCTCTTCATTCATTCAGTTCACAGGATCAAATCCTCATGGTTAAGGGTGCTGAAAGCCTGAAAAGTAATGGCAACATCTCAGAGACGTACACATTAGCCCAGGGTCAGCAACTTCTGTAGGCAGAGTGCCAAAAACGCCTGCAGCCTCAACTTGAGATGCATGCCGGGGTGAGTGGCTGCAACGGGCCCTAGCCTTTATGTTGTAGTAATGGTTCTGAATCCCAGCAGAGGACCTCTCTTTCCTTCTCCACTGAAAAAAAAATCCAATTTTTTTCTTTGTTTGGTTGATTTTTATAACGTTGAATCTTTGATTGTAGAACTGAATTATTTAAATAGTTATGGACTGAACTGCGTCTCTCACACTGAACCGTAAGAATGTATGTTAATATACACCATGGGCATTCATAGGAGTAGGCTGCAATCCTATAAGGTTGTGAAAGTGTTGTCATACTGGCAAGGAATATTTAGTGAGCTGAGCAGCTTATGCGCAAATTATACATTGCAGGTTCAGGGCCATTGTGCAGAGTTAATATTATGTAACACTTATAAAAAAAAAAAAAGTGTGTTTTATGTAACTTTTGGTATGTGTATGCATACATACCTATTTATAGAAGGGGGGAAAATAGGCAATCTAGTACGACAGCTGTGATTTATCAAGATTGACATGAAAACAAATATTATTCTAGCAAGCAGAGGAAATTCTTTGTAAAGCATGTACAAGAAAGGTATTTTAACCCACCTCAATGATTTCCTGCCCAGCTACAATCCAAATGAAATCAGACAGGCTTTTTTTTTTCCTGTTTTCCTGAATAGGGTCATTTTTAAATAACCGCTGGAATAGAAGTATCAGCATTTTTCTCCCTTCCCCCAATTTAGCTTAGGCAGCTTTTCTCATCAAAAACTTGTAACATGATTCTTCTCCTCCCCCTCCCCCAGATTTAATTTTAAACATAAGATTAAAACCAGTCTGGTATGCTGTAATGGGAAGGGAAGAGTGTGACAGACTAAATTGCTCCAATGACTCTCTTTTTTTGAGTGGCAGGGAGTCTCCGATCATGGTATATTCATCATCTGACTCCTTAGTAGGGAAGGCAATTAGGTTGAAATGTTAGGGGATAAACTGTATCTACTAAACTAAAGGAAGTTAATACTCTTAACTCAAAGGGCAGTGCGTGTGAGTTAGTAAATCCTGTGCCTTCATTTTTATATATAATAATCCTTTGAACTTATACTTACAGACCCCTACTAGGGGTGCACCAGTAAATCAGTCCAATATTGGATCAATACTGATATAAAGAAAACTGGCTGTATTGGATATTTGGCAGATAATTTGTTCGACAAATGTCTCTAGTGCGTGCAGCTGCAGCGCAGCACTCGGGCAGCAAGGAGCAGAGCTGGCAGCCTGGAGACCTGCCTCGAAGTCCAGTGTGATGGGAGGGAAGGGGCGTGGTGGGGGCAAATCAATGCCCCTCATGGTGAGGGAGGGGGCAGGGAGGAGGCACTGCTCAGGTGGAGGGGCAGAGGCATGGCTCATGGTGGGGAGGCAGCTCTCCCCACTGCTTGTACTCCAGGAGGGCATGGAGGGGCATGTGCCCCCTAGATCTGCATGGGGTGGGGCAGGCTGCAGCCAGGGCTGTGTGGGGCTCTTCTCAGCAGGGGCTGGGTTCGGAGTGGGCACTGGGAATCCATCCCAAATGTTGCTGCCACTCCATTCCCACTGCCACCAGCAGCAGCCCCGGCTCAATGCCCCACCTTCACCCACGCACTGGGAAGAGCTGGAGCTGTGGTGGTGGTGCTGGGAGTGGAGTGGCAGCAAATTTGGGGTGGATGCAGCATTCTCCCAGCGCCGTTGGCACCTGCTCCAAGTCCAGCCCTGGCTGAGAAGAGCCCTGCACAACCCTGCCTGCAACCCCCCCTCCCCACACAGATCTGGGGGCACACGCCCCGCTCCATGCCCTTCTGGGGTGCAAGCAGTGGCAGGAGCCACCTCCCCACCACCCTGAGCTGCAGCTCCTACCCCCCGCCCAGGCAGCACCTGCCCCTGCCCCCTCCCTCACTGCAGGGAGGCATTGATCTGCTCCTGCCATGCCCTTTCTCTCCCCCTTCCCTTCTACCACACCAGACTTGGCAGCTGTATCAGGAATCAGATCAGTATCAGCCAATATGCCTCGTTAAATATTAGCTATTGGTATCGTTCCCCAAATTCTCTATCCGTGCACCCCTAGCCCTTACACTAAGGTATGGCTATAGTGGCGCTCTAGCCCAGCTCTGTAAGTTCTATGGCCTTTCTGCTTGGCCCTGCCAAAGTTAGCCTTTTAACTCACCCACCTCTTCAGTGAGCTTGGAATTTGCCCTGGCTTGCCGGCCCCGAGCACAAGAATGACTGGCATCAACAGTTCCATGATTCCCTGTTCTTGACTTCTGACCAAGAAGCCAGCCCATCTTTACCACGCTGCCTCTTTCTACTGACCTTAGATAAAGAAACCCGGCTGGGGATGGGAGGAAGGTGTTGTCCACAGACAGATTCCTAGAAGGAATTTGCAGGTACTACTAAAATAACTCTCAGTGCTTCGTTCATAAAATAAGGATAGCGTAGACAGTTTTGTGCAGTTGACACAAAGTATGGTATCAAGGAGAAGGGCAGTTTGTGGCTCGGGGTAAGCCAAAAGCAACCTCAAAGTTGACCTACTTTTAATTTGGTTGACCTACCAATTATCTCACAGTTGATATTAGTGTAGACTTACCTTTAATTTGGGTCCTTTTCTCTAATTCTGATGAACCCGCAATCCATAGCATATTAAATCAGTTGCCCCAAAACTTCTAAACTAATATTGTAATTTGAGAGCGTTCCATACAGATGACCTTACTTTTGAGCCAGCACTTTCTCTGTGGAATTTGCATGTCCATATTTATATGAAGAAAACATGTAAAGAAAGGCTAAAAGAAGATGCAAATGGATATATTTTAAAGTAGTTCCTAGTTCTGTATCCCTATTCTGGATTGTTTCTTCTTTCTGGATATAGGTCTCCCCATTTATTAGTCCAAGATCTCTTCTACTGACTACAGCCTTCATAGTTTGAATTTCTTCAGTTCCATTTGCTGTTCTGTCTTCACTTTCTTTCATTGTGCTACCCTGCTACTTCGGTTTCAGGTGCTTCTACACCAGAGATACAGAGGGATGTCCTTGTTTGGCGGTGCAAACCTCTGGAATCCTTCAGGCTGATTGCAGACATTAAAAAACAAAACAAACAAACACAATTGGCACTTTAATTCGGCGTGTTCCTGTGCTGAGCCCATCACATACCCAGAAAAGACAGTGTATTAGTTGGACCCGGCCCGCCCAACGTCTATTGAACCAACTATTACATAAAAGTGCCAAAAAGCCCTGCTGAAGCACCTGATCTATGCAGATGCTGTGGAGCCAGGTCAAACTAACATGCTGCTGCTTCAGGTAAAGCAGAGGTTGGTTTGTTTTTAACGTCTGCAAGCAACCTAAATGGCCTAGTCTGCATAGGACCGGGTCAAAGGATCGCTCTCTGACAACTGCCAGATGCCTCGTTGTTCTGACCGAAGCAGTATTCTGTTGCATACACTTAGTGTTTTCCTTTCTTCAAGGAACTGCATGGAGGGAATGATTACAGTCAGGAGGGCTACAGGTCAGACCTCCTCTCAGACTTCAACTTGCTGATTTTTGTCAGATGGGCATTAATTGACGTACACATCAGATAACTATTAGCTGATGTGCACAGTAAGCTAAGATGACTCTCTCTGCTTTTGAGATGCATTTCTGGATACAAACCGGTCCTAACATTTGCCCCAAATTCCAGGCATTAAATCTTGGTAAAACAACTGCAGAAAGACTATTGCCAGAGTGATCATGGTGTATAACATCAGTGCTGAGGAAGGCCTTTCTATCTGTCCCTATATGGATGATTATGTGGGTGGCAGAGCCAAAATGAAAACATTAGCTCTGATCATAGCTTTCAGACTGCACCAGTTCCCAGGGATCTGTGGGAGGGAGATGAACAGGGAAAAGTGCTTTCTGTAACTCATTCAGTCACTTGTCTGTGTAGGAGTGAGACTCGGCATGAAGGAAGAGGAAATTATTCTTGACATAGGAATTGGTCAGGAAATTGCAGTCATAAGTTGAATACCATTTGAGACTGAAAGCTGTGTCCCTGTGGGACTGTCTTCAGTATGGTTTACATATGCAAGATGGTTTTAGGGGTGCATCTCAGCAGATCTAGGATCAGTGCCTATTTCTTCCTGTGTGGCCCCAGGCAAGACATTTAATCTCCCTGTCCTCCCTTTGTGACATGGAGATAATACATATTTTTTCACCCTTTCTCTGTCTTGCATATTTAGATGGTAAGATTTTCAGGGTAGAGTCTCCCAGTTGAGAGGTTACTTGTGCGGCACAGTACGGCCCTAGTCTTGTTCGGAACTCGGAGGGCTACTTTAAGACAAGTCTCTAAAGTGACAGCTGATTATCTGGCAGTCATACCCTATGCCAGTCTCAAATGAGAACACAACACAAATGAAGTTTTCAGCTCCATCAACAGGAACATTAGGTGTAAGACATGGGAGGTAATAGTGCCATGGTTAGTGCTCAGCAATGGTTATGCAGGTTTGAGTACAAAGGGGAATTATATAAACTCTTGCTCTGTTAAGGACCTCCAAGTGGAGTGAGGCCGCCCATTTCCTCACTAGGTGGTGCTATGTGCTGGGTTTGGAGGGCAGATATACCACGAAACGGGTATACTTAACTTCTGCCTTTCCTTCATTCCGTGTCTAACATTCCAGGAAAGAAGGGTAGGAGTCGAGTACACCTGCTTCATCTGTTCTCTAAAGACAGAATAGTTCCTGCAACAACTAACAATGATGTGGTGCTTTTTATCCCAATCTTGTTCCTGTCAGTACTGTGAGTGGGGCTTAAAGATACAGTATGGCCTGTAAGACATGTTTAAGTAGGCATATTTAAAAAAAAAAAAATGTTTAAATAGGCTAGAGGCTGAGCTGTGGCCCTGCAAGTGACCCCTTAATTCTGTTTTCTCTTTCCTTCCCCACTCCAATTTCTTTCTATTTTTATCTCTGCTGACTTCTAGCTCTTAATTACATTGTTTAGACATGTCCATTCTCTCTTGTAGTCTTGAACATACAGCTGTGTGCTTCAGTGGAGATCTGGAGCAATTTTTGAGGGTCATAGAACAGCTGTGTGATTCTGGTGACTTTCTTGAGTCTGCAAGAATAGCCTGTGTTTATTTCCTGGCAACTGTTTCTGACCAGCAAGCATTGTTTATTTCACTGGTTTTGCACTCGCAACAGTCCTTCGGATGTTTTGTTGGTGCTTTATATGGAGGACCTTGGAAGAACAGCACAGTATCACTTTTCCCCTTGTTGGAGCAGACATAATGTGAAAATTTTTGCAGAAGCCCTAATTGGTCATTAAGGCTAAGTACAGACAGTCAAAAAGTCTAAGGCTGAATCATTTCAATCTTCACAATTTAGTCTAAGCTGCATAGATTGAACCGATAAGTAAGTGAACAGACATTCACTTCTGATCCTGGAACTGCAGCTACATGCCTGTAGTGGATCAGGCCAGAAGCTGAGAGGCACTAGAGCATGCCTCCCTGCTCAACTGGAGCACACAGGTTGGGCTACGGCTATGGGCAACTGGTGCCACCTTAGTCGGGGGGGGGGTGGGCATGTGCCCTCCCCAGCGGCCAGTCAGTGAATGCAGGGGTGGGAGGGCCTTACACAGCCAATCTCATTGATGGGGGGAGGGAGGTGCCCCACTGCGGCCGCTTCCGGGGGTGCTGATCCCTGGTCGGCACTTCTGGGGGGTGCACCAGTGCTCCTACTTGCCCCACCCCCCCACCCATCTCCTAAGCAGTGACCGCGACTGGCCATGCACTGGTGCTCTTGGGGGATGCATGTGTACCTCTATATGCCCCTTGCGTGTCGTCACTGGCCACGGCTAGCCCACACTTGGCAAAGGATGGTTTGCAGGCGAGGTGCAAAGTATCCTGGGATGCTGGAATCTGGAAGTTGACTTGAATGTAGAGGGGATCTAGAACAGAAATTCAGTAAACAAATTTTAACCTAAATCAGCTAAGTCTGATACTGCATCCATCCAGGTTTATCTTAAACCAGTTTTGGCCATTTTGGAAGTGGTTTATGTACGCTGAACTTCCATTGTGTTACAGTATTGAACCAGTTTCTGATCACTTATACCAGTTTGTGCAATTTCTGTTCCTAGCCTTTCAGTGTTGATGTCTTTGCATTGCTCTACCTGAAAGTATTGCTTGCTTTGTTCCTTTTTATTCTTAAGGATGCAATGCAGATGTGTTCTGGAACCATTACTCTATAATAACATTTTATTCTACATGGTTGGTGATTCTTACAAACTGTGTTTCAAAACTATCTTAAAGATTTTAAATACCGTGATTGTAAAACTGAAATGAAAGTGGAAGGAAGAGAAAAGTAAGTAGCACCGAGGGTGTGTGTCCTCTCCCACGTGGAAGAAAACAGCTTCTCAAGAACTGCTAGAAATTATGCAGCGTTAAAGCCCTTTTTAGTCTTTGTGGAAGTGAAAAGAGACTGTGACCGTGTCCAGATGAGCACGGTTGTGAGATGGGTCTGTAGTGCCATACACCACACATGCAGATGTTTCTCATGCTGCTCCCTTGCAGCTCAGGGGAAATTTTTGACCCTGGGAGATTCCAGGGTCAAAAAAAGCTCACATGGGGGTGGTGGGGGGAAGAGTTGTGTATGTGGCTGCAGCTTGCACCCCTCAAAACCGGAGCCTGGCCCACCAGAGCCACACTTTGGTTGCCAGCCAGGCTCCCAGCTGCAGGAGCACTGTGGCTGCAGTTTCCCTAGCCCTGAGGACCCCAGGTAAGGCTGCTGGGGCCAGCACGATTGCTGGCCCCAGCCTCCTCTACTCCCCCCAGGGTAACCTGTTGCATGTCAGAGGCTGTATGGCATGCACACGTGTCCATGGACAAGTAGCAGAAGAATAAGGTGTGCCACTGCTTCTTGTCCCCAGGAAACCACGCTCATCTGGATGCAGCCTAGGAGGTAAAAAGAGAGGTGAAAAGAATGAGGCCCTTTAACATACATTACTTTATAAAACAAGAACTAAATTATGCCCTTTTAAGATTGGTTTAAACTGAGCTTTTATTGAATTTTTTTACACCATCATAGTAGCCCTATTGCGTATCCAGTTGTGAAAACAAAGTACACGCAAAGCCTGTTCACCATAGTATTTTTTAGATTTTGTGGAATCTGTCCCTGGAAATTTTCAAGAACAGGTTAGACAGACACTTGACTGGAATAGGATCATTCCTGGCAAAAATGTGTTGCCCAGGGGACTGGTCTATATGACCTCATGACCATATGATCCTATATGGACTGTATGATCCTGCAGTCATATCTGGGGGCCAGTCATATTGGTAGGTGGAGATTATGAGGTGGTACATAACTTGTATCTATGGGAAGGGAGCCAGACCAATGTTAGTGAACTGAGATTTGTGCAGATGGTAGAGAGGAGAATTTTGGTCATTCACCTAAAGCCAAATTTGGGCCTTTTGCTGGACTAGAGAATATACTGTTTTCAGTTATGACTTTTTCTACGGAACATTATCACTATTACAGACACTGAGTATATTTCTTCAAATTTGACTTTTTTTTCCTTGGTAGAAAACAAATTTGATATGCATATAATTTTAACATACTTTCCCTCCTTATATTTAAAATATGTTTTAATTTCAACCATCATGTTTGTTGCATATAAAGCTTGAGAGGATGACTAGTTTTCATTGGCAGAGCTGAACTACCAAGAGAGGTGATGCTTTTTTTTAGTTGTGAATTATAGGCAGCCCGATACTTTTTCCTCTGTACAGCATTAACAAAGTAAAATGGAAGAAGACTTAAGAAACTACTGTAATTACTTGAGCAATAGTACACAGTGAAGTCAGGCACACCTACGCTGCCTCTTATAATTTTTGCAGCCTTTTAACTCTTTGAACCTTGCTTTTGGCAGCCTTTAAACATGGTAGGTGCCATAATTCCTTTTTTTTATTTAAAGCACTTATTGTCTTTAAATTGAGAATCAACACATTTCAGAATGCTTCAAAATTAGTATTAAACTTGCAGGTTTTCCCCCAATTTGCTGCAGATTTAGTAGCAGTCTGGTGACTTGTGGATTCCCAAGCAATTCCTTGCTATTCTTTCCAGCTCTGTGATCAAATGTGGCATCCAGCATGTGGGGGGAAATGAAGTTAGACAGTACTATAAATAGTTCATTTGGGAAATCAATAATCAACTTAGGAGGGTTTTTGGCTTTGAATCATACAGAAGTGGGGCTGGAAGGACCTTCATAGGTCGTCTAGTCCAACCCCCTGCCTGAGTCAGGATCTTTTTTATCCAAAACATATTATACAAATCTGTTGTTAAACCTCTTAGCAAAATTACAGTGTCAACCCCGACACAACCACAAGACACCCTAACCTGCCACAGGGAAAGCTAGGGAACCTGGTGCCCGGTGTTCTGGTCCTGATTAGTTTATTAAAATAAGTTTGAGGTATCCAAGGAAGGGGGCCTACCCCCTCCCAATACAGAGTCTGTACCAACATAACCGTGCAGTAAAGTTCCTTCCTGGCCCTGGATATGGCAATCAGTCTGGCCATGAGTTGAGGGACAAGACCTCTAGCTAGAAACCTTGGGGCTTAAATCCCAGCAGGAGCGTTGGCCCACCCCAGGCCAAACCCCTACCTTGGCTGCAGCCAGCACCCAATGCTTTTTGAGGAAGTTTTTTTTTAAAACCGTGCCGCACAATAGCAGGAGAAAAAGTTCCCTTGTGGGCTCATGTGACCAGAAGCTCAGGAAATAACTACAGTGCAGCACAGGCATATTTACTCCTAGATCATCCCAAACCAGTAGCCGTCCAGCCTCCTTGAGCACCTCCAGTGATGGAGAGTCTGCAACTAATGCAGCCTATTCCGGAGTTTCACTGTTCTAACAATAAAGACTTTTTTCCTAATATCCAACAAATTAGTGTAAAAGAGATTCTTACACAGGTTCATTGTTTCCATTTTCCTAAGGCTACCTCCTGATTTCAGGAGTGCAGAATGCTTTAAGGTTGTGAAACCCTGCAATAACAAACCAGCCTCTGCTACAAGAGCGTGGGGTGCAAATACTTGCACAAAGAACAGTACTGCAGTTGTAAAATATGTACTGATGTTGCTGCTGTCAGTGTGACGAGACAGTAGTATCGGTATCTCTCTTAGAGTAGGGGCGGGCAATTATTTCAGGTGGAGGGATGCTTACCCAGTTTTGGCAAGCTGTTGAGGGCTGCGTGGGTAGCCCTGCCCCTTCACAGCTGCCCTGGTCACCATCTTGGGACCAATGTCCCAATGTCTTGAGACCAATGGCGCGGGGCCCAAAGCGGGGCACGGGCTTGCAGGGGTCTGTGGATCCGGGCTGGGCTG
>JAGPOW010001296.1:26923518-26948281 GCA_030014935.1 Caiman crocodilus | reverse complement strand
CATCAACAGGGACCATGGTTTTCCCCGATTTAAAAAATTGCTGATAAAACCCCAAAATCTGTGATGCACCCCCCCAACCCCTGCTGGTGCCCACTGCCCTATACCCACAGTTCCAGCTCGCCCAGCCCTACCAGAGTGATCTCCCAGCTGCTAGGGCTACGGGACCAGGGACCCAGGTCTGCAGTCCCCTACCCCTGGCAGGAAGTGGCAGCTGCTTCCCCCCCCCCCCCCAGTCCCACATGAGCCCACAGTGGGAAGCCTGCCTCAGCCCTGTGCAATGCACAGATCAGAGGGGCATGGGTCCCCCCCCCCACCTCCCCAAGGGGGAACTTCCCCTGCCCCCGGAGAAGCCACCTGTGGCTCCATCCCACTCCCTGCCAGGGCCCTGTGACTGTGTTGCAGACCTGGGCCCCAAGCCCCAGGTACTTACCTGGCAGGGCAGCAGTCCCAGCCCCAGCCCTGCCCAACTCCCTTCCTCCATGTGGGGACCTCGATGCTCCCACCCCTGTTTACCTGCAGGAGCTGTTCTCCAGCCCGCCTCGCAGCCACGTGCATGTGCATGCGTATGGCGCCACTTGCCTGAGCACCCCGCTCCCATGCCCCCTCAGCCCCCTACACGCTGGAGCTCTGCCGGTCTGCAGAGAGCTTGTTGCAAACCTGCAAAATCCATGGGTTTTCTCCAGTAAAATGAGGAAACTGCAGTTGTCTCTAGTAAAAGGTAAAATCTGCAGTTTACTCTGGTTTTTCCCATGGGAGACAGAAAACCTGGATCCCTGCTCATCAACACCCTCATGTAGAATATCTGAGGAAGTAGAAATGAAGTTTTAACCCCCACTTGGGAATGCTTGCCGCTGCACCAGCAACTTGTATTCGTAGAATCGTAGAGAAGTAGGGCTGAAAGTGTGCCATCCTCGCTACCTGAGGAAGGATCATCCCTATCCAAACCACCCTATAAAAATCCATTCTCTAACCTATTAGCAAAACTACGTCGTTTACCGTGGCACAACCACAAGACGCTCTGCCACAGGTGAAGCAGGGGGCCACAGCAGCCAGCGTTCTGCTGCTAGAGAGGTGGCTAATAGAGGCTCAAGAGATCCCATGAAGAGGTACCTGCCCTCTACTACAGAGCAAGGCAACCCCACTCCTACCACAGTCTACACCAACCTGGCTATAAGGTAAGATTGTTAATGACACCAGATATGGCAATTGGTCTGACCCTGAGTGAAAGTGCAGGATGCTCTAGCCAGGAACCTTTGGGTTTCAGTGCCAACATGAGCACCGGCACACCCCAGTGAGAATCCCCAGCCTTGAGGATAAAACATAGTTCACAATACATCAATAGAAGTGCTAGGTGCAAAAACACAGGATGTGACAGTGCCTCCCTACTTGGAAATGGTTAGGCCTCATCTAGAGTAATGTGTGCAGTTTTGGGCTCCACACTTTAAAAATGATATGGGTAAGTTAGAGGATCCAGAGAGGGGTAACAAAGATGGCGGAGGGCTTTGAAAGCAAGTCATACGAGGAGAGATGAAAAGAGCTCTAGTACTTCTATTGATGTATTGTGAATTATGCTTTATCTTCATTTTTAGTAGAGTTTAGTTTATTTCTGCAGGTCCGTCCATGAACAAATACTTGGCTAATAAATTAATGAAACTATTATTCACTTCTAGGTAACCTACTTCGTTTGTTAATTAATGAAATATGAATTAGTGAAGAGCATCACAAGTTGCTGTCCTACTTTTAAAATTTCAAAAAGTGGAAGGATTTAATTCTAGAAAATGGTGCAAGGTTTTGCTTTTCTAGTTTGACTAGCCCATTTGTCAGCTAATTCCTGCATTGGTATCCAAGGAAAGAAGATGGGTCATGGACAGTTTGTAGCTGGTAGCAACAACCAGCTGCAAAAAGTTACAGCAGTGTGTTCTTTAGACGTGTGGACTTCTCGAGACCCTAATCTTTATCGTGGCTTTCAGGAAAAAACAAAGCTGACGATGCTAAGATTCTCTACGTTTTTGCGGATCTAATTTATTCATGGTTTAAATGATGAACATAACAATACCTTGTTTTGCGGGGTGGGCTGGAAGGGATTCATATAAGGAATTACACACACACAGTGGAATTCGAGACCTTTTCGCACATCCAGTCCATCGTTCTGCTGGCAGTTTTCCCTGCTTTCTCAAGTGTGTGTTGTCCAACCAGAGTGCCAAAATTTGGATTGAAGGTGGGCAGGGGGATGTGGATCAAACCCGAGGAGCCCTGATGGTCTCCTGTTATTTATGCCTGTAGCTTTGCAAGCGTCTCTTTTTCCTTTGTGTTCCTTGTGTGTTCCAGACTTTATAATGTATTTCCAAGAAAAGTAAAAAACAAAACAAAACAAAACAAAAAAACCCAACATTCCAAGTAAAAATCTGTACATTTTTTTTTACTTTCCCCCTCTTCCATGTGCCAAGTGTACCTTGGCTGTACCCAGAAACCCGATTAAAAATGGTAAAACACACTTAGCAATGTTTGATGGTTAAATTTATAGCATCTGACTTGAATGTTTGTTTCATAGTCTGGGTCGTAACAGTCTGATTCTCAGACTGCCATTGACGTCAGTTTTAATGGGAAAATTCAGATGGAACCTGTATTAGATTTTCACTATTAAGTTAACAATACAAACTTTTTACAGATGTCTTGCGTGTACAAGGCTGTTAACAGAAATATTACATTAATGAAAATCAGGCCTGCAGACACACACAGACTGGCTTTTTTATATAATTTGTTTTATTATGTTTTAGTTAGCAAAAATCGCGCTGCTAATGTTACTCTCTATGGTGTTTTAGACGTTGGATAAAGATGAGGTTTTGGATGCGTGTAGCTATCTTTTGGCCTTCTTAGGAAAGGCTCTGGTTGTTCTCCATATTTTTGAGTAATTTTTCCTAATTCTTTTAAATATTCTCTATAGTTTCAGTTTTAAATCATTTCATTTTCATAACTTTTTGTAAGCTGTTCAGCCAGTATCATTGTTGTGCATTGTTAAATAGGTAGGATCCTACTCAAAATGGCGGTTGAACTTAAATGATGGCCCCGTTGTGGTAGGCAGTTTAGTAACCTATGGTAATGCTGGTTCCTCTCCAGAAGAGTGTACGACCTCGGACTAATGATGGGAGAAAAGGAAGTGCTGGTCTCTTCTGTTCTCTGGCTGGGTTTATATTTAAATTACATGACTTACTCAGATTCCAAATATTGTAAGTCTCTGCTTGGCAAAATGAGTTTTTCAGTGTAGATATCTTAGCCTAGTGCCTTATAAGCAAAAGACTGTCCTTTTGCTTCCTAGATTGCTTCTGTATTATACATGTCTGGATTATGCTCGTTGCCTCATATCAATCTGTACTTCAGTGGTAGGCAAAGTTTTATTCTTCTCATATAGGGTTTGAAGAATTCATTCGTATCTCAAAGTGTTTTTGCCTAAAAGATCCAGTGTATAGTTTTCAAAATCAATTACTTTGTTTTCCCTTTATATCACTCTCTCCCCTCCCCCCACCTGCTTTTGGGAAGGCAAAATTAAATTTTTGAAAAATTCCAGAGTTTTATGGCCAGGTACACAGGGACAGAGTCTTCTCTTCAGCTCACTCTCGCCTTCTCGTTTTCTGCTCTGGCAAAAGCTACCATTTTGTCCTTTCATAGCTGAATTGTCAGCAGCCCTTGGCTGCTCAGCCAAAAGCTGAAACTGTAGCTGCTGCTGAAGACTGGACTCCATGGGCAGAATTTAGGATTTTGAGAATAGCTAACAGTGGTCTGCAGGACTATGAATTAAGAGGAGAGAGACCAGGAGTCAGAAACATTATGGAAGAAAGGATAGCTTGATTAGCGGAATATTAGTGAAGAGCAATCAGCCAGAATCAGGTAGATTATAATGAGTCATGAAGTTATTTGACTTCCTCAGCACTGCCTGAACAGAAATGGCACTGATGCTGCTGAGCAATTGGTTTTAATCTTTGGATAAATGAGGACTCAAATCAGGGTGTAACTGCACTACCTCTGGGATCCACTCCTACTATATACTCCCTTCATGCAGCTGCTGTCATTTTACAGCATTTCCGTGGTTCTTTTCTGGGCAGAAAAAACAATTTCCCTCCTTAAGATGCACATTCCAATTTTGGAAGGCTAATTTTTGGAAAAAAGGTGAGTGTGGTATGCAAGTCAGTATAATATTAAAATTTGCAAAGCCTTGTGGAGACCATTTTGTGGAATAGTGCAATGCAAATGTAGGTCATAAATATTTTCTGGCATGGTGCTACTTGTTGGTGTGGTCTTCATGGTCGTCTTATTCTTCATTTCTGTGTGTATAATAAGAAAGGTTTGTTCTACAGTTCTGTAAAAACTGGGCCAGCTGGTGTGTTGTATATTTGGTTGGTGAGGGAAACCCGTCTTCTCATTTACTTCTGTGGTCTGTGCTAGTGGCAAATCACATTCAAAGCCAGATTCTCACAAAAGGCCTGAAGGGTTTGGCTAAGGCTTGAAGAATTGAAACAACTCCAAAAAGTATTCAAGTTATGGTTTATTAGCTTTGAAGCGTACCATTTCTGCCTTCACAAAATTAATTATACCATCACAGTAAGTTATAACCTGTAGCTAGAAAGGGTCTAGTTAAAATTAAATGGATTGATTTTGGTAGTTTATAGCCACTGCAAAGATGACAAGTTTCTACATCCCTGCTAGTTAAATGCTGTTGGGCAGGTGGTGCTTATTTTGGACACCTATTCTTGAAAACTAGTTAGGCAATAGCTCTCTGCCTTAAATTATCTTTGATATTGCGAGCAGGAGCGCTCAGGGACAAATGAGACAGTCAAGAAGCCTAAAGAGGGCGCACAAAAATGGAACTGGGTGCAAGCTATTTACTTTTTTAGCTTTAATGGAAAAATAAGATTGAGATGCACGTTGAAAAAAGGAGGAAAACAACAAATAGAGGGTGTGGGTACATAAATGGCGTTAGTGTCTGGAAAGGACCGATGACTCTAGGTAGCCCCGTCAGTGTATGCTGTTGTATTGCTTCCCCACGAGGTGGCAAGGGAGCCAGCAGCAAGAGGTACCTTGCACTGAGTGAGGGGCTACCCTGGGATAAAAGTGATTCAAACTGGAGAAACATAACATACACCCAGCTTCAATTTACACTAGGTATATAGTTACTCCTGACTTTCTGATGATTGATTTTATAGTATAGTAGAGTGACTTAGGGCATGTGCCCCATTCCATGTTTAAAATGGTATAAAAGCAGATTGTATCACTGTACACGTATCATGACCTCGCTCTGACAGAGTGGGAGCATACATAACCTGGTGCTTGGTATTGAGCAATAATGTTGTTTTAGCTATTTACCTCTTTGCTGCTTCAATAATAGTTAAAGCAATACAGCTGCCTCCTTTGGTGTATGTACACGATCAAAGCAACAGTGGTATAATGGCTTTTCATGACATAAAGACATGAATGTAAATGTTTCTATCTGTGCTATTTTTCAGGCATATCCTTTTGCCCATAACCCAAAGTTTAGGTCTAATGTGCTTGTCTGAGTGTTTCAATGCTCTTGACTATGCTCATTTTTCCCCCTTTTCTTTCCCTTTTCTCTTTCATCTAGGATACGCCCCCTGAAACCACAGATTGAAATACAGCACTTAACATTACTGTGGTTTGGTAAATCAAAATAAAATTTGGCTTCTTTTGTAAGGCATTTGTGGTTGGTGTTGGTATATAAAATGCCTTGTTCTGAGTTTCCCCGTAGCCTTTGAGAATGGTATTGGTTTCAGCACATTTGTATATAGTGAGTGACAGGGGAGAATAAAGGGTGCCTTTTTTTCCCTTTTGAAAAAGGGGGATTTTGCGGGGTGTGTTTTGGGTATGTGTAGACTTGGGTAAACACAGCTATTTTGCTTGTCTGCCAGTGAAGATGACAATATTCAGTTGAAATGTTTGACAGCTTCAAGTAACTGATGACTGTTCCAAATGTGCAGTGTTTATCTCAGCAGTATGCTATGTGACTGCTTAGAAGTGACACTGGTATTCAGTGCGAATCTGTCTGCTTCTCTGATTAGCTATCAGGCTAGCCTGCAGCTTTTAAAAACATTGTCATCTTTTAAAGTCTGAATAGAGGCTCTCTATTCTGAGTCGCGTTTGGCAACTTTGTTCCTTTGTTGCCCCTGTTAATCCCAGGGGAAAACTGGTGTCTAGAAATACGTGGGAAAAGTCAGACAAGGGTTTTGTATATTAGTAAAAATTGTGGATGGTTTTCTTAATTTTTGTTGCTTTCATTTATTTTATGGTTTGGGGAAGTTTATTTGCAGGGTACTGATGGATTTATTCTAGTGATCTAAACTTACGCTAACAGCACTGTTTATGTTCGACTGTGAATAGAGACTATGTTAGACTCTATATAGCTAAGCCCAGGGCACCCAGGTCCTAACTTAAAGCACCTCTTCTTATGCCTCCGTAGTTAGGGTCTCCGGTGGATTTCTCTGCTTGTGTCTGTATGAGCAGGAAACACTGTAGCACTTCAAATTTGTTTTTAGCTTTTCTTAAATCTGTACTACTCACTTTTTAGCTTTCTTTTTGTTCATGTGCTTAAATGTTTTTTGTTTTTTTTCCTCACCAATATACAGGGCAGAGTTTAATGGTCTTTGAAATTTAGTTTATGCCTACGTTCACTTTCTTTGTTTATAATGAATAAGTTGAGAACAGTTTGCTGGAATCCTGTGCTGATTTATCCCAGACTTTTAAATGTAGTCCCCTCTCTCTAGACAGTGGCCTGCTTTTTTCCACAAAAATATTTTTTCCTAAAATCAAGTTTATAAAACACTTGCTGAAGTGTTGGATTTCATATTTTTTTTTCAATGTAGGCCTGTATAAAAGACAGCCACTAAGTCTTTTATTAGCAAGCCTGATGCCCAAGACTGTGTGTGGATTCAGCTTTTACACTTGGCAAAATAAGGCCTTTTTTATATCTGAATTGGCTCAAGCTTAGCCAGGGAGCTTTGAGAAATGTTACTGCTATTTAAACTGAAAGTTCATTTTGCTCCTATTTAGCAGCTGAGATTTATTTTTCAGTTTAACTGGCTGAATCTTTTGTTCGTGAGACTTGGCATCCTGTTGTACTATGATGTGGGTAAACCTGTATTGCAATGTCAAGCCACAGACGGCTGTACGATTTCGTATAGGACTGGGTAGCTATGAGACTGGTTTAAGTGGCAGCAGCCCATAAGGGCTCAAGGACGTACAATGACCTGACTTTTCTGTACCTGCTTCAAAGTGAAATTCTGGGCACAGCCATACCTGGCACGATCCATTGCGACTCTGGGGCGCTCCACATTGTGATCAGATGCTGTATGGCTCACTCAGGTAGTGAGTCCTTCAGGTTTCATGTGTAAAGTAAGGTGCCTCATTAAAGACATTTAACCATTTGCATTTACATTTTACTGTGGTCATTTTCAAAGTACAGGGGATCCTCTGGTGTGGTAAGTAGATATCTATTTTTAAACTCTGTTGGTAGTGTGATATAAACAGGAGTTGACTTTTTGTTGGGTTTTTTTATTTGACTCCAAATGCTTTCTCAAAAAGCAGTTGTTTGTTCAGTAATCCAAACAAAGGATAATTGGAAAGAGAACAGAAAAGTCTGTATGTTACGAGAAGGTGGTTTTCTCTTTCTTTTTTTGGTTTTTAGACTTCAGGATGGGGAAGTCTAGCTCACAGCAGCATGACTAGGAATAGGTCCCTTTGATTTTTATCTGGGTCAGGTCACTTAAGGTCTGGGTTTCCACCTCAGTTTTTCTATCTGTAAAATGGGCTTGATAGTACCTGTCCTCCCAGGTGTCTTCAAGTTTATTGAAGATTTGTAAAGCACTTTTGTATTGAACATTATTCGAATTAAACATTTTTAATGTTCAGGGCAAGGCAGGCTGTGCGTTTACAACTGCTGACTCATAATTCAGGGAAAAGTTTACTCTTAATTTTCAGAGGGTTGCTTTCTTCCTGCTGTGTTTGCTGGGGAGAAGGCAGTGGCTAGCAGGCATAACAGTGGCTGCCCCTGTACTATTTCTCTTTGTGGTAGTTTGAAATACCACATACTTTATTAGCTGCTATATACATAAAGCCTCGGTTTCATGATTCTCCCTGGAATCCATCCAGCTTTCTCCAGGTGAGTACAATTCAGTAAAAAAGTCTGTTTCGTATATTTATTTGTTTTTAGCATCTAGAAGTTCTGCCTGTGTTCCCAGGAGAAGAATCTAAGCAGTGGTGCTGTGGCACTACTTTTAATGCCACTTTTAATGTCACTGTTTTTTCCAAAGGTTTTGTGGCGGGTAAATAGGAAGCAAAATCATTTCTGTCTTTTACTGTACTTAAATTCCAGGTTTGTATTTCCCCTTCGGAGCGGGAAGGAAAGAAACAGGTACAATTTGGCTAGGGGGTGGAACTGGTTTAATTAAATGCCACTTGCAAATGCAGAATGGCTTTATTTGAAAGGAGAAAGGAACTCGAATGGTATTCCTGATTTTTCCCTCTAGCTCCCTTGTCAATGGAGGTAGACTGTATCTTGCTTTCTTCTAGGGTGGAGAGGGAGATTTTTTGAGCTGAATATAACTGGGATTTTTTTTGTGCGGTAATTTTGGCATGGCCACTTGTAACAGGAAGGCATTGCAGTACATTTTGTGTGCTTATGGCTCAAGTGTGGTTAGTTGTCTCCTATGGTCCAGAGGTTTGATAACTCTGCTCTAGATTTAATTTAGTGTAACAAAAGTGAGAGTTTAGGACCTCAATCTAAAATGTCCCAAATTTTTGAGTAAATTTGACTTTCAGTTTAAACTGAGGTCAGTGCCTTCCTGAACCAGAATAGTTTTTGGTATAAGTTTAGTATTTCTCAGACTGGGATATGCAGTGGACTTCCAAAGGTGTGTAGGAGGAAGGAATGGGAAAGGTGAAATGGAAAAGGGAAGAAACAAATTGCCCTTTACTTTTTTTTTAGGTGGCTGGACCAGTTACAGTGTGGTTACACTAACATAAAATGTTACATTTTCTGTTCTCCATATCTATAATCATAGGAGAATGAAGCAAACATAATAAACTTAAAGACGTCTGTTTGACCCCCCCCCAAAAAAATTTGAAAATCATTAGTATAAGCTATCAGGGATGTATTTTGGCAGCCGTGGTGGTCTGAAACTAAGAGAAATGCCAAACTCTAGAACTCTTGGTTTAGAGATGATACCTTTTATTAGATGAACTAAAAAATACCAAAAAAAAAAAAAGAAAGAAAAAAGTCTTCTGCTGCAAGCTTTTGGGCACATGCCCATCATCCTTGGGCTCAGGGAAAATTAAAGATGGTAAAAAGTCCCCATAGGTAGACTTCCTCTTTTGCACAGAGGAAGCTGAAATTGGAAGTCTGTTCCTCTGGGTCCATGAGACAGTGTCTTTGTGAGTTACTTTTTGATGTGCAGATAAGGCAGGATTCTTTTGGTATAAGCTATTGCCTTTTCTGACCGTTCCCACTAAAACTGCTGAGAGTTCACACTGTGCTTAAAAAAACTCCTGCCCTTATACGATTGTCATTTTGCCAGAACAGTGTGGTTTCATGAAGTTGACAGGTGATGATGATAATACTAGAGCTGATCAAAACATTTTTGATTTAATGAAATTTTGTTGACTTATGCTTAGCTGAAGCTTAACATATTTTGCAAGATGTATTAGTTTTAATCAACTATTTTTTGGAAATGTTTTTGGAAAGAGAAGACAGAGATGGACTTAAGGTTTTAGGCAGACAGTGCATTTATACCTTGTGGTAAAGGCACTGGCCTGGTGGAAGATCCAGGTTCACGTTTCTGCTATACTTGATACTGCCTGATCCTGGATGAAAAATTGCTTTGAACCAGGCAGACTGCGGACTTGAAACTACCTATGCCAACGCTCCAGCCTAGTGTTCCAACTTTCAGTTCCACAAACCTTTCCCTAAATTGGCAAGTTCTCATTTATCCAGTGTAGAATAAAAACATATTTCGATACCTAAGAAGTTGTTTGAGATGCAATGATCATCCTGTGATAAGGAGGATGGCTGTCATGCCCAGGATCTGATCTTGCAGTGTGTAGGTAAGTAGTCAGTCATGCAGGTTGTCACACTGAAGGGACTGAAAACAGAACCAGGGGTTGCCATGCAAGTTAAAGTATGTCTTCATGGTATAATGTGGTGCATTGCAGAGATACTTGAGCCACTTCTGAAGGATTCCGCTCATGTACTGGAAACCAGCATAGCTGAAATAGCAAAATCTTTTGCATTGACTAAATGGACCTGTTCGGAAGCCTGACCTATTAGTCCCGGAAACGTTATGTGCTAATGTGGTTTTGCTGCTCCTAGTATCCAAGTAAACTTGTTTATCTCTGTGCTACATAGACTACCCCTTTATGTTACAGGGCTATGGCATTAGTGGTGTCTCTGTGTGTATATGTGCGCGTGCATGTGTGCACACATGCACGTGCACAAGAATTTTAGAATATCTTTTCCTCTCATCATTTGCTTGCATGTGCCAGGGAATTGCTTGGGTTAGAATGGAGCAAACCCAGCTGCTTGCCAGTAACATAGCCTGCATCTTGGCTCATTGTTGCAGTGATCATTCCCTATTGCCTTGAGAACAAGGAGAGCTGTACTATATATAGATTGTTCAAAGTTCAATGCAAAATTACACCCTATAACCAAATGTGGTCTAAATTGAACAACCCTATGACTATGCTATAGCACTGCTTTATTGGTATACTGTATCCCATCCATTTGCTTTATATTACCTTAATTGCACATTTCTCACTCATGCATTCTTGCTCGCTTGCTCTTTCTTGCTGTCTTTATGTCAGTGTAATTATTGTTAAACTTGTCTTCATATCTCTGTGCAGAAATGGGTAACTTAACAGATTTACATGTACTTGAAGGCCTGGGACTGACGTTACATATAAACTGGTTTAAGTGATCAGAAACTGGTTTATACCTGTAACAGAACAGATGTTCAGTGCACTTAAACCAGTTTGAAAATGGCTGAATCCGGTTTGAGATAGATCTGGTTGAGTGTAGTATCAGACTTAACTGATTTGGGATAAAACTGGTTTATTCAATGTCTGTCCCAGACCCCTTCCTGGTTTAACTTAAACCAGACTCGCCCACAATCCTAGTATGGTCTCTGGCTTGGGCTTCCTGCTCCACAGCAGAGCTGGCCTCTCCCCTCTGCTCCCTGGCTGGAGTTTGGCAGAGATTGCAGGCATCTGCCTGGCTTCTTCCTGCTCCCATCATCCCTAATCATGCCCTAATGGGAGCACCTTGCTGAGGCTTGGCCATGCCCCACTTAGCTCAGTACTGTGGAAGGGAAGGGAGGGCTGCTCTAGCACCCCCTGACTTCTAGCCTGAGCCACTGCAGGCGTGTGCCTGCATTTCTGGGATGTCTGTAGGTTACAAACCGGTTTAACCTAGTCAGGTTAGACTAACCTGCAAAGATTGAATCAATTCAGGCTCGGGCATTTTGAAGGTCTGTTCCTAGCTGAAGCCATTATAAGAGGATAAGGAGTCTTGAGGAAAGTGCGACAGCCCATTCTCTCTCCATTACAACTCTGGGTTAGGGGGATTGATTTACCTAATCGCCTGCCATTTTAAAATAGTTGTCCTCTAGCCCCCATAACAGATTCAGAGAGAGTCAATCTGTCTTGCATGTTGAATAAGCATCTGACATAACAGAATAAAATGAGTCTTCTGATATATCCCCACAGGCTCAGAGCTCTATTGACCTTTGGGTTTCTTTTTTCCTAAAGTTATGTTGCTACATTTTGACTTTTGCTGAGCAAGGTTAGTTTGTCTCCCTGTTTTTTATGCTGTGATATTATACACCTCTATTTCCTTGAAAAATGGCCCTGGTTGACTAAATAGGGTGGTAAATCTCGTTGTTCTTCCCTTCCCCCATATGGCAAGGGAAGGAAAAAGTGCAGGGAATGCCTAAGCTTAGCTTGGTGTGGTAAGGACTTCAAACCTGCTTTTCATACTGTTCATTCTGGGTTCTTCCTACCAGGCAACAGAGACGGGCTTGATCTAGTCACAAGAAAGGGTGGTGGCATACTGATGGTTCTTCCAGGTCTTAATGGACAATTGCAGATTCTGCTTCCCTAGTCAGCACTGCATTAAAGTGCTTGTTACTTTTTTTGCACTTGGACCACCCACTGGGACAGAAAAAGGGTTTCTTTTGAAATAAAACAAGCCACTTTGGCACTGCCTAAGTAGTCTGGTGATTTTTGACTATGGAGCATGCCATGTCAAAGAATTGCTTTCCAGAAGTATCTTCATTTTCCTTGGTCTGATTTTTTTTTTTTTTCCATTGTTCTGAACATCAGCATGAAGCTTCATCCTTTTCCAAGGCACCAAAAATATGAAGTCAATAAAAATAAAAAAATATCATTTTTGAAAACTAAACTATGGCATCACAAGAGTTTTTTATTTAGACATAAAGGTAAAAATAGGGAACTTTCAGCAATTTGAAAGTTCTAATTTGGTCTCTTTCATGCTGGAATTCTTAAAAATGTCTGTATATATTTTTTTGATACATTTTGACAAGAGCCGATTTGTAGTCCTATAACAGTACGGTGCAGGGCTCAGCACGCTAAGGCCTTGGCTTCAGTGACATTTGGAGGCTGGGGACTCTGCCCATTCTGCACTGGGGCTTTGGTGGAGGGAGGGAGAGCTCTCCCTGGCTCATGCTGCATTTAGACCGACCATTAGAGCTTCTCAGAAGGAGGAGCTCTGCCTATGCTATACTGCAACCCCACGGCTGGGCAGCCAGGAGAGGCAAGAGAAGTGGCCAGGTCCTAGAGCTGACTGAATAGGACTGAGTTGGGTCACTCCAGCCCCTTGCAGGAAAACACTGGGGGCTCTGGGCCATTTATGTTATGCATTATGTTTTTCTAGGTTTAATCCGGACTGCAGCCATCGCTACATACACGTAGTTTGTAGTCGGGGTTAAAATTGGCTTCAGCTCGAATAAACTAATTCTCACTGAATGCCAATTAAAGTTAATGCAGACTATGGCTATTTAAACTGAATTAATTAACATGTATATATGGCAGTTACCTAAGGCAATGGTTTTCAGCGGTTTTTGTACCGGTCCCATTTGTAAATATCAATGGCCAGTCCTGACCCAGCGCCCTTGGCTCCCAACCCTCTGTCTGCCACCTATACGCCCCCACTCCCACACTTGCACACGTGTGTGTAGGGCAGGGCGTCCCAACCAGTGCCTCACAGATTGAAACTCTGCCAACCTGCAAGGGAAAAGCCACAGGTTCCTGTGTTTTCTCTCTTTTAAAGGAGAATCCATTTTTAAAGTTGGTGCGCAACCCTTTTGTATATTCTTGTGACCCACTTTTGGGTTGCGATCCCTGGGTCAAGAAACACTGATCTAGGTCTTGCTTCTGCTTATGTCCACCACCAGGTGTGTGAGTGAGCTCAGGTTTGTGACCCTGCTTATGAATGATGGGCAGTGTCCAGCACCCCTTGCCATCTCTACTGAAGAAGCGCAGAAATGCACAAAAACCTCCCTGATGGTCAATGATAGTCTATTAACCCTTAATTCAAAGAGAAATTTGATTCAAACAATGTGATGAGAATCAGTTGACATGATTTGGAAAACAGCGAGTGCACCTACAAATGGCCTGGTGTAGTAGCGTAATACTTTTACAGGCTATCCCGTCTCCAGCTCTTTGACCATTAGCAAATGAAAGAGAGAAATCCCTTCGTCCAATTTAAAAATGGTTAAGTTACTGCTTTGTTCTGTGCACAAACTAGGTCAACTTGTAAGACCCTGTAGGATCCCAGCAGAGGGAAGGACAGCTGTAGATAAATCTGTTCTTATTCTCTCTCCTAACACTTAATCTATTTGTACTAATGCTGTGCTCTGTACCATTGATCCACGTGCCATTTCATGCCTCCAGTTTGCGTTGCACAGCAAGCATCATTGGAAGGTATTTTTAATTAACTGTAAACAATCTATGTTTGGGTAATTGGATTTTAAGTGAGAAATTAATTTTGCCACAAGCTGTGCTTATGCACGGTTTTGTTTTAGGATAATAACACACACACTTCTCATGCCAGCTACCCTTTGTCACCTTTTGGGCTTAGAGTCTGTAACACTATAGCTGAAAGCTGGATCCTGTTAAACAATATTGGTTTCTTTTTTCCTAATGAAAATATGAACATTTCAAAGCTGAACAAAGTAAATGTTGACTCTTGTTAGAGCACAGAAGAAAATGAGTCCTGTTGAGACGCTCCACTACCACAGGGAAGGGGTATATGAGTGACTAGGCTTCTAATTCCCTGAAGGACTGTTGCAGAACTAGTATTGTAAACTAGTCCTGTAGACTGAAACAAATGTACTGCATCATCAAATTGCTACTGTGCTTCAAGTTGCGAATGTGTTTTCAAACCAAGGTTAGTTCAGTGATCTAGTTGACTAAAATTTTTAGCCAGCAGCAGCAGTGACCTAAAATCCTCATAACTTGAGAAAGAAAGAGACTCATGTAAAAAAAAAAAAAATGTTCAGTTCGTACCATATACATGCTTTGTGATGAATTTGCACAATGGTACACAGAGCGAGGGCCTTAAATTCTCTCTCTACTCATTGGTACATTACTGGTCATTGACATAAATGGGATGTAGGTTCTTATCTGATAGGTTTCGGTTCTGTGGCTGCACAAGTGTTTATAGACACTTTTTGTGACCAGCCTCTTGAAAGCGAAACCATGCAGGCTAGGGACAGAAATTACATATAAACCAGTATACTTGATCAGAAACTGGTTCAAATCTGTAACGCTACAGAAGTTCAGTGCACGTGAACCACTTTCAAAAGGGCTAAAGCCAGTTTAAGATAAACCCGGGTGGATGTAATATCAGACTTGTCTGATTTAAGCTAAATCAGTTTATTGAACTTCTGGTCCAGATCCTCTCCAGATTCAAGCAGTCTGCTCCAGCCAAGCTGGGAGGCATGCTGTAGCGCTCTCCGGCTTCTCGCGTGGGCCACTGCAGGCACGTGGTTGCATTTCAGGAATCAAAAGTGAATGTCTGTTCACTTGCTTATTGGTTCAATCTACTCAGTTTAGACTAACCTGAGAAGTTTGAATCAATTTAACCTGGAGCTTTTTGGCTGTCTGTATTTAGTAGCCACAGAAACTGCTGTTTCTCTCCCTGCCTCCCTGTTCTTGACCGACCAGTCTATGGTCTAAGCTAGTCTAAGGACTAGCATTATATACCTCCTTATACTTTAGTTACATGAGAACCATCATATTTAATCAATGCTTTTGAAGGTGCACTGATGTTTTAAAGGGACAGTGTCTGTTTGAACCAAAAATGCAGTTGTTTTTCTGAACATTTTGAGAAACCAAATATTTTTCCCCACAGTTGTTTTAAAGGGAAAGTCTCTCTCTCTCTCTCTATTTTAAATGTTTCAGAAATGGCAATACATAAATATAAGGTAAATTCCTGCTCCAATTAAGTCAGCATAAGTTTTGCTACTGATTTCAATTTATTTTATGCCTAAATCAGAGTGCTGAAAGTGAAGAAACACATTGGCCAATTTTTCGGAAGCACCGAACCACTGTGCATCAGCTCAGTGCTTCTGTTGGTGTCAATTTCCTACAAATTCCAACCTGCATCAGAACGAGGAGGTAATCCAAGGCATGCTGATTAACACATCTTTTTAACCTTCTTGCTACTCTGGATTGGGGAAAAAATATTTATGTTGGTAAATGAAACTCAGCACTGTTTGAGGTCTTTGCCATCTAATTGTCAATCTAGTTTGCTTGGTACCAGATGGCTGAAGTTTGAAATTGGGGCCAATAAATGTGATGGAAAATGTCATGGCTCAGGTAGTTTATTAACACCTTCACTCTTTCAGACTCTTTCATGTCATGTGGTCCTTAATGAATATGTTGAAAATAACTGAAACCCTTTAACTGACTCATCTAGGAGGTGGGTGAGAGGAAACAGCAAGGGTGCTAGGATTTTCAGAAAAAGAACTGTATTTAAATGTAATGTGCGTTTGACTTGGTATTAGCAGAGAAAGACAGCAGTCTGGCTGTGACTAATGTCTGGCTTGGCAGCCTCGTGACGCCTTTCCCAGTCTTTCTTCTGGGTAGTCCCAACAGTGTTGCTCTGTGTCTCTTACTGGCCCTTTTCCTTCCCTTGTTTTAAAGTCCTGCAAGAAAATATGTGTTGTAGGTGATGCCTGTTGTATAAATTCTTCAGTCCCCTTGATCTTAGAGAAATCTATTAAGGCTGTGGCCAACTGCAAGCTTTATCCTGTAATGTTCTCAATTTCAAGGACATTTAATCTGAAAATGACAGTTTCATAGTTAGTAGGGTTGGACCTGAGCAGATCAAGTCCAACCCCCTGCCATGGGCAGGAAAGGATGCTGGGGCCAAATGACCCCGGCTAGCTGATTATCCAGACTCCTTTTGAAGTCCCCCAGGGTAGGAGCGAGCACCTCTTCCCTTGGAAGTTGGTACCAGATCCTAGCCATCCTGACAGTGAACTAATGCCTCCTGATGTGTAGCCTGAACCTACTCTCAATCAACTTATGGCCATTATTCCTAGTTACTCCAGATAGTACTCAGGGAAACAGGGTCTCTCCCATTCCCCGCTGGTCCCCCTTGGTAAGCTTAGAGACGGCCACCAGGTCCCCTCTCAGCCTTCTCTTGTGGAGGCTGAAACAGGTCAGGTCCTGTAGCCTCTCCTCGTAGGGCCTGCCCTGCTGCCCCCAATCATGTGAGTGGCCCTCCTTTGGACCCTCTCCGTGCTGTCCACATCCCCCCGAAGTGCAGCGCCCAGAACTGGATGCGGTACTCCAACTGCGGCCTGACCAATGTTACATAGAGGGGGAGGATCGCCTCCTTTGACCTTCTCGTGATGCATCTGTGGATGCATGACAAGGTGAGGTTGGCCCTACTGACCACGTCCTCATGTTGGCAGCTCATGTTCATCTTGGAATCAGTCATGACTCTAAGGTCCTTTTCTGCCTCTTTGCTGTCAACAACAAATGACAGTTTTTATTTTCCCCCAATTTCTAATCATTTTAATAGCTCATCCCATGATCTGTTTCTGTTTCCATTCTTCTACCTCCTTCTGTTTTGTTTGTTAGCTTCTCTCTCACATGCTATGCTATGAAGTTCTTGGTCTCGTATTATACGCTGGCCCCAGTGGCTTTGCATTTCCCTCACTACAGCGACCAGACGCATGAATACTGTAAAAGGCCTTGCATAATGTGGTAGACGGCTAATCTCCCTGGGTGCCTATACACATGCTCCTATGCATTCTAACTAAAACACGTCAGAGTGGACTTGACGAACTGTGCCCGCTTCACATTCTAATTAAAACACTTTCGAATCCCTGCAGCGTCATGTGTATAAGCCCCACTTGGTTTAAAAACGGCCGCTGGCGTGCTTTAACTAAAGGTCGTTGAATGAGTTTTTGTTAGTGTTCCATGCCATTTTTAAATGCATGGGGGTTTATACATGTGATGATACAGCATTTTAAGTAGAGTGGCTCTCTGGGAACTGTTTTAATTAAAATGCTCCCCCGCATCTGCCCCCGAGCACGTGTAGAGGCAGCCCCTGAGCTGTAGAGAAAATGAGAGAATGGAACATGTGCTTATGAGGTATAACGGTCTTTCTTTATTCCAGGTTTGCAGTGCTCTCGCTTGGGGCTCTATCCCGCACGCATAGGGAGGAATGCTTAGCTGTTTGCAGAATCTGATATTTGCTTTTCAGTTGTTTCCTGGTGCTCCTGATATGAGAAATCAGCTGAGAATGATGTCTGTGGGGCTGTAGTTCTTTGAAAAGAGATTTGTTTTGGAAGCGTCTTTACATTTTCCCTGAATGTCAAAGGGTTCATTCTTATCTCTGCCTACTCACTTCTGCTGCCAGTGTGAGCTAGTTAACTCCAGTGGCTAAACTTGCAGCATGACTCCTGTTGTCATGGTCTCAGGGTGAACTGGGAATGGTAGACAAGGATCCTCATCTTTTAAGAGGATATGTGATACTAATGCTTTTTCTTACCTGAACAATGTCTTTATCCTCTTCTTTTGATTAAAGAAGGGTTCCTCTTGCTGGGAAAACTTTCAAATATATCCATTGGTTGGTTGGTTTGTTTTTTACAAATCTTCTTACATTTAGTTTGTTCTTAATCTTCTAGCCCTGCTAACTAGTAGCATAAATTAGTTGCCTTTGAAACAAAGGTTCCCTCCTTCATAGCTAGATCTCCTGTGTAGGGCTGCCATGATACCAGACCATGACAATTTCCAAGAAGACCTTGCTCAGATGCAGTTCTGGGGATCAAGTTCCAAAGTTTAGGTGAGCAGTTCAGGTCACGTACTCTATTTAAAGGCCATCAGTAATCTTCATGTTAGTTGGGGGTGATGCTGAAGACTTAAGTTAAAAACAGCTGAGCTGGTATAAACACCTGAATTCTAGGACCATGCTGGATACGTTCTCTTCATTTCTGGGTGAAATCTTACCTCTCTAAAAGGAAATGGAGATGTTGATTTATGGATAGGAACCATGGTAATTTCTACCTTGAGTCAATATTTTATATCTAATGTTTTGAGTAGTGTTGACATACAGAATGTATGTACACCAATATATATCTAGTGTGTGTCAATAAATTTGTAGTATTAGTTGTGCCAAAGACCTCTTTAAACGATCCTTAGCACAAATGTCTAGCCAGAAGCTGCAAAACTGGGATCAGCATACAGAGTAGTTCATATGGGATTGTGACAGTGCTTCAAGGAAGCACGTAAATAAATTGGTTTGTACTGGATGTCATGCTGATTGGTCCTGCTCTGGTTTTGCCGACTGTCATTAGATCTCAAAGAAGCTTTTTGAAGTCCCGTTCCAGGTCCTTGCAAAGAATGGATCCTGTGAATTATGGGGCTTGGTGGTGGGGGGTGTGTGTGTGTGTGTGTGTGTGTGTGTGTGTGTGTGTGTGTGTGTGTGTGTGTTGGGGGGGAAGGGGGGTTGTTTTTTGGTTGTTTTTTTTTTAACTCAAAGATTTTTTGCTATTAATCTTCATGTGCCACTGACCAAGTTGCTGATGCAGAGAATGCCTGCTGGGTGGCTGTCTGGATTTCGTATTGGGTTTTGGGTCGAACGCAAGCTCTGCTTTGTTCTACGCTCTTTAAACTTTACCCTCAATAAGGTAGGCAGGGGCTAAAAACGTTTTAGTGGTGAGATTTCAATGTGCTTATGAGAATCTAAGGTAGAGCTCTCTTTTATTAAATCTGTTTTTAGTAACTGATTTACAGTTTTCCTTTCTTTCCACAATATGTTTTGTACCAGCAGGTATGGCAGCCCTCTCATTCAAGCATTTTTTTCCCTTGCTGGAGGAGAACACAACATCAATAACCAAAAGCAATGTGCTCATTGAGAGGGATGATGCTCTGAAAGAAATGAGAGCTTGCCAAAGGAAAGTAGTTATGTCTCTTCAGAAGTGCTAGAGGCAGGGAAATAAAATCATTTAACGTTATTTTGACAGCATGAGCAACAGAGTGAAGCACTGTCCATAAGGCATTGGAAAATGCCAGCACACTAACACATCCTCTTTGGGTGGGGTGGCAGGGTGACTTTTATCCTCCCAAATATACAAACCCTTTGCAGATTGTTCTTGTGATGATGTGCTATGATGAGACTGAGCTGTATACTTGAATAGGAAGAGCAGAGAGCAAAGGCCGCTGAAATAAGCAAACTAAACGAATGTCACCTGTGCTGTTGTCCAGCAGAACCTGGCGATTTGAAGCGTACGAAAGATTTGGTGCATTCAGTACGTCGTGCCCGTGCACGTGTGCTTTAATTATGTGAACGTCGCAAATTCAATCGGCATTTTCTACTCGAAGTAGGACAGAAGCTGAGGCGGCTCGCTGCGCTTAAAACAGCCATGTTTGATAAGGTGTTCAGTGCCCTGTGAACGTAGTGCTTGCGTAATGTGGTTCTGTGTTATGTATATTCTTTGAATGAATTAGTCCATATGAGCCTTCAACAAGTGATGCCTTAAACATGAAAAGTCAGTTTTAGGGTAGTAGGTCTGTGTAGATGGAAAAAGTCACAAATTGTCCTCTTAGTGCCTTGTTATTTGGCAATTTTGGGCAGCTCCTGGAGCTCTTAACCCCTGGATATTCTGCACATGAACACCGGAAACTAGTCTTAAGCAGTCCTTTAAGCAATTTTTGATCTGTGTTGCCCAGCGTGTGTTAGTCTAATAGGCTACACCTTAGTGCAAACACCCCAGCTGCAACACCCCTCCACTGGGCCAGATTAGGTCTACTGTCTCTTCATTTGTACACCTGAAAAGGGGTAGATGGGTGTGTATGTGTGTGATGTAGGCAGTGATGCCCAACTTTTTGCCACTGAAAGCGAGATGATGAGTGCTGGGTCAGCCTGCAGGCTGGATCTGGTTTATGGGCCTGATCCCTCTATGTGGGGCTGGCATGTCTGGGGCTCGTCCTTTGGGAATGGCTGTTTGAACTGGAATCGGCTCCTTTGATGTTTGCTACAGGTCCGTTATTTCCAATAACAAAGCTAACAGCACTTCAACACTTTTTACTTACGTTAGGACAAAGGAACCTGTAAGGTTTAATGTAGCATTGCAATAATCCCTACCATGACATCGTTACCTATCTAAACTATGAGATGGGGTAATCCTGCCTAATGCAATGGAGATTAAAGCCATTGGTGGCTAAATCAGAGATACCATTGCCCCCATGACCCTGCCAAGCTACAGTTTCCTTGAAACTGGGGTAATCTGTTCTGATACAAATCACAGCTTTTATAACAGCTTTGTTTCTCTGAGCAGAGTAGGCAGTCGGACATCAGTGGTTGAAACCAGGGCAGATCTTCGCTGTCAGAAAGGCATCAATCAGTGACTTTCTCATTTCTATAATATGCTTTTTTCCCTTTGTTTTTTTTTCCCTCCTGGGCTTTCAACTAATACTGAAAGGTGAATGCAAAGAGAAAAGTAGATACATTTTTTGTTTTCTCCCAATCTGATGTTGTACCATGTATGTGGTGGATTTTTGTTGGTTTGGGTTTGGGGGGGGTTGGGTTTTTTTCAAGTGAGGTCATGGTAGCATGATTGTTTCACCTCCTCCATTGTGTGTGCTGTTCTGTATAGCACTTCATGCTGTACTGCAGTAATTTACTCTGCAGCAGAACATGTTTGCAAGCCTTGTTTGGGGTAAATGTTTAACTTTTTAATAAGAATGGTATTGTTCTAGACTGGATGCAGTACAAACATAGCACAGTTTGGAAGCTCTTCATCCTGCACACCTTGTTCCTCCCCAGTGCTTCTGTTAGATTTGAATGAATTTGAGGTACATTGGGTACTCCTTTTGAAAGGAATGCTAGAAAAAGAATTCATTTTTAACTAGCCAAATTAATCTCTGATGCAAATCAATCCTTTTGTTGTCAAACCAGGAATTAATTCCTTTCCTATCAGTGAATCTAGCCTATTTTTTCTGGGCATTTTTAGACCAGAACAGGTTCTATTATCCATCATTCTTTGACAATTAAATAAGTCACAAATTTTGAAGGGCAGCAAGGAGACAGGGGTAGGCTAAGTGACCCTGGGCACAGAGGAGAGAGTTTCCAGAGGGGTGGCATGGAAGTTGTGTGAAGAGAACTGAGGTGCCGGTGATCAAAACTGAGTTACCAGTTGGTGGGAAGGGGTGGGATGAAGATGGTTTCAGGAGAGCCATAGGGCTGATCTGCTGGGTCGGAGAGTAAGTGTGTGGGTCTGTCTAGCTTTCAAACATTTAAAACTGGATTGAAATACTATCCCGGTTGTATCAACTGACAGGGCACCTACCTGTATCAAATATTCCACAACTCGGTGTCATGTTTTGCAGGATATTTTGTTACAGGTGCAAAAACTGGAACTATCCCCTCAATGTCAGAATGTGGGTTTTCCCCCAATGTACTGAATCAAAGCTAATCTGTGAGCGTAAACACCAGAGTGTGCTCTACTGTGGGATGCACGAATAGCCCAGACGTACCTACTTTTTATTCCCTGCTAAAAGGGCAAATTGGGAGCAAAACATATTTAGGGCAGAGTCACAGTGAGCTCTTAACAAGAGGGGGTCATAGAAAGGCTAGATCGGGGCAATTTTATAGATTTAGTCCTAGAATGCAAGCCAGATAGATGTTTTTCATACTATTTAGGATGAATATCTAATGAACTTTTGAATATGGAACAAATTATTATGCAGTTTATATTCTGATTGATAGTGTCAGGTTGGTGGTAAATTTCAGTTCATATTAAAGCTAAGACCATATTTAAACATGAGGCTGGATAGGAGTTGGATTTGCTAAAAAGGAGAATGAAAATCAGAACGTATAGCCCTATCACCTACAGCAGAGCATAAAATGAAATGAGTCTCATTTCTAATTTAGACAATTTTTGTGTTTGTGTTAAACTTCTAAATTCAACCCTGACGTAAAGGAGCATTGCTTTGCTTAAAGCTCATAAAGTACCATTGGCCTTCACACAGGTGGAATTTGGTCCCCGTTTATCAGAGTTGTAGAATTTCATGTGATTCAGTTAGGACACCTTATGGACAATAGTCATAAGTACCTTGCCTTGGAAATCTAACTTGTGAAGTTTTGTCTTGAATTTATCCCCTTCCCATTGCACGGCAGGGAAAATTTAAATGGGGGGCAGGGGGAAGAGAGAGAGAGAAGTCAGGTTGCATTCCTCCCCCCAGCTTCTTCCTTCTGTAACCCCTTTCTCCCTCCTTCCCCCCTGCCCTGTCCCCCTTATTGTCAGACCCTGCTCTCCCTCAGCATGTGGAAGTGAGGGGCAAATTTGAAAACATGTCAATAATAACTTACATATAGGCAAATTACCATTGGTACCCATAGGCTAGGTTTAACCAAAATTGATAAATTTTACCTTTTTTTTTTTTTAAACTCCTGCAAGTTTTAGCACAGGTACTGTATAAATACTCTTTTAAACAGCATTTTTGTACCTACTTATATATAGTACAAACTATGCATGATATTGGTACAAAGCCAAAAAGCTCATGCTCTACCGTATAATTCACTGGGCTGGGCCAAAGCAGGGTCACTAGCATTTCAAGCTATGGTGACCCCATAGCTCAGCACTGCTTAGTATGTGCGTGTTCTCCAGATCCCCCGGCCCTCTCCACCAAACAAAGGATTGATATATTAATTAGCCTCCAGTCATGACTAGAACTTAGTGTTCATATCACCAGATCCTCCAAACTTTTTATATGCAGATGCAGTGCGGGGTAACCTGATTTGGCTCTACCTCATGGAGGGCAGGGTCAGAGTAATTATATTTAAAAGGCTGAGATGGGGCCATGGAGGGATTCTGTGTGCGCTATTTGGGGCCCTGTTTGGTGATGTTGCCATACATTTAAGGTTTGTAAAGAAACAGGAATCATTGACATGGGAATGAAAGGCACAGTTCAGGTGTGGGGGTGAAGAGCAAATTGAAATGTAGTCACTGTTAAAGCTCAGCCTCACTTGAAAAGGAGTTGGCATTGAGGGGGACTAAGTGCAATGGGCACTACTATATGTTTTATTCAGATGGGTTGCATTTATCTAACCTTGTTGTTGGTTCCCATTTATATATGTGTATTTAAATAAGTGTGTGTGTGTGTGTGTGTGTGTGTGAGGGCAGCAGGGAATAGGAGATGTTCTGTTTACTAGGGCACCCCATGGAGTAACTAGGAACAAGGGCCAATTGATAGAGAGTGGATTTAGTTTGGACATTAGAAAGCACTTCTTCACAGTAGGGGTTGCCAGAATCCTGGAATGGGCTCTCAAGGGAGGTGGTGATCTCCCCTACCCTGGGGGTCTTCAAGAGGGGACTGGACAAGCACCTAGCTGGGGTCATCTGACCCCAGTGCTCTTTCCTGCCAAGGGCAGGGTGTCAGACTCGATGATCTGTTGAGGTCCCTTCCAACCCTAACATCTACGAATCTATAGATAGATAGATGGCTAGATTGATATATCTGTATCTAAATAAATATTTTTGCAAAAAAAAAAAAAGGTATGTTTGCCCCATATGGACCATGTGTTTGTTTTTGGCGGGGGGTGAGTGGGGGTGTTAATAATCCTGCTCAGTGTCATCTGTATAATCAGGTTCCTAGTTGGTTTCGATTACTGAGCACGTGCTGTGTTTGCCAGGAGTTTAATGATAATGTATTTAATGAGACTTCCTTGTATGTGAAAGCAAGATGAGCCTTGTCTTATATTTGAGTAAAATATGGTAATTGGAGAGGTAAGGGAATTTTGTGATGTCTTTTATTGGGCCAATTGTGTAAATTGGGAGGATTACTGGACAAGCCTTTTGGCACAGAATGCCTGTCCTCGTATCTCTTGGATACAAGATGTGGCGGGCCAGTAGGGGGCGCTCCCGCGCTGAGCCACCCACCTCCCTGCGCCCGACCACCATCCCGGCTCCGCGTGCCTCCCTGGGGTGCCTCCGTCCGGCCGACCCCTTCCTTGGAGCACACCCGCTAGCCTGGGGTTTCTGCTGCCACCATCCAAGGCTCTGGACTCACTTCTGGCCCTGTGCACCTTGGAAAACACAGGGTCCTAGACCCAATCCCAGCACTTGGGCTACTCTCCCAAGTCAGGGGCTTATCAGGAAAGCTTCCCTTAGTCCGCAGACCTAAGGGGCCTCCTAGGCATAATTTAGTCCCACCCCTCAATAAGTCTCCC
>JAGPOW010001296.1:26901515-26919151 GCA_030014935.1 Caiman crocodilus | reverse complement strand
TACTACTCCGTCTCCCCTCTGGACTCTGCCCTGCACCCCTGCGAGTCCAGAATGCTCTTTTTAATTTTCGTGGGTCGGTCTTTGAAATAAGGGACCGTCTCGAGCAAACCAAGATACATGGTCACCCTACTCAGAAGGCCAGTGGTAGATCTGGGGATAGGGTATGGGTCTGTGTGTTCCATCTCTTGCTGCTTCTCACCCGTCCCTTTCGGTTGCCTCCCGTATTGTCCTACTTTTGTTATTTTACTCCCTTCCCTCTCAAACTGGCTTCTTGTCCAAGCTGTACTTTCTGCATTCCTCTGACCACACTGCCTGGGCCTTGCAGGAGCCAGTGATCACTCATGGGAGGCAGTTCTTATGCTCTCAGTTCAGGTGCCTCCACTTGCATCTGTATAAATCAGTCATCCAGGTCCACAGGTACAAGGAAGAAGGCCGGACATTCAGCCCCGGACAGAAGGGTGCCTACGAGAGATGGGTTCTTCAAGGAGTGTAACTGTTAAATTTTTTAAGACGTATCTATTGAGCAGGTGTGAAGTGCAGTAGATTTTTTTTTTTTTTCAAGGCTTATATATTTGCCACATGTGGCCAGATTTTCTTGAGAATGGTAGAAGCACACAGCTGAATCCAAGACCACCTGCCTTGAACATGTTAAATCTCTGCTCCAAGGCCTAGTAGCATAACAAATTGCCAGATTATTTTAACATGGGTAAACATCATATTTCTTTCTATTCTGCATTCAGAAATTTTTCATCTGGAGGCAGACATGTAATGTAAAATTTCAGCCGAAACCATTAGCTTGTCAAAGGGATGAAAGCAGGGTGGGTATCTAGATTGAAATTTGTAGGCAATCTTGGTAAAAGGTAGCATTGCTAATCCTGTGTATAATAAGATTACCTATGGGTCAAATCATGTTTTGAGAAACACATGGCATTACAATTTTTACTTTTTGTATACAACAAGGATGAAGAAGGAAGATGCACCATATAACAGAAAACGAATCTCACTTCTTTCAGTGCTGGGATTTGTGAGTGTACTCGTTTTATCCAAGTTTATTGTGTTTAGTTAAAGCTAAAAATAATTTGTAGGACTGAACAAGTACCATCAGTCTTACCAGTTTACGGCTGTTGGCTAAAGCAAGGAAATAGTTTGAAGTGCTTTTATCAGTGTTCTCCTAACAATTTTATTGGTAATAAAAGGCTTGTTGACTCTTGCTGGCAATTGAATGTGCATCTAACTGTCTGTCTCATGGGGCCGAGAAAGTAGGACTAACCCAGCAGCCTTGTAACAGGGCTCTGTTCACTCATTCAAACCAGTCCGAGATGGGGAGTAAATGCTACTGTCTTTTTCAGCTGAAACCACAACAGGAAATGAAGATAGATTATGACCAACCAAACTAAAATATTTTAGAGTTTTTTTTCCCCCTCTACTTCAAAATGTTTCAAAATTTCAGCATATATTATTAATATGTAAAATCTCTTGGTATGTGGCTCAAATGAGTTCATTTCAAGTATTTGGCAAAACTTGCTTTTATTTTAGACATGTCATAGGATTATGTTAGGTTATTTTTGCACTGTTGTACCTTACGGTTAGACTAGATTTCAGACGAGATGAAACTGAACGTATTCTCTTAAGAGTAGTAGTTTGTTGGGTTTTTTTTGGATAAACATGCTGGATTGAATGTTGTGTTGTGGAATTATTTAGTAATTTCTAAATTTACTTTATTTGGACAGCAGGAGTTTACATGCAGCTTTGCACTCTAAATGAGTGTGCGCGCGTATGTGTGTGTGTGTGTGTATATATACACACACAGGCATATACTTATGCATTTAGGCTTTGAGAGACTTTTTTTTGTTGAAAGAAATCAAGACTGAAAATCAGGAGATTACCACCCTTTCAAAGACCGCCCTTGCAGAAGCAGACTGAAGTCCCAAAATCTATGTTTATCACAGCGCACTTTAGATCACTCACATTTGTTCTACTACTATCAAATGCTCATGTCCTAAATGTGAATGCAACTCACAAGTATGCATACACAATCTGCAAAGATCAACTTCCTCCGTTACTTTTTTGGTGAAAAAAAAAAAAATCTTTGTTAGCCTGTATGCAGCACACCATATGATTACACCCAAATTCCATGCGCCTAATCCTAAGAGGCTGTTTTGTTTTGAAAAATCTGCTGCAGATAATTTCTTCTTTAAAGAATTTAGCTCTTCAGCAGTTCAGGATTTTCACTTAGCTATAGAAACGCGTTTAGTCCCCATCAAGTATAGAATATGATAATCCCCAAATGTGTAATTATTGTAGATGAGACCTTAGATTTACAGACAAAAATATTCTTTCATGTCCATCTCCTATCTACATTTCTGGCATCTCTTTTAGAAGACAAAGAAAAAAGCTGATTAATTTTATGATGTTTTAAAATCACTCAACTAAAGAAATAGTGTTGTTTATCTACTTTTGGTTTCCCTCGCATTGTACTGTATTCACCTCATTTGCAACAACAAGCTCTTCCCTGCAACCGTCATAGAAGATGACTTCTCGGTTGGCTTATGTTAAACTGAGGTGCACAAGTCTTGCTCAGTTTAGGTTTGTTGGATGGTCTCATTTAGGGACAGTTATTGGTAATGTTGCTTTTCAGAAGTGCAAAGCTGACTTGATTAGGTAAACAGCTTTGTAGCATGACCATTAGCCATGTTAAGATCCCAGTCTAACAAACGTGAATGTTAAGATGCCCTCTTCCACTGACTGATCCGTGAGAGGTTCAGAAAAGAAAAATACCGAGGAAAATGTTTCTGCAATCTAGTGGATATATCAAGTAACTAGAATTTCTCCAGTTGTTTCTAGAATTTGCTGCTACCATAGCAGGGGACTTTGCCGCAGGTCACCTGACTCTCCTGTGCCTCTGTTCACAGCAGTCTTAAAGCTAACGAGACAAAGTAGGCAGTCAAATTCATAGCAGATTTCCTCTGTCTCTTCCTCGGTGGCATAGTGAGATCCTAGTAATCACTAAATCAGCATTTTACTCTGCAGGTTTTTTTATGTATGGATTCATTTTGATCTTTCCTGGAGTTGTATTGTTTGTTGCTCACATACGCTGAATTATACAGCCCATGTTGAGGGCACTTTCCCTCCCCATGGTCCTGATCCTGCGAGGTCTTGAGCATGGCTTTAATGTCTACTATTTTTAATATATTTTGGGGGAGTCTACACATTGCAAGAGATGTAGACTCTGATGATGTGACCGGTCCTACACATCATTTTACACCCTTGGTTTAGGAAGGTGTCTAACTTGAAGCATGTAGGTGGGTTTTTGTGTGTTTGTTTTGACTGCTAAAAGCAATAACTATTTCAGCAATAGTAACATTGCAGAAGTAGCTGCATGAACTAAGGCCTTAAACACCCAACCTCTGCTGGGTTTGGCCTGATGGCTGAAGAGAGAAAATGTGATCTAAAGTGCCCTGCTTTCAAAATTAATTTGCACATGTTTTCAAAATAATCCTCTCAGTATTTTCTCTGTTTTTATGTGAACTGCATTTAAACTCTTTTCCTCCATTGCTTTCTGTGCATGGCATTTTCACAGTTTGCTAGTGCTGTTTCTCAATAATTTTGGGAGCTATAATTGTACCCCCCCCCTTATTTTAACCATTTTTTAGTTGCTGACAAGAACACTGTCAAGAGTATAATAATGGTTCCCTCCCCTCCCACGGATAATTTAACCCATAGAAAACTTGGAATTGAGTTTTAGGCTGCTCCAACACCGTTGCTTTTTACTTGCTTGCTTGAGTACTGGATTACTGATGTGGAATTTGAAAGGAGGATTGGGAGAGGAAATATTGATTTATTTTGTGTGCGTGTGTGGATAGCATATCAAACGTAGCATAAATCCTGAAAATGAATACCAGCAAGGAATTTATTTATTTTTTGGATAAAGGGATTCCCAGCAATAGCTGTCCTTTTAAGGCGAATGGACTGTTCTCTAAGTCTGAAAGACAGTGAGCCTGATTTTTCTGCTGCTTTTTTGTCCGCTGTATCTATGCAATGATGGTGTCAAAAGCAAGTCAAACCAGAAAACCCTTTTAAATAAGAGCATCATCTTGGCTGAACTCATCATTCATTTTGCTCTGACATAAATGACTGCAGAAGGTATAAGGCAGTAGAGGACTGAGTCTAGTATCTACGGATTCAGACTATCTCCACCTATGGTTTATCCCTGTTGTAGCCCCAGAAAGGCATATGCAATTTCTGGCCATTCCAAGCGCCTTGGGTCACTCTGAAATCTAAATCCCCAGTATCGTCCTTCCTCCTTTCCTCCCACCCCATATCAGCCGCTATTTTGGGTTTTTAAATAAATATGGCATTTCATTAACTTTAAAAACATTGTTTTGATGTCCTTTGCTGCCTCCATTATTTGATTTCTTGTCGCAACTTTTGCTAGTTCCCCTTTCAGATGGGTGAGAGTCTGTATAAGGCTAGCATCAGCTGCTTGCTTACAGATTTTCTCTGTTGGACATGTGCCACTTTCCTGGGTGAACTGAACTGCTTCTATTTATGTGCAGCTCAAAGGAAATAAATAAGAGTGGAAATGATCTTTTAAAGATGTGGCCTATGACAAACATTGAATACAAGTACTGCTCATTGGGTGACCATCCCTTATCAGGGACATGGGAATGTTACTGAGAGCTTTGGTCCGTGTGTGTGTTGTGTGGGACAGACAGACTGATCAATTGATCGTTCTGCAGCATACAACAGGGCCATCCTTGACTTGAGGGTAGCTTCATTCTGCTCACAAGCATGGTTGGGACGAGAAGAATGGAGTAGAAACCCCTACTTTGTTCAGATATTCTTTTTCAGTGTGTTCATTTACAGCCCTCTGTAAAAGATGTATATGATTTATGCACATTTTCTTATAATTATGTCGGATGATCTCTGCATATGAACTGACAATAGTAATCAGACAATCAATTATTCAATAGCCCTCCTGCTTGCATCTACATTTATTTCCATTTAGAGCAGTGGGAGATTTTTAGCTTCTGAGACGTTCTTTTTAATGCTTTTTAAAAAAAAATTCAGTTGTCTGTCACTGCTTTATAGTTTCTATTTTTCTTCCTAAATGTGGAGCAAAAAAAAAGCTCTGGATTGCAGCTTGTCATATTAATAGTTTGCACTACAGGACATAAGTACAGTAAAACATTCAGTATGTAAAAAAGCCTAGAAAAATGTTGATGTTTATACCAATTGGCCCCTACACATTTTAAGTACTTGCTGGTCTCCCCTGAACTGATAGTTAGCAAGAGGTAAGTGAAGGCACATGGCATTTTACAATACAATGATAAATTGGTGGACGTTCAGGCCATAATGGCTTTAGGAGTTGTGCTTACCATTGGTGCCCTGAGGCCATTTATGTTCTGTGGTGCATCTGAATACCATATGTCACAAAACTAATGTTCCCAGAAGTTCCCTCTAATGAGCAAGGCAGACATCGCGTTCCTGGAAATTTCCGTGCTTGTTTCTGAGATAAACAGTAATATGGCCAATTAAGTGTGAGTGTGGTTAACAGCAGCACAACTCAGAAACCAGGGTCCCCCTTTCAAATAAATGAGCTATTTAAAACAAGCACACCTCCACAGTTCTTGCTTGCAAGATGTCAAAGCTAACAAACACGAAGTTAACAGGCAATTGCTACCTGGGTGCTGATTTTGGAGAGAAGGGAGTTGAGGTCAAAAATCGTGCTGATGCCATAATGATGTTACTACCAGATGATACTGAGGGTACTTGACTGGAGAGGGCAGTTCAAGAAAAAGCTGGAGAGAGAAAAGAGTGAAATCCTAGTGTATAACTTACACTAGGGGTGTGGCAGATCGAAAGCAATTCAACATGTCCAATCAGAGACTAAAGGTTGTGAAATCATTGCTTGGCAAGAGGCCACATCACAGTGTGCTGTCTTTAAATCCCAGGGATTCATTGAATGAGCTTTAGTTCAAGCACCCCTGCTGCCATTTTCCAGCACGTGGATATTAATACAGGAGATGCTGGAGTCTGCTAGAGCGCGGTAATTAATCAAGTGTGCTGTAATTAGTGTGTCAGAACTGCCTCATTGCATGTGTATAGGTGTCCTACATGTCATAACCTACCTCCAGTTCCCCTTCCCGGCCAAAAGACGGGCAACTACTGAAAAGGATATGTAAACCAGATTGAGGGAAACTGGAGAGGTGAGACCTGGGCTCAAGGAGAGGTCAGCCATTAATAAAGTTGCCGAGTCCTTGTTGCTCAAGTCCACTTGAAGTTATTGCTGGCCCTGCACAGTTCAGCTGCCACCTTTCTCCTTTGGCCTGCAACTTGGGTCCATGAGCTCCCCCAAAATTGCAAAAATAGGATCAGCTACAGATTGTCCTTTTTTTGTAATGTTGTTTTCCTAACTGAAGAAGGGTTCACAAAAGGTCTAATCATCTGGTTACGACTACAAGCATAACTCTGTTCCCTGACATGCTTAGAGCTGCCAAGATGACAAGCTGGAATAAAACAGATACACATGCAGTGGCACTTATCCCTCCTCTCTGACATATGGCTAAAAAGGGGGTGATTATGAAATGGAAGGTGATTTCTCTGCTTGAAGAGCACATAGTAGCAAAAAATGGGGAGGGAAGGAGACCATTATAATTAGGACAATTATTTGGACAGAACAGAAACAAATTGAAAGGGGGTATTTTTAAATTAAATGCAGGTAGAATGTACCCAAGCTCATATTAAATATTCATATGCATTTGTGCTAAGCCATTTAAGATTTTCATGGCATATTTGGCTTGCGGTGCAGAGGTTCCCATGGTGAATACCTGTGTTTACTGAATACTTGAACAAATAGTCAAGAGGAATGAGCAGAAATAGCTGGGGTGTATATACTAAAATGGCTTGAATTCACTCATTGGTGCAACTAAAGCATTTTGAGACATCTTATTTATAAAAATATATTTGTTATGTTCTGTACTTGAGCAATTTTCTCTCTGGGATCTAAAATGTGCACACGCTAAAGAGTTGAGTTTCACAGCTTCCCAAAGATCAACCTGTTAAGATTTTTTTTTATTTGGTTTAGTAATGCATGTCAGTTATTGACTTTAAACACTCCCCTACACACGCCTTCTTCTTAAAGGCAACTTTTTTTATGTACTGAATGGTGAGCTACACTTCTTTACCTAGCACTTCTGTCAGGGGCTTACAAATACTTCACACTGTTTTCCAGCCTTAGACCCCAGAAGAGGTAGGTAGTTTTCCCCTTTTAGAGCTAAGTAAAGTCAGACAAAGTGAATTGGAACTGGAGCTAGGAACTGAGTAGAAGCAAATTTACTGGCCATCTGAGCTAAATATTAGACCAATAGGAGCAAACCTTTCTGGCAGGTATGCTGCCACAAATTAGCCCTCATCCCTTCCCAAGTGATCCCCTTCCCAGTCTGATCTGGTTTCTGCTTCCTGCCCTATCTGCCACTGCTGCCTGTTCCCTTCCTGGTCTGCCACGTGCCACACACAAGCTGCTTGTGCCACATATAGCACAGGTTGGCCCCCTCTCTGACTGTACTCGTACTTCTTTTTTTGGTGTGTACGCACTGGTTGCGTAAGTGTTGTTTTAAAAGTCATATTACTAATCATAATCCATTAAACCTTCAGTTAGGACATTTGGGGAGTTGAGAAGTTCTGCAACTTTATCCAGTTCACAACATGAACTACTGTCAATTGGTATCAAATTTTACCCAATTTAAGGAGGGAGGTTTGACAGTAAAGATCCTTACATTCTAGCTATTGGATTCATCTCAGCCTTTCATGCCTCATGATGCTTCAGGTTGAAATTATTATTGTCTGAAATATCACAGTGCCTGCTTTTAATTAATTTTTTTTTTAGAGCTAGTCAATTTTGTTTCCTTGATTCATTCTAATTCTGCTTCCTGTGATAAATGGCTTTTCATGTAATGGGGGCACTGATTACTTCATTGCACACATCTGCTGAAGGATGCCTTTGAAATTTAGGCTAATTTGTTGAATAAGTGGCAGATTTCTTATTGCAATCTATTTTCAGTACAATAAAGTCTTGTTTAAGCTGTTTTATCTTTCTTGTGTTCTTCATACTTTGTTTTTGTTGTTTTTTTTCCATTTTTGTCCCCCAACATCGCTTCTGTACCAGTGATACTTAAGGTGATAGTTTCTAAATGGTAACCACACCTGATTACTACCTACTGTACTTGCCACACAGTTTTCATCCCCATCTAACCCATTACCACCTTTAAAATGCTATGCTATATGTACTTACAGGAGAGTGTATATACATACTGACAGTGTAGACAGAAATGTTCAGACAAACTCTCTGCAAATCCCTGTGTCTGTCATTCTCCACCGAATGAGGTGCCTTAGTTACAGGTTATTTTATATTGTGAAGTGATCAAAGCACCTCTCCCAAAATATCATGAATTCTCAGTCCAGATCTACACTACAAACTTGGAGTGATATAGCAGTGTCAGCTGTAAAACGATGGTTTTTTGAGACCGTTCTATATTATTGAACGTCCCAGTATAGCTGCAGGTATCCATAAACCTGCTTTTTATCAGCACAACTGGCAGAATGGCTTACTTCAGTGGGGGAACTGTGATGCGCTGTAGAACGATGGCACCCAACCTTTTCATCCTACCGGCTGGACAAGTGGTACCGGGTGGTTTTGTGGGCTGGATCCAGTCCAGGGACATTATCCAGCACATGGTAGTGGCCTAGTTGGGGCCCAATCCAGCAATGTGCAGGGCAGATGAGGATTGGGTATGATCTAGTTGCATGGGGCTTGGGAATTTGGGAGCAGTCGCAGTATTAATTGCCTCTGCTCTAATCCATTTGATTTCTGGACCTGTGAGGAGCCCCATGGGCTGGAAGATATGGCTCTTCAGGCTGGGGTTTGAGCACCCCTGCTGTAGTCGTTTTTTTTATGTCGGTGTAAGCTGTGTATCAGTAGTGGCAAGACTTTTCCAAAGGAAGCTCTTTCTAACATTGCCTTTTTCATGCTTTGGCCTCCATTTTTTTAAACAAAAATGGGTATTATGATTTTTATGTTATAGGTACATCAGCTAAATCAGAGAGATGGTGTTTAACAACCCAAATCAAAGGTGGGAATGGAGCTTGTGTTTCCTGTCTCCACTTCTATAGACCATTATATGTATAGTCATTCATCTAAAATAGGGCATCAAACTCAAATTAGTCAATGAGCTATATTTCCTGTCAGTGACCATGGGGGCTAATGCCATCACCACTCATCCCAGCCATCAGCTGCTGCCAATTATTATCTCCAATGGCAATCGAAAATAGTAAATTTGTCAACAGGGAAAGGGGGGAGTGAGAGGGTACCTACTTCAGGCAGCAGCTACATTAACCCACTTAAGCAGTGGTAACTGGGGTGAGAAGCTGTGTGTTTTGTCAACTACGATCTAAAGATTAACTTGACTAATTAATTATGCTATAACAATGTAAAACACAAAATATAAAATATATAATAAAGAGAGGTGCCAGACACTTAATTTGTGTCGATCAAAAATGGTTATTCTAAGAATTATAGTCTCTTTGTCCAGGTCTTGGAAATGTTCCATATGTGTAACACCAGATCAGTTTGAAAGAAGTTGTATGCTATGAACTAATACAAGGTCGGGGGTTTTCCATGTTCAAAGTGCATAATCTAGTTAAAAGTATTCTTTGGACTTAGATAGTGGCGATTTGAGGAAAAATATTTTGTTCCTGAAATGTGAACAAAGCAGGGTTACGTGTCTTTCCTTTTGCTGAGTAGATCAAGTACAACTGGTGAAAATATTGATCAGTTCCATCACTTCTGCTTTTTGTTATCTAATGATAAATAAAAATGGCCAATTACTATATGTAGACCATTGGATGCATTCTCTACTTTGGGGATTTAAGCCTTTTGATCTTTTTGGAGAGAGCAAGGAGAAAACATTGCAGTATTTTTACCCTTCTCTGTGAATTGGCTTGATGTTTTCCATCCTGCCCATAATGTTTTCTTTATAATAGTTTTTTTCCCTTGTGTGTGAATAAAGGAGGAGTATGAGGTAGCAGGCTTAATGACTGTCTCATCTGGTTTTCTAAAATAGTGTAAGGCACTGAGTCACTTCATGCCACTAATAAGTTGCGTCATTTTGCCAGGATCAGAATGTTCCAGGCTCAAAGCAAATACTTTTAACATTGAAAAACCAGTTGTTGCCATGTAAATATCTTCTGAGGTGTCTTCCTGTCCTAAGACAATGCTGCTTATCATTTCTCGGGTTCAATGAATTCAAGGTCACCTGCTCCCTCCATCCATTGCCAACAGTTCGTAGAGAAAGAAACATAAAGTAAACATGTTAAAGCCATGAAGCTTTAATGTCATCACATTTTTTCAGCATGAATGGAGGAAAATGCTGAGAGATTTCTTTAAGAGAAGAGCAGCTGCAGTAGAGCTTAATGGGTCTAACATCTTATTTTTTTCTTTTAATTACTGAATGAATCCATCTCTTTTGGATCTCTGAAGTGACTGAAATTGTCAGCGTTGAAAATCACAAGCTTGGAACCGAATTCTACAAATGTGTGTTGCATGTTCTGGCTATGTTTAGAGCTGCTTGCTTTTTGTATACGGCAGTCCTTGACTTTTACAATGCTTTGAGTTAAATTTTGCACTAACAACATTTACAAGTTGACCACCCTGTTTCAACTTTATGACATCAGTTTTGACTTTACAATGCTTGATCCAATGCAGCACCATGCCAGCGAACTACATTGGCCATCTCCCTGGACAACGTCTGTCCAAACTTCCTTGGACACTTTCTTTAAGAAAGCAGGCAAGCCTCCAGAAAAACCTGCAGCCAAGACTCTAGCCAAGAACCCTTCAAAAAGTCCAACCAAGAGCCCTTCAAAAAGTCTAGCAAAGTCACCTCAAAGAAGTCCTTCCAAATCAATATGATTGCTATTTACAATACAAATACACTAATGCAGCTATATTACTCATCTATAATTGATTAAGTACAAAATTCTGGGTTATTTTTGATGAAAATAGGGTATCAGGCCTTGGTTCAGGATCCAATCTCCCATTTATAACATTGTTTCCTATGGGAAAATCAGTTCCAAGTTGCATTTCAACTTAAGACATGGTTTTCAGGAACCAATTGTGTCATAAATCCAAAGACTGCCTATATTGGTTTTATGTGAAAGAAATGAAGGGGGAAAGAAAATATTTGAAAACGTTGGGAGCTATATCATGTCTGTCTGCCTGCTCAATTTCCTGCCAGCAAACCTAGTTAGATTTGACATGAGGACTTCATGAAACTAGGTGCATATTAAGGTATGATGGCTGTCTAGCCTGACTTTTCCTTTCTATAGAAAAGTAGCAGTATATTCCAGGAGGCCTGAATGCTGTATTTGAAAAATCACTTCCGGTGTTCACAGACACAAAGGCGCTCAGGAACTTCAGAAAATACCTAAAAATGGGCAAATTCAGGGATAACATGGTTCTGCCTTATACAGTTGTATTGTAACTCTTTTTCTGGGACATATCTTACTGTGTGACCTCACAGTACTATATGAATAGGTATGAAAATAGTAGTATTAATAAGATGCCGTGCATTGTATGTCCTGTAGGTGAATACAGTCACTAGCTTTACTTGATATAGCATTTTAATTTCATGGTAATAAATTAAGCTGTTATATTTACAAAGGAAGTGGCTGAAATTGCTTGTGCTGGAATTTCTATAGTGGAAAGTAGAAAGCTGGGGTCTGATCTGAAACAGAACCACGCATAGAGGCACTGGTGTCCCACTGAAGTCCAGGAGTTGACAGGAGGCACTCATGTTGTTGTTACAGTGAATATGTACACTTAGACATGATCTTGGTTGTGTGTCCTTTTAACGCATTTGGCACAAGATACAGGATGTTATTTATTGTACAGATGTGTGTAATTGGAACTTGGGGGTGAGTGGGACAACTTTCTTTCTTTTGCCTCCCTCTCTCCTACCCTGAGGTTTCATACACGAGAACATTTTCCATGACTGAATTACACTTTGAACACCAGGATGTTATGTAAGCTTCCCTGGAAAAAACACAGAGGAGTTGCAAACATCCCACAGCAACACAGAAGGGTTATTTAATACAACTTCTTCCCTACTGTTACCGATAAGAAACACTAGAGAAAACTAAAATGTGGGAAGCATGTTTTTAGCTAGATGGCATGGTAGAAATAGTATTAGGTCTGTGTTTGACCATGGCTTTCTGCATGATCTTGGACAAGTTTTGCAACCTTTGCCAAATTCTCCATCAGCACTGTAAAATGGAGTCAATAATAGTGAAGAATCTCAATAAAACGTTTGTAGACCTATGAGTTTAAAAAAAAAAAAAGTGTTATAAATGCAGCGTAGTAAACTTTATCCCCACTAGTAGTACAAAATTACCGTGTTTTTAAGGTTAAGTTTATAAAAATTGCAAAAGCAGACATTGCATGAGAGGGAAGTGGTGACAATATTGTACTGAAAGCTTTGGCTTAAGCTACAGAAAGGACAGAACCTTGTAATTTTTATTTAAATATTATTTATGGTCTGAGTCTGCATTCCTGGTGCACTCCAGTTTCCCACTGAAGTAAGCCAGAGGCTTATATCCTCAGTAAGTACAGGATCTTAGTCTTTTATGCTGCTGTCAGTCGTCATCATCTTTCATGTGGCTTTAGATATCAACTTCCAAATCTATGAGCCAGTGCCTGTTATTGCTCAATGTGCGGGTTCCATCTGCCCATCAGGGCATTTGTGACGACTGCAGCTTTGGATGAAGTGCTCTGTTATTTGTAGGACACCGCATTCACACACGGGATCGTCCGAGGTGTTCATCTTATGAAGTGCTGTTTTGAAGTGTCCAAATCCAAAAGTTCAAGATTGTTCAGCTTGACACACACTTCTCTGCAAAGGTCATGTCCAACGGGAAACTTGTTTGGTATTGATACGAAACCCTGTAAGGAATAGGTCTGAACTTTCCCAGTGGTCGGTCCACTCTGTTGCTGTCCATAGGTTTGTTTTTGCATCCCCAAGTTCCTGGAAGATGTAGGCTTCATGCAAAAGTGATTTACAAGTCTGAAGCTCCTGAAGCCTCCATTTGTTTGGGTCTTCAGTTAGCAATTGATGGAGCAGGTGATTTTTTTTTTCTTCTCTAGTCTCTATTGCCAGTAATGATGTAAGGGTCTGTCTTAAGGTCCATGCTTAAGTGGACATCAGTTACCTATTTGAGTAAACTTAAATATGTTATTGTTTGTAAGCTTTGAATCGATGTAAGCTTTGAATCGATGAATAGATAGTTTTCATTTCTTTTACTGAAATGCGCCCACAACAGGGTTGAAGTTGATAGCTATTTAATAGCCTACTAGAGGTGAAGAATAATAAAGTATGGTAAGTTGCAAAGGGAATTCAGAAGCACAGAGGATATTTGAGTTGGAGTTTGCCCAGGACATTAGGGAATGACACCCCTACTCTGACCAATAACGGTAACAATAAGTTTGTGGAATGTTTTTAATGACCAAAATTGAATTACTTCTTACCTCCTACCCCAAAAGAAGGACTTGTTATTAGTTGTGTCATTTCATATTAATGCATCACAAATATGGAACTAGCACTATATTATAATAGAGCACATTGTGCAAGCTGTGGGTGAGAGCTGGGAGGGAGGAGGCAGGGGTAGCGGCAAAGGGATTTGAAGTTTAAGCAGTATTACTTTAGTCCTTGACCAGCAGGAGCTGTGATCACCATGGGGAAGAGGAGGACAATTTAAGTTTCTTTTGCACCCCTCTGTCTTTGTCTTTGTTGTCTGTTTGGATAGCAGAATAGGAACCGCTTGGCTCACTGCACCGAACAAAAGACACACACTGCATCCTTTGTAACCTTTTGGAGGAAAGAGGAGAGAACCCACAGAGGTGATTAAGCTTGCAAGTCTCATTGCTTTTCAGATGCAAATGAAGGGGAGCTGTTGCCCAATAAACCCTTGCACTTGCACAATACTTGAAAGACATGTTTACACCATGGTGAAAATCAGCACGAGTACTGGTACATCAACAGACAATTTATTTTGTGCCTAGGTACAGCGGGGAAAGCAGTGGTTTTAAACATCAGTGTCTATTTGAAGCTTTACCGTATCACAGTCCACGGAGGACTGTCAGGTGGCAGACTGGGAGGACATTGTCTTCCTTGGTTGAAAGGTACCCCTCCTTGAGAGAGAACTTTACCCTGGTAACGCACCGTGCCCGAGGCGCAAGCCCGAGGGAGTTTGGTTCTGTGAAACATTTACCTGAACCCAGCTAGTGATAAGCCTTACCTGAGAAATCACCTTCCTGTTTCGCAACCTAGTTGAAATCAGCTGGGACACTCTTGATTATTTTCCACAGAGCTACATTTATTGGATTAGATTAGTGCTCTGTCAGAGTGATGCCCTTCCTTTCACTACTGCTGCCTGCTCCCTCTCCTGGTCCATGGCCGTACGGGCGTGGAAAGCTTGACAACAGCATTTTTAAGGCCTGTTTAATTCGCTAGGCTGTTGCTTCGCACTCTGCATCACAAGGACGCTGGCTGTGGTAGCTTTCTTAGGTCGTGGCCGTGACTGATTGTGTAGCCTTTGTGGGCAGGTCTTTTACCAAGCATTTTCAAGCTGACGAATAATTTAAGTTCTTCCATAATTGGGTACCCAATGTGAGACAGTTGAAAGGGACTGGACCCGCTTTCCAGAAAGCTGTGAGCGTCTGTCCTCTGTAATCAGGCTTATTTAAATAATTTTCAAAATGCACTTTAGAAATGTTTACAAGATATGCACACTGTACTAATACTTGCCTTTTTTCGGACCACCTGGGGTAAGTACAGACGGTCAAAAAGCCAGAGCCTGAATCAGTTCAGTCTTTGCAGGTTACTTTATGCTGTGCAGATTGAACCGAGCAAATGAACAGATATTCACCTTTGATTCAGGAAATGCCGCCACGTGCACCATATATGTACAAGTGGCTCATACCAGAAGCTGGGCAGAGGGAGCCTAGAGCACAGCTACCAGTAACTGCCAAAGGGAAGGAAAGAGATACCAAATGAAACGAATATATGCTATTACAATATAACTGTTATAGCTGCGTGATGATACAAGTGTAGCAGAACTGTTGCAACTCGGTTTCATTCAGGGTCTGAGGGCAATTGAGCTCATTTGGATTACTTTACCCTCCACTAGGTCACAGGTATTGGACAGGTTACCCTAAGAGACAGCCCCAAGTGTTTTAATCAGAGAAGCTCTCCGCACTTCTTTGATTAAAGTGCCCTCCCCCTCCACTCCTGGCACACATGGATAAATGCCCATTGAGCTTTGATTTGCAAATGTAACAGGGTCTCCCCTGCAGCTGGGCGCCTCATCAGCTGGCAAGGCACATGTTGACCAGTGTGAAACCCCTGGACCTGTGGAATCAAGGCAGCTATGGTCTCTAGGGCTTAGCAGATGTGTTAAGCCCTTGGGACCCTGGGGTTCAGGGAAGCCAGGATCCCCAAGGTGTATGGGATGCCCTGGCGGTTGGGAGCCTACTTCCTGCAGGAGGAGCCTGGGGTTGAGCTCCGCACTAGCAATAAGGTGTGATGGGATTAAATGTTCAATTGTATGGATTGTCCACTAGATCATGCTTTTACCTGCACCTGTAGAGGGGGTCTGTAGGACCACAAAAAGGTAAGATGCTAATAGCTAATGCACATTCCTAAATGGCAGCTTCCTCTCCCATTTTAAATTTGGTTAAAAGTAGCATTTTCTCATGGCCAAAAATTTTTCTTCTTGTCTGCAAGGCATGGTATATACACATACACATTGACACTATTGGTATTACATTTTTTAAAAGTGTAAATGGATATGAACTTATGCAAGTATACATGAAGAAGGGAGAAAAAATTTCATGAGGGGACATTTTAGGTTAGTCATTGGGGACCCTTTGTATCAAGGAAAGCAATCAAGTAATCCACTGAACTTTCTCTTTTCCTGAGTCCAGAAAATGTCTCATGCAGGTGCTTAAATTTGAATGTGTGCATACGTTTCATTGATACTCATCAAATAAAATAATTTCATCAGGTGTGTTCAAATGATTATGGTTAAGCACCTGCTTATGCACTGCTCTTGGATAGTGATCAAAATACTGTGCACCTTGAAGAGCTGAGCCTTATGTGTACAGGGGCAAGTAAATTCATGCCTCTAAAGGTGACACTTTCTCTGCTACTCATCTTGTGGCCCTTCTGCTTGCTTAGTTTCACTAGCTCAAATAAAACAGTTTGAAAGCAGCAGCATAGTTAATTTTTTTTTGTAGGTAAGATTAGTCCCCGGTATAACTTATTTGGATTAAAGGAAGTTACATGCAATTAATTTGGCCGGTAGTATTTTGAAACTTATGTTTGTCACAGGTCAGGGGACCCATGGATATATTCTTGCATGTTTGGTCTGTACCATGGTTACTCATCCCCTGCTTCTTCACTGGTAGCAACTTTGGTTTTGGCAATTTGCTAGCTAGTAATACATTTGCTTTCAAGGATTATAAATACAATTGCTGCTGTCTCATTGCTGGTGAGCCTTGAAGACTGAGTTATTCTATCATAATGCTGCTTGGTTCAGTAAAAGGGAGCAACAGCTTGCTTTCCCCTGGTTTTATATGGTAGGAAAACGCCACTGTGTTAAAAAGAGAGACCGAAATATTTAGGTTTCTTATTTTGGGAATTAATTGATTTGGAAATTCCCATAAGATTGAAAATGTAATGGGCTGACAGAGAAACAGAATACGGTAGATAAATTTGGAAAACAGCATTCAAGTAATGGGTGGGACCATTTTAGTATTGCTAAACTGAAGTTGTGTGTGGGTGGACCCTGCTGTTTCTCAAGAACAGTTAGTTGATTTGTAACTTTTGACCGTTATAAATTATTACGAGGCCCTCTGTCAGTTCGCTGAGAATCTCAAATTTTCACCAAAAATTTTCAACAATGCAACTGATATTTATCATATTCTGACCTTCTGATGTCAAATATGTTCTCATTGGGACCCTGCATTTCTTGTTAACAAGTTGTTTATTCTTCCTTGTAGCTAATGAATTAAGAAAGTAGTTCAGGAAATAGAGTGGACCCACCATAAACAGCATACAATGTGGCTCCTGGGAATTTTTTAGTATAGTTACCTCTCTTTGACCTAGATACTTGAGCTTGTAAGAATGTTCTGGTCAATTGTAAAGCAATTATAGCTTAGTTCATTTCTACTGGAGGGATTGAATCTTAGACTGATGAACCATGGGGAAAATTTACTATATCTCAAGTCTAAACCTTAATTTTCCATGAGGCAGAAAAGTATTCAAAATAAAAAGTGCAGAGTAGAGGAGAATTTTGAGAGAAGAAGTAAAGAGGAACTGTTTGCTATTTCAGGATTGTGCTCAGTAACCATTTGAAAGCCTCATCAAACATGGGTCCGATTTCTGACCTGTGTCATTTATCATTCAACAAACTAACGTTAACACAGTTCACTGACATAATTCACTGAAGCTTTTTTGCAGTCCCTACCTGTGAGTCTGTGGTATGTATACTGGAATGGGGTATAAACAGTTGTTTCTGTTAACACA
>JAGPOW010001296.1:26884395-26897861 GCA_030014935.1 Caiman crocodilus | reverse complement strand
CCTTACCTATGTAGGAAGCCAGGATATATCAGTGGTTCTTAATGAGGATGCCATGGCCATGGCATGCTGGGGTACCTTGAGATTATTTCAGGGGTGCTGTGGGGTATCACACAGTTTATGCACTGTTAGGTATGCAAACATGATGCATAAGACAAGCCCCGAGAACTCAAATAGGATTTCATAGTGATAAAAACATTGTGACCTGTTGTGGCCTTTCTAAGTTCTCTGGCACGAAGAATTCCTCTATTATTTTCCTGTAGTCAAAAAAAAAAGAAGTAAGGACTATAAAGGTACCTATGTAGGAGCGTGGAGGCTGCTCCAACATGCTGCAATTCCAGTGCATTGGAGCAGACTCAACTAATTGAGTCTGCTGGAGTGTGACAATTACCGTGCTCCGGCAGCCTCCTGCATCTCATATTTCAGTGTCCCTGAACTTAAAAATGGTGGTAGAAGCACTTGCACTAAAGCTTGTTCGATAAGCTTTAGTTCAAGTACCCCTTGCTGCCATTTTTTAAGCCTGGGGACACTCATACACGAGACCCAGCAGCGCTTTAAATACAATGGATCTTAGAGCTGCTTTAATTTAAGTGTTGCCTCCCCCACCCCTAGAGCACATATAAAAGTGCCCTAAGAGCTGGCATTTTCCAAGAAGTCTATTGATGGGTACCTTGAGTCTAAAAAGATTGAAAAATACTGGGCTACATCATCAAAATGTTCCCTTAAAATAGCTACATCTATAAATTAGATAGTTCAATCTAATTTAATTTGAGTGATACAGTAGCTTGCTACCTTGTGATCATATGCATATATAATAGTGTGCCCATACTAAAAAAAAAAAATTGATAAAGAAGAGGAGAAATGTAGTTCTTTTTAAAATGTCAGGGTTACAAGAATCATTAGTGAGCAAAATAAAACCTTAATATGTTCAGTGTTGCTTTAAACCATAAGATTACTTTGTTCCTGTTTCATATTGGGCACCTGGAGACCAGGCAAACTAATTGTTCAAGAGGTACAACATTGACCAAAACTAAGAGATCAACATTTTTTTATTGTCCTTCAGACTACAAGATCACAAATACTTCCCTTCATCGTCTTATAGGGTCAGTGTATACTAATAAAACACCAACAGACAGTAAATGAATTGTAATGCCACCACACTCTCCTCTTTTTCCCCCGCCTACAGATATAAATAGCATGCTGACGTCGTACTCCCTGGATGCCGTGCATCATTCATAGAGCACATGTTCTTTTTTTAGGTCACAAAGCTTTTCACATTTTTTTTAAAGAGTAGCGGCACTGAATGAGAAAATTAGAACACAAAAATCTTTTCACCTCAAAGCATTGCTTAGCAAACAGACAACAATGCAGAAAGCCATGAAAAGATAAATAAGGGTCATATGGCGGTTGGGGCGGTATACCCCCAGTAATGATCACATTCATGGAACTCGCATATAATGTGTTTCTACTCTGGGGTTACCTAGGACGGGTAAAATTGAGGCATAAGTTTCTTGCATGTTCACTTTTTTTAAGCTGGCGTAGTATAAGCTTGTGCGAGTTTCACTTGATGTACCAAGGATCCCAATGAGCGCAAAAGAAACTAAATCGCGTTTTTGGAAAGAGGATTTAGTAAAATGAAAGTCCACTGCAGTAATAGGGGAAGAAATCCTCTGCTGACATAAATTCTACTACAAGTCAGTAAAGCTGTGTCAGCAGAGAAGCGTCCCATTCATTCCTGTCTATACATTGCAAGACTCCTGTATTAACTGGAAATCGCAGTTAATGTTTCTCATCTGCTTCCAGTTGTCCAGCTAGGTTTTGGAGCAGAGAAGTGGGCTTGACTATTGGGGTGCCTTGTTCTTCAGCTGAAATCCCCATGTCCAGGAGAAGTGATCAGACTCCTAACGTAGTCTGCTGGAATGCACAGTAGGCATGCATTAAAACCAGTTGAGGCTTCTCTTGTAAAATTATTTTTTATAAAACAGTTCATATATAAATGTCTTCACCTGACTTCCGTTTTGAGACCTCATTCATTTTTTCTGTATGCAGATTAACAAGGCAAATGTTGCATGTTGCTTACATATTGAGTACTAAGCGTTACTTGATGCTAGAAATCTTTAACAATTCGTGCTGACAATCTTAATTCAAACTTCTGATGTAAATAGCAGTTCATTTTGCACTAAGTGGATTACAATTAGTTGAAAGGATCCGATCCCTTAGGGCTTTGTTTACAAGGTAAGTTTAGGTGGCTTCTGGAGCTCTTAACCCCTGGACTGGCTGTACATTAACACCTTTTAAGTGACTTTAAGACAAATTGCAAGTTCTTTAAGTTGCTGAACTCTAGGGCAGGATTATCTGCAATCTCCCTAACTTTGTGCCTGTTCCATCACTGTATGGCCACTTCCCGCAGCAATTCCACCCAAGCTGAAGTCCTCCAGTATCTCAGAATGGTCCCTCCTTAACTCAGGGTAAACAGAGATGCTGGGACAGAGCTGGGCTAGGCATGCCACCTCATCCCCTGCGGATATTGGGTAGGACAAGCACTGCAGCCGTGGAGTACTGCCATCCAGACCAGCTCTGCTTCCTCTGGTGACAGCACGGGTGGCAGGCACTTCCTGAGCTCCAGAAACAAAGGATTGGGCCCCTAGGAGCTCAGGTGGCACCCGACCGCCTGGTAGCTCAGTTAGTGAGACGTGGGGTGGTCCGCACCATATAAGCTCTGGAAGAAAAACAGGATCAGGCCCTTGAGAGCAGCTGGCACTGCTTTCTTGCTTAGTGACAGCAGCAAGAGGATCCCGCTCCTAGTCTTGTCTCTGCTTACCATGCCTTTTGTAACCAGGTTCAGCTGTGCAGGTAAAGGACAGTCAGAGCAAGTTTTTCACATTACTATGTGACTGCTTCACTAAGCCGAACAATGCTTAGCTGATTAACGTTTGTTTGGCTTGCAGCATAAGGCCTGACAAGTCCCTTATGTATGCCATAGCTAAACAGGGAAAAAAAAACATATGGGAAGCTTAAAAGGAATACTTCCCCATCTCGGATAGGCATGGGCTTTTTTGTGGGGGGGTTGCCTTCTGTTGTAGCATGGACCACAGTCAGAATCCTGTGAATAACTTCTACATCACATATCCTCTATTGCAGTTGCAACCAAGCCCTTTCTGTCTCTTGCTCCTTTCCTGGCACATTTGGTAGAGCTTGCCTGCCTTTCTTTCCGGTGTGGGGGCGGGGGGAAGGGGTGCTGCACGCACTTTACTGCTGTGTGAAAGGGGCTAGGTGAGATGTTCATGTGGCCAAAATTGTATTGCCCGATTGCCTGCAAACACAAGGAACTATATATACTCAATGGCTTTGGGAGATCCCTTCCAGGCATGTGTACTTGAAGCAGATTGATGCACTGATGGAATTTTACAGGAAGGAACCATGACATGATTATTCTGCATATGTATATTGCACTTCACATATTTTCATGTGGAAAGTTGTGGCATAAAAACTGAAAAAAATTGTCCCATATAGGAGTTTTGCTATAAGCTATTCTGTTTTTCCCTAGGAAAACATTTTCATTTAAAAACGGTCCTCATTTCGGTAGCTGGACCTTTTTCCTTGTGCATGCAGCAGAAGAAAGTACTGTGTTTATTCAAATACAAGACCAAGGTTTTTTTCCCCCTCAATCAGCATGTGGGAGGGAAAGCTCCTCGTCTAACATTTGCATACAAAGAAATCTTATCAAGTATGTTATATATTATTAAACTTTTGCCAAAAACAACACGTGTTCAGTAATGGAAACCAACCGTGAAGTTGATTAAACTCAGACAACACTGGGTGCAATTATAAAACACATGACCCATATTGGACGAACATATAGATGAGACCCTATCACAATGTAGGTTATTGCAGAATTCGATACATGATAGTATCCATTGTGCTTAGTCTGCCACAGTGCAACCTTATTAGTATATGGTGAGCAACTCCCTACGTTGAATACATTCCAACTCTCACAGCTAAGCTGTGCCTTTCTTTCCCTTTCCTGGTCATTCCTGTTTCTTCACCAGCCTTAAATGTCTGGCACAAATCACCAATTGCACCCCAAAAAGTTCACCCAGAATCCCCGTCACCTCCTTTGTCAGTCTTTTGTATATTTGATTAGGATAGCCCTGCTCTTCACAAAGCGGAGCCAGACTAGATTGTCCTGTACCTCATCTTCAGGTAAATTTTTGGATTATCTCAGCGCTCGGGACAAAAACATCTGGTTCCAGTGATGAGTAGGGGCTAATTAGCACATGGAGCCTTTCTGGAGTGCAAATACGTACTGAGCAGTGCTGAGCTATATGGGGTCACCATAACTTAAAATTTCGTTGGCTCTGCTTTGGCCCAGCGCAGTGAATTATATAGTAAAGCATGAGCCCTTTGGCTTTGTACTAATATCATGCATAGTGGGTACATGCGTGCGTGCTATAAACTTTCCTGGGGAGCACATCTACACATGTTCCTGTTGGGACTGAATTTGCTCCCAATGGGAGTAGTTTAGAGCAAATCGGCTCCTGCCCTGCTCTGTTCCCCTACAGCAGCCAGGGGAAGCTCCAGGTTCCTCCAAGCCCCAGCCCTGGGCTAGTAGGGGGGCACCAGCGTCAGGCCTGGACTCCGGGGGGAGCTACCCTACCTCTGAGCAGCTGCCTCCCAACCCTGCACCCCTGCCCCATTTCTCTGAGACCAGAATGGGAGATGGGCAGTAGGTAGCAGGGGACGGTTTTCCAGTCTCCACTCTGATTGGTCGATCTGAGCCAGGTCTGGGAAGCAGGCAGTGGCCCTGGTGGGGAAGGAACAGTTTCCCCCTCCCTTTGCTGTCTGGGCTGACCAGCAGCAATTTGCTTTCAGTCAGCTGTCTAGATGTGTACCACAGTGCAGGAGCCATTGAGTTGTAAGTCTGCTACCTTACTGCCCAGTACATGCTGCACATGTACAGACAGTGATACTTTACTGAGCAGTAGATTAGTCCACTGTACAGTAAAGTGTCTCATGTAGACGCACCCAGTGAGTACTGGATATAAGTAGGTACAAAAATGCTTCTTAAAAATTTGTTTATAGAGTACTTGTGCTAAAACTGGAAGCAGTTTCAGAAAGCATAAATTGTATCCATTTTGAATAAGTCTGTAGGTACCCATAGCAATTTTCCCATTTGTAAATTATTGCTGGCATGTTTATTTCAAAGTTAGTTTTTTCAAATTTGCCCCTCACTTCCATATGCTCAGGGAGAACAGGGTCTGATGGTAAGGGTGGGGGAGGAAAGGGGCTGTGGAGGAAAAACTTTAGGGGGCAAAGGCCAAAGGGATCACTTGACTCTCCCTCTTCCAGATTAATTTTCCCTGATTTAGTAGTGAGAAAGAGACAAATTCAAGGGTAAACTTTCAGTAATTTGCTTCTATACCTGTACAATTATGACAAATTTATAGAATTACCATATGTAGAATATATTAACCCCTGGCTCTTGGCTGTGAGGGCTACCTGCTACTTTTTCAGGCTCTGGGGCTTGGGAGCACGGCCACCTCCTCTTGTGAGGTCTGCTCCCTTTTGGGGTCTCTGGTACACCAGCTAGAGGAGCTCCAGGCTGCAGTGCAGAGACTGTGTGCCATCAGGGACTGTGAGAAGGAGATTGACTCGTACTGCTAGGCCCTTCTCCCCCAGGAGGTGGAGGGTAGACCACAGTCTCCCTCCAGGACAAGGGAGGACTCAGGAACATCTCTTTCTGTCCACTCCAGGGGCTGGACCAAGGTGATCAAGAGCCCCAAGGCCTACTGCACCAAGCCCCCGCCCTGCGGGAGCTTTGCAACAGGTATGAACCTCTTGCAGCCCCAGCAGAGCCTGCTGAGTTGCCAACTCCCGCAGGCAACACGGGCTTTACTGAAGCTACTGCCCCTGCTGTCCTCAAGACAAAACACAAAGTGTTTGTTGTGGGAGACTCCATCCTGAGGGAGACTAAGGGGGCAATCTGCCACCCTGACCCCTTAGCCTGGGAAGTTTGCTGGTTCTTGGGAGCCAGAATCCGAGACATTGTGGAGAAGATCCCTAAGCTCCACCAGCCCACTGACCACTATCCTATGCTCCTCATCCATGTGGGCACCAGTGACACAGCTCAGAGCACTCCCAGCCAAGTCATGAAGAGCTACAGGGATTTGGGAGCGGGGCTAAAGACTCTGGAGGCACAGGTGGTGTTTTCTTCGATCCTTCGCATCTCGGGCTACGGGCTGGGGAGGGAGAGAAGGATCCAGGTAGTGAACCAAAGACTGTGGCACTGGTGTCATTGGGAAGGCTTTCACTTCCATGACCACAGTCTGCTCTTTGGTGAGAGAGGCAGTAAGCTGCTGGGAAGGGATGGCCTCTACCTCTCTGCTGGGGAGGAGGCTCTTCTCAGCTAGACTAGCTGACCTGCTCCACCAGGCTTTAAACTAAGGCCTCCGGGGGATGGGGGGAATCCTGCCACTGCTGGCCCACTGAACAACCCTTGCAAAGACAGCAGACCAAGGCACTTAAGGGAACCCACCCCTGCCCCAGCCCTGGAACAAACTGTAGGCAAGGCTAGGGCCCCCAAGGGAACACTTGCATGCCTATACACAAAATGCCAGGAGCTTGGGGAATAAACAGGAGAAACTTGTCCTCCTGCTAAATGAAAATAATTACTAAGTCATAGGGATAACAGAGACTTGGTGGGACTCCACCAATGACTGGGCCACAGAGATAGATGGCTATACCTTGTACAGGAGAGATCGAGTGGAGAAAAGGAGTGGGGGTGTAGGTCTCTATGTCAAGGAAAGCTACGCATCCCTGCCAGCTGACATTGGCACCCACGGTGGACAACTTGACACCCTCTGGGTCAAAATCTGTGGGGAACACAACACGGGATGATCTGGTGGGTGTCTACTACAGACCCCCTACCCAGGGTAAAGACCTTGACTAGGAGTTTGACAGGAAATTGGCTGAGGCCACATGCTCCTGGTGTATCGTTGTCGTGGGAGACTTTAACTAGCCAGACATCTGGTGGGAGGAGCGCTCAGCCAAATCCAAACAGTTGCAAAGCTTTCTCTCACAACTGGAAGACCTCTATGTAATGCAGGAAGTCTACGGGCTGATGAGAGGTAAAGTGCTGCTCAACCTGGTACTGGCAACCAGGGATGACCTAATCAGTGGCCTAATGATCGAAGAAAAGCTGGGTGACAGTGACCACAAGCTGATCACCTTCACCATCCACTGTAAGCTGGTAGTCAGTCAGCAATACAGAAGTCCTTGACTTCAGGAAAGCCGACTTTGACAAGCTAAGGAGGCTTGTCAGTGAGGCCCTAAAGGGCTACAACCCAAAGGGGAGGGGAGTTCAGGATGAGTGGTTGCTTCTCAAAGGAGCAATCCTGGATGAGTAAGCATCTCTTGGAGGAAAGGCACCAAAAGGGCACAGCAGCCCCATTGGCTCTCCAGAGAACTAGTGGACCTCTTGTGGCTAAAAAGAAAGGCCTACAAAGAACAGAGGACAGGATCCACCTCCAAGGAGGAATATTCTGCACTGATCCAGTCCTGCAGGGAGCAAACCAGGGAAGCCAAGCCTGCAATGGAACTCCAACTATCTACAAATATCAAGGACAATTAAAAGTCCTTTTTTAGGTATGTGTGGAGCCAGGGGAAAAGCAAGGGCAACATTGGACCCCTGCTAAACCAGATGGGACAACTGATAACCAATGCCCAGGAAAAAGGAAATTTGCTAAATGGGTACTTTGAGTTAGTTTTTCACCAGTACCATGGGATGCTCCTGCCCACTGTGGGTCAGAGAGGCCCAAGTGAGGGAGAGTCCTTACCTTCATGAGGTCAGAGTCGATGGAGGGAACACCTTGAGAGGCTGTACACCTTCAAGTCAGCCGGCCCTGACCATTTACACCATAGCTCAGCCTCTGGCACAGATCTTTGAGAACTCCTGGCACTCTGGTGTAGTGCCCAATGATTGGAAGAAAGCCAATGTGGTGCCTAACTTCAAGAAATGGAGGAAAGTAGATCTGGCAAACTACAGGCCCATCAACCTGATCTCTATCCCGGGGAAGGTCTTGGAAAAGATTATCAAAGAGGCCATCCTTAACAACTAGCTGACAGCAATATCCTGAGGGATACCCAGCATGGGTTTGTTGCGGGTAGGTCTTGCTTGACCAATCTCATTTCCTTTTAGGATCAGGTGACCTATCACCTGAATAAGGGCAAAGAGATTGATATCTTGACTTCAAAAAAGCCTTCAGTCTGGTATCCCATGATCACATCTTGGCAAAACTGGCTAAACTGCAGCCTTGACCTCACCACGATCTGCTGGCTGGGAAACTGGCTCTACGGTAGGACCCAAATGTGGTGTTTGATGGAAGGCAGTCATCATGGTGCACTCTGACCAGTGGCGTTCCTCAAGGCTGTGTTCCAGGGCCTATGCTTTTTAACATCTTCATCAATGATGTAGACATTGATGTCAGAAGTGGACTGGCCAAGTTTGCCGATTTCTACCAAACTCTGGAGTAAAGCATCCACGCCTGAGGAAAAGAGGCTGATCCAGGTAGATCTTGACAGGCTCATTAAATGGGTGGATGAGAACCTGATTATGTTTAACACCAAAAAATGCAAGGTTCTCCACCTTGGGAGGAAAAACCTACAGCAGCTTTATAGGTTCAGGAGCCCTACACTGGTTAGCACTACAGATGAAAGGAACTTGGGGGTCATGACTGACCACAAGATGAATATGAGCCTTCAGTGTGATGCTGCGGCTAGTAAAGCAAGCAAAACGCTGGCTTACATCCATAGATGCTTCTCAAGCAAATCCTGGGATGTCATTCTCCCCTTGTACTCAGCCTTGGTGAGGCCGCAGCTGGAGTACTGCATCCAGTTCTGGGCTCCACAATTCAAAACGTATGTAGAGAAGCTTGAGAGGGTGCAGAGGAGAGCCACACGCATGATCAGAGGTCAGGGTAACAGACCTTATGAAGAGAGGCTAAGAGCCATGGGACTCTTCGACCTGGAAAAGCGCAGGCTCAGGGGCGATCTGGTGGCCACCTATAAGTTTATCAGGGGTGTTCATCAGGATCTGGGGGAACATCTGTTCACCAGAGCGCCCCAGGGGATGACAAGGTCAAACGGTCACAAACTCTGTCACGACCGATTCAAGCTGGACGCAAGGTAGAATTTCTTTACTGTCTGAGCCCCCAAGGTTTGGAATAGCCTGCCCCCGGAGGTGGTTCATGCACCCACTTTGAACGCCTTCAAAACATGTTTATCTTGCTGGGGTCCTATGACTGCTGCTGACTTCCTGTGGGGTGGGGGGCTGGACTGTGATTCTTTAGGGTTCCTTCCAGCCCAAATGTCTATGAAATCTATGACTTCTTGGTGGGGGGAAGTTATCCTTTATGTTCAAGTAAACATGGTAATGACATTTAATTGTGGCTTTTAAATAGAAATGTGTTTTAAAAAATATAAACAACCAAAATAACAGATCAAAAGACAGCTGTTTTGGTATTTTTTTTTATCTCTAATGTTGTTTCTTTTTTCTTGTCAGTCAATGCGGGTTAACATTGACTGGGAGAAAAAGGAACTATTCCTAAATGATAGTTGTAGCATATGAGCATGATGGTAAGAGAGGAAGCTCTTAGTTTTATGCATCTAGTGGAGGATCCTGGGAAAGAGGGTGATACATTTATACACCCCTTCAATTTCACTTCCCTTCCTTCTGTCTATGTCAAACAAGGGGCCCATCTTGCCAGAGCTGGGCTGACCCTTTCTCTCTAGCTGGTAGCCAGCCAGTGGCATCTACTATATGCTTCTGGCCCCTAAGGACAAGGGCCCATTTCTGACTGCTGCGCCCCTAGATCCACTGTTGCATGCATGGTTTTCGCCAGCTCCTCAATGGTAAAACTCAAGCCACTGTGATTATTGTTAAAATGTCACTATTTGCCCAATGTTACCACACAGTGCCCTGTTAGGCCCTGATTTTGTAGAGGCGTTTTGAGTATGCCATGCCCTTATTTAGGGCACCAGGCTGTTTGAATTCAGAGTTAATAGATGGTCAGGGGGTTTTGCCCCCTTCTGCATGGACCAGCAGTCCAGATTGGGCAGGGCTGAGTTGGGATGCTGATAATTAGTCACAGTGGCTGCTGACAGATGTGGAAAAAAAGAAACAAAACCATGTTTTACCAAAAGCAGTGCCTGAGTTTAACTGGCTCTGCAGCATCTGTATAGATCGTGTGCTTCTGTGGGGCTTTTTGGTGCTTGTATCTAATTTAATAGCGAATAGATAAAAGCACCAAAAAAGCAGTGTTAAAGTGCTCGATCTGTACAGATGTTGAGTAAACTGGGTCAAACTAATGTGATGCCTCTTCTGGGGATGTGGTAGGTTTGGCATAGGGGCACCTCAACTTTAGAGTAAAGCGCTGTTTTAGGGTTTTTTGTTTCTTCTTTTTTTGTCTACAAGCAGCCAGTGAGGTGGTGTTGGCACATTTGGCTTTGTAAAGGTGTTACTTGGTACCTGATAGCCTCTGCTGTGTTGCAAAAACCCAGCTGAGTTTCCCTTGAAGGGATTGGTATTTGCAGTGCTTATCTGCATTCTTAAGGACTGTTTTTCCTCAAAGCAATTCTGTATATACATGTTAATTAACACAGTTTAAATGTCCTAATTGGGGTTGACCTCGTCTACATTAACTTTAATCCTCATTCAGTGGAGATTAGTTGATTTGGACTGGAGCTCATTTTAATTCAGACTACAGACATCCATGTGTATATAATGATGACTGTAGACTGAATTAAACCTCGAAAAATATAACATCTATAAATGGCCCTGCTGAATTAATTGAGTTTCTGTCGTTGCAGGATCAGGCATTTAACGTTTTATTTTAGTCTCTGAAATGCACGTCAAAAGCTCCTGGTTCTGTTAATGATGCAGGGCCCTACCTACTCTGAGAAGCTCACTGTGGGAACCTGTTGGCAAATGCTAAATCAAGGTAATCGCTGAAGCACGTGCATGCAGGAACTCTCAGGCCCTGTGTATCTGAGGTCATTTGCTGATGTGTCTTGCTCTTTCTAGCTGCCATGGCTGCTGCTTGCTGGCCATTTTGAAAGAAACCAAGCCCACTGTTGCTACCAGTGCCCCGTAGGCTCTTAGAATTTGATCCAGTGTTTGGTCTTCTGCAGTTTTGGACCTACAGCTCCTCTGTCATATAAGCGTAGTGCTGAAATTTCTATATTGAGGACATTGTTTAACCCATGGGTGGGCAATTATTTGGGCTGGAAGGGCTGCTTTATGAGTTTTGGTTGGCTGGTGAAAGCTGCAAGGGTAGCCCTGCCTCTTGACAAATGCCCTGCCCCCAGCCACCTTCTTGGAGGTGCCATCGTGAAGTGCAGCCCAGGGCTGGGGTTTACAGAGGCCTTACTGAGGGGTAGCTGGAATCGCCTGGAAGGCCAGATCTGGCCTACAGGCCATATTTTGCCTACCCCTGGTCTAACCATATATGTTACTATTCTTTTTTGCCATCGTACTAAGTTTGTGCTTTTATTTAAAAATCATTAAAACTTTGATTTTAAAATTAGTGAGACTCAAAACTGTAACAGCATGCTGCTGTTGGATGCCTCTCTTTTCCAAGCTGTCTGCTATTGCGTAGGACAGGCATTGGTACGTTACAGTCCACAGTAGGTATTTTGATAATCCTTGTTAGATTGGGATGAGCTGCAAGCCGAAGAAATAAATACTTGCCGATTCGTTTGATTAGTTGAATGGCATTTTGGGGAGTTTGTATGTAAAATGTTTCCAACTCTTGCAAAGTAATGGCCACGCACGTTAGTAAAGTGCCAAGAATTGGGACCCTAAATTGTTCCAGCCTGTCTTACAGTATTAGGAAAAGTCTGACTTTGAAAAGGGGTTCGTGACATTCTTATCTTCCTGTAAAACACAAATGTCACTATGTGTAGAAGAGTTTAGTTTTATTGTAACTTTCTGTTTGCACATGTTGCTTTTCACATGGAAAAGCCCCTTCTTTAGAAATAAGGAAAGGTGCTTGGCTACCATTATGGGACAGTTCAGGGTTGGCTCTTCTTGTTTTGTTTTTTAAATAAACTGAGAAGGAGAATTATTTGTTAACTCTTTTGTTCATGCATGGTCTATTTATATTTAAGCAAAAAAATACAATTTTAAATCCCATCATCTGCTTCGTTTGGAAATGCTTTCTTTGGCTGTCCACTGCTGTTTTTCTCCCAGTAGAGATCTTATTTTTATAGCAAACTGAGTTTCACAATCTTTGGTTCCATTCTCCAGATGTTCAAGAGTGTGCAGAATGGATGATCTATTTAATTGACTCTTTCCTAACTACTTGATGCACTGAAAAATGAAATCTAATTATCTTGGGCACCAGTATTTCAACAACATCCATTTTTTAAATATGTATGAAGCACTGAATAATTGCCCATTACCTAGCCAGACAGGCTTTGCTTTTAATTGATCTTAACACCCATTCACCTCTCTCCTCCCACAAAGCTGAAATAACTACAGAAAATTTTGGAAATCTGTTTCCATAGCATAACAATGATGTGTAGTTTGAAAACAGTTTTACTGATTTTTTTTTTTTTTTTTTTTTTTTTCTACACGAGCTATAATGAATCCTCTAATAGGCAATCAAACTATTTCTCGCAGCTGATGGACATATCTGTTGCTTGGTTTTAAATTCAAGGTAACTTTTATTTTTGTACTTTAATTGACTCGGGAAGGTTGAATGGTACGGTGAAAAAAGAGAAACATGTTAAAGCAGCTTAAATAGGATATTGCCAGGCAAGAGGAGGGGAGGGGAATCTTTTTTCTAGTAGGTCTTGCATTTAATCTGACACTTGATGCTCAAGAGTGTCAACAGGATCGACAAAACATTTTTCCTACAACGAGGTACCCAAAGAATTTTTTCACCAGAGGTATATTTTTTCCTGTACCACCTAGGATTGTTTGTCGTTTGCTTGCTTGTTTGTTTCCATCTCAAAAGAGAACTCGCTCTGGACAGTTTAAGCACGCAACAGTTGTCCTGTCCTAAATGCTCTGAAAGCTTGTGGGTGTCCTCTCTGCACCCCTTCTCTCCAAAGTATAAAGCTAGTATCCCACTGTATGTGGCTTGTTTGTAACCAGCACAAGTTCCAAGAAGTGTTTCCATTACGATATAGTCAACAGAGACTTCGTGCCAGTGTCTCACCGGGCTTTCTGAGGATACACCTACCATTTATTAAAGGAAACAAGAATAGGAACAAATAGAAGTTTTGGACATAAATTTTCGAGGTAAGAGTTGTTACTTCCTTCTTTTCCTTTCTTTTCGGCAGCGTACATTTAGTTCATTTTGATGCATTCTTTATCCTGATCACAAAGCCACAGAGTGGTGGAAAATCCTGTGGAAGCTAGCTCCTACAATAGACACCTAGTGGCCTGTGGACCCAAGAGGTTCTCA
>JAGPOW010001296.1:26834190-26847957 GCA_030014935.1 Caiman crocodilus | reverse complement strand
GAATAGGGAAGAGGCCTTTTCAGAACTTACGTCATAACTTTTAATTTTCTAAGTTCACAGATCGAATCCAAGAGAGATTTTTCAGTGACTATCTGCATGGCCTTAGGAAGATGAAGAGGCTTTCCCCTTGTGAGATCAAGTTAATGCTGCATAAATGCTACTTTTCTGTGTCTGAAGACGGCTTGTATTAGAATCAGAACTCATGGTAGAGGTGCTATCTTTTATTACACCAGCTAGATTTTTGTAAAAAAGTTTTCTTTAGAACTTTATTTTTTGCAAAAATCTAGTTGGTCTAATAAAAGGTATCACCTCTACCACGAGTTGTTATTCCTTTTGCCTCTACCAATATGGCTACATCCTGGATTCCTGGTTATAGTGGTGCACTCGGTGATGTGACTAGGGTAGGGTTTCCGGAGTTAAGGAATGGGGCACAGAAAAACCTGTCTGCTGGCAGCAGGGTGGCAACTGCAGGTCGCCCCTGCCTCTGTGCATGGCAGCTGTCCCAGGCACCTGGCCACATTGTTATGGCCCTGGGTGTGCTAGCATAATTTGTGGTTTTAAATATTCAGCTATCCAAAATTCTGGTTTAGAGTTTTAAGGGCTTTTGTGGCAGAGTGAAATTTACCAAGGCATTGATTTTGCTCTGCCTTTTAGCAAAAGAAAAGTGAACTAGCTTAGTATCTGAGAGGTTCTTCAGATTACACAATAGCTTTTAACTTCAGGAAGATCAATGTGTTTCTCTAATCGTATTTATCGCACGGCATCTAAATGATTGTATGCAGCTTTTTATGAGCATGGTCGATTTAGCAAATGACGCACGGTAATCTGCATCACTTCAAATAGATCCATAACGTGGTGGTGTGTTCCACAGTTATTTCGGAGAAAGATGGAGAAAAGAAATCGGGGGCCATGAACATGTATACTCGCACACGGTGAATCTCCTAAACTTATAGCTCGCCTGTTCCTATGAACTGAAAACGGTTTACTTTTTGTTTAGTGGCTGCCATGATGAAACCAAGCAATGCATCAAGCTTGTGAGCTTCTGTGCCTAACAAAGGTAAACCGTAGCTGAAAATGCTGAGGTTGAGCGAACTGTTTGGAAGGTACTAGGAGGTATTTGCATAGTCCTGGGTGTATTCCATACAGGCAACAGGTTCTGTACTTCTTCCTAAATTCTCTGGTTTACTATTGGTGTTAGATATACCCCTAGCTTAGAATATCTAAAGGAAGAAAGTGAAATTCAGTGCATTTGAATGAGAATGTGAACCATGCACTAACCTACCTTTCTTCATGGTTGATTGGTTAAAATATTTCTTAAAGGAGAAAATTAATTAACCTCTATCTGCTAATTTTTGTTATAAATGGGGAATTCTTGAGAGAGAAGGTAGAATTTGCAATTACCTAACTTTATTGTGGCCTTGAGAGAGGCTTTTGAGCTCTCACTGCATAGCAACCACTAGAGAAATAACCTTGCCAGTGCTTTCAGTAGCTGACGCATCATCTGTGTCTGGTTATGTTTCCTGCATCAGGTACATAGATATTAAAGCTAGAAAAAGCATATCAAGCATTTAAAGTACTTAGTCTCCCTCCAAATGCAGAATTGCTCCTGGCATTTTTGGAACGTTTTGTTCATTCCATTGTCCGCCACTTCCCCAAAGCCTCCTACGTCTCAGTTTTGGAAACACTTGAAAAATATTTTCTTCCCTATTTATATTTGAAAAAACTTTGGTAACCCTCACTGACTAGTTATGGAAATAGTCCTATAAATTCAGTCCTGGAGTAAGCATTGCCATCAAGAAGAGTTGATCCTAATTATGTCACTACTGTCTTTGACCTACTAGACCTCAGTAGGAAGAAAACTAAAGCAATTTTCACCTTTAGAGTCGAGACTTCTGTTTTCATTGGGGGTTTTTTTTCTGGACTTAAGTAATTACCTTAATGAATGCCCAGAAGTCAGAAATAGTCACCATGGTGATCTGATTCTTCTAATACCTTGAATATTATCAAAGCTGTCTGTCAGGGATTCTCAGGATGCTGTTTTGTTGGGGAGGGGGTTGTTTTTGGTTTTTGTTTTTGCAACTTCACTACTAAGGTAATTCGAAGTAGGCAAATTTGTTGCATTTCTTGCTTAGTGCTGTAACTTTATTCCATTCATTACATAAAAATAATTGAGGGTTTGCATTTCTTCCCCGCTTGCACTTTTATTTTATATCCCCTCAACTTCCACTGCTCTCTGCAAATAGGCTTAAATTTGCCAAATTTTTTGGTGGGTGGGCTAACTGTAATATTTGCAAACAACATGCACATGTTTATTGAACCTTTCATTATATGTATATCTTTTGTAAATGTCTTTGCAGGGCACTATAATTAATACAGGACGTGTAGCACTTAGTCTTATTTTTAAACTTGATATCCTTGTTCCTAAAAATGTGAGCATATGCTCTTAACACATTAGTGAGCATTGTTGTGTGAAATATTTCCCCCCCATGGTTTATGTTTTCAACAAGTAAACGAACCAGGATGAGAACTTACGTAATGTGCCATCTTTGTAAGTGTATCTTTATACAGAGTAGAAATTTTGTACAGTATTGCTTATAAGGATATGATATTTATAAGCTTATAAGATTCTGGAGATGTGAAAATATAGATTTCATAGTATAAATGCAAATTATGTGTGCAATACTTTCTGCAATGGGTACCCAGTAGTAAAGAGGTAGTTTTGAATTGTATGTATGTTCATATGGATATGACTAGATGCTAGTATTCCAAAAGAGTATATTTACATACTTGAAGGTGTGTTGACACAAGATGCGTTAATGCACGTTAGTCTAAGTTAATGTGGATTACGGGAGCATGTCTACATGTGCATGCCCTTAATGTGCATAAACATAGCCTAATCGCACCTAAATTTGATACCTGCAAATGCAGGTATCAGATGTTCATTAAAGCGCATGTAGACACAACTCAGCACTAACTCTAGTGCTGGGTCTGGCCTGCCCCTAAGGGGCTGACCTGAGCCCAACCCCAGGGAACGTCCAGGGGTTGGGGTGCTGGGCACCTGCCCCATGGTCTGCAATTCTGGGTTTGAAGACCCAAAATATTGTATTATACAGCTTTCACCTCATAAGTGAGTTTTTTATTCTTAGTGGATGGGGAGGCTGGTTGGGCTGTGTTGGCTGTGGGAGGAGCAGATTCTCTTTGTTGAGGGGCAGGTGGAGGGATGGGGGTGGGTATTGTGAGAGTAATAACTTTTTTTTGTTTCACCCACGTGTGTGTCCTGAGAGTGATGCTGGGGGCAGGTAGGGGGTATGTGGGTGACGGGGCAGGTGGGCTGGAGTTGAGAGTGCAGTAGAAGAGGGTCATGCAGGGCCTCCTGCAGCCAGTGCCCTGGCCCTTGCTGGCAGGTGCATGGCTGTCCTGGGACCTGGGTGGGGAGTGCGGCTGCTGGGACCAGCAGGGCCAGCACCATGGCCACCAGGAGTGCATGGCACTAGTCATTGTTGGGAGGATCTAAGCTGGAGCAGTGGGGCACTGGGCATTGCTGAGCAGCCCTGGCATGGGGAAGCAGGGTGGGCAAGAAGGGATCTGTTGCATGCTGCCCTTGCACTGATGCCAAGTGCTGGCAGCCATGTGACTGGAGGCTGGGGTAGCCTGGGTGGCTACAGGGGCACATGACAGGGCTTCAGGGACTTTAGACTAACTTTAGTGCCAAATCCAGGGACTAGGGATTAACTTTAGTCCCAAATCTGTGCACGTGCAGATATGTTCAAAAATTGCATAATGTGTATTTGCTTAATATGTAATAAAATTGAGTTGTGCGTAAATGCACGTGTACACGCAACCTTATTATTCTGAAGGAATTCAACCCGCTTAAGTATTCTAAAACAACACACTTATTTCATATAGCCATAATCTCTTCATGGCAGAGCTTTGGCTTCATCATAGAAATGGTAAAGATCATTTTACCAGAGGCTAAAACGAACCAGGTGAGTCTTACCCAGAGTTTCTAATTCATCTCCTTAGCCAAGACAGCCAGTTTGGCAAAAGTGCCTTAAAAACCAGGAGTTTGCCTCCAGTGCCTTAAGAAGCAGGAGTTTCTGCCGTCTAGTCCGTGCTTGGGTCGTTCTTCTCTTCCTATTCCACTGTGGAACGAGTCAAGCAGATGTGATCACGTGGGTAGCTTGTCACTTTTCCCGCCCCAGCCACAGAGGTCTTTTCTCCTTCTCTGTTTCTAGTCAATGTCATTTTAGCTTTTGGCAATTTATGCTCTGTACAGACAGTGTCTGCCCAAAAGCTTGCCAAGAACTTTTTTCCAACTGCTCAGTTGGTCTTATAAAAGATATCACAACTACTCAAAAAACCTTGTGTGCCTATTTCCACCAAAAGAAACTTCTGCTAGTAGAAGACTATCCTGGGAGCTAGACTGTACAGATATTTATCTCGCCCCATGGCTGGAGAGCTTCAGAGGCAGGGAGCACTACAGGGCTGCTTCCTGGGCCACCCCTGCCTTTAGGGGAGCCTGTTTATTCATTGCCTGTCCTCTTTCCTGCCTGGGATGTTGGCAATGGCTGAGAAGCAACACCTGCCACAGACCACTGATAGTTTGAAATGGGGCATTCTCCTGTGGGTACTGCCCAATTTGGGCATGAGGCAGTGGCTACCGCTCCCCTCACCTCCTGGTTACAGGAGTGAGGGGGAAGAGCTGCTGCCCATAGCTTCTTAAGACCAGGGTGACCCCAGTCTCAGTAAGGCAGGGATCCTGCCCTCTGGTCCCGAGGAGGAGTTGTGCCAGTGGAAAGTGTACAGACATTTAGTTTTCCAGGAGAAATTCTGCTGGGAATTATTTAACGTGCATTGTTACTGGGTTCATTTTCTCCCAGAGTGAACATTTTTGCTCCTGGAGAAAAGGCCTGAATGTCTGAATGCTTTTAGCTACTACTGGGAGAATGGCAATTTTCCTGGTAGAAACTGAATGACTGGATCTGGCCTTAGTCTTTGTCCAGGTATTCTAGTTTTCTGGCGCTTTTCATTAAAGGCAGTCTTATTTGCCATTTGGTTGTGAGGAACTCTCACTTTATAGATTACGAAGCCCTTTCAGGCGTGTATATGTAAGTTTCTTACTTGACATAGCAAACATTTTTATACAGCTTTCAACACACTGTCCTTTAAGAGGATGTTTATTTACCCCTTGATAGAGCACATGCAGCATACTAAACCTCTGTTTGTACACACGCGTTGTGTCAGTTTGTATTCTTGGAGGAGGTAACAAACCAGAGACTAGCTGTTGCACAGAAATGTTTTTCTTGCTAATAGGTAAAATTTATGCATGGTTAGAAAGGGGCTGGCTCATTTTATTAAAGTCATGTCTTTGCCAATCTCTAGTGTTTAAAGACTGGCCTCATTTGTGTGCCTTGTGGAAAGGCTGGGTGCCACTTGTTTGCTTCTGTTCTTGGATCTTTTTCAGTACAGTCTGTTTTCCACTGTGTGCAAAGTGATATGTTTGGTTATCGCATAAGGAAACTAAACTTCTTTCAGGCACCGTACCTGAAAATAGCTTACATTAGGAAGGTTCCAAGGTTAAGTCAGACCTGTGCTGTACATTGTATAGTCAAAAGCACAAATTTCCCTTGAAAAAAACCCTGGACATCTTGCCTTTTATTCTGTACTCCAACCATCATTGAACAATCATGCCTAGTATTTAATGTCTTTATCCAGATGCCGATCATGTCTGCTCTTAATCCTTGTAAATCTATCTTCAATGGCTTCGTCTGTGGTATATCAAATATACTTGCTGTGTTCTGGGCAGGTACTCCCTATCTGGCTGTATACAGGGTCCTTCTAAATGTATACAGAGTGCAGTAGTGCACCTGTACCCCCATTTGATTCCTGCTCTATTCAAACTTTAAAACAACTGTTCGGGAGTATCAGCAGAATTTCTATTCAGGCAGCAGCAGTGAGTGAGTCAATTGACTTCGTTGCTCCTTGTCATCTCCCCGATTCCTGCTAATCTCTCGTTCTTCCGCAGGTGTTAACAACCCACTTTCCTTTTCAATGGTCTTGACGTTCCACTATTCAAAGCATCTCTCTTTTGCAAATTTTCCGTCTCATAGTCATTCCTGGTTATGTCTCTCTCTTTTTTTTGTATCCTTGCATGTTGTTTTTAGCTCCAGCTGAAAATCTCAGCTCAGGTATGGTAACGTTAACTCATGTCTAGAAATGACAGATAGCGAAGTATCGAATGCCCTGTCAAGACGTGAATACTATATTTTGTTTTAAAGCAATCGGGACTCCTCGTGGTGGTGATATCTTTTATTAGACCAACTAGATTTTTGCAAAAACAACCCCAGTTCTTTTGGGCACAAACACCCTTCATCAGGCACTGGAGAAAAGATATTTAAAATTCTCCTGGGTAGAAATGAAAGCTCATATTTCATAGGATTTCACAGAGGAATCCATAGATGGAATACTTCTCTGGGCAGGCGGTTCTCAGTCCGTGAGGTGACTCTGAGCTTTGTTGTGAGGCTCTGTGATGACGCAAATTACCTTGAACAGAGGCAGAAGCAGTGTCTTAGGTTTCAGGTGGTCAAAGATGCTTCCTCCTTGTGAAATTTTGAAGATTTCATTTTTAAAAATTGGCTTAAATTTGATATCTTCCAAGTGTCCATATCTTTTATATTTTCTTTTATGAATCTGAATAAGAAACATTTAAGTTTAATGACTGCAGGACTAATAGATTTCATAGACGTTAGGGCTGGAAGGGACCTTGGAAGATCGAGTCCAGCCCTCTGCCCCAGAGGCAGGAAGTCAGCAGGGATCCTAGGATCCTAGCAAGATAAACATCCAGATGTTTCTTGAAGGCATTCAAAACAGGTGCTTGAACCACCTCTGGTGGCAGTCTATTCCAATCCTTGGGGGCTCAGACCGTAAAGAAGTTCTTCCTTATGAAATGGCCTAAAACGGTCCTGGAGGAGTTTGTGACCATTCAACCTTGTCATCCCATGGGGTGCTCTGGTGAACAAATGTTCCCCCAGATCCTGGTGAGCACCCCGATAAACTTATAGGTGGCCACCAGATCACCCTTGAGCCTGCGCTTTCCAGGGTGAAGAGTCCCATGGCTCTCAGCTTCTCTTTGTCTCTTTCCGTGACTTCTGATCATGCGTGTGGCTCTCCTCTGCACCCTCTCAAGCTTCTCCACATCCTTTTTGAATTGTGGAGCCCAAAACTAGACATAGTGCTGCAGCTGCAGCCTCACCAAGGCTGGGTACAACAGAATGGCTTCCTGGGATTTGCTTGAGAAGCATCCATGGAGGCAAGCCAGCATTTTGCTTGCTTTACTAGCAGCAGTATCACATTGAAGGTTCATGTTCGTCTTGTGGTTGATCATGACCCCCAGTCCCTTTCAGCTGTGGTGCTAGCCAGCATAGCACTGCTGAGCCTATAAGGACGCTGCAGGCTTTCCTTCCCAAGGTGGAGAACCTTGCATTTTTTGGTGTTAAACACCATCAGGTTCTCATCCGCCCATTTCCTGAGCCTGTCAAGCTCAACCTGGATCATCCTCTTGTCCTCAGGTGTGGATGCTTTACCCCAGAATTTGGTGTCATTGGTGAACTTGGCCGGTCTGCTTCTGATACCGATGTCCACATCATTAATGAATATGTTGAATATGTATAATGACACAATATCTTTTGCCTATTTTATATTTTCCTAGTTGGTTATGGTTTTTTAAACTTTACCTATAATGTAGCAAATGAGTGCGTGTTCCACTAGTTATACAGTAAAAGCTGTATAATCTGGCAGCTTACAAACTGGAATGCTCTATTAACCAGCACACTGGCTTGTAAGGTAGACGTGAAACTGGAAGTGTCCACCAGAGGAGTTCTGGTTTCACTGAGCCCCCATGGCCTGGGACAAAGCAGCCTGCACTGCAAACCCCCACGGTTCTGGGCATAGCAGCCTGCACAGGGCCCTCCTCCCTGTCCCTCGGGGCTCGTGGGAGGGGCTGTGATGCACTGGGAGGGGGCAGTGGCCTGAACAGGCAAAGATGCCTTTTTGGGCCTCTCAGGTAACTGGCATATCTTGTTATCCAGCACCCCACATTCCCCATGGGTGCTGGATAACAAAGTTGTTGCTGTATTTGTTTCTTCTTTGATCCTGAACTGAATAATATAGTGCTAACCCCCCTACCATATCATTAAAGCAGCTAGTTTCTCTTTAATAGGAGAAAAATGTGTTGTGTTATATGTGATGACGTGCCACCCCATCTGCACCCATTTTCAAAATCCTAGATCTGTTCATGGCTATATCTGTGGGTACTCATTTAAAATTATTGATATTTGAATAAAAAGCTGCATTAAGAAACTTCAAATTGAGCATGAAGCAGACATAGTTAAAGAAGCACAACTGTGTTGTGTGGGGCTTTTTCCCCTTTAACTTTGTATCACCACATATCTGTTTATTTCTAATGACCCTTCAAAATGACAGCTTCATAAACTGAAGTATCCAAAACAAAGGCCTTAAAGTTTACGTTGGCATTCTCTAGTAAGTTTTCCTAATCTAAACATTACCGGTGCCTTTCATAAATCACTTGAATGATGCCACCTTTTCAGTTAACAAACTTGGTATTTATGCTTGACCCTAAAAAGTTCCTAACTAGCGATAGTTTTAAAGTTTCACACTGGTCCAGAGTTTTTACAAGTTTCAAACTGCTTAAGGGTATAAGAGCATTTGTCAATAACTTTCAGTATTTAAGCAAAGATACTGGGTAACAATTAAATGTAGGTTTTTATTGTTGCTTACTATAAATACTGCTTCTAATTGTTCTGTTAGTATTAATATAACTAGATATTGATTGTAAATATATATTCAGTTTTCAGATGGGAATATTGAGATGGAGAGAATTGCTCAAAGATGAGCTGATAGTTAGTGGTAGAAGCAGAATTGGATTAGGTCTTTGAGTGCTTTAGGTTTGTCATTTATAATGACATTTACGAGCTGTTTTAAAGACTTTCAAATTATGCTGCCTTCTCTGTTCTTGTAAAGGTTTGTAGGGTCAGGCCTATGTTGATGTGAAACCTTCTGTGCAATATGTTGGCAAATATTATAGTTAAAAGGTGTTGTTACAGTTGGTGTACAACATTTTAGGTTGTACTCAGACAAAATAAATGGATACACTTTGATACAGTTTAGCAAAACATCACTTTCTGAATTTAAAAAAAAACAAGGAAAAAGGGTGAACATGCTTTCAGCTGAATCTTCCTTTCTCCACATGGCTATAATAATAAGGGTTGACGTCAACTGAGAAAAAGTCATGAAATTCAGACTTGAGAATTAAATAGGAAATGTGCTGCCTTAAAGACTAAGCTATGACTACATGCCTTTATAAGGGCATAGGTCCTTTCGCTTTATACTTGCATGTAGCTTTCCCAGTTCTCAGGTCCATGACCTTAGGAAAACGCAGGTGGGCTTACTGTTGAGCTTACTCCCTCTTCAGGGAAAGAAGATCAGCTTCACTAGCTTGCCTTAGCAACTGAGCTAAATAGCCTGGATATTAATCTAATGTAAACCATCAGGCAGTTACTACCTCCCAGGAACTAACCTCGATAGCTATGGCATATGGGTCTTTGGTCAAGGATAATGGAAGCATTGTTAATCTGTATGCTCCATTAAAGGAGGGTCCTAATTTCGTGCATATTATTATTGCCAAATGCCAGGCAACTGAATCGCTTTAGTAACCATGGGGGGAGGCCAGAGGTGAATTGTCTGCCAAAAATCAAATGTTCATAAATTAGTTCCTAAAGTCCATTAAAACATGTAACCAGTTGAAACAGTTATAGACCTGAGCGGTACCAGGGACCTGATGTATCCACTGCACAGTCTGCATGTTTTCTTAGGAGTCTAAAGGTACGTTCAGGGCTCGACTGGTTTATTAATCCAGCAAGAATGATAGTTGGAGTTGGGGGCATCTGTTACTGTTTTTGACACCTGTGGTTGACTATGCCTGGATCTCTCTAATGCTGTTATTTGGGAGAAATGACAGGGGCTGTATTCCTTCATTTTTCTTTTTGCGGACGTTTTTTGTAGACCTGAAGGGAGAGTTTTTGTTATCTGAATTCAGTCTCTTATTTGTATTCCAGAGCTCCCACTTGGGGGAAAATTAGAGGGTAAATGATAAGCTATGATTCATGCATAAAGAAAGGAGGTGGGGGAAGGAACAAGAAAGTTATCTCTGTAGAAGCTAAGATTAGGGCATTCCATGGAGTATTTTTACAAGATAAATCAAAGAATTAAAAAAAAAAAAGGGTTAGAAAAGAAACCCAAGCTTAACAGCCTTGTAGAGTGGAATTTTCTTTGGAATTTGTTGAAGTAATACAACTCGGGTCCTGGACCAGAGGTAGACAACTCACCAGCACCCAGGTGAAGCAAGGGACCGGAAACAATTGCGTTCCAGCCAAACGGAGCAAAGGTGGTATCCATCAGGCAAAAAAAAAAATCCTGATACATGTATGCATACGAGTGTCCTGGGATGGTTTGGGGTGATAAATACAGTTAGTGAAGCTGTAGTAGTTGGTCATAATGTATTTACTGAATGCAAGAAGATTGACATAAAATATAGGAGTACTTTAAGTGTTCATTCATAAATTATAAAAATATTTTGAAGGCAGGGTTAGTTAATCAACTAATCGCAGCAAATGAAATTGGGGCAACAGTCTCCTATTCTGAGGTAATAATGACCTTGTTTGTGGAACAAGAAGGACAGGGATCCATCTACCTTCTGTAATAATCCATCTACTTTCTGCAAAGGGTTTGTGCATCATTAGAGTCTGAGGCTTTATAGGGACAATTCCTGTTATTTCAGTAACCTGTATACAGTGGGAAGAAAGAACTCCATTGTACAGTGCACCCAGAAAATGGGATGGGGAACTGTATTAACCTAGTAGGCATGATTGAGTTTGGTAACTTCTTGGTTCTTGCTTTTGAGAGCTGATGATCATCAGGGAATATATTGATAGCATTTTGGCTAAAACTAAGCATTTTTAAAAATTCTGGAAGTTGGAATAAAGAATCACAACAGAAGAGGATTTAGAAACATATAAAAGCTTGTTCGTTGCACCCAAGACTTACTGTTCCTTTACCTACAAAAATGTAATTTTTTTTCAGGATATTAAAGAGGGTGCATGCCATTGTGGGGTTTGAGTGTAGAGGAGGGAGGCAGTGAGAGAAATAGCTTTGTTAGCAGCAAGTAGTTTCCTTAGAAGGAGAACTGTCAGAAGTTCTTCCTTCTCCATTTCCCAAGCTTTTGGTCCTGCTTCCCCAAACCAATGGAAACCTAACTTCCCTCTCATTCCATCTTGAGTCCATCTGTTTCAGTGTTTTGTAACAGCTCCCGAGTATTTTCTGAGGGGTGTTTATTCCTTAGTGTTTGCCAGCTACCCCGTTGACTTAATCCGTTGCAGTCATACAGTAAACACGCTAAGAGCAAGGTCCACAATATGTCACTATGGAGTCATGGTAGTCCCTTCATCTTGAATAGCAAAGTTAGGCCTGGTTATAGATGAATTGGTTGAACAAGGAACTTGAGAAACTTGATTGTAGTAACAAACCCTGGAAGAGGAATATTTCAAGCTAAAGTAAAATATAATTTTTTTATTTCTAGCCTTGAGTTCTGTTTCAGGTGCTCATATAGAAGGAAAAAATGAAGTGTGTAGTAAGTTTCTCCTATCCAAATTCATTTGAGACTTTAAAGAAGTTAGTGTTTTTTGACCCAAATTTTGCCTTTTTAAAAGTCCATCTAGAAAATTAATGTAAATCTTTTCCTTTTTTTTTAAAGTGTGTAACAGCAGCCTAGCACACAGTCAATATTACAATAACAGTATCATAAGGGAGGGAAATATGGAGCTGGTAATAGTCTAAGGAAGCACTTTACTTTTAAATTGCTAATGGCTTATAAGGAATGAGGGAAATTAATAGATTTATTTTAATAATTAATTTAGATTGATATTTCAGTAGCATTCTGTATTGAGTAGTTCCATCTTTGACGATTTGAGCACAGGATGTCAGAAAATGTACCCCCTACAATGAGAACTGTAGGTAAATGAACTATAAAGTCTTCATCATAAATAAAAATACAAGTTACCCAATACGATGTATGTACATTCATACATTCCAAAAGAAAACTGATTCTTCCCATTTATCCCAGGACACATTGTTGTAGCAAGAAGTCTGACCAAGCTTATTCTTTGATCAGCATTTTATCATATATAAATCTTTCTGGCTAGGGATAGACATTACACACAAACAGGTTTAAATGATCAGGAACTGGTTAAATCTTGTAAAAGAATAGACATTCAGTGCACATAAACCAGTCTGAAAATGGCAGAAACCGGTGTGAGATAAACCTGGGTGAATGTAGTATCAGACTTAACTGATTTGAGTTAAACTGGCCTGGATTAAGTTAAACCAGAGTCCTCCAGCATCCCAGATGCTTTGCAACTCTGGGTGGGGCTCTGCTCCAGCCCAGCAGGCTGGCTGCTCCCCTCTGCTCCCTGACAACAGCTCCAGCAGAGACTGTAGGTACAGCAGCATCTGCCTGGTTTCCTCCTGCTCCCCCCACCACTCCCTGCTTAAGCAGGGATTCCCCGCTCCCTTCTGCCTTACAGACACTCTCAGAGAGCTGGGCTGGCCCTGCCCCCCTGTTCCCATGTTGAAGCAGCAGAGACTTGCAGGCACAACCTCATCTGCCTGGTTTCCTCTGCCCCACCCTCCGCTCACTGCTCGTTGCTCAAGCAAAGATACTGCCCCCCCACAAACACACACACCACAGACCATAACCAGCATGTGGTATGCTAGCTAATGCTGAGAGGTCTCTGTATAAGGCAGACAGGACAAAGGACAGTGCCGGCTTTGGGCTTTTCATAGTTGTCAGGGTTGGAAGAGACCTCAGTAGATCATTGAGTCAGACCCACTGCCCTGGACAGGAAAGAGAGCCAGTCTCCTCTTCAAGACCCCCAAAGTAGAGGAGAGCACCACCTCCCTTGGAAGCCCATTCCAGATTCTGGCAACCCTTGCCATAAATAAGTTTTTCCTGATGTCCAACCTAAATGTGCTGTCTGTCAATTTGTGGCCGTTGTTTCTGGTTATTCCAAGGGGTACTCCGGTAAACAAAGCATTTCCTATTCCTAGTTGTTCACCCAATGAATTGGTAAATGACCACAAGATCTCTTCTCAGCCTTCTCTTCCAGATGCTGAAGAGATCCAGGTCCCTCAGTCTCTTTTCACAGGGTCTTGCCTGCAGGCCCCTAACCATATGAGTGGCCCTCCTCTGGACCCTCTCAAGGCTATCCACATCCCTCTTGAAGTTCAGTGTCCAGAACTGGATGAAATACCCCAACTGTGGCCTGACCAATTCCACATAGAGGGGGAGGATCACCTCCCTGGGCCTGTTTGTGATGCACCTGCTAATGCATGATAGAGTGTGGTTAGCTTTACCGATTACTTCATCACATCGAAGTAATCAGTATATTCATCATGAAGTCAACTATGACTCCAAGATCCCAGAGCTTATAAATGCTCTGTTATCAACAGCAGGGGCTGGGGGGGGGAACCCCTTCCTAATCAGAGCATCCTTTCAGGGCTTGTCCATGTCCCCCTCAGCAATCTGGAAGGGTAGTGAGAAATAGGAAGACCAAAGGCAATGTAGTTAGGGATGACTTAGCTACCAGATGCTAAATGCAGTTGGCAGCAAAGACAGGGAAGGAGACAAACAGATAA
>JAGPOW010001296.1:26717639-26834090 GCA_030014935.1 Caiman crocodilus | reverse complement strand
CCCCCCCCCCCCCCCCCGTGTCCCTTGGCTTCTGGTCTGAGCCACTGCAGGCATAAGCCTGAATTTCCTCAGTCCAGAAGGGAAATTTGTTCAATTACAAACGTGTTCAGCCTAGCCAGGTTAGACTAACCTGTAAAGATTGAATCAACTCAGGTTCAGGATTTTTGAATGTCTGGCTCTTGCCTCTGTGAATACAGTCCCCTCCTCGTATTCACATAGGACTAATGACTGACTTGTTCACGTACAAGTGTCAGCAGGCAAACCTGTTGGTACTTTTAAAACATTTGTGGACTTTTTGCACCCTTATTTATTTATTTACCTCCTGAGCTACTTCTAGTCTGTCTACCTCTAATCTGTCTCTCAGCAGAGCCAATATCATGTTAGAAGTTTCATCGTGAATAAAATTTTTGCTGTCTGTGCAGAAAGAGTAGCTGGCTCATCTATTTTTTAACCATGCTGTTTTTGCAGCACACTTTTGTAGCTCTGGGATATTTGCATTCAGAAGTTGGGATGGCCTTGTTTTAAGGTAGGGAAGACTTTGCAAAATGTGTAGCTAGATGTGAATTTCAAGAATATAGAAATTGTGGCTGTGTTGGTATTCTAGATTTTGTTTTGCGTGCTTTAGTGTTCAACTATTTACTACTCGTGAAGAGTTGTGCTCATCCAGGGTACAGTGTGTAACCCAGTAATCTTTTCAAATTGCTTATAACCTCGGGAGTTCAGCTCTGCTGAAGCATATATTTGAGATAGGGTGTTTGTAGAAGATAAAACAGTCTCATGTTATCCTAAGTATCCATACTGTTCTTGACACAGAAAAAAAATGTGAGCATATTTAATTAACTCGGTCATCCAGAATGGTCATCAGTCGAATTCCATATACAACTCATTAAACTTCCCCCTCCTATCACCTCTAACATTATTCAGTCTTCATTTTCAGGGACAGCAGACAGGCTCTGCAGCGTGCCCAAAAGGGGCTGATTCGGAAATAGCAACGACAGGAAGTATGCTCTCTGCAGGGAACACACTGGTAGCATATCCCTCTTTTTCAGCTATAGCGTACCAGGAATACAAGCACCTCAACTGATTGTAGCTTTTGCTATAGTACTGCAGCAGTAACTGATCACAGTCTGTTCCCTAGAAAAATAATCTCAGGGGCTTCAGTCTTTTTCTTATAATAAGGCATACTTATAAGGAAATTTGGAAGATGGGAGTTTTTGGGGGGTTGGTTTGGGGTTTTTTTGCATGAGAGTTTTTGAGCATTTTGTCATGCAATTTTAAATATTTTTACCAAGCAATGAAAGACCCTCTTCCATTCAGAAAAGTTTTGAAGTGTTTTATCTGTATCTGAATAACTAATGATTTATTTGGGCTGGAAGCTATGGGGAACCATTAGCATTATTAAACTCACTGATAGGCATAGCTAAACTTGCTGAAATAAAAGACCAGCATATGTAGTAAGTCTTCAACTTGCTTGGTGGGAGGTTTTTCTAATTTATAATCTAATTTCTGAAGCATTCATAACAATCTATTTATGCATAATTTGGAGGTCTGTCAGAGCTCTAAAATTACCCTATTAAATTATCACTGCTAACTTTTAGTGCAAGTCGTAATTAGTTACTGTTACCAGTAGGGAATTAAAATCAAGCTGTTAGCCTGTACATCTTTATCTAAGAACAAAAAGCTGTAGCTAATTATTTCTTCAGTGTAGGACTGCCGGCTGATTCATAATGCAGGAAGGGGGCCATTTAGAGCATAATCTCCTGGGAGCAAAGCAGCATATTGCATCCATGTTGTGAACTTAAAAGCAAATGATGAAGCTTGGAATTAGTGGCCTAATTATCTTTCAGGTCATGGAAACTCTATGGATATCACTGCAGTAATTTAAAATCGCACTCTAATTTCCTAGCATTCTGTACAAGAAATGTTGTGGTACAGAGCAATATTAACTAAATTCTCTTAAAGGAATAGCCATGATCCATCCATTGAGAGAGATCATAGCTCAAGCAGTTTGGAAACAGTGTTTTCCCAACTTAGGTTTACTAGGCTGTACATTAAAAAATGAATTTCTGCCTGTTTAATATAATATACTGCTTTTGAAATCTCCAGGCTGCAGTACTGACCAGATACCAGCTAGATCATTTGGCTGAAACACTGGATTTCTACTTCACAGAGGAAGCAAGTCTTTCCATAGCTGTAGAAACCTGAATAGGAATTTTAGTGTCCTTAAGTAGGATGTCATTTTGTGTTACATTACTCTCCTTACTCTTGCCTCTGTCTTTTGCTTCTCTCTTTTGATTCTCTTGATTTTAATTCTCTACTAAAACATTATCTTTAGAATTATCATATCAATTTGTTAATATTTTAAGACTGTTCAGATACTATAAATTGTATTTGTAGAAATTGAACAGCATAGTCATTACTTTTGCTTAGCAGACATAGATTTTAAATGTAGTTAATTGAGAAATAGCTAAAATTTGACCTTCAACATTTATAACAAGCACACTGGAGATCCTATATATCCCACCAGTCCCAGATCCCAGTCTCAGGTTATAATTCTAACCTGCAGAGAGATCTTCATCTCATCTGACAAAGTTAAACTTAGATTCTATAGCAGAAAGGATCTGGACTCTCTTGAACAAAAAATGAGCAGGGGTTCATATACTTCTAAGGTCTGAAATTATTCCTTTAATATTCCCTTGACTGAGCAGTCGTAGATTGGCAGTTACCAGTTACCTTTTGGTTCCTCATGCTGATGTTCATGGACTTTGCTGGACATCCCTTTATATTTTGGGGGGGGAGGAGGGGGTGCCATTTATTAGAACTGTGCGAAATTTCACTGGCTGTTTTGTTTTGCCACTGTTTCGACTCATTTCGAGCTTGAAACAGCGAAATCGGACTGAAATGGAGGGCTTCAAAACAGCCTCGAAATGAAACGAGGGCAGTCAAAATGATTTGAGTTTCGAAGCAGCCTGGCTGAGTTCCCCACCCCAGAGCTATGATGGGGTTCCCTTCCCCAGCCTGGTCCTAGTGCTGGGGGAGGGAGCTCAGCTGGGCTGAGTTTCATTCCCTAGCCTGATTGAAATGTCAAAACAGTGAAACAGTTCTGACAGGACTGAACAATGTTTTTGAACCAAAGCAAAGCACTGTTTCATCAAAACGTCGAAACAGATATCGAAGCAGAACGCTGCTGTTTTGCACAGTCCTGCCATTTATATGTCCAAAATGAATCTCTTTCAAAAAAAGTACTTTTGCCTGGCATACATGAAACTCTTTAGTTTCATGACCAGGTTTGCTTCCTTTGTTTGTGTTGTCTCATTAATCGATTGTGAATGCCTCTAAATTTGGCTGTTAGTTTGCTGAAAGACAAGATTGGTTATAGAAGTTCATTTAAGCAGTTTCTCATGCTCTCCCTCTCTCCCCTTGACTTCTAAAGCTTGCTTTAAATCATAGTGATCTTGGTTGCGGGGGCGCATTTTAATTGGAGTTTTTGAGCAGGAAACATCCTTTCTGCCATAGGGAAAAAAGGAAACAAATGAAATCTGAGAGAACACCTCTTGAACCTTAAGAAAAAAGACAGAAAAATAAGGCAGAGTAGGAGCACAAGTAAGGTGTCATTATAGCTGAGATTCCTGATTAAAATCCCTTGGAGAGCGACTCAGCCTCCTGTCAGACCCTGACCTACCTATCTTTTTATATCTATTTTGTTTAGCCGATAAGGTGAAAATCTACCTATCAGAGGAAGTTGGGGTTGGCAGGGACCTCAGGAAGTCATCTAGTCCAACTCCCTGCTTAAAGCAGGACCATCTCCAACTAGATCATCCCAGCCAAAGCTTTGTCTAGCTGAGGTTTGAAAATCCCCAAGGATGGAACTTCCACCACCTCTCTCAGTTCCTGTTCCAGTGTTTTAGTACCCTCCTAGCGAGAAAATTATTCCTGATATCTAACTTAAACTTCCCTTGCTGCAATTTGGGATCATTGCTCTTTGTTCTGTCATTTGTCACCACTGAGAATAGCCTAGTTCCACCCTCTTTGGAACTGCCCTTCACGTAGCTGAAGGGTGATAGCAAGTCTCTACTTCTCTAGACTAAATAAGCCCAGTTCCCCAAGTCTTTTCCCTCACAAGTCATGTCCCCCAGCCCCCTCACCATTTTTGTTGCCCTCTACTAGACCTATCTTTTATACAGCATTATATTATTTTACTTGCATCACTACTTCTAGCTGTTAACCGCTTGCATGTTTTCATGTCATTGCAGAGTGAGTGCTGTGATATTGTATTTCGTAGGATGTCAGGATTCCCTACAATTTAAAATGCACTACAAAATATATTTTTTGAAAAATCTGGCCACAGTCTATTGATAAGAATAAATATGTATTGGTTTTAGAATATCAGTTTTAAAGACGCTCTTCCAGTTACGACAGGACATGTTATTGGAATTTTGACTTCTATACGCTCGTCGTTGTGATCATAGGATCATAGAGTAGTAGGGCTGGAAAGGACCTTCTAGCCTAACCTCACTCCTCCCATCTGACATAAGACCAACCCTATTGAAACCACCCTATACAAATCTATTGTCTAACCCAAGGGATCTCAACTCCTGGCCCACAGGCCAGATGTAGCCCCTGACACCACATCATCTGGCTTGCAGGGGTCTCTGAGTCCAATCCTGGTGCATGGGACTGAGCAGAAGTGGCACGGGGCCCTTGAAGCCTGATCCCCGTGCATAGGATCTGATCCAGCCCGCAGACTGCCTCATGCCACTCACCTGACTCGGGGCCAAATGGTTCAGCATCCTTAGCCTATTAGCAGAATTGCACAGTTAACCCTAACACAACTACAGGGCATAATATCCTAAGCTGCCACGGGTAAAGCAGGGAGACCATGGTGCCTCAAAGGTTGCTAAAATATGCTCCAGAGATTCAAGGAAGAGGACTATGCCTTCCACTACAAAGGAAGGCAGCTCGCTTTCCCCAGTCCATACCAATCTTACCATGGCAGTGGGTCTGACCCTGAGTGGAAGGGCAAGACTCTGTACTAAGACCCTCTGGGTTTAAGTCCCAGCAGGAGTGTTAGCCCATCCCAGTCCATATCCGTACAGAATCTGCTTGCAGAACTGCTTTTTCATTCTTTGTTCTGCTGCATGGCAGAGCTGAGGTTTAAAGTGGCACAAATGTAGGGTGCCTGGTGGTTTTTTCTCAATTCTTACTATTGAGCAAAGTAACGCCAATCAGTGATGCGGAAAACTGACACTTGTTCCTTCTTTTGCAACACTGTACAGCGATCAGATTTTTCTCGTCAAGTAATTTTAAAGACTTGTTAGTCAAAGGAGGTTGGTGACATTTATTTTGAGAAAGTTAGTTGTTACTATCATGTATACTTTGCCACAAAAAAAGGAGGTGGGAATGGGGGCAGGGCAAAGAATGGGAAAAGGAGGAGGGAGAATGACTGCTCTGGATGTAGCTTTGTGCATCATGGTAACCTCATAGGGTTCATTTGTTTCATCCATGAGTTTTTCTTGTTTGTGTTCTGCTGCAGCCTGGTAGCAAACTTTGTGTTTTAGTGCATGCATATACATGAAAACAAAGGGTTACCTTCACAGCGGCCTTACCAATTGTGCTGTGCAGTCTACATCTTCCTGTGCCGCTTTGTGTAGCTAGAAGACTCCTGTTCTGTGTATTTCTGAGTCTGGAGCTGAGCAGTATTTTTTTTGAAGTCTCTTTGAGCAGCAGTCTAAAGTCACTCTTGGAGATATTTAGCACTCAGGAGAGGAGCTGGATGAATAGCCATATAAATCAGGGAATGGCAGCGCAATCTTTTCCTGTTGCTTGTCTACCAATTTACTTCAACCTTGTTTTGGAGAGGAAATGCCTGAGAAGTTGGAGGGTACTTCAGATTCCTTTTCCATCCTGTCTTTGACCTCCCTGGTCAAAGTGAATGCTAGCTAGTGATATCTTTTAAATCATGTTGGAGGCCTTCACATGAGGATCTGTGCTGAGCCCACCAGTTCGTTTCACATAAATCACCAAACAGCTGTAAGAGCTGGCAGTGATTTTTGGTTACTGTTCAAGTTTTGAACTGATCCCTGAGGGTTGACGATTTCAGGGTCCTGTTTCCAGAGGTTTTAAGTACAGCGTAGGGATTAATTTGATATTAAAAATAATGTCTGAGGGGGTTTTTTTAATTGAAAGTAACAACCTATGTGACACTGGTAAATATTTAAGGGTCTTGCCTGGCATGATAATTCATGGTAGCTTGTTCTAGAAGTTATGTAATAAGTAGCAGATCTCTTTTGCGTATTTTACTAAATGTGCTGAAAAGAAAGGTATGTTGCCATTGAAAAGAATGCTTCTGAAATTAATTCTACTTTAGTGGGAAAGCTTCCAATTTATACTCTGATTTTGCTCTTTGAGTTGGTCTTTTCTCTCTTCTACTGTATCAGTTGTGTTTTTTTGGTATTTTTGGTGATGCTACAAAGCCAAATATAGGCATGAAGACCACTTTTTCTTTGCATAAGCCTCTTCTACTCTTCACATATATGCGTCTCCCCTCACCCCATGCACACACCCAAGCTCTCTAATTATTTAGCCATGTAAAATCAGATCAGAAAAATCACAGTGGCATATCTTCTTTTTCCAGACTCTCCTTCATTGTCCTTGTATCAGCGGTTAATTTTTGTGGCATTGACTGGCAGCTATTTAAAAATAAGTATTTAATTTATTTTAAATACATATATATATTTAAATAAAGTTAAAAATATTTAAAGATTGAGCCTATTGCATGGGAAGACCCTTTAGTCCTCCAAAGGATTTTAGATATACTAGTTACTGAATCAGGCCACTAATAATCAAAATGTTCTCCAGTGAAATAAAATGCGTGTGTAACTTTTGAGTTTCTGCCTTAAAAGGCGTGATCTTTTTTAATGCCTCCTTAAACCACAGAATGAAAATTGACTGCATTTCTCTGGACTGTTACACATAGGGATAAAAGGGGTCCATTCAGGAAAAAGAGTCCTTTTGTGAACTAATCTGAGACTTCTGGACAAAGGATCACTGCAGACCTTACTGCCTTTTGCTCAAAATGCAAGCAGATCCTGACACAGGCATGGGCGAACCGGGTGGCTGCACGGGGCCCAAAAATGATATATATATTTTTCCATTGTCCAGTCATTATTATCATTATCTTTGGCAAAGTGGGGAGTGGGGGTGATGCTAAACGTTCACCTGGGACCTCCAGGAGTCTAGGTACATGGCTGAATGCAAAACATGTTTCCTTGACCTTGTGGTCTCTAACTTAGCTGCACGCATTCATGTACATGTGTGTAAAATTATTTCACGTAAACCTGACCAAACACCTGGGATGTGGTATTCATGTTGTTCAGCTTGCTAGAGGAAGGAGCTCAGCTACTGTGGTGATGTAGATGGTTAAGCAATATAAGTACTATGGAGATACTAGAATTTGTTCTTGTATAATCTTTAGTTTTGCTTATATCGGGGGTTGGCAACGTTTTTTGGTCGGAGTACCAGTAACATTAGCAACCTTGTTTTGGAAGATGTTGGCATGCCAGGGGTAGATGATGAGGGAGCCATGAGGGGCCTGATCCTTGGTGTGGCAGCACATCTCCAGCCTCTTCCACACCATCTCTTCTGAGGCATGTGCACCAAGCAAAAAGCCTTTGTGTTTCATGCTCAGGCACCCGTGTCAGGGGTCACCTGCTCCTGACTTACAATTTAGGCTTCCACGTACTGTAAGTGTTTAGTGTTTCAAATGGTTTTGAAGAAACTACAATCTTTTGGTAGCTTGTAAATAGCCTTTTAATTATAGTCCTGGAGTTTTTGACCAGATAAAAATGACTTATTCTGTAAATGGAACCCATGGTCATTTCAACTATCTACATGATAAATTAGTCTCCTTCTACTCCTTTTGATTATTATAAGACTTGGAAGCTGGGACAGTTGATGGTATCTCATTTGGAATAAATGCAGCTTAGGGAGCTGTAAAAATCAAGAAGGAAGAAGATTACAAGAGATTGGTCTTAATTTAACTATTACACATGTGACTATGAGCTTTGCAAGTGAGGTTAAAAACCAGTTTATATCCGTAACAGTGCAATTTGCATAATATGAGTTTCCTATCTTGAACTTTCAGTAAAAATGAACCTAACTATGCACACAGAGCAAAGCCTACTCCATGACTTGATTTTGGTGCCTTTCTACTTTTTGTGATACATTACTCTTGAGCACATGATGAGCACCTGTTTGGTATAGCAGGCAGCACCAGGAGAAAATGACATGGACGTGCTACTTTGTGATTGGATCCAAATTTCAAGTCAGATAACGTTATTTTTAGATATTAGGTTTTGTTTGATTTTAAAGTAAATAGTATAGTTTCTGTTCTGATTCACATTTATATTCTGTTTTACATAGCATCAAGTTCCATTGCATGTGATAACTATTCTACTGTTTTCGCTGAAAATGAAAAATTCATCAGGAATAGTAAACTTAGCGTGGCTACGATGCATTTCTTTGGCATCTCATGATGACAGCTGTTCCTGTCTTGTACCTGTTGGGATCATAACCTGCATTTTGCTGCTGAAGCTGGAGGCTATTGCTCCTAGTCCTGTCCTCGATTGTTTTATTTATTTTTTATTACATGAAGTAGGTTTACCTTCATCAACGTGCTTTTGGGTATCGCAGTACCCTTCCTAAAGTCTTGTGGTCTTATAGGAATTTATTGCTAAGTCAGGTCACAAATAGCATTCTATAATGCAAGAGGTGAAGCACCAAATGGAGAAGCTTAGGTGGTTCCTTCTCAGGATGAAATGCCAAGAATGACTTGAAATGAACAAAATGTCAGTCTGAATTCTTGTATCATTAAAGAAATTGTAGATGGCTTTTGTTATTGTCAGAACTAAATGGTTAAAAAGTGCCTCGGCACAGCTGCATGTTAGCGCACTGCGAGTCCCTGGTGCAGGGATTTCTCCTGTGGAGGGAAAAAGTGGTTGGTGCAAAATCAGCTGCCGTCAAAAGCTTGCAGCTGCACCATTTGAGTGCATGCTCACAATTGGCTCGATGTAAATTATGCACAGGTGGCGGCTAGCAATTGGCTCGCTGGCTGTACAGAAGGCTTGGGAGGTACCCGCCCAAATTGGAGGAGAGCCCGGATGCACGGAGGAGAGTTTTGCATGCTCAAAGAGATCCTTATGTGTACCCCGGAGCCACGTTGGGGCCTGATCAACCACTAACGACTCCCCATCGATATATTCCCAGCGTACCCCGTACCCTACTGTGCCACACAGTTTTCTTTTCTGTTTGCAACTCTTCTAAGCGCACCTACACTGCATACCTCAATGCAAGTCCCTGCATTGCAGCTTGTAAGGAAAGTTTTTTTCTTTGCAACCACTGCGCTTCCTCTCCATTGGCGGCCCCGTTCTGGCCCGTTTCTCGGCCCCCACGGTTATGGAAGTGCATCAGTTCGTACTGAACAAAACAAACGAACAAAAACAGAGATGGGAAAAGAGAAGAATAAGTGGCATTTCCTAAACATTTCATTTCAGTGGGATAATTGTTCAGTGGTATTCTTGTACATGACAGGCTAAGATGTTGCTATCCTTGGGAAGATTTATTTTTTTTTTAATATTTCCAGGGCAATTTAGTTTCAACCAGAACTTTCAAAACCTTTCTGGAAGATCCAAGGGAGGGACTCAAGGAACTAGGGAAAGCTGGGGTGCGCTTGTCTTAAGGGAGTGATTTCTGTGGGCTTGTAACATTAGATACATTGCCCATTATGGGAAGACCTCATTGTATTTGCATGAAGTGCTCTGAAAAGCACTGCAACAACATACTAAAAAAGGAACAGCTGTGGACGCGAATACATTAATGTTCATTGTGTTAACTGAAGGGGCTGAGAAAGAGGCAAGCTGATGTAGCTGTGATGCCAGTAGATTGGGCACTTGGTTTAATTCTCAACTATAATTGAATCTGCATTTCAAACGAAAGTACTTCCTGCTGATTCATGCTATGATGGATGGAGAAGTGTGATTGAGTGCAGAGTTGAAGGCTGAAGTGCTGTATGCAAGACACGCATGGGCCAGGTGTCTTGGTGAATAAGCAGTTGCTGGATTTTTTTGTTTTAGTTTTGCTTTGCATTGCAGTAATAATAAACTCTTTAACTGTAATCTGAAAGGACAGTTTTTATAGGGTTTACAGCCATGGTAACCACTCAAGGCTACCTAATATTGTAAGCAAAGGGTTTGTTTTATTTTATTTGTTTGTTCAGTGTGAAACTGAACTAAAAGTACTTACATCATTGCACCCTGGCTACACCCTGATGCTAGTGACTTAGCGTTAGAAAAAATGCAATGGATGGTGATGTTGACATCTTCTATTTATGTATTTTTTAAATAATTCATAGTTTAGTCATTGTATTCGAAACCTGAGCCATGCCAATGCACTTGCTCAAATTTAAGTAATCTAGTAATGGGAATAGGTGGAAAACAGTATTATACACAATAAGGTATAAATTTTCAATACAAAAATAGGATCTTCACGTTTCAAGCAACTGATTTAATACAATAAGCACATGAATGGTCTAGTGGAGACCAGAAATCAGTCTTTCCTCCTGTTAGGTATGTAAGTAGACTTTGATATCTAAATGCAGTTCTATTTCACGTGTTCAAATTTCTGAAAATCCATTAATGCATGAAATGTTATGACGTCTTACTCTGGGACCAAGTCCCAAAAAGCAGTTAGGAGGAGTAGGCACAACCCTCTTGCATATAAACTGGTTTTCAGGGATTTCAGCCGGTTGAAATAGAATCCCACTTAAGCTCATAAGTAATAGGTGAAATAGTTCAGCATGTGGTTAAGTTGTGCATGTTCTTATTTAGATTATGGGATCAGGACTTAACTTCTTACAGAAGTTTTTGTTTGTATGTAGTGTAACTTCATGGTTTTGCATCCTACCTGGAGAGGGATGCTTTTCTCTCAGGGTATAGACAGGCATTCAGTTAAGGTCTAAGATTTTCTGGGGAATCACAGAAGCACCACAGAAACACATCCGGAAGTGTGTGTACATCTGTTCAAGTGCCCAGTCACTTGGAGGACCAGAGAACCTGGCTGATGTTCCACAGCCACAGGGCCAGTGTGCAGAGACCCCAGCATGCTTTGCAGGGGTCCCCATCACGACAATCCCAAGGATAGCCAAGTGCAAAGACAAATTGGTCGACCACCTGGGGGAACCATATTCGCTAGGGACTTTTTTTTCTACGTGCCCCCTACCTAAGTCACACTTTGAGTGCAAAGCCGCATCTCACCTGTTCAGTTTCCACTGCCAAAAAGGCTTGTTCGTGTCACTTTCAGCCCGTGACGGATCCCTGCCACTTGTAACCCTGTGGCACCAGATCCAGATGATCCTATTTTAGACTTTGTTAGGGAAAGTTATGAAGATACCATAGAAAAAAAATCTTAGTAGTCATTAGTTGATTCACTTTCAGATAAATGGAGAGACAAAGTATATGCTCTGCTCTGGCAAGCTATGCCCCTGCTGTAGCCTGGGCACAGGGCACAGCCCCAGCCTGGCCCAGTACTCATGGCAACAGCTGTGCCTGGGCTCTGGCGCTGGGAGCAGAGCTGCCGTGCTGCCCTCGCTGTTCCTGGGCTAGCCTGGGGAGAACAGGCAGTGGGGGCAAGAGGTGCAGAGTTCAAACCCCTTGTCTTCTCGCCTCCCGCCCCCACTTCCCCCACTGCAGCGGTGGGGAACAGGGATGAGGGATCACATTTATCATGGTCCTTCAATAATTAGATTCTGCAAGTGGAAGATTGTAACAAATGTCTATATATTTCCATGTATGGAATCGAATTATCAGGGGGTTGCCTTGACGGTGGGGTTGTTTTGGGTTTGAGTAAATGCAGCAATTTTATTTATTTATTTCCAATGGGCAATTTTTAGAGAAATGAATGCAGAGAAGACTGGGAATTCCTTGAAGTCTGCTGCTGCTGAGTCTAGTTCCTGCTGTACTCTTGCTGTCACAGAGTCAAAGTCTGCTGCTGCTACTTTTGGTAGTTTTGCTGAGCTCATCTGCAGGCTGGCGTGCCATCTCACGTATAGTCACGCGGACATGACTGAGACCCTGACCCCTCCACAGGGCCTCCGTTTCACTAACTAGTTTGGCATAGGCACAGTAGGACAGGCAGTGCAGGAGTTGTTCCTGGAGGTGGGGTGGAGGGGGCTCCAATGCTGGCATCACTTCAGGAGTAGGGGAGGGAGGCGGATTTTCGGGTCTCCCCTTTGCCCTGGATATGTCATTTTACACTTGTAAAAGTCAGTACTCAACTTTGGAAGGAGCTGGACACAAGCTACACCACCCACAAGCAACCTTTGCTTCTGCAGTGGTTATCACGTGCCTCAGAGAAAAGATCCCTGGTTCAAAACTGGCAGAAGAAGCTCCCTGCTCAGTAGTCTTTCTGCAGCCTGGCTTGTAGGTAATCTCAATGGTGCTGATGTGAAAGAAATAGATATTTTTTACATCAGGAGGCTCTGGGAAGTGGATTTCTGCTGCATGCCTTAGGCAGGAAGGACTTTGTCTTTCCCACAAAGAAAGACAAGGCTGAGCAGCGTAACCTCATGGCTATGTGTGAGCCTGTCTCTGCCTCCCTGGGACAGTAAAGCTGGGGGTGCCAAAAACTTCCCGGAGCTATTGCTGGGGTGGGGAAAGGGGAGAGCTAGAAGCATGGCTTCCTGGCATGCTGCAGGGAAGATGCACATCCTGTGGTTCTCCGTGTAATTGGACGGGAGTTACGTGGCAGTAAAAAGCATTGCGCTGCCAAGAACTTGCTGCTGGAAGGAGCTAATGTGTAAACAGAAACATCATGCTGGAATGCCTGTACGCTCACTTTTTGCCCCGCGCAAAAGGATTTCTCTCTAGAAATGCAATGCCCATGAGCAACTCAATCCTTCTCTCTTGCCATATGTTGCAAGGAATTGGTTTTGTGTTTCTCATACTATCTGACTGGTCTCCCTGTCAGAGTCTTCTAGGGTGACTGTCAGGTAGGTTAAGGAAAAAACTGGGGAGAAGTAAGGGAGAAGGAAAGAGAGGATATTTTTCTGTCTTCTGTTGTTCTTAATTGTTTTCGTAAGTAAGCCTGGAAAAACAGAGCAGATCATTGCGTATGTTATACCCAGAAGTGGTTCTGTGCTTTTTTTTGTGTGTGCTCATTGTGGAAAGAAGCCAGGTATAAAGCTGTTGGTCTGACCACATGTTTAGTGTGGACTGCTGAACTGCATCAGGTTTCTCCTTCTCCCTTCCACCCACAATTTTTTTTATGGAGGCCTCAAACTTTTTCTAAAGATTGTTTATCTATATTTGTAGGGAGATCTCTATATTATAGTTATTCATTGTGCAGTTATAACGGGGGCAGACTCTAGGCAGGCTGTATGAATGAGAGACTGCTGCATTTAGGCTTGGAAATGCTTGGATTTCTCCTGTATTCCTTAAACCTGTTGGCTTCAAAAGTCCTTAAGAAAGTCCAAGAGAAACAGCATCCTTTTCCAAAGAGGTTTAGATTGCATCATGTAGGCTCCTCTGTCTGTAGAGTAATATTTGGTGATGTAATGAAAAAATGTGGAAGTGGTATTCTACAGACCTCAGTCTCAACCAGTTCCAGCCCAGACAAAGGACTTGAAGGGGTGTTTATAGCTCATATTCAATGTGCAGATGAAAGCCAAAACTTTCAGCAGTACCTTGGTTTATTCTGTACTTTTGATAAATTCTCCACCTTCTTCCCCAGACCAGAGAGAGGAGGAAAAGATGTTGGCTTTGGAAAGATACTTTCTTCTTCACAAACTTTTTCCTAATGTGGTGTCTCTCAGCTTTATTCTGTCAGAGTGTGTTCGTATGAGATGTCCTGACATTTTTTTTTTTTCAATAGCACATGTACTTTATTAAGGAAAAATACAGCATTTTTATATTATTGCGTCAACAGCTTTTCTTCATAAATGCCTACTACAGCCTCTCCATTATGAAGTGCTCATTTGATGGGGGCAGAAAAAAAACTTTTTTTTTTTTTTTTTTTTGGTACAAAAATTTATTAACAGTTCTCCACCCGTTGTTTTCTTTTACGTTTCTCCAAAGAATTACTCCTACAGGGAGGTGAGCCCCTATTTACCTTATTCAGAGGTTTCTTCTCATTGCCTGCAGTAAATAAATACTTCTGGGTGGCCTTTCCTGACCAAGCTAGCTAATTACCTTCCTACTATGGAATTTATAGAAGCCTCTGCTAATACTTTTAAGATGACCTTGGCTCCCCAAGCATGCTTTATTCCAGTATGTCTATGGCAACGTTCTGAAAAAAATGTTCAATTCCATTTTATTATTTCATTTGTTCCTGAGATGACATGGAAGGCTCATAGTAGAGCGTATAAATTAGCCATTTTGAAAGCTAGCACTGACAGTTTTAAGGAACATAATAGTAAATTGTGGTCCATCTGCTCAGTATTTCATTTCCTTCTTTCCCCATTGCTTTCATTTTGCAGCTGCTGTTTATTAATCTGACGTAGAACGCATAGATCCACAGACTGCATAATGCTGTGCATTCCCTCACTCCCTTTTTCTTCTGTATTGATAATCATGAGTATGACTACAATTTCAGATTAGACCTTCAGCCTACTAAAGTTTATGAAGTCTTTAACTTCAGTGGGACAAAAGTTTAACTTTTGATTTATATTAAGCACTGTTTTATATTTATCACTTTGCATATTGCAGTAGCACGTGAAAGCCTCGGGAGAACAGTTTCACGTAATGCAAGGTTGCATCTAATCGCACAGGAACTGGTCCTGTCCCAGAAACCTTTAAAATCTGAATAGGTAAGATAAAGAACAGTGGCCAAAGTCTTTAAAAAAAAATCATTGGATGACATCCCTTGGTTATGTGGAAGATTTAATGGCTGATGTTTAAATAGCTCTCTTTGCAGCTCTTTGCAGTAATTTAGGCCTCCTTTCTATCAAGAATGAAGATTTTGTTGCACGCTGGCATCTCATCCTGTTCAGACTGCTAGTGGAGACGACTATGAATGCTGACATAAGGATGCTAGAGGACTTCTTATTAGGAAATGAGGAGGGAAAGTCTGTTTAGAAAGGCCAAACACTGCCCACTTCCTTCTAGTTTGGAAACTTTCTGATCATATACTAGCTTCCTAATTCTACTTCTTTCTTTCATTCTAGAACAGAGAGACAAGGACAAGGAGAGCGATAAGAAATAGGGGCAAGCATCAGTCTTTGGGAAGAGGCAGCTATAGGCAGCATTTTGGCGCTAGCTTTATCCTTAGCACTTGTTCGTTAGCTCCCTTTGATAAAGAAGGGCACCTCTTCAAAAATAACTACTGCCTGTGGCCCTCATCCTCCAGCAGATCTTACCTTTGTCCCCAGACTGTCTCACAAACATCCTGCACAAAAGGCTTTACTAGCATGCTCATCTCTTGGTTCAGTAATGATGGTAAGCACTGCTTCTGCAGGGCTTCCTTCTGTAATTGTTTCTCCTCCTCTGCAGATGTGATCTGTGAAGAATTGAAAAGCTGAGAGGCATACAAAACCCAATCTCATTGACTTGTCAAGGTCTTAGGGAAAAATTTTGGTGGGGTCACCAGGGACAACTTGGGGTTCTGCAAATAATTGCTAACCTCAGTATCCACTTTTGTCCTCTTTCATTTTGAGAGTGGTTCAGAGAGCTTTTCTGCCATCTTTTGGATCCAGTTTTCTTTTTCTTCTTTCTTCTTAAAATCCAGTTCTTATTTCTGTGACTTCCTCTTCTCCTGAGACAATGCCATACCCAGATGTCAAGTGTCCATCTTCCCTTGCCCTTTCTTGCTCCCCTGGCAAGTTAAGCAACCCTGGGTTGAGTGCCCCCAGTTTCTGTAGTCTTCTCATAATGACCCAAGTCGTCATTCAAAACCAGTAGGGTCTTACGATAGAAGTCTTGCCTTCATGTATCCTAACAGTTGTGTCCCCACTACTCTCAACAGTACTTTCAACTACTCAATTTGGAGACTGACTGACATCTTAGGGGGATTTTAGGCCATTTCCTTCTAGAACCTATGGTTCAAAATATGTCACGGGGCAGGGGAAAACTTGACGGAGTGACCCTTTGAGGCACAATCTTGATATCTCCAGAATTCTTGCTCTTTGCAATTCAAGATCTTCTGAATAGAAGAAGTATCTTTGGGCAAGAGATTGGCGATGTTATTCTGTTATATCGCACACCTCCTTTCTTTTGGAGGCATACACAGCAGATTTTTTACCCTGGGTAAAACCTTGCTAGAGAGCAGGAAAAGAGGGGGAGAGTGGAGCAAGAGGACCAGGGGAATGGAGGATCAATCGTACCTTGCTTAGGGACTCAAAGCTGCTGGCTGCTGTTGCCACAGAGACTTCTGCCTGTTTTTAACGGTTGTTGCAGCACAGATTCCCCAGGGGCTCTTATTCTGGTGTCTTCTCTAAGTTGGCACCTCAACCATGTTCCTGCTTTCTTGATCTCGGTCTCAATATTTGTGAATACAAACCAGGATCATGAGAACTGATGACCTGCATGAAGCCAATAATCAGTATAACCCTATCCTATTTCTGAGGGAGGTCAGTAGCAGCTGCTATAGAAGAAAGTACAAGAATTTCTCCAGTAGGTAACTATGAGAGAGCCTAACTCTAGGAAAAAAAAATCTTCTAAATTTTATGTTAGAAATGAGCTTAAGGTTTGTATATAGCTTCCAGAATTCCTGGGAAGAATGAGTCATGTTGTTGTTCTTCTCTCTTTCTCTCAGAGTATACTCCTTTGCTGGAACAGCCTCTGAATTACTTGCTTTTGTTTTCCCAGACAGCTGAACCACTGGCACACCATCTTGGCCTACACCACGAACCCTTGGGAGCTTTTCTTTTCACCCAGCTGGCTGCTTACCTGTATCTCTGATACTATCTTCCTGTTGGGATGAAGGCTAGTCTCTTGGGCTGTGTCACCATCTGGGCTTCTGTCTTGGCTAAGGGTACTTGGTTTCCTGGATAATATGGAGAGAAAGAGCCTCAACTCACTTTGCCATTCATACCCAGGAGATCAAGTTCTCTGAAAAGCATGTTTTGGGACAATGCAATAATTAGGCTGTGATCATAAAGGTAAATTAGCAAAGATGAAGTCCCTTTACATAACTTAATTTGTGTTTGAGCAGACATGTTGTCTCTTGTGATTCTAGGAGTTTTCAAGCGATGAGCAAAACAGTTTTAGAAGTCAGCAATCTCGTGGCTTACGGAACAATGCATCTCTGTCGTAATATACATGACCCACTTCGGGAACATCAACATGTGAATTAAACTCAGCGACTGAAATAATATTAGCTCTGCCTCTCAGTTCTGTAGAATCGGTGGTGAATTGTGTTAAGGATTGCTGCATATTCTCGTCTCGGTGCTGCCTAATGAGGTGTTCTCTTATGCACCTTTTTGAAAGGGAATAACAGGAATGCTCACTTTTTTTCCAAATGTAAATACGCGCTTAAATATTCCTTTTTAATCAGAATGCAAGTTTCAGTTTCCAAAAGAACAGCTTTGTGAAAGCATACTTCAGTATAAGGTATACTCTATAATAAGGATATACTATAATTTACTCTACTGTACTATATTTTTCCTTATATAATAATAAGGATATAATGCATTCAATGTTGGGTCCCCATTTTAAGGTAAAAGGAGTATTTTTATTTTGTCCTGCCTTAGGGTACATGCAAATGTTACACTTAGAACAACTTAACGTTAGTTAGGTCACTCTAAGTGCTGATCTGTACAGATGTTTGGGGAGGTTAGATAGTTCACCTGAGGAGGTGAACTAAGTTGGATCGGTAACATGTTAGCCCCGTGTAACAAACATCTGTACATGTTCAGAACACAGCTTTGCTGCTCACCCCAGTCCCAGGGCTCTGCTCTTTCTGCTTCTCACACCCACATTGACCTGGCTATTTTTGGGACTCTGAGCCCTGGACAGGCAACCCCACTCAATCCCCATCAGCCTCTCTGATCCCATCAATCCCCTCCCCATCCTGCATGCCTTCCCTCCCCTCCCTTCCCTCCCCTCCCCACAACTTACAGTGCTGGGAACCCAATCAAAGTACCGGGCACCGGCACCTGGTTGGTGACCACCCTCAGGTGCCACTAGTAGTGTCAGGGGGCAGGCGTGGTGAGTGGGGACTGCCCGCAGGCATCACTGGCAGCGTCAGCACCGCTTCTCTTAGGGGGTGCGCTGCCAATCTCAGGGGGTGCACATGCACCAGCATGCACCTCCTGTGCCTTGCCAATGACAACTGGTTGCAAGATAATTTTTTCTTACATGAAAACCATTTCCATTTAATACCTCTGGTGAACTATTCTTTGTAAAGTCTGATCCAGTTCTGAGTCCTTTTGACTTGTATTTCGTTTCATGAAGATTTATTTTTCAGGACTGTATTGGAGATTGGAGAAATAAATTCACTTGAAAGGATCTTGGACTACTATCTGAACAGAAAAGGAAGGGAATCGACAGTGTCCCTGCTAGCTTCGTATGCAATACTGAGTTTATAATAAGTCATGTGAATAGTGTCTAAATCCAGAGATTTCGGAACTGCCTCTTTTGCTAAGCAGTGAGAAGCAAGCTTTTCTTGATGGTACTTTTTATTGGACAAACTGTATAATTGGGAGAAATGTTAGACAAGCGTTTGGGCTCAAACTTGCTAGCTTATCTAATATCTCTCCCAACTTTACAGTTAGTCAAATAATAAAAGATCTCATGAAAAAAAAATTTCTCTTGTATTTCCTGGAGCACCTGGCTACAGCACTCCAATCCCTTTTGTTAATTGGCAGTAACAAAATCATAGATGACTCCATGCTGAGACTGAATTTTCTCTTACCCCTAGAAGTTGCCCTTCTAGGCATCCTGGTCGGGCAGGGTACAGAAGCATTGTAATGTGTCCATTCTTTACATAGAGTGCACTCTTTCACCAGCGTGGAATTTGGAAGGGATGCTACTTTGTGTACTGATACGTTAATGCAGGTTTCGGCTATTTTAAATGCACAAAAATCAACATGTGCAAGTGTGCCTTGCATATATTGTAACTGTTTCCTTGCAGATCTGTAAGCGTTTAAACCTTGTGTGGGGCCTTGAATAAAAACCCCGGCATGTGCCTTCAAATTATATTTGAGCTAGTAAGAGATCTGTTTGCTCTCTTGACCAATATTATTCTCTGCATAAGCTATCAAGCTCCTTGGTTCTGGAATTTCCCAATTTCAATCTAAATGCATATTAGTGGTTATTATTGTGGGGCCTATAGTGTGCTATGGTCTTTGGTATTCTAAAAAATATTTACTTTTTCCTCATGATACTGGTCCTCCCCGCCCCTCAACATTTGCTTCCTATCATATAATGGTTTCTTTTCTTTTTTCTGTTTGTATTCTAAAAGTTTCTTCCTTAATTGGGTTGTCTGAGAGAGAGTTTGAGTTAGTCCATAACTTTGGCATTTCTGCACTTCAAATCTTGGCTCTACGTTCAAAATAATTTACTAGATTGAATAAAAAGCCTTTAATAAAAAAAAGGAAACTGAATGAGACATTTACTACAATGTGAGATCACAGAATCGTAGGGCTGGAAGGGACCCAGGTCCAGCCCCCTGCATGTCTTTCTTGCTCATCGGGGGTCAGGTGACCCCAGCCAGGTCACCATCCAGTCTTCTCTTGAAGATCTCTAGGGTAGATGATTGCTCTACCTCTGGGGCGAGCTTGTTCCATAGTCTGGACACCCTAGCTGCGAAGAAGTTTTTCCTAATGTTCAGCCTGAAACTATCTTCCAGGAGTTTGTGGCCGTTGTTTCTAGTTTTCTCCCAGGGCACCCTGCTGAACAGTTGTTCACTGAGCCCCTGATGTATGCCTCTGATATAGTGGTAAGCCGCAATCAGGTTTCTTTTCTTTAGGTTGAAGAGTCCGAGATCCCTCAGCCTCTCCTCGTATGACTTACCATGCAAGTCCCTGGTCATACGGGTGGCCCTTGTCTGGACTCTCTCGAGCTTTAGCACATCCTTGTTGGAGTGCGGTGCCCAGAAGTGCACGCAGTACTCCAGCTGTGGCCACACCAGTGTTGAGTAAAGCGTAAGACTCACTTGTTTGGTTTTACTGGAGATGCATCAATTGATGCATGCCAGAGCTGTATTGGCCCTAGCAGCTCCTGCATCGCATTGCCGGCTCATATTCCTGCTGGGATCTACTGTTACCCCCAGGTCCCTTTCATTTATAGTGCTGGTCAGGATCGCGATGCCCAGCCTGTAGGTGTGCTGGGGGTTCTTCCTTCCCAGATGCAGCACTTGGATTTCTCTACATTGAACCTCATCTGGTTCGGTTCTGCCCAACAGGCCAGCCTGTCCAGGTCTGCATGTATCTGCAGCCCATCCGTGGGCATGTCCACACAACCCCATATCTTGGTGTCGTCCGCAAACTTGGGCAATGGGCTTGTCACCCCCTTATCCAGGCCGTTGATAAAAATACTGAACAGCACTGGGCCAAGTACCAACCCCTGGGGTACGTCGCTGCCCACATCTTGCCAGGACAACACCAGTCCATTCATATGGGCTCTCCGTCCTGCTCCGCAACTAGTTTCGCACTCACTTGGTGGTCCCGCAGTTGAGCCCAATATCTTCCAGTTTTCTGATCAGTACCCCATGAGATGCCAGGTCAAAGGCTTTCTGGAAGTCAAGGTATATGATGTCAACCACTGGACATAGATAGATAGGCACCAGGGTGTATATATATCTATATCTCCAAGATTCTGTATTTTATTGAAAAGAATCAGTGTTTGAATATGCATTTATTCTCTATACAATGCGAGTTAAATGTATTTTAATGCATATATGAAATCAGTCTTGGAAACTATGTGCAGAACTACATAGCTCAGTTCCCTATGCGATTAAAAATAATGAATGGAAAGGCATGCGCCAAATGATGATTTAATATTAAAATGTATTATTTCTAAAAACAGATTTCATCATGTTTGTCAAAGGCACTTTGCTGCTCTTAGAACTAAGTTCACTGTGGAGATTTGGAAGTGTCAATATGAAGCTAATCTTATAATTAACAATTTGAGTAATATTTCACTTTAACAGCACTTTAGGATCTTCGAGGTCTCAACCGTTTTCCTTAACAATCCGCTTTGAGAGAGAAGTAAGATTATCTTCACCTTACAAAGGAGGTAAGAAAGGTCCCTGCTTTGAGGAGTTAAAAGCAAAGGTTCCAAAAGTTAAAGTAAAAAATCTCTCATGGTTTCACAATGCCAAAAAGCCTAGCTAAATGTTACCAGACATAACACGTGCACATTTTCATTTTCTCTTCTCTAGCCTGAGGACAAATATCAGAATATTTCAACATAAAAGATTGCTTTTCCATAAAGTTAGCAATGCTTGCTAAAGAAGTGGTTAGAATGAAAGTGCCTGTTCGGCTACAACCTGTCTTCATTGAAACATTGTAGTTTTGATTTTTCACACATCGGAAAGCCTTCTGGGATAAAGTTTGACGACTTGTAAGCCTATGAGCTTACAGAACAACTTCTCAGAAGGACAGATTATTAGCAAAGAAATATTGCTCTAAAATTAAAAATAGATGTAGAAGTGATGAGAGGGAGAGAGAATATTTAAATTAAAAAAAACCTACCATATGAATATATGTCAGTGATTTAAGGCCTATTTTTTCATTCAGATGCCTACCATTCTATTAAATTAAATTGCAGTTCTCTTTGTATAATTGGAAAATAATTTGGGCCCAAAATAAATTTGGTTAATACTTAGCTAGATGTGGTTCCTGACCCCAAGTTTTATTGCTGTTGAGGCCAAAAAATACATGCGTTCACTTGAACACTGTTCTAAATAAAGACTGATGGACCTACAACTAGAAGTTGAAGCATGTTTTAGCTTTCTGAAGCCCTCTATGTGAATTAAAATAGCACAGGAGCTATGCCTAAATAATATTATTAAGGTTTTAATGTGACTGCTTTGAAAGTTAGGAAATGCCAACCTTAAGGTCATTTGTGCCACCTTCATTTGATCCCCATAGGCTGCTACCTGTGAAAGCTCATGCCTCTGAACCAGTAGGTACCACACTACCTTACTTCCTGCCTCTTGTGCCGATGTAATTTCCTAGGCTTTTGAGAGTGTGTGTGTGTGTATTCATTCAAAAACCTAGGAAATTACATCGGCACAAGAGGCATAATAATATATATAATATATATTCTCATATAATGAGAAGTGCGCAGAAGCCTGAGCGTTAGCAGCCCCATTTATAATATGGCAGCCTTTGGCAACGAATGTAGCATAGCATCTGGAGTTAGGATATATAGGTTCTTTTTCCTGGCTGAGCTGTTGCGTCATTGTGCGTTTTGGGGAAATTCAGCATTTCTTCCTCAGTTTCTCTGGTTTAACAGCTGGAAAAGACTATTTAGTCAACATCGATTAGTACCAGTGTTTTCAGTGATGTGGATAAAAGGTTGTATATGCTTCAATTCCTAAGAATCTTTTTAATGAATAAAAAGCCAGTTAAAATGGAGTCATGATAAAATTAAACCACAACAGAAATTAAAAAGAAATAGTAGGCTGTATCAAAATACAAATGGTTTCCTACTGAGGTCTAGGAAAAACGTTTCAAGCCACTGAAATAGTGAACATTACTCCGCACAGCAACAATGCTTTCCTTTGAAAGCACTGTATTTTAAGAGAAAAATATCCTAGTTCTCATGGTAGTTAATCCAACCTCTGTTTGATGAGTTTCCCAACATTTCTGTTCTCTGTAGTAAAATTCAGTACTGCACGTTCTGAACTCCTGAAAACCTATGTATGCTGCCATCTGTGTGAGCTGCCATATGTTTCTTTGGTCTGTTACAGCCAGAAACTGTGAATGTCCTTTCACTGAATTATATGTAGCAATAGAAGCCTCTCTACCTCAGTATCAAGATAGTATTTGTTTTGGAGAGCCTCTGATTGGGGCTGTGCACATTTTAACATATGCCCCCGTATAGAATTTGAAAGTTGCCTTCCTGTAATTTTTCTGCCTCATTTACTGCAAGAAAAATGGTCTTGTAGTTGAGACTGTGGGTGCTGTTTTTAATATTTTTCAAGTAATACCTTTAAAATGCCTTTTAAAGTGGAATATTGACAAGGTTTTACGACACCTGAGTAAAATTAAACATCTTTTTGTTCCACCCCAAAGCTTCTTCAAGAGCCCTTCCGATTATTTTATTTTTTTTAACTTCTGCGCATATGTGATCCGAGCAGGAGAAAGAGACAAATGAGACCTTGGAGGCGCAGTCAGACAGTTTGTGCACCACACACCTGCTTTTAGTTTGGTAACTTCACCAATAGATCTGAAAGTCATTTCTGCCTTGCATTCTTACTAAATATTTTTATGTATTCAATTTTCTTGTGTCTGTTTCTAACGTAACTAATTATGTGGCTCTGCCATTCACATGGTTGTGAGGTCTCTGTGTGCATTTATAATCTACATTCATGGGTCTGCAAATGGAAGTAATTAAAAAAAATAGCTTTCACTAGGTAGTTTTTAGTGTAAGGATTAAAAGCTCAGAGTAAACTCAGAGGCAGTTCCCAGGGGCTATTTTTAGTTTCTCATATGGGAAGAATGTCAAAAAATAGACCAGCACTGTGACTTTGGATTTAGTGTACATAATACTTCTAAAGCTGGTTGACAAGAGTGTGGACATGCCTATGTGCCACTCAACTTAAGTAATACATTTCCTGTACATTCATTAACAGGGTTGCAGGGCACAGTTACTGTAGTTTTCAATTTTTTCAGCTTTTAATCTGCTGGGACAATCTGTCTTTATTCTAACATAGTAGTTTCAGTTTTCCTTGGTACTTGCTATTTTGAAAAATTTGGGGGTCTTTGCATTTTCTATTGAGGAGGGTTTCATTAAGTCATAAGCCTATATCAGGACTTGTATTGCTAGGTCTGTTCCTTTAAATGATAACAGACCTTTTGCATTTCAACTTGTGACCACTCACCTTTTCTAAAGAGGTAGAAAACATCAACAGCAGCTTGGAGTGTTTGCATGCGAGCGTGTTGCACCTGTGAAAATGTCAGGTATATATAGCTACAGTATTTTCCCCTCCAAAATGTACATTTAGCATATAAAATGCAGACCCATTCACTTTTAATTCAATTTCTAAACTTATTGAAAGTTTTTCTGAAGTCATTAGTGAAAAATCTTTCATTTTATTTCACTACCACGTAAACATCCGCTGAGGGTCATTTGTTGTTCAAGACCGGTCTCACTGGCCTTTATTTTTAATTGAAGAGAAAGTGTCACTCTGTCTAAAACCAAATAAATCCATCTTCAAAAGTTGCACGCTGGGTAATATCCTCATACTGGTGTGGGCCTGTTAACTTCCTTGTGTCAGGAAGAACTCGGGATGTAAATCAGTGTTTCCCAACTGGCGTACCACGGCATTTTAGGCTGGCACCACACCCTCTGCCTGCTGTTGCTGTGGACACAGACAGACAAGGAGCATGGCTCTCACCAGGCAGGGGGCATGGCTCCAGCCCAAAATGCCATCCAGCTGACCATGTGCACCCTCCAACCACCTCCCCCACATCTGTTGTGTTGTGATGCTTTTTTATTTAGGTAAGTGTGCCTTGGGGCGAAAAAGGTTGGGAAACGCTGATATGTAAATATCATTGTAAAAAATATTCATTTAACCTCCTCTAATTATACCGGTTAAACAGTTGACCAGTAGCTCATTAAGCTCATAGTTTAATCTTCCAGCAGGAATGGCCCTTGCCCTAGCCCCTTATTTTTACCATGTGCCTGGCGCTGTGCAGGCCCCAGGCTGCTGGTGGGGAGCCACTAGTAATGGGTGGCAAGTGCAGGTGAGCCACTAAGTGGCACCAGCAGGTGTGGCTTTCCTTCGCCCCCTTGTGCAGGAACTGGTGCTGGAGAGGGAGCCAGAGCTGTGGACCTTTTCTGTCCCCAGATCTTGCAGCCATGGGGAGGGAGGTGTTGGGCCCTCCCCACAGGGGTCAGGTAGGGCCTTCCTGCCACAGCAGCAAGACGCCAGCCCCTGCAGTGCATCTGCCTTGACCCCCCCTGCAGAGGCAGGGCCCAGGCAGGGTGATGAGCTCCCTGTGCTTCCTACCATGCGTGCTGCTGTGGTCTGGACCTGCAAGGCTTCTCTGCACTGCTTGGTTCGGTACTCCTCCACTAACCCCAGGGAAAAGGAGATCATATCCCAGCAGGGCAGCCTCTGTCAGGCATGCTGTGTTCTTCCCCCTCCGTCTTGTGGGGCTGGGGCTGTGCAGAGCTTGATCCAGCCCTCAGGTGGGGCTGAGTGCATGGCTGGCTCGGCCTGGAGGTGCTGCAACATCTGGAGCAGATGTCACTGGATCTGTTGCCGCTGCCACTGTAGCCCCAGGGCTATCCTGAGGGATGGCAATATAGCAGCTTCGCTGTTGCAGCCCTAACGCTTCCCCAGGTATCCCTGCTGTGCTGCCACCCTCAGAAATGCCCCGGGGCCACACTTGCTATGCAGTGACCCCATACACCTGGCACCACCTGCTCCAGCTGCCACAGCATCTCCTTGGGCTAAGCCACACACACTTTCAGCTCTGCCTGAGGGCTGGGCCAGGCCCCATGCAGCCCCAGTGCCATGGAAAAAGGGTAGGGCTGCAGTGCACCTGCCAGAGGTCACCCCATTGGGACTGGGCTCCCCTTCCCCCACCCCCCGAGGTGAGCTAGGGAGGGCCCAGCAGCAAAGAGGAACCGTCCAGGTCTAGGCCAGTGGCACGAGCATGGCAGGAGGCACAGGGAGCCTGTTGCCATACTTGGGCCTTACCACTGCAGGAGGGCTTGCTGCTGTGGTGGGAAGGCCCAGCCCTGCCAGGGCGGCAGAATCTAGGCACAGGAGAGAACTGCAGCCCTGGCTCCATCCACATCCGTAGCCCCTGCCCGTGAAGACAAGGGGAAGCCACGGCTCTAACTAAGCAGTGACCCCTAGTGGTTCAGCCATGCTCGCTATGTCCCACCCGTGGCTCCCCATTCAGCGGCCAGGGGTCCGTGTAGAGCCAGGGGCATGAGGAAATCATAAGGAGCTGAGGCCTTTCCTGCTGGAGGTCGCTAAACAATTACTGGTGAGCGGTAAATGGTATAAATATAATTGTCATTTAACTGTTGATATCCCTAGGAAGAAGCTATTCAAAATCAGAGGGCAAGTTAGACAAACACTCGCTAGATGCTGTCTTGAGATTTTTTTCCAGCCCCGCATTCTGTGATTCAGTTTTAATCACTTTATTCCACATGCTCCCTACGTGGAGGGAGATGGGGGCGACTGTCTGGGACGCCCCTGGCAGGGAGGAGGGAACACACAAAGTGGCTACTGCCAGCAGCTGCCTGTTTGTGTTTGTTATCATGAACCAAAGTTGCTGTTTCTTCCTTGCCTCAGGCACCGGGTCGTGTCCCTACGTTCTTAGCTGCATAGAAATATTCGCACACTCAGTATTTTCATGAACTCAGTATTTCAATACTTTAAGTTGGTAGTATGGTCCATGCCTTTCTATGCCTGACCCATTTTCCATTGTGTTATAACCTTGTAAGGTAAAAGGTACATGTGCCTCAACTGATTTGGTAGAATCTGATAAAGTCTGATGGGCATCAGGGCCAAGATAACCCTGCTGTGGATCTATTGCACTAATCTGATGGGAAGAACCTTTTCATTCAGATGAAAAATACAGAACTAGAGAGCCTCGTCACCCAGCTAAATACACACCTTTGTTAGAAGACCTGGGGTTAAAAGTGCTTCAGAGTGCATTTCTTTTACAGAAATTCTATACTATTAACTTAAAACCAAATGTCCTGGAAATGCCTTTCTCAGTCCTTTCTTAGGGCCTTATTCCACGTTGCACTTTAAGCTGCTTAAATGTTGATCAGTGTTAGGGCTAGTTCAAGTGTAGAGGAGTTGCACCTTTAAGCTAAAAGGAGCTTCCACCTGCTAAGTATCCCCCATCTGCACAGCTGTGAGTTGCCACTACAGGGTTGGTGAGTGTGGTATGTGAGAGCTGGAGAAGGGAGAGAGGAGCCGCAGGAACATGCAGCTGGGAGGTGGAGAGTTAATAGGATGGGGTGGGTAATAACATGGGAGGTAAAAGGGAAATGGGGATTGGGGAAGCCAGCCACTGAAGGATAAAATAAGCAGAATGTAAAAAGAAATAAGAAGTCAATTAAAAAAAAAGTCATGTTTTAATAAATTGGGATTTGGGATTAGAGTGTGGGGGGTGCTGGCTGTGCTTCTGGGGCTGGCTGGGAGGTGGGAGTGATGAGGGAAGGCATTTTGGGGGGAGCTACTGCCCCTACCCCAGGAAGGAAGCCCCAGCTCACGGGAACCCAATTCAATTATCTACCGTGTCGCTCCCCCCCACCATCAGATCCCACTCCTGCACCCATCCATGCCCTGTGACTTGGGTAGCTGGCATGTACTCTGCAGACTGTTTGTATGGGATCACACCTGGGGGCAGGAGGTGAGTTGGGTGGTGCCAGAGCTGCCTCTGAGTGCAGAGGAAGAAAGTTTGTTTACACTGAACAGGAGGGTGGGGGACGGGACACTGCATCCTGGGATGCTGTAGGAGAGCAACATGGGTAGCTCATCTGCGAGGAGTTACCACATATTATTGGAACAGTAGCTGGGTAACACCGATCGGAGAGAAACCTGCCCTGGAGTGGTAACTTTAAGCTACCTAAAGTGTGCAGAAAACTAGTTTCAGGTGTTAATGTGTGTGCAACCCAGGAGTTAAGAGCTCCAGGATCCACCTAAAATTAATGTGTAAGGAGGCCCTTAGTTATTGGAAATTTAGGTAACAGGTGTTTCTGTCTGCAAGGCGGAGAGGAGTTCACAACAGCAGCGCTACATTCGGTGTGCCGCTGACTGATGCTCCTAGGCAGGGCTGTTCCTCGGGCACGCAAATCGGGACAACTGCTTTGTGGGGCCCCGTGGAGCTGTGGCTCCACGTCCAGCCATTGGCTTCCCGCGCTGCCTGACACTGCTGATGGTGCCAGCAGCTTCTTGGGGTCTGGGGCCCATGGGGTCGGAGCAGGGGCAGGGCCCCGCATGGGTTGACGTGTACCAGGCCCTGCAGCCTGCTCGGGTCACCTCTGCTCCTAGATTTCCATGATCCAGTGATCGGCTTGCTCTGACAGCTGGAGGAGCAGGTGTCCACCTTTTCCTCTTATTCCTGTTGCACTGTTTAAACACACATGCACACACATGGAGGAGATATGCTGGTGATTCCAGTCACAATTCTGGATCAGGTCTCAGGCATCTGTGAACGACTTCACTGTCTTAATTTGTTACCCCTACAATCCTGTACTGAAATAATCCTAAGTGGTCTGAAAGTCATTTTTCCTTCTATTACCAGACACTGATTCAATGCAGTATGCAAAGTCAGACCAGAGTCTTGGACGAGGTAAGTTGTGAGGCTCGGACTGTGTTCCTTTTAGCAGAGCTGGATATCAGAGAGCCTGTTTACTTTCCCAAACGCTCTGAAGTGCTGATGCCTCCTGTTGAACATGCACAGTATGTGTATCATTTGCATTTTAAAAACTGCAGGAATTGCAAGGATGCTGACAAAGAAGTTGTACTCCAATAATTAGTGAGTGGCTAAGAACAATCGCGGAATAACTCTGACTTACGAGGCAGAGGGGATAGTATTTTAATACATGCAGACCTTTTAAATACTTTTCATTAAAATCATTTTTTACTTGTCTCTTTTCCCAAATGTAAAAAAGTATATATCTAAAAAACTGGCTGTGGTTTTAATGCTGAGTGGTAAAGAAAAGCAATAGCCTTGTGCTGACTGGCAAAGAGAAGGAATAGCTTGGCTATGAGTCTGATGCCCTGTTCCTTCCTCTCCCCTGCCCCCATCCTGAAGCAACCTACATTTCTTGGCTCTCTTCAGCTATTAGTCTGTTAGAGCTGTGACGTAAATGACTCGCAGCAAGTGACCCCTGTGGCAAACCTGTAAAACATTATACAGCATGAATAAGAACTTTCTTATTAAGCTTGCAGCTGGCTAGATGCAGACATATGGCAGTGAGGATGTTTTGGAAGAAAGGTACTGCTTGACAAAGAACCCAGTCTCTTGAATAAGGGTTTATACTGGCACTTTGCTGTGTTTATAATACCATATCCTGGGGTATAGTTTTCTTTTAATTTTTTTATATTGTTATTTCACTTTTTAAACCTAATAATTTCTTAAATTAAGGAGATGGAGAAGCTGAAAGTTGATATTGATATTATTTTTTCGCAGGTTTCTGAGACCGGTGCTATTCTGCTGTGTGAGATGTTTTGGAATCCTAGGCTCAAATGTACTTAATACATTAAGTGAAGTAAATTTGTCAGGACCATCTGTGTCTTTTACGAGCAAGATATTTTTATTTTTTCAAAACGCTTCCCAGAACAGACATCATGTCGACTAGATTTTTTTATACGTAGATTTTTGTGCTTCTCTTTCGCCCCTTTTAGATGTTAGGTGACTGTCACTGGCATTGGAAACATACAGGTTCTGGGATTTCCAAAGGAGGATCCTACATGTAGGAAAAGAGACTTCCTTGATCCCTCAGCTTTACATAAATCAATGATAGCCTTCAATTAGTCAAGGATGAGGTGCCCCTTTACCCTGCCTTCGCCTGACTTCAGACTAACATGGCTAATTACCGCTCTCATTTCATCTTGCATCAGAGCATAGTGAGACCACAGACGAATGAAGTGAATCAGAGATGAATAAACTTTCTTGAGTAACGGCTCATTTTATCAGAGCCTATCACCAAAACCTTTGCATCTCAGCTTCAGTTAAACTATAAGGTGTATTGCTACACTGTGTTCTTCCTGAATTTGTGCCAAATCCAATGAGGATTCTGCAAAATTAGTGCTTTTCAAGTGCTTTAACTTCCTCAGAGATTACAAATGGTGCATTAAATATGCACTTCTACTGGTAGCCATGTCTGCTTGGTAAATTTAACCATACCTCAGAGTGGTATCCTCAAGTACACTGCACTACACCAGGCGGGCTGTTTTCAAGACTGGAAATAATGGCGACTACCTCCATGCAGACCATTTGGCAGGCTGATGAGCATGGACGTGTGATGGTTCTAGCTAGCTTGCCAAAAGTGCCACACACACGTGTGGCCACACAGTTCACGATCTGGGAGATGGCCACCTTCTCTGTATACAAAGGAAGGTCTTTTGGTATAACTCCTATTATCACTTGTTCTTATTTTTAATGAAGCAGCCCTTGAGAGCTCCCGTTACAGCTCAGTACCCTGTTGTGCTCAGGGCTATACAGATCCAGAACAATGCAGTCCTTTCCCTGCCCCAAGAGGTCATAGCCTATGTTAACTTTTTGCTTGAGGGCTATGTTAACTGTGATTGCTTTGAAGAAATTCCTACCCTTTGTGATATTCAGCACCTTGCAGGAGCAGGTCCTTGTTGCATGGGATTTCATGTTTGAAATACAGTATATTGTTTCTGTCATAGTTCTTGGCCATTTCATTCACTAACCAACAAGCTCTTCAGCTGATGAAGGCTGAGTTGCTAGTGCTGAAGACTGCCCTTTCAGCGCTATTAAAATTCTGAGCTGCAGTAACATATTACCATGTTTAATTACATACTTTTTGCACCCAGTCCCCTTAGAATTAGTCCTCCAAAACTGAAGTGTGGGTCTTAAGTGTGAAAGCTGATCTCTCTTTGCTGGAATAGAAGCATGCCTCACTGTCTGCCAAATTGGCCGCCACTTCTCTATGGCCATCAGTCAGAAAGGGGAGAGGCCAGCGTTAACCCTTTCGCAGCTGCTAAGGCATTTGGAGTAACTATTTGTAAAGCACTGTAGCTCCAGGCAAGTGAGCTGCTGCATGTAGTCTGTAGTAAGAAGGCTTGTGATGCAGAAACGCACACTGTAGTCTTTACAGGAACTTGTATAAAATATGCTATTCACAGGAACCAAGTAGCGGTCTTGCTTCAGCCAGACCCTCTTTTGGGTTGCCACACTATCTTACAGGGTTGGCCATAATTCTGGAAAAATCATTTTCATTTTCTTTTCTGCATTCTGCCTTCCCAAAACAGGCTGTGTGTTTTATTTGTACCCGTGTAGTAAGTAAGTAAATCTCAGGGTATGTTCAGAAAGATAGCAGGGTGGCATTGTAGGGCTTTATAGATGTGCTCTGGGGAATGTGTGTGGCAGCGGGGCTTTAATTAGAGCAGCTCCAGAGAACCGCTCTAATTAAAGTGCCTGAAGCATCACGTATATCAGTGTCTCCAAGCTGAAAAATGATGGCAGGGGTGCTTTAGCTAAAGCTTGTTCAACAAGCTTTAGTTAAAGCACCTCTGCTAACATTTTTCAGCACGGGGACTCTGCACATGACACTGGAGTCATTAACAAGCTCCAGTGACTCAATTAATCAAGTGTTCCCTGACATGTTGTAATTGCAATGCATTGGAGCAGCCTCTCTGTACCTGTATAGGTGCCCAAAGATTACAGTGCTATCTTCCCCTGACTTCAGACTAATATGGCAAACTATACCTTTCTGCTTATGAATGGCTTCATGCTCAGCCAAATGAAATGGGTTAAAATTAACATTACATGCTGTTCAATTTATATCTCTTGCAGCCCGCATTTGTTTTCTGTTACAGAGAAACCTGAAAAAATATGTGTTAATAACATAGGAATTACATTAGGAAAAGGAAAAAAAAAGTTGGCAAGAGCTAAGCAGGAATCTAGACTTTTTATTTACTATTTCAGTGTGGCAGTCATGGTTGTATCTCTGTCTTAAATGGACAAAAGCCTGGCTCAAAAGTCCTGGGCCACAAGGGAGTTTTCCAAAGAAATTGTCTTGTTTGCATGTGTTTGAATTCGTTGGTCTTAAAAAGCGATTTGCCTGCACTTCAATAAATGAGTTACAAGGTCGCCTAGTTGCTCTATAGCATTTTTAAATACTTCTCTGCCCATTGATGAAATAACTCGGTGGTTCTTATTTTACACCTCTGCTCAGTGTAACTATTATACTATTTATTGTTCATTAACTCAACGTAAAAGTTATCTTTTCATTTGAGTCTGTGGGGAGCTCTTTAATAGTTTAGTTTATATTAGACCTTCAAGAACTTCAGAGGGGCCTAAGTTAGTTTTCTAGTGGTCTGAGTGAAGGACGAGGCATGGCAAAGTCATACGTTCTTTGTAGCCTTGATGATCTTATTTCTGTGTCCAAAGTGTGTCTCCTCGCCTGCTGAAAAATGAAATTTCAGTGTATTCACTTGACTCACTGAAGCTTTCTGAGAAGTTAGAGGGTAATCTACAGAAAGGAGTGAGGCACCCAACTTGGAAAACCAGCCCAATGCTATTTGTAAAGTAGTGCTGCTTTCGTCAGTGAGAGTGAAATTTTTTTACCCCTTCATGGAGATTTTGGCAGGGTTTTAAACAGAAGAGAGCACTCCTCTATTCAGTGAATCACTCTTTCAGCATATCAGATGAATGAGCGAGCCATGTGCTCTGCTACCACATTCCCGAGACAGAAGTCAGCCACAGAGGACTGTTATACAGATGCAGAAATACTCAGAAACTTTTTGTTTCAACTCATGAATATAAATAACACTTGATGAGTCTTTCACAGCTTTCTTTCATAGCAAGAAATAGAAAGAAGCCAATTACTTCATGTTTTTGAGTTTGTCAGAGGCATAATATCTCTTAGGTCAAAGTACACCTCAACCAAGCACCTTCTGTCTTTGGGAGTGTCTCAGATTTGAAACCTGGGTCTGATTTTTGCTCGTGGCTTTTATATTTATAAGTAGTTAGACTAAAATCCTAGATATAAATGGCTTGGAAGAATAACAGAATTCTAGTTATAGTGTGCTATGGCAAAATAAATTAAACAACTATGTAGTTTATCTGCATGATTCAGTTTATTGGGTCTTTGCAATTTACTTTCAGGCCTTTGAGTAGCAAGAATAACAGGACACCCATGTCTGACTGCATCTAAAGAAAGCTGTTATCCCTGATGGGATCTTTGTTATTTGGTGTCTCTGAGACTGTCTGCAAACAACTGAGCCTTCGTAGACACCTCTTTGTACAGCCACAGCAATCTTGCCGTTCTGGTTAGGCCCACCTTAATAGCTGTCCTGTATGATGTAGGGTGCTTCAGTTGCAGGCTATAATTTATAAGTAGGGTGACCCTAATAATTCTATGGAAATCTGGAGTGGGGTAAGGAAACCCAGGATGGGGGGCACCAGGAAGCATTAATGCATGCACCTGCGTGCACACAAGCATACCCAGCCCTGACCCCGCAGCTCCCAGGAGCCAGGCAGGGCAGGATAGTGTGGAGGCCTGCAGCTGTGCTCCATCCCCTGTACATAGATGCTGGGCCCAGCTGGGAGCAGTCCCTGTGCAGCACCCCTGGGCTAGCCTTCTCCATCTCCATAGCCTGGAGCAGACCTCCTGCCCCTGAGTAAAGGACTCTAGCAGTGAGGCGAAAGGGTGGGAGGAACCCCACTCCCACTTCCCTCCGGGCAGGGTCCAAGCCTCTCTCTCCCCCCTCTCCTCTGGGAAGCCCCATCCGCACCAGGTTCCAGGTGGCAGCTGCTCCCTGGTGCTGGCTCTGCTGGGCTGCGAGCCAGGAGTTGCTTGCCCATTACAGTCGACCAGGAGCTGAGCACACGTGGGTGGGTTTGCACCAATCTCGGACTTTTGTTTCAGCTGTCTCCAATGGCTGCGATGCTGAGACGGCCTATGAAACCTGGGGCAATCGTGGCCGATTGGGGATGTATGGTTATCTTATTCATAAGGAGTGAATGCTCTGCGTCATGGTCTAGAATACTGTAGTACAAATCTCTACTCAAGAAAATAGCCTATGCTTACCTGGCAGGGGCGATATTGTGGTCGCCTGGGTCGCGGGAACACCACGTATCTGGGTCCATGAAGGCAGTTTTCCTTAAGCGTTCCCAGGGATAACTGTGCTTCTGGTGTGGTGTAGTACCTGCCGAGGTGTTGGGGCTTAAAGGCTACTCTTTTGAAATGGGAGGCTCCTCCCTAGCTTGCTTCTGTGGCTATATGGCTGGGGGCAGGTGAACCTTGGGGGCATCCGAACCCCAAGCCTCTGGCCTTGGCCCTGAACGTAGGATGCCTGCCAGAAGACTGCAAATATCTGAAGACCCTGGTGGGGATGGGAGATGTTTGCTGGTTGTAGAGCCACTTACGGTTCTGGACTGACTCACGGATTTGGACTTGTTCTGGCTGATTTGGCTTGGAACAGGAAAAAGTTCTTAAAGAAAGAAAAAGAGAAAATAACCCGGGTCTCCTTTTTAGCCACAGAGGATCACAGTGCCTTTACTAGGTATGTCTTCTATTCTTCTGGCAGCCTGCCTGTATATTTGCTTGGTTTGGTATACTTATTTGTGCCCTGCAATGCATACTACTTCCTAGATGGAAGGAACTGGTTTACGTGTACTGAATACCCGGGCCTAGTTTACCACCACAATCATACAAGATGCACAAGATGTGTTTGGCTCAATGTCAGTTATAAAAGCAATGTTAAAAGCTTTGTACTGATCTCAGTGCAAGAGAAATTTCTACCTGGTATGAAATCCTAGACCTATGACTCTCCTACAAACTGCAAAATAAAAACAGACATTTGCTAGCTATGGTCTACTTAAGGTGGTTTTGTCTGTTTGTTTTTTCCAGGAAAGGTGAAAGTTGATGTTTTGCACCCAACCTCCTCCTCCTCAGGAAATTAGCTTAGATAGTAATCAAAATTAAAGGCACTTCCTGTTGCTATAATACTTTAAGATTTGGGTCCCAGTCCAGAGATAAGTCAGTATGCAGCAAGGCAAAAAAATGTATTGTTCCTGGCCTGTTGCCTGCTGTCAAAATAGGACACGCAATCGTATACCCCAGCTTCCAAAGGAAGGAGAGCAAACCAGATTGATTTTACTTGGTTAATGTGAAAAGTTTGATGAATTTGGGATCCGTACAATTGAAACTACTCCTTGGGTTCAGTCTGCTTCCCAGCATGCATTGTTTCTCAGTTCAGAGGGTTTTTTTCCTTGGAAAACAAATGTTGCAGAGCTCCAGGAATTGCTAACACATAAGGGAGGGTTGGAAACGACTGGTATATCTTTCTGCAAGTATGTATGGTATCTTGATGAGTCACATAGCATACTTGACTCAATGTTTTGCAGGCCAGATAGGCAGTCTTATAACATCCTCTGTTGTCAGACAGCTGCTGCCATGCACCGCTCTCCCATTCTACCCCTCTCCCCCCTCCCAACTTGCTCTCCTTTTCCCCACCGTGTGACTGTCTTTCCTAGGGCACTTGCCCTTTCGCCTCCACTACCGGTTAGAAAAGTTTTGCAGTTTTGTGCATGGTAGGGTAGTGCTGGTGCATGTATCTTGAGCTGTGTAGGGGATCCAGGTTCCATTTCAGGAAAGATCCGAAAATCTGGCTTTGTTCTGAATGGGGACGAAACGAGAAACTTTCAAAACACACAGGGAAGGGAATTTAGGAAAAAAATATATTTGAATCGATAAAATTGTTCATGTCTCGAATTTGTTAACATCCATCGTTTCCTTTTCAGATGTTTTGTTTTGTTACGTTTTAGGTTCTCATAGAAAATAAAACTTCCAAGTTAAAAGTAGTTTCAAAATAAAGCTATTCAAATGTGTCATTCCAAAAAATGGCAATAACATCTCTGGAAATGTTTCCAGTTCATTAATGAAATGACCAAATTTCAAGGTTTGTAAAGCTCTTCGGTTTTGACAGAACTGCATATTCTGATTAAAACACTGAACTGTCAAGCTTTCTCCAGCTAGCTGTGCTCGCCACGTTTTGTGCTTTTCTGTGCTCTTCTTTCCACACTGGCTAGGAGAGAGGCCTCTGTTTCTCTTGCAGCTGTACCATGGAGTCTTGATGGTGTGATCTACCTACCAATTATACTAACTGCTAATCAAAGTCTTATTTCATTGGCAAACATACCACAGCGTCATTAGCAATGAGGGCTAGACATAAAGTTCAGATGTTTTTTATGTACTACGTTTAACTGTATCTTGTATGCATGAAATCTAAACTTTTACAGTTTGTGTTCCTTCATTTGTGTAGCTAGGCCTGCAGAACATTTGAGGGATTGTCGTGGTAATCTGTACAGCTACAGAAACATGTATTTGGGGAGTGGAAAAGCTACTGGACAAGTTCCACGTGCTTTCTGACATTTCTCAAGTGCAGCATGTAGTCTTTTCTAGTGGCTGAGATAATTTGGCCCCTGAGATAAAGAGTGAGTTACGGTTATTTTTAGAGATCTTTTACTTTTGTGCTTGTGTTGAGGAATGGTTTTTTAAGTTTTACCATACCTGGTAGCATAATTAGCCTTAACATTCAGAATGGGGCTTTCCTATTAAAACTGTAGCCAGAGCAGTTTGGGTTTACTACCAAATCCCTCCCCTCCCCAACATTCAAAAAGCACAAGTCAAGTTGCCAAAAAGCTGAGACTTAAAACTCATGAGTTTCCCAGTTTTTTCTGCACAATCCTGATGGTTTTGCTTTTGATGAAAACTGAAGTTTTTATATGACCAGAAATGTTGAGGAGCTGCAGTTTCAAGAAAAAGCACCGTATGTCAATTCAAGATACATTTTCCAGAACATGCACGTCACTTTTCAGACTATTTCTCACAGTGTAATTCTCATTTAGGAGGCCTATTGGGAGCTCTTAAAAACACAAAAACGTACAACACCCTGAAAGTGTTTCATTTGCATTTCTGTGTAGTACTTGTGTTTTCATCCTTTGTTTCGGTGCCTGTCTATGGAATTAGTATTGATGACGGATGTTGGCTTTATAGCAACGGAGTCGTCTTTTTATTCACAGAACAAATATGACATGGGCTATAACATTTTGATTTTCTTCCCAGAGTATTGCCAGTGGGTTCCTAACCTACAGCATTCATACCCATTTCATTCTTGGCTTCATTGTGAAGAGTTGCAGCACGGTTGTCATTTAGTGTCCATCATCAACAATGGCTTGTGTGGTAAATATCTGATGGAAGTCGGCTCTGAAACCCTCTAACTTATTTCATACAACAATTGAATGGCAAGTTTTTTGTTTCTGGTGACCTTAATTGAGCCTAGCAATTACTTACCCTGGAAAAATTCCAATTCTCTTGCCTAGTCCAGGCCACTAACAATTCTGTTAATGTTTTTTAAAGCATATTTGTTTTAAATTCAGCTGTCTTTCCATTAAACCGAAACGTCAAATGAGAGGGTAAATTGGGAGGGAAAACAGTCTTATAAGATATATGAATGGGAAGAAGGTTTTCATTTCTTTGCTCTAGCCCTCTTAAACACAGAAGTACCATATTTACTTAAATCCAAGAATAGTTGGGTTTTTTTTCTTTCCCCCCATTCAACATTGGGGGCATCCCTCCTCTTAGATCCAAATACATGTTGGGTAGGCAGTGGTTGTAGCTCTGACCCCTGGGTCAGGGTTGAAGTTGGAGCCACAGCTGCGGCCCTCCAGCAGCCTCAGCTTCCCCCCCTCCCCACCACAGGTTAACCACAGCTGCAGCTCTGGGTGGAACCTCACTGGCTGGCCCCTGCCATGTATTATACTTATGATGTGATTAACCAGTTAATCTCCTCTTAAATTGTGACCATAAGCCATAAGGTGATTTCCCCCAAAATAACTTTGTAGCTGGTTCCTATGACGCCATTAACTGAACATGTGGCCAGGCGTGGCCCTATGGTTGGTGTGACGTACTGGCAGTAAAGCATAATGGGGTGTGATGCACAATCCCACAATCACTCTTACTGCCATGCACCTTTGGTTTGGCAAGGAAGCATGATTGTGTGGATTGCATATCAGATCCCATTGCACCTTTGCCTGCACGTTTGACAGGGGCCTTAGTGTCCTGTAAGTGATCATTGCAAAGGGCACATAGATCATATAAATGTTGCCTGGGATTATAGAAATTGCACCAGTGTACGTGGAATCGGAGAAAATATAGTTATCCAAGCGTGTCAGTCTCTGGGACGAGGATAAATTTGGTGTCTAAGTACCAGGAAGAAACCAACAGGTCAAGTTCTTATTGGCTTTAGTGGGTCAGGATTCTACCTATAATCATCCTAGTAGATTTGAAGTTCAGACTTTCCTTTTCCATAGGACTCAGCAACTAGGATTAAGTGATGAGCATTAATTTCTCCAGAAGCATCTCTTTGGTCATTGGAATACAGAAGTATACTCTTTCAGTGCAACTCCTTGTGTGAGGGGGGGAAAAAAGGACAGTTGAGGATACAGAGGTTAGAAATGGAAAATTTTGTAAGCAGCCAGTGCAGAGAAGGAGTGAAGTGGCCCAAGGAACCTATAGTGGGATTGAGTTAAATAGGAATATCCTCTTTTAGTAGGACTCTTGTATAGCTTTTGTCATCATAAAGCGAAAGAACTACTGCATTCTTGATGTGAGCTAACCAGATCAAGAAATGGAAGATGGTAGCTTCCATGATGGTACCTGCTAATGCTGTGCAGATTTTAATATTAGAAATGCTGTCATAGTGGGAACAGGGTTTCATTTTTCCACACCATGACTAAAACTACTTGAGAAAAGGATTTTTTGTCCTAAAAAAAAAAAAATTAAGGTGAAAAAATAATTGATTTCTAACTAAAAGCAAACATCTTTGTAATCTCCATAAAACTGCATATTTAGAAAAGGCTATTTTGTGTCAATAAACATGTTCAGTTTTGACTTAAATTATTTTAATTTTTGTTTTATTTCTTTTTAATGAAGTAAACTTAAAAACTAGAAGTCATTTGGGAAAGCAAAACTTAAGTTGTTCCATTTAATAACTGAAGCATTTTCCTTTTTTTTCCCCTTCCAAAGCAAAACTTTGCTGAAATGTCTTTTAAAGAAACAGGAACACATTACTTTCACTGGAACACCATTTTGGGATGGAAAGCTGTTGCAACTCAAATATTTTGACCTGTTCTGCTCATGACCTAGTGTTATAGTATAGAAGTACTGTGGGGCCTGTCTTTCTGCATGAAGCCATACAGAGGGGGAAGGACCAGTCATAAGGCTCTGAAATCTGCTGCTGCCTGACAATCAGTGATTTAGAGCAGGTTTTCATGTGTTAGTATGTAAAACCCATTTATCCAGGCCTTTTCCCTCTTACCCCACTCCTAATGTATGATATTGTTTGAAATATTTATTTTGTGCTCCAGTACCCTGGAAACAATGTCCGTAGGAGGCATCCTTTTGTACCTTGTATGGACATCGTGTTACTTAACACAGTTCTTGGTTTCGATTAGCAAAGTTGTGACTATATAAAAATGTTACTTCTGATGACATGGTGAGATGAAATATGGGCAAAAATATGTGCCAGATATACATTTAAAGGATATGTTCTTTTGATGACCCTTCTAAGGCAATATGAATAATTTTAGTACTCTATACAGTCTTGGGAATTATGTTTTTAAAAATTCATAAAAGTTTGAAGGGCACAAGTTTAACATGTCATAAGAATCTGAGACCGTGTTTAGAAACCATTTATGTTTAATTTGACCTCTAGACCTATCCATTTCACCCACTTCTACTAAGAGGCGAGAAGTTCATTGTCAGATTTTTTTTTTTTTCCCCACCTAACGTTGAGCTCCTGATGCCTGCCTGTTTATAGCTAGTATTGGTGCATTCCAGACAGGGTAATGCACATGTGACAAGAATGTGTGTGTTGTGGAGCCGGAGTTGGGTGTGAATGACACAGTCATCTCTTTAGACACCTACTTAGAGATTACTCAGAATCCTGCCTCGTTTTGTTATTGTTTGTTGCTCTGTAAATCTGTGTATCAGGACACTGTCAGGCTGGTAAGGCTACAATTTGACCTGTCTTGACAGTGAATTCCTTGTGGGCATCTGCATTTGCAATACCACTCGCTGTCAATACAAGTTAGAGATGTCTGTTCCATTTACCAAAATATTGACAGTGATGGGGGGAAGGATTTTTTTTAAAATGTTCCTGTAGGGAGAAAAGGGGGATGAGATCAGCTTCTCAAGGACAAAGCCGTAGGACATGCTGATAAAAAGATATCGCTGCTTTGTGTTCTTTGTTGTTTGAATGGACCTGTCATTTCCTCATCCTAATCCTATTTGAACCTTCATTTTCTTTTCTGTTCCTGTTGTGAATATGTCACATGAAGTTAAGGGTGTTGAAAAGTGAGAACTTTTGGCAGGCAAGGGCTTTTTGAGAGAGAGTGCAAGAAGTCCAGGAAATCTGAATTACGAGACATCCATAAGTGCTTAGAAATGATTGAGGGCTCCTTTTTCAGTGATCATTGGAGGATATTTTTTGGTAGGCAAAGTATACATTTTTTGTTGAAACTAGAAGCCTAATTTTGTATGTTTCAGACTAATAATGGATAGGACTGACATTATTCTTCCAATCTCTTGTCTAGATTCCTCTCGTGAATTGTTGCCAATGCAAAGAATGTGTAGTTTTCAAGAGTCCCGCAGCATAGACAGTTACCAGTTTATGCCCAATTTAGGTCTTTGGTGTCCAACTCCTTGACCTAAAACAAAATGCTTTATTAACTCAGATAACATGAGGTCTTATTTTAGCTAAGGCAAACATGGTCTATTTTGTACGAGACAACGTTTGCCTTTTATGTCCCAATCCCTTGAAAACTTAGGGGTTTTTAGTTCTACTTGCTCTGAATAGCCCCACCAAAATCAAAGGAACATTCATGTACCTGTGTGGCTAAAGGTGCTGCTGGTATACCTATTGCTTCAGGAATACCTGATTTGTGGGTGGTTATAAAGTCCAAATCAATCCTCTGGTTTCCCTTACTGTGGTGGAAAATGTCACAGTGCCATTTCTGGCCTGTGCCATGTTCACTGGATAAATGGAGCACTTGAATATCTAAGGCTGCTAAGCAGTGAACAGAGCAATTGTTACTGCGGAGTCTTTCAGTACTTGCAGAACTAAGTACTTCGTGACTGCACAGTAACCGGCCTTGCTGCTCAGTACCATCTCTGCACCGGTTTTTTGTTCCTTTTCAGAGATGCTGCCGTGCAGTAGCATTTCATGTAGACGTGCCCTAAGGCTGTTGGTTTAAAACCTTTTGCACACCTAAATTGACCTTAATTTCAAACCTGAGTTCATGGGGAGAATAAAACTGAGTGTTGTTCTTAGTGTTACCCATGCAATGTGACCAGGATTTTCCTTGCATGGATTTCAATAGAAATGAAGTATGTTGGGTTTCTCAGTTGTTTTTCCTTACCACATAAAGGGATAACTATACTTTGCTTGTTTCTTTACCAGACATCAAACAAGGTGCAGGATTGCATTTGGCTGGGGAGGGTGTAAGCACACAGTGTCACACTGAAGGAAGATCAGTGAACTGATTTCATTAGTTCTGTTTCAGAGGATTCTTTTTTGCTCGGGTCACTGCTACATTAATCCATTTGCTTTCCCTCCCCCATTGCCCCAGAAGTAGAGAAATGCAGGGTGATAATTAATTTGGCAGGTTGATTGAGATTGGGTGGCAGAGGCACACTTTCATGGGTGAACGAGGAAGCATTGCTGGTTGAACTTAGAGCGAATAGACTGAAATAGAAAGGAGTTAATATAAAATTCCCCAAGGGTGTTGTTATAGACTGAATGTACCGTGAGTTTTGACATCGCAGTTTTCTGGCCAGATGGTAGAGAATAATTCTATAATCCCTATAGCTGGGATCTAGCATTCTGAAAATGCTTGTATTATATACATTATATTTTATATTATATACATATAGGTCGACTACAGTATCTGGGGTAATGGGGTGCTAATAATAGACCCAAGCTTTTTTTCCTTTGCATGTCCATCTAGAATGATGGTACTACAGTGGACTTGCGTCCCCATAGAGGCCAAACTTAGATGATCACTAGTTTTTATTTTGGATGCTGGAGCTTCACTGTTGTTATTTTTCTCTTTTTGGAAACATTAACCATCAGTAAATTTGTTTTAACTTGTGATAGCGAGATTTCTTAGGTGCATCAGAATCTGTTTTTAATTGGAAGGTTTCCCTTGTGTGATTAAATGCACCACTCAGGCCAGTATTCTAACTATTGCCATGTCTTTTTGGTAATTTGGGCTAATATTCTGGTGAGAGTCTAAAGCAGGGCTTGTCTTGGAAAGGCACTAGGAGGTACGTGCAGGTGAGCGAGGATGAAGTGCCCACCACCCTGTACTGCCACTGCCTCCCAGGAGCAGGGCTGGGGAAGGGCAGCGGCTCCCTTCTGCAGCCCGCCCAGCTGGCCGGACATGAGCAGGGGAGCTTGCCTGTGGCCACAGCCACCATCCACCCCCCTGTACCGCCGCCACTGTATGCAAGCCCCCCCACCCCAGCTCTGTGTATGGCCACCACCACCCCTTCTCCCCACCTCCTGCATCCAGCTGCCACCCCTAGTGCCCTCTCTGGATTTGACCATCGCTGCTAGGAGTACACTTCTTAAAAAAGGTTGAAAACCCCTGGTCTAAAGGCTTTGTCATACATTCACTTGCAACAACTGCAACTCATTAGAATGTTTTGATGTATTGTGATTAGTTCACCTTAAGATGTCACACGTTTACTTGCAACAATTGCAAACAGTTGAAATAGACGGTAAAAAAGATGTCATCTTTGGAATGGGATAAGCTGTGCCAGGATGTTTTACACTTGTTACCCTGGATTATTGTCCCACAAGGTTGAAGCCCTGGCACTCCCAGGGCTTCAGGAGCCCAGTCCTGCAGGATAACTACCCCATGGCAGTGAGATTCAAGCACTGCAGAAATCCTTTGCAGGGGGATTCCCAGGGTGTGCAATAAGGAAACAGATGTCCTCCCTAATAAGGCATTACTAACTCTGACTACTTTTGGTCGCAGTAACATTTTTGGATACTTAGGAGCATGGCAAGGGGCTAGCATGTCTGTTTGCTCACAAGTCGTGCCACCCGAAAAATGGTTATGGCAACACAAAGGCAACATCTGTTTGCAGCCATACTGACCAGCTCCCGGACACCTTCCATCCTCTTCGCCACTAGGCACCACAGAGACCTGCAGCCAGCTGGGAAGGACCCAGCCCAGATCAGCCCTGCCAGGCCTTTCCCAGCCGGCCACCTCTCCAGGACAGCTCCACACAGCCTGGGAATGGGGAGGCGGGCAGTTTGGCCACACAGCTACAGGTAGCATGTGTTAGGAGATAACCCTAGTCTAAAAGGGAACAGCTTCCCATTGCCATGAGGGAACTTAACACATGCTAAACTGCTTGAACATGCATCTGCTAGTGTTTTAACTGCACTTTAGTGGCTAGGGACAGACATTCAAAATGCCCGATTCAATTTTTGCAGGTTAGTCTCCTGCAGAGATTGAACTGATTTGTAAGTGAATAGGCATCCACTTTTGATTTTGAATATGCAGGCGCATGACTTCAATGGCTCAGGCTAGAAGCCAGGGTGTGCAAAAGCAGCCTTCAATTCCCTTCCCCAGTAGCTGAAATACTGGAGGGAAGCTGACTGTGGGGGGCATGGCCTGCAGGGACCCCAGCCGGGGGTGCCTGGAGAGGAAAGGGGGAAACAGCCCTTGCCAGGCTTATCCCCGAAGCTAGACGCTGGCCTAGGCAGCGCTGCAGGTGAAAGGGGGGTGTGAGGTAATTAAACTTCTGTCTCCCCTCACAGGCACCGGGATCCCAGCTGGGGTCTGCCCGCCTTTCCTCCCTGTTTGCTGTTTGCATGGTGTGGAGCCTGGCCAGAGCCAGCCAGCATGGCCCTGCCATCTGCCCGGGGCTATGGTTGCACCTGGGGCTTTGAGGCTGAACCAGGCTGCCCTGTGGGTGCTGCTAAGGATGGACACAGAGGGGCCAGCTTGGGCTGGGCACTTGCCAGCAGACTGTGGCTTGGACTGGGGCTGCAGGAGCTGTGTGGCCAAACTGCCCATCTCCCCATCCCCAGGCTGTGCGGGGCTGTTACGAAGCAGTAGCCGGCTGGGGGGGGCCCGGCAGGTCTGATCTGGGCTGGGTCCTTCCCAGCTGGCTGCAGCTCTCTGACTGACAGGGGTGCCTGGTGGTGAAGTGGATGGAAGGTGTCTGGGAGCTGGAGCCAGAGCTCCATGCGCTGGGCAGAAGCTACCAGGCTCAAGCTTCCTACTCCCCCCCCGCCCCCCCCAGACACACAGCAGTGCAGCAGGGGCAGGGGTAGCAGGGGCAGGGGTGGCAGCTGCAGGTGAGGGAGACAGAACAGCACCGCCAGCCCCAGCCAGTGCACGGCTTGTGATGCAGCTGCAGCCACTGGGTGGTGCACAAGATGGGAGGAGCCGTGGCAGCTGCCAGGGTCTGAGCTGGCCCAGGCGTCCTGCTGCCTGGCCGGCTGGTTGGCTGTGCCACTGGGCCCGGGTGTCAGAGAGTTGCAACTGGCTGGGATGGGCCCTTCCCTTGAGGCCCAGCCTGGGTCAGTCCCACTGGATCCTTCTCAGCCTGCTGACGCTCAGTGACAGCCCTGCCCAGCCTGCGCGCAGGTTGCTGGGAGCAATCTGCCTGTGCAGCTGCCACAGCCCACTGAGAAATTCCCAGCCCGCAGCCCAGCCTGGGCTGGCCCCTCTGTGTTCTCCTTCACCGCTGCTTGCAGGCCAGGCCAGCTCAGGACCAGCCTCAGCCGCATGCAAGGCAGGGGGGGATGGTGGGGACATGCCAACTGGCTCTGGCCACATTCCTGCCCCTGCCATTGGAGTGGGGAAAATGCCTGATGAGCTGCTCTGTCCCAGCTAGGCAGACCCTAGCTACGGGTGAGATGTACGGGTGAGACGGGGAAATTAAATTCCTGTTTGCTCCCTGTTTGCTTCAGGCTGCAGATGGGGGGGAAAGGGCTGGCCACACTCCTGCTGTGGCTCGAGCCGCTAGGTGTGGAATGCCTTACAGGGGCTGCTACACCCGGCCAGACAGAGACCAGCTGCAGCCCCAGGGTGAGAGGGGGGAGAGTGGGAAGTAAACAGAGCAGACCCGAGCAGGGTGCAGGGCCCAGGGCAAATCGGCCCACGTGGGGCCCCACCCCGCTCCGATCCCACGGGCTCCAGATGTGAAGAAGCTGCTGATGCCACCAACAGTGGGGGGGAGGGGGGAGGAGTAGCGAGCAGCTGGACATGGAGCCACTGCTCTGCCCAGCTCCATGCCACTGGTGCTGTGCCCAGCTCCACAGGAGACCCCAAAGCCCGGGGCCCAGGGTCATCACCCTGATTTGCACCCCCCATCTCTGGGACGGCCCTTGGAGTACACCCCCTCCCTATTGCCTTTGCCTCAGGGGGCCCATGTCTGACCATGCCCTTGCCTCTGTTCTGGCTAGAGGGCAGGGGGGAGGGCCAGTCCTGCTGTCTGGAGCATCCCAGGGCTGAAAAGCTTGCTGGGATGCTGGGGGACCCTGATTTAATTTAAACCAGGAAGGGGACTGGGACAGAAGTTGCGTAAACTAGTTTGACCCAAATCAGTTAAATGTGATACTACATTCAACTAGGTTTATCTTAAATCAGTTTGGGTCATTTTGAAACTAGCTTATGTGCACTGAACATACATTCTGTTACAGATTTAAATATGTTTCTGATCACTTAAGCAAGCTTATATGTAACTTCTGTCCCTAGCCAATAAGTGTTAAGTTTAAAGTGTGACACCACCCTAAATTGTTTATTTTTTTGCATCATAAAACTACAAGCAGTCTTTAGAGTGTTGTTAGCATATTATTATAGGAAACGGCAGTGATGTCCATTCAGTCGATGAGAAATATTATTTCTGTTTTGAATTCACGCTTTTAGTTCACTTGTCATTCAACCCCATCTCTGTGAGCAAGGAAGAATTTTAATCTGGACACAGACTAATCCCAGTAAGCCATGGGTTTTATATTATCTATCAATCAGATATCAAATTTCTGTGTTAAAAACGCCTAGGTTTTTTTTTTCTTTTTCTTATTTTGCATTTTATCATTTGCCCACAAGTGCACGCAAGGCTGGAAAATACTTGATCTGTTTAACCACTTGAAGCTTTTTGATTGAGACGTTTCCTTTTGCAGGTTTAATTGATTGTAGGATTTGAGGACTTGAAAATTGCAGTACAGAAGCACGTGCGACTTGAGGGGGGAAGGGCATGTCTTCCTTTTTTCTTCCTTCCATCCTTCCTTTTTGGACATAAACTTTAGATCCTATGAAAGGGTCCGAGTTGGTGGCTCTGGGCAACGTATGTCCTCTATGTACAGTGGAAATATAATGCACACAGCAGGAGGGTCTAAATTGCCTTGCTAATATGGCTAAGTTCTTTCCTCAGGGAAGTATTTCTGCAGCTTTAACTTTCATACTCATTTGGTCCTGAGTTTCCTACTGAGACTGCCAATAAAAATAAGTAGTCCAAAGGTGGTTTTGTAATGTAGATACTTATCCACTAGAACTTGAAGGAAGAAAACTCATTTCATATGGACTACAAAAAGTGATGCGATTTCAGTTCATGGCTTTGGTTCATATTCACCCAGGCCAAACTCCAGAGCACTTTAACTTGCTTGTGAACTCTCATCTTTTAGATTAGTTTTGTTGGTGAATCAGCCAAGTTATCCGGGGTCAATGTAAAAGCTTTTGTTAACTCATTGTGCTTTGAATGACTCTTAGTTACTATACAGAAAACTACCATATTTACTGAATATAAGATGACCCACCAATAATTAAATTATATAACTGGGAAAAGTATCAATTTATTATTATTTTCCAGTTACAGAATTCAGTTATTGGATGTTTGCCTTGAATTTGTCGCCCTCCCACTTCTACAGAAGGGAAAATACACTGGGGGGTCAGGTGGCCCCCTTGCCCTCTGCCCCCGAACTTTTCCCCCCTATAGCTCCTTCTCCTTCTTATTGTTAGATCTTGCTCTCCCTGAGCACGTGGAAATGAGGTGCAAATTTGACTGACTTTGAACTAAGCATAGCTGTAATAGTTTGTAAATAGTACTCATGGACTTAGTTCATTCAGAATTGATGCAGCTTACCTGTTTTGAAACTGCTGCAAGTTTTACAACAGGTATTCCAGAAACACATTTTTACAACAGCATTTTGTACTCCTTTATGTAATGCAAACTTGTGTGGTATTAGTTCAAAGCTAAAAGGCTTATGATTTACCATATAGTTTATTGGGCTGGGTCCCACCAGTCACCAGCATTTCAAGTCATGGTGACTCCACAGCTCAGCCCTGCTCAGTATGCATGTGTACTCCAGATACACTCCACAAAGGATCCATTTGCTAATTGGCCCTCCTCTAACGACTGGGACTAGGTGTTCTTGTCATGAGTCCTGGGATGATCCAAAAATGCATATGCAGATGACAAACAGGACAATCTGGTATGACTCCTCCGCATACAAGGTGCGGCTATACTAATCATATGTGATAGGCTGAGAGAGTGGCCAACGGAGGAATTCTGGATCAACCGTTTGGGGCTCTATTTGATGGCATTTACCAAATGTTTAAGGCTGCTGAAGAAATAGGAATCGTGGGAAATGGGAAAGGCACAGCTCAATTGTAGGAGTGAAGAAGTAATAAAAATGTATGCAATGTGGTTCACCATGACTTGAAAAAAAGTCGGTGCTGAGGAGCACTGTGCTTAATTTGCACTACCATATAACTTATTGATATGATTTGCACTAATCTAGCCTTGTAGTTTCCCATCAGCACATTTGCCTAATGTGGGTTATGCGCTTTATTGTCATGCTTTGTGTTGGCAGCATTTAATCAACTTCATACTTGGTTTCCATTACTGAGCACATGCTCTTTTTGGCAGCAATTTAACAATAGACATTGTATTTAATGAAGTTTTCTTGTATGCAAGTGTGAGGCCCTTTTTCCCATTTGGATTATGATTGTCTTGTATTTGAGTCTATACAATAACTAGTCATTTGTACAAGGTATCTGAAGCCTTACAAGTGACAAGTATAACTGTCTCAAGAATAGAACTGGATTTTGTGCTAAATAGTGAGAGTTGTGAATTAAATGTGAAAAGATATATTCTTAGTGGCATGTGTCAGAGGGAGCACAAATAATGGAACTCGCACTGATTCCACAGAACAGATTCCTTGGAGAAGAAAGGTGTTTGACTTCATTGTTAGTTTAGATGACAAAAAATGATTTTTCCTGACTGATTAGCATTTCATTGTGGTAAATTCATAATTTGGTCCATTCTATGACAGTGTCAGTGCTCTGACTATTGTATTTCTTGGTACGGAATTGATGATTCTCTTTGGAAAAAACATAGATATAAATAATTTTTTAAAAAATTTCTGCCCCTTTTTTACACGCTAATTGTACAGACATGGACTTGAATATTTCATAGATTTCATAGACATTAGGCCAGGAAGGGACCTCTGAAGATCGAGTCCAGCCCCTTGCCCAAGGGGCAGGAAGTCATCTGGGGTCACACGATTCCAGCAAGACAAGCATCCATATTTCTCTTGAAGATGTTCACTATAGGTTCATGAACCACCTCTGGTGACAGGCTATTCCAGATGCTGGGGGCTCGGACAGTGAAGAAATTCTTCCTTATGTCCAGCCTGAAATGGTCTTGCAGGAGTTTATAACTGTTCAACCTTGTCATCCCTTGAGGTGCTCTGGTGAACAGTCATTCCCCCAGATCCTGGTGAACACACCTGATAAACTTATAGGTGGCCATCAGATTGCCCCTGAGCCTGTGCTTTTCCAGGCTAAAGAGTCCCATAGCTCTCAGCCTGTTGTTGTAAGATCTGTTTTCCTGACCTCTGATCATGTGTCTGGCTCTTCTCTGGACTCTCTCCAGCTTCTCCACATCCTTTTTGAATTGTGGAGTCTGAAACTGGATGTACCAAGGCCAAGTACAATGGGAAAATGACATTCCAGGATTTGCTTGAGAAGCATCTGTGAATGCAAGCCAGCGTTTTGCTCACTTTACTAGCCGCAGCATCACATTGAAGGCTCATATTAATCTTGTGGTCAGTCATGACCCCCATGTCCCTTTCATCCATAGTGCTAACCAACGTAGCACTGCCAAGCCTATAAGGACGCTGCAGGTTTTTCCTTCCAAGGTGGAGAACCTTGCATTTTTCGATGTTAAACACCATCAGGTTCTCATCCGTCCATTTCCTGAGCCCGTCAAGGTCAGCCTGGATCACCCTCCTGTCCTCAGGTGTGGATGTTTTACCCCAGAATTTGGTATCATTGGCGAACCTGGCCAGTCCCCTTCTGACTCCAATGTCCACATCATTAATGAAGATGTTGAACAATACAGATCCAAGAACAGAGCCTTGGGGGGACCCCACTGGTCACAGGGCACCATGACGATTGACTTTCGTCAACCACCACCCTCTGTGTCTGACCACGGAGCTAATTCCCCAGCCAGCGGATCATGGTAGACCCAAGGCCACAGTTGGCCAGTTTTGCCAAGAGGTGATCATGAGATATCAAAGAAGAGGCTTTTTGGAAGTCAAGATATATGACATTAATCTTGTCTGCCTTGTCTGGGTGATAGGTCGCCTGGTCATAAAAGGAGATAAGATTGGTCAAGGAAGGCTTACCAACAACAAACCCATGCTGGCTATCCCTCAAGATGTTGCTGTCAGCCAGTCTGTTAAGAATGGCCTCTTTAATAACTTTTCTAAGAGCTTCCCCAGGATAGAGGTCAGGCTGGTGGGCCAGTAGTTTGCCAGATCCCCTTTGCTCCCTTTCTTGGAGATAGGCACCACATTGGACTCCTTCCAATCTTTGGACACTTCACCAGAGCACCAGGAGTTCTTAATCCATGCCAAAGGCTGGGCTATGATGCTAGCCAGCTTCTTGAATACCCTCTGGTGTAGATTGTCAGGGCCAACTGACTTGAAGATGTCCAGCCTCTCAAGGTGTCCCTTCACGAGGTCAGCATTGATGGAGGGCAGGGAATCTCCCTCACCCAGGCCTCTATCCCATAGTGGGCAGGGGCATCCCATGGGACTGATGAAAGACCGATGCAAAGTACCCATTTAATAGATTGACTTTTTCCTGGGTGTCGGTTGTCAGTTGTCTCATCTGGTTTAGCAGGGGTCCAGTGTTGCCCTTGCTTTTCCTCTGGTTCCCCACATATCTAAAAAAAGACTTCTAATTGTCCTTGATACTTGTAGCTAGTTGGAGTTCCATCGCAGGCTTGGCTTTTCTGGTTTGCTCCATGCAGGAATGGATCAGTGCGGAATATTCCTTCTTGGAGGTGGATCCTGTCCTCTGTTCTTTGTAGACCTTTCTTTTTAGCCGCAGGAGATCTGCTAGTTCCCTGGAGAGCCAATGGGGCTGCTGTGCCCTTTTGCTGCCTTTCCTCCAAGACAGGATACACTTTGCTTGTGCATCCAGGATTGCTCCCTTGAGGAGCAACTACTCATCCTGAACTCCTCTCCCCTTTGGGTTGTGACCCTTCAGGACCTCACTGACAAGCCTCCTTAGCTTGTCAGAGTCAGCTTTCCTGAAGTTGAGAACTTCTGTATTTCTGACTGGCTTGCTAGCTTCGCGGCAGATGGTGAAGGTGATCAGCTCATGGTCGCTGTCACCCAGCTTCCCTTCAGTCATTAGGTCACCCCCAATTGCCAGTACCAGGTCGAGCAGCACTTTACCTCTTGTTGGCTGTAGACTTTCTGCATCAGATAGAGAGAGATCTTTGCAACCACTCAGATTTGGCTGAGCGCTTCTCCCAGGAGATGTCTGAGTAGTTAAAGTCTTCCATGACAACCATGGACCTGGAGCATGCAGCCTCAGCCAATTCCCTGGTGAACTCCTGGTTAAGCTCTTGACTTTGGGTGGGAGGTCTGTAGTAGACTCCCACCATCATGTCTCCTGTGCTGTGTTCCCCTTGGATTTTAACCTAGAAGGTCTCCAGCCGTCTATCCTGGTCGCCAATGTTGGCTTGCAGGGATGCATAGCTCTCCTTGATATAGAGAGCCTCTGCCCCTTTTGTCTACTCGATCTCTCCTGTACAGTGTATAGCCATTTATACCCATGGTCCAGTCATGGGTGGAGTCCCACCAGGTCTCCATTATCCCTATGACATCATAATTATTTGCAGTAAGTAAGAGAACAAGTTCTTCCTGTTTATTCCCCAAGCTCCTGGCATTTGTGTATAGGCACACAAGTGTCCCCTTGAGGATCCTAGCCTTGCCTACGGTTTGTTCCAGGGCTGGGGCAGGTGCAGGCTCCCTTAAGTATCCTGGCCTGCTGGCTTTTGAAGGGTTGCTCAGCAGGTCAACAGTGGCGGTAGTCACCCCTTCCCCTGGCGGGCTTAGTTTAAAGCCTGGTGGAGCAGGTCAGCCACTCTGGCTGGAAAGAGCCTCCTCCTCAGCGGAGAGAGGTGGAGGCTGTCCCTTCCCAGCAACTCACTGCTTCTCTCACCAAAGAGTGGACTGTGGTCATGGAAGCCAAAGCCTTCTTGATAACACCAGCGCCACAGTCTTTGGTTCACTACCTGGATCCTCCTCAGCCCGTAGCCTGGACTGGGAGGATTGAAGAAAACATCACCTATGCCTCCAGACTCTTGAGCCCCTCTCCCAAATCCCTGTAGTGCCTCATGACCTGGCTGGGAGTGCTCCGAGCCATGTCATTGGTGCCCACATGGATAAGGAGCATGGGATAGTGGTCAGTGGGATGGAGGTGTTTAGGGAGGATCTTCTCCACAACGTCTTGCATGCAGACTTCTGGGAAGTAGCAGACTTCCTGGGCTAAGAGGTCAGAGCGGCAGATTGCCCCCTCAGTCCCCCCTCAGGATGGAGTCTCCCATGACCAACACTTTGCTTTTTGTCTTGGGGAGAGCAGGGGCAGTAGTGACAGTAGTACCCATGTTGCCTGCAGGAGCTGGCAACTCAGCAGGCTCTGCTGGGGCTGCAAGAGGTTGGTACCTGTTGCAAAGCTCCAGCAGGGTAGGGGCATTGGTGCAGCAGGCCTTGATGCTCTTGACCACCTTGGTCCAACCCCGAGTCCTCCCTTGTCCTGAAGGAAGACTGGTCTACCCTCCGCTTCCTGGAGGAGAAGGGCCTAGCAGTAGGAGTCAGTTTTCTGCTCACGGTCCCTGATGGCACGCACTCTCCGGACTGTGACCTGGAGCTCCTCCAATTGGCACGCCAGAGATCCCAGTAGGGAGCAGACCCCACAAGAAGAGGTGGCCATGCTCCTGGGTCCATATGTACATTTGAACTATGGTAACTTAATGTATCCACTTTGAATAGTGACCAAATGTTGAAAATTGGTAACTTTTTTCCTCTTTTCCATTGTGCTGTCACATTTCTAACAGCGCATTTTCATACCTTTTCCATCAGCTCAGAGAGGCTATGAGTTTTCCCTTACAGAGGACCCTTCTCAGTACCACAGCTATTGCCAGGTCAGAAAGTTTGTGTTCTCATTTGCTTTGTCTCTGCTTGAACAACACAAACATTGGTTTTCCTCACTCACGTTGTGGTCTTCAGTTGCATACAGTAAGTGAATGGAGTCTTTGGGTGAATACTTTTGATTAAAAACTGAAAACCCATTGACTGGTTATCTGTTTAAGGCAGAGGGCTTCAGTCACTTGATGCCATGAGGAAAAGCAGCATTGGGTGCTTTCATCATGCTACCATGGGGAAAATCAGCAATATTGGCTGGGTCCTAATGCCTACCTTCTCTCCTGCCTCTGACCCCAACTGTAGCATCTAGCTCACAGCCTAAAAACGTTGTCACCAAGGAACCATGAAGCAGGCCAGGAATAAAATCTATTCTGCATCTGCTAATACCAGTATCTCTCTGTCTCTGTGGCATATTAAGTCCTCAGATTGTTAAGAATAAACTGTTGCTTCCAAATAAGTTATGGCAGTATTTTTTTTTCTGTGAGTGATGTATTTTTTTCAGGGTCAATCGTCCAAGAGATGGTGCATTTTAAATCTGGTCTGATATAGAAACCAATTAATTGAATTGCAGAATGATGCTACTAAAAATATTAGGAAAATCTAGGTTTTTCTTTCAATATTATCATTGATATGGAAGACAGTTTGTGACAAATTATAAAGGTTGGGGGGTGCCCCCCCATCCCAAGCACTGCATTGTTTGCCATGGATTCCATTTTTTTTTAAATCCCATCCATAAAAAAAATATTGCTGAGGTGGGTGATGTCCTCAAAGCTATACTTCTCTTTTTTCCCCAGTAAAACCTATAAAGTGTAGGAAATTAAGCATATTTGTTTAATAAAACATGGAGCAATGGGTACGAGATGGCCTCTCTATAGATTACATTGATGCCAGTTCCAATTGGCCTCACTTATATATTTAGTTTCTCTTGTCCCAAAGCATTGAAGCCAGGATTCCTAAAGAAGTCAAACACAGTTTGTCTAGAAGTATTATAAAAGGTCATACACTGCCATGAGAAAAATCCTTAAAAATGTAGTTTCTTTTGCCTCCTTTTCCACTGCCAGATATGATCTCATTCTTTTTATTCCTTTGAAATGGAGTCCATGATTATGTGCTTGGGACAGTTTCTTCACTGTTAACCTAGGATTTTTTTGGTTGTTTCCTTTTTTGTTGTTCTTCATGTGCCTCAGCTAACATCTCATTTATCATTTAGTTGCTGAGAGATTTACTTTTCCTACGGACCCTACTGTCCAACATCCAAATCACCATCTGTTCGAAGACTCTTATATTTTTGCACTGCTTTGCACGCTGTATTGTGGTGATGGTGATTAATTGTTTGACCTTGGCATGCCTAGAAGCCAGACCATAATGGTTAGCCAACACCAATGAGATATAACATCAGCAGCTTCCAGTGTCATTATGATACCAGTTTCTAAGTGCTTACTTAAATAAACAGCCCACTCGGCACTTGTTCTACAGGGGAAAGTTTCCATGAAGTAACCCTCCAGGATGATTCTTCTGCATTACCACTGTTGCCAAGTATAAATGTTCAACATGAAGCAGTGGTGTGTTTTCCCAAACTAAATTTCTATCTTCTATTTCCTGATCACTCTTACATCACCTCCCCATCTCCAATTATCATCCAGCAGCCCTCAAACTTTTGAAGAATCTGCATTTGACTAAGTAGTAGCTAAAAGATCTCTCTCTCTTTTTTTTTTTAAACCAAATGTGACCTTACTGCTTTGCAAGGCTCTGTGCTGCTGGGAAAAAATGGTAGAAATATATGAGGCAAAAATGTGAACTGAAAAGGTAGGAGGCATGGGGGAGAGGGACTTGGTTTTTCCTTGTGTCTAATGCTGACCGTGCAACCCAGCATAAAACCATGGGAAGTTGTGAATAGTTGCTGAAAAGGCTTTGTTTTCCATATAATGAAGCATTCCACTGGAACAAAGCATGTTTCTTTATTACAATGAAAATATGATACAAAAACAGCATAATATCATTTCAATAAAATGATGGTCATATGACTACCCATCACAGTGGGCAACAATCACTGTACAATTTGCTACATAATAATACCTAGTGGAAATGTAATGATTTACATCTTTAGGCTATTTTAACCCAGTCTTCTGAGGTTTGGCCAGAGAGGGATGTGCCACATGTGTTTTGAAAATGGAAAAATCAAAGTATTTAAACTTCCTCCCACATATAGTCAGCACATCCCTAAATTGGGCACTGTTTTCCATGTTAGAGTGAGCTCAAATTGTGAGCTGTAACTTCTGGCTTTTTCCCAGCAGTGAAAATCTTCAATATTTCATTGGCTGGTCTATTACCTGTTTCCAAGAAAAAAACAACAGCAAATAAAACTACTTGTGCAATCTAGAAATGTTTCAAAATTCGCTATGAATTACCTATGTAAAAAATAACCGACCAGAGAATGAAGAAGGCAGGAAATAATAGTATATAGTTCCCTCTTATGAATACTCTAAGCTGTTCCCTAGCTTTCCCAATCTTTTTCATTTATACTTGCTTTAACTTGCTTGTTAGGGAAGGAGAGACATCTTCTGATTTATACCAAGTAGGATAGAAAGTTAAGAATCCAGTTCTGATTTAAAAGTCTGAATCTTTTCATTCAGGGGTGAAAAATGGTGGACTTTTTCATACAACCTAAACAATTTTATTAAGACTGTGTGACAGCCCTTCCATGCAAAACCCACTGAATAGACAGACACCTGTTTATCTCAGTGAACTCTGCAGTATACACATCATACCAGTTTTCTGTTACATGCCTAAGTTTATGTAAATTACATATGTACTCCACAAATATAACTTGTGTATGTGTAGATAGATGTGTGTGTGTGCATATGTGGCTGTGTGACTCTATCTAAAAGAAATGCAGAAGAATAGACCCCTCTTGATTAGACACGGAACTTCTGAAAACTCAATAGATATTAACAGGAAAGGTATTACATAACATCTTATCTTCTGCCTCCTTGCATGTTATAATGTAGTTTGAAGTCTTTTTAACACACAGTTTTAGTATTTTTATTAGTGCTCAGAAGCAGTTAACACCAAAGCATCTGCTCATTCCCCCTCAAAAAGCTTCTACAGGTTATGTGTTAAGAGTTGTTGCTTAAATAAACCAGCTTGCACTTGCAAACTTCTCCTACATAATGTTTCTGTGGGGGCCCTCTCCCTTTCCAAAAATGTAAGTATAATTACCCAAACTATGAAGATATTCATAATATGTGCTCCACTTTCTTTGTATATTGGCAGTTCCAAGCATTCAAAAAACTTAAAACTATTTTATTTAAAAGCACCTAATCATTTAAAGATCTTTATTTTCTGGTTTCTAAACCTTTAGAATGCATTTAAATCACCTTCTCAAGCTTTCCCCTCTTTTCATGCTGATTAGAACTGTTTATTTTCTTCTGTGTTAATGGGAGTCAAGATTCCCCACCTAATCATATGCTTCCACATGCTGGGACTTGTAAAACGTATACTGAATATTGTACGTTAAATGGTGATAATTGGTAATGTTATATTTACATTTAAGTTTTCTTCAGTACGCTGCATAATGCTTCAACAACCATAATACTGGTTTTATTGTCTTTTTTGTTTTTGACCGATTTATATTGCATTTACTTTTGATTTACATTTTAAGTGGTTGCTTCATATTAAGGCTAGACTAGAGACTTAACTAGTATCCCTAATGAAAGCATAAATTAAGTCCCCAGGGGGAAAAAAAGGCCATGAGTTGGGACAGTTTTTGTTCTTCTTGTGTTTGCTCTAAATTTCTTTCCATTTTTTAAATAGGAATCGCAGAAGAAACCTCAAGGGTCAACTACTCTAACCAGAATGCAGAATATGTTTTTCCCTTTCATAAGCTGTTTGTTTTACGTTACTTTGGCTGTTTTAAGAGTGTTCGTATGAAACAAATGTATGTGCTTCTTCCTTCCCCAGTGTGAGAGATTTCTGAGCTGCTTCCTGGAGGCCTAGTTGGAAGAGACCACAAACCCTTCTCCTTTACTCTTCCCTCTGCCATAAACAAGGGCCATGCCTGGACACGGGGGGGTGGTAGTGTCTCTATGTTGTCCTGAATATTCATTAACCAGTTTGCAGGGCCAAGAGAGTCAATTGCCTTTAGTTAAAACCTTTTTCCTCGCCTTATACTTTCAAGCATTTCTCTATGCAAAACAAATGTTCTTACTGTTGAAAGCTGTCTTGGCCTTGCCCAATAGCTGATGGTGTGTTAGAGCTGGTTTACCAGGCTATTTATGGTCTAATCTTTTGGGTGAATGAAGATTCCTCCCTTCTGTAGGTGGAAGTCAAATTATATAGTGCTTTTTCACATTTTACCAGCCCAGCCTCCAAGACATGGTTGCTAACTGTCTGTAAATTTACAGGCAGCCAGTGAAAAGTCATTAAAAACTCTTGCCAATGAACCGTCCGAGAAGAGCTCACACCAACTGCTGAAACTTCCTTAGCCTGATGAAGGGTTTTTGAACCCAAAAGCGTGCTTAATAACTATTCGCCAACTATTTGGGTTGGTCTAATAAAAGATATCAAATTCGCCCAAGAAACCTTGTCTGCCTATGAACCATTGAATTCCATTTAAAACAAAAATCCCATCCATAAAAAAAGCCAGAAAGTCCACACCATTTATTTAAAGATCCCTCCTCTCATCACAGTGACCAGGGAAAGAAATTACACACAAACTGATATAAGTGATTGGAAAGTGGCTCAAATCTGTAACGCAACAGAAGTTTAGTTGCTCATAAACTGCTTTCAAAATGCCTAAAACCAGTTTAAGATAAACATGGATGGATGTAGTATCAGACTTAATCGATTTATATTAGATCGATTTATTGCGCTTCTATCTCGGCTATCCTCCCGATTCCTGTGCTATAACTCACGGTCCCTCAGTATTTTGGGATGCCTTGCAGGGTAGGTGGGCTAGCCTTGGCCCAAGCTGTGTGTTCCAGCAGAGCAGGGAGGCATGCTCTAGTGTCCCCCGGCTTCTGGCCTGGGCCGCTGCAGGCACGTTGCTGCATTTCTGGAATCAAAAATGAATGTCTTTCCTTGCTTATTGGTTCACTCTTTGCAGCTTAAACAAATTGAAATGATTCATCTTCAGGCTTTTGCTTTTTGACTTTCTGAACTTAGCCAATGAAACTGGAATACCTCTGAGGTGCTTCAAAACACATGTGCATGCTTGTGTGAATGTGGCCAAATGGCTAGCATCTGGGATATATTTGGGTTCAAGATTCAGAAGGGACTGACCTCCCTGTGAGACTAACAGAAATGGTAAGTGTTGGCAGATTGTGCTTCACGTTCTTTGTATATTTGTTTTCCCATTGCTTGAGAGGAAGTGGTGAGGAATGAAACATTTATTTCATCATGGTGAGTTTGATCAGCCCTTCTACTGTAGCTGTCTGGCTAAAGAGCCACTTGGCCTTCTACTGGATCTAATTCTGCATCCAATATAATAGCTTTTTGAAAGAGGAGTTGGGAATAAACCTATCCTTTAACATTGAAGTTGATAAACTTGCATCCTGCCACTTAAAAATCCATTCTTATGGATATGTATATTATGTCTTCATTTTCTACTATGCCCTGATCAAATAAAAGCTGTATTTACATCACTTGTTAAAATATGAAAAGATGAAAATAGACTGATCCAGGCTCTGCATTTTTCTGACTGTGTCATTTTAAAAGCTATTTCATTTTCTTCATCCTGATTTTTGTTAAGCTTGTAGACATAATGAATTTTGAGCAGTCTGATAGGCTAGCATAATTGCTTTGCTGGTTTCTATGTATTATATTCGAGCACTCACTGATTGCCTATTGAAAAGAAATCTTTTCAAGCTTAGGAACTTATCTCGCAAAGTGTGGCTTACGGAGGTAAACAATGTGGCATCTAGTTTATTGGTCCATTGTAGTCATTATAAAAAGGTAGCACAGTTGCAGAAGCATTATGGAAAGTTGTGCTATAACTACTTCATTTGTACATTTTTATAAAACTCGAGGCCTTTGAACAGGAGTGATTATTTTTTCTTGTGTTGTTTTCTTTGGAACAAGATGTGAACAAAAATGGCTTCAGAGAAGAGGGGAAAAAAGATCAGTATTCTGTATTTTGAGGAAAAACAAAATATTAATGCAGGCACTTTTATAACAGAAAATAGTGTTGATTTTGTAAGTGCAACCTGTAGGACTATACATTTGTTTACAAGCAATGCAGTGCTCCATAATTATACAAGTCTCTTAAACTGGAATTTCTGTTTCCTGCCAGCAGATGCACCACTGTGTTTTGCAAAGTGTATTAAAATATTAAAAAAAATATCTGAGGTGTAGAAAAAGATCAATATTTGTTATGGACTCGATGCATTGTGGAAACACTTATGGCAGCAACTAAAAGATTTCTTTTGTGATAGCATAGCAGATTACTGAAATGCATAAGGATGCTTAAGTTTACTATTGGGGTTTGCTAATAAAATTTGCCAAAATGACTGCTGGCATCTAGCCAGGAGAGAACTTTTGAATCCATTCAGTACCTGAAAAGGAAGTCTGGGGAAACCTGGCTTACGAGGAAGTCTGCCTGTGAGCAGAAGAAGCAGGGTCAGAGGCGGCATGCTGGGAGCTAGCAACAGAGAGAAGCCTGAGCTTGTTTGGGAGCTGGGGCTTACATACTGAGTACTGGAGTGAGGAGTACCGGATTGGTAGCACAGCGGCCATGGTTGGTGGGTGGCCAGCTGTAGCTTGCAAATGGGAGGTCTGTATTGACAGGCTTGAAATAAGCTGCAGGTGCTGGGCAGGAGTAGATTCAGGCTGAGGTATCTCAGTGTGTGATTGTGCGCATAAAAGGGTGGCTTTATAGGGTTGGCAAAGCTTTGGTTACTGGTTCGATTTGGCAGAGATTCGGCCTGATTCAGCAGCCAAATCTGAATCACATCAGAAGACCCTTTAATTTCTCCAAATGGAATCAGAACCTTCCAAACTGAATTGGAGAGATGTGATGATTTGGACATAGACACAGCTTTAAATGTTTTTTTCTACATACCTCAAGGTACTAGGTGGCTCACGAATGCTGCGGTGCTGGAACGGAGGGAGCATCCCACGAGAGCGTGCGGGACGGGGAGGTCCTTAGCATGCTCAGCAGTGGACCCTGAAGTGGACCAGAAGCACTTGTGGTCCACTTCCGAGTCCACTGGGCAGCATGTGGGAGACCCACCCCCTGGCTCAGCAACTGCTGCCTCCTGGGTCTAGGGGGGACACCTAGGGTCCCCTGTGCCGAATTGCCAAGCGGGGGGGCACAGGGGGGGGCCCCCACGCACTTGGCAGTGGACCCAGAAGTGGACTGCAAGTACTTCCACTCCACTTTTGGTTTTGCTGCTGAGCACATGGATGGGGGGAGGGGGCACTCCTACGGGACGCTCCAGCCAGCCCACCATTGCAGTGTTCACAAGCTGTACCTGGTACCTTGAGGTACATAGAAAAAAACATTTAAGGCTATGACTGAATCGCTGATTCTCCAAACCAGGATCGATTCTTCAGATTTGGGTTTGGTCAAATCAGATTGGGACAAAGATCCGAATAAACGAATTGAGTCACCGTCCCTGATTCGGGCCAAATCGGAATCGAATACTGCCTGTTTTGCACACCCCTATTGTTTACAGGTTGCAGCATAAGTACGAAGTTGCCTCTTGAAGAAAAGGAGTAGGAACAGCTGACGAAGCGTAAGAATTTCTGTGCACGCCTCCTTTTGCTTCCTAAAAAAATGAGTGACAGCATTTTGTCCTGTGGTCTCAGCATTCAGTGCGCACAAAGGAATAAGAGGGTAAAAACCTGATTAGCTACTACTGGATTAGGCATAGGAATTCTGGTTGTGGCGCTACGTTTTGGGAACGGACTTGGAAAGAGGGAGAAACTGTGAGAACTGAAGGCTAAACGAAAGGATTTGGGATTGTTGTAATTAACTAAAGTGTTCACCCTATATTTATCCTGCTCTATAACAGAAGTATCTTCATATATTTGAATGCATTTATGCAGGTATGAGTAACAGACAATTGCTCTTGTTTTCTTGATTTTTGAAGTACACGGGGTCAGCTGGGACATGAAGCATTCCTTTATTCTTCCTGTTGTTAAGCTAGCAATTTACAGGTCAATTACCATATTCATAAGTAGTCCAAAATAGTAATGAATTCCCAAGACATCCTCGATTTAAGATTCCATAATCTGTAAAGTAATCCTACAAATGTGGGTTCCATGTGTTTTTAGTGTGTTCGTCTATAATTTTTAAGGTAAAATGGAAAAAATGCAGGAAGCTTAATTCTACTGAGGCTGAACGGACAGATGGCAAAGTCTGTTCAATCCTCCATCTGGTGATTGTGCCCATGATAATGTGCCACTTGCTTGACATACGTCATACAAGTTGCATTTGGACCACAGAAAATAAATGAAGCTTTAGCTCTGTTATATAAACAGTTGTATAGCATCACAAATCTTAATTTCAGTTAGAAGTGTAAATCAGAAGTAGTGTAGAAAAGCCCATTGAACTCGCCTCACCTGATTCACAAATACTTTTCCTCTAAAATAGTGGAGTGACCTAAACACATTCTCTCTCAGGGAGGGTACTTCTGCTTTTGTATTATAGTGTATTTTAGTATCGTAAATCCAGATACTTTATTAGTTGTCATAGACTTGCTGGGATTACTAGTTTCTCTGAGTGTAAAATTTGCATTGGCATTTTGCCAAAACTTGGCTCTTGATAATCTGGTTATTGATTTATCAGCATGTTTCTTGCCAGGCCCTTTTTGAGCATCTGGCCAAATCTTAATTTATGTCAATGGGAATTTTACCTCCATGAGCACAATCTGTTTTGCCTGTGCGGGGGTAGGTGTGATAGAGTCCTAATGCCTGTTGAAGTGTGGAATTCAAGTTATAAATTCAGAGTTGTGTTTTTAAAAAAGTAATAGCTAGAAAGTGTATTCACTAAATAGGAAAATACTAAACTTATGTAATTTAAAAGAAAAACTGTAAATTACCACACAAAAAATGCAACTCCCTTCTAGCACATCAGCATAAGGCATCATTTGCTCTAACCTACGCTTTCTTCTTTTTAGCTCATGGGACATTCAGAATGGGACCATAAACGAGGACCCAGAGGATCGCAGGTTGGTTACTGCTGACATTTTCCCTTTCTGCTCTTGTGTAAGCTTAGTGCGGGCGCTGATTTTCACAGCATATGTTACAGCTTTTTCTTTCTATCTTGTCCTGGAAATGGCAGAATTTAAGAAAACTAGAAACACTAAGTTTAATAAGTGTAGGGAAAACTAGTGAATTGATTCTGTAAACATGCATATGAGTAACTTTTTATTCAAGTAGCTCATCCTGTGGATGTCCAGGAGACTTTTCTATTTGAATAAATTCCATCACGTGCATATTTTCAGAATAGGGGCAGAGAGTAAAGAACAGTGACAACGATTATATTATATTTTATATATTTTATATTTTGATTAATATCATCCTTGTTCATACTCAAATGCAATCTGAATAGATCTAGAAAAGGCCACTGCCTGTGTCAGCAGCATTCAGTGATTGTTTTTAATGTATGTCTGTGGGTTGGGTGCAAATTAAATTCCACTGCTAGCATTACATCAGAAACTAAACAGATTTCAAGTAAAAAGGTGTGACAGAGGACAGATGTCTTTCTGGAGAAAATAGGTGGTGATTCTGTCTTATCTGTCCTATGGGAGTCTTATTTTAAACAGTGCTCCTACAGTGTAGAGAGAGGGTGAAATATTTCTTGCAGAAGTAGATGCAAGTGTTGCTGTTCCTTTCTCAAGGGGACGAGGGAGGGAGCTCGGAGGGCATTTACTATGTCAGCCAACTGTGCTGTGTTGCTTCCTCCTGAGGAAGAGGTTGACATGTGCTGGCTTATTACTAAATGGAGAGGTCACCTGGGCATTAAGTCGGTATCTACAAATATGTATTTTTGTGGAAACAGGGTAGAAAAGTTTATATTGTGTACTCCGAGTGAATGGCCTGTGGTGGGCAGGGGGAGAGGGGGGAGAAGGTAAATTGTCGCTAAGCATTTTTGGTGAAGGTGTACAGGCTGCATGTGAACTGAAGCAACGAGACATTTATGAACACGAAGCCCCAAGAAGTTAAAAGTTTCTGCCACTCCATTGAATTTATATATTTTTTTCTTTCTCGCATTGAAATGGGTTTGATAGGTTTCTGTTAAAACCAGGAAAGAGAAGTTCTGTGGTGTTTCAGAGCTTAAATTGATGATGGAGTGGTTGTATCTGTTGATACATTTTGAAATAGATTACGTATTTAATTCTGTTTTGGCTACTCACAATAGCTTAATAAAAGGAAACATGTCCATTACTGATTTTCTAAGATAGAAGAATCTCTTCTTAATGATTAATGTAATGGGAATAACTGGACCCCTGTCTGGACACCATATACCATATTTACTCGAATGAAACGCAAGGGATTGGATGCATGGCAAAAAAAGGTTCCTTGTCTTGAATTCGTGTACAAGGCAAGGGGCCAGCCCCTTCCCCCCCCCCCAACACACACACACTCACACTCGCACACACTTACTTTAGCCTCAGTTGTGGCTTCAGTGCTGGGGCTTGGTGATGGGGCTGAGGCCTGAGCTGTCACCCCCGCAGCAGCTGATGCTTTTCAGCTGTGCAGGGGCTGGGGCCACCGTGTACTCCGTGTCCTAGGCGGGGGAGGGGAGAAGGGCAGAAAGGGGCGCGAGCGTCACAAGGCTGCAGGCGCTGTTGGGGAGTGCAGGTGGCAGGGGGATTTAAGTGGTGGTGGGAGGGGACAAGCAGAAGGGATGGGGGTCAGATCCCTAGTCTCCCCCATTACTTGCCCCCCGCCTTTGCTTTCCCCGCTGCAGTGGTAGGTGGAAGCAGTTAAGGTGACCATTGTATACGTTTATAGAATTACATACTTTTATAACATTTCTGTGTATAAAATCTGATGATTGGGGGTGAAACTTAAAATGCAAATCATCACATATGGTAATTCAGCGTAGTGGAGAGGTTCCTTCAAAAAAAAAGCTGTCATAAAACAGGTACAATTAAAAGGTCTCCAATAGACTATTAATTATTTGAGAATAAAAAAAAGAAAAATCACTGCACTGGATTTCAGACTTGTCTTTTTTTAGGGAACATTATCCAAGCACCTTAATGGAGAGAGAATTGGAACAACCTGCTTGCTTTAAAATAAAACCACAAGCTCTCTCGCTCTGCTAGAATCAATTCTCTTTCACGTACTGGACATGTTTCCCCTGATTTGTGTTTGATATGGGGCATAAAACATACTGCTTTGTACTTCGTAATAACGTGCGTGGAAAATATGTTCCTTTTATGCTTTCTCATTATGGGAATGAAGCAAAGGGTAAGGCCTAGCTAGCCAGAGCCGGATGCTCGTAAAATACATTTACACTTGTGGTGATTCCTGACTGCGAATGAAGTTAATTTCCTTGTGTGCCACCATAGTTGAATGAAAAGTAAACAGGCCGAGTGAAAGACATAAGATTTTAGATTACTAAACCTGCTACTGTACTTCTTGCCAATGTCATGTTGCTTTCTACCTTTCCAAAAATATTTATTCATTCATTCGTAAGGCTTACCCCTCTTTGGGTTAGACTAGGCAGGCCCTAGTCTTTCCCAGCCTTCATTAATGACGCTGGAACTTGAGTCACTGGAGCATACGAAGCTCATCTAGCTGGAAGGAGTTTTAAGGTTGCCTTATGAGGAACAGATGAATGGTCATTTCAGGCGTCAAGGGAACACCTACAGTTAAAAACCCATATAATAAATACATTATTAAATCTGATCAGAATCAGATAGTTATTTAATGTGAATGGGAAAGGTTTTTTTTTTTCCAACTCGGGGGTGGGGGTATGTACCACTGCACAGACTTCTTCACAAAATATTAAATACAAATACATTCATACAAAATTAGCCTTCTTATCCCAATCAAAACTAAGAAATTCAAAATTATAATTCCAAGTTACACTTCTTATGGTTTCCTCTCTCTGCAATCATGAAGATCACTGGTATATCTCTACCTTTGTATATCGAGAGAGATGCCCACTAAACCATACTGCCTCGTTCATGTATATAATGAGGCACAACAAGACGGGGGTGTGTGTGTGTGTGTGTGTGTGTGTGTGTGTGTGTGTATATATGTATATGTGTGTGTGTGTGTGTGTGTGTGTGTATATATATATATCTATCCTCTCGTATTATATATAAAATATGGGAAACTGTGACCTAATGGAATTAATTTTACCATTATCGCCCTTTACATTCCAGGTATGCAGATTATATGAATTATTACCTGCTGAGCAAATATATCATACTATTTGGCACTTGTAAATTATTTTTCACTGGAGAATCACAGAACACTTTACGTGTATCATTTATTTAAGGCACTGCATGGATGGGAATTGCTTGTTAAAACCATTTTGATGCTGTCATCGAGCCATGTTTGGCTTGTTGAACACACAGATGTAACCATAGGACTCTGTGGTCCTTCCTCTATCATTATGAAATGATAACGGAGCAAAACACACAAGTCCAGTGATTTTAATTCTCTTTAACTATAAAAGCTTTCAATTATATATAGCTGAGGTGCTGCGTTTTACCCTTCCAGTTCCTAAGCAACAGCTATTTTCAGATTGAGTGCGTCTGGTGTTGTCTACCTACTTCATGCTTCTGTGAGGTAATTTGTCAGTGAATGCTAGGCTTTCTTGATATCTCTCCCTAGTCTGTTTGTCATGACACTATAAGGAGACAGACGCTTAAAAAATGGAAAGGAGCTTGGGCAAAACCAGTATCAACCTTGCAGCTTGCAAAACTTCTGTGTCTCTGGAAGCTCTGCAGTTTACAGCAATGGAGCAAAAGAATCAGAAATAAGATTCTTGCCATTGGTTTCACATTATCTAGAGGGAAAACCTCTAAAGCAAACTCAAAATCATGAGCCGGAAATCTTTGTACTTACTGAAGCGTAGATGGGAGTCCATTCCCGTTACTGATCAGGTACTGTGTTCTGGTGCATCTGTTGTGTATGTCCTATGGCAGTATCGCTGTTGATCTGTTAATCTTGTTGTAGCTGTATTGATATTTCATCCTAAACAGCTAATTTTAAGTTGTTTGTTGCCTGTAGTTTCCATGGTTATTGTATCTAGCAAAAATGATATACAGAGCCGATTTAACAAGAACTTATGCTTACAAATGTAGAGAGAAATTACAGTCTGATTATACTTAATGCACGGTGAAGGACCACTTTAAGACACCAGCAAAAACCCAACTGCATAATAAAGATGAATCTTTTACTTAAGATCTAACAAAAAGGCGTCCACTGGAAAGAGTGGAAATATTATAAAGGGACCAATTCAGAAAGACAGTTGCAAGTGGGGTGCTTAGTGCATGCTTTGTAATATATATCCTGCATGCATGTAGTCAGTGATTGCAATTAGATTTGGCGCAATACCAGAAATGCAGCTTTGTTCAGTATCGTGTTTTTGGTGCTTTATTTCAAGGATGTTTAAAGACAGTGCATGTGGCTTTTGCTATGAAGACAATAATTTAATATAGAAAACCCCGGGTATGTTCTTGAGCATATCCCCAACTGAGATGGGACTGAATCTTGTGTGTCCTCGCTTCCTGCTCCCCAAAACGTAATGATTTTGCAAGGTTCTGTGATGAAAAGATATTTAAAAGAAATGGTTTTATAAATAATGTTGGAAGCAAGAAGAAATGTACTCTCTCCAGGTCTCTGTACCGATTTGTGATGATTTTAATGGTGGTTGTGAAATGTAGCCAGGACCTCCCTAAGAATAGGAAGCTTGAGTTTTGGGAAAATGTTCTGTTTTGGGAGCCCAAAATAGAATATAACTAAGAACTTTATAATGCTCACCAATATCTACATTTCCCTGGTTTGGGGGCATTCTGTAGCTGACTCTTCTTCAGTTGAGAACTTTTTTTTGCTAACCGATTTGGATAGTAATTGGCATGCCATATTCTAGAAACCGATCAATTTAAAGGTCGGTGATCATCTAGTGGCCTTCTGCATAACACGGTGAATTAGTTTTACCTAATGATTCTGTCAAGAGGTCCATCATTTTTTATCTTGTTTAAATTGTTTTGTAGTTAGACCAGAAACAAGGATTTATACTGAATTTATCTAACTTCAGCTTCCAGCTATACCTTTGAATGTTAGATTCAGGAGCCTTCTATGAAAGACAGCTCCTCCCTTGGAAATAACTCTTGTTATACTTACCATCTGAGCTTCCTTATTAAGCTTGTTATTATTTGAATTGGCTCGAATATTAAGGCCTGAAGAGACATGGTTTCATGATGATGTAAAGTAATTGTGATTGGATGTGATTATTAATCCCTTTTCTTCTCCTTTATATTTTTCCATTGCTCACATCAATTAAACTTGGCAATTACATGGCCTCATAGTGTGTCACAGTAGTAAGAGCCTAGAAAAAAGAGGAATTGTCATTTAGGCTTTTTCTTCCTCACCGTCATATCCAGGGGACTCTGAAAAGGTAAATGGGATTTAAAAAACCACTCCTCCTATATTTTACACAGACCAGTGGTTCTTGACCAGACTGCCTCGGGATCGTTTCAGAGGTGTAGCAGATGGGCACGTAAAGTTAGCATTGTGTTTTTTTGCCGGGACGATTCACAAAAACCCAGAGAGTTCAAATAGGAATTCATAGTAATAAAACCAGTCTGACCTTTGTGTTCTTTCTGGGTTCTTGGCAACAGAAAAATTGCTTTATTATTCTGTCCTGGTCAAAAAAATGAGAGAAAACTAAGCTAACGTTTTCCAACAGGTGCCTTGCATCTCAAAGAGGGTAGAAAGATTGAGAACTACTGATATCGATGTACCTTTTCACCCTGTCCCTTAGCACGGGTAGGTTAACTTAAGTAGTTACAAAGGTGCTGTGGTTCTGTGAAGGATTTCTTGAGGGAAAGTGAATGGAAAGAGTATTGCAGACAAAGTGAAGTTTGTGGTCTTTCTGAGCCATGTAGTTTGCTTGGAGCTGCTATGAATGTTCCCTCTCTCGCATCCATATTCCTTCACCATTTGTCAATAGTTTCTTATTCCATTGATACTTAATTATTGTGCTTGGTTATGAACATAGAGGAAAAGGCTATCTCTATAGTAGCTTAGACCAATGCTAGTTAGTGTTATAATTAAAATTTAACAGTATTTCTGGCAAATGCATCTATGATGCAACTGCACTGTGCTCGATGTTATATCAGGGACACATTTGCCCTGTTATAGGCCACGAGAGTGTTGTGAAACGAAGCTTCATATCACGAAGCAAGTACTTACAGAAATAACTACAAGGCTCTGTATTATCAATACCGTTGATCTAAATCACGCAATAAGCAATTCAAAGAAACGCACTTTACACATTATATCACTAGACTAACAGCCTAATAAAAAGGCAGAATGGTGAAACATGAGACTATGAGAAATGTGGTTTTGATTTGGTCCCACGTACGGTGGGAAAGCAAATGCTAGGAAATGCAAAATGATGCCTGACATTCAGTTTGTAACTTCCCCTGGATCTCTTAAAGTAAAGCTCTCCAACCTTGTCACAGCCACATGCTGCAAGGCAGTGCACTCAGGATCCCCCATGCTCCCTAGTCTGCATCAGAAGGACATGGCCCCCCAACTCTCCCTGCCTGCAGTCATGGCACTCTGTGCTGTGTAGGCAGCACCAGCAGCATGCCTCCCCTTTGCAGGGCTTCCTCTGTCGCATGGCCATGGGAGAGGCAACTGCAGGAGGCCACAGGCTGTATGTTGGACAGCCTTGTACTAAAAGATGTCCCTGAGCCAGCTGAGTCTCATGCCAGACTCCCTACATGAGCACATCTGCAATCCCTACAGTCTGCAACTTTGAAAAATGCATAAAAAGCATGATGAGCAGGCTAGCAAGGTGAGTGACATGAAAAGCCCAAACTGGCTGCGACAAAGATGCCTTTTTTCTTCAAACCACATACTTGACATTTTATTTCCAAGCTAATCTTTTAAGCCTTATGGAGGCTGAGTAACAGAAGCCTTTGCAGTTTCCAGTCCCTACCGTTCCAGAACTGAGGTTTAGTTCTGGTTTTCTTTTTCCTTTTTTTCCAGATTAGAGAGAGCCTAGACTCAGATCATCACAGTTTCAGTTAATTAGCTATCTATCTAATTACCCATTTTCAATGGGTGGCTGAATCTGATCGTGCAGGTGTTTTGTATAAATTATTCTAAGTGAAGATGCTGCTGCTGATTTATTACATTTTATTCTCTATTCAAAAGTCTTGTGTTGCATTCATAGCCTAAACCTGCTTTCAAAGATGTGTGTGCATTAATTTCAGTGGGAAGTACCTAAATATATCTAAGGATGGTTTTCTGGTTCACTTTTTTTCTTGTCTCTCCAAAAGATACTGTAGTCCATAGATCACTTTATATTTGGCAATAAATTTTAAAAGATGAGTTAAGCTCTGAAATTAGTCGAGAGAACTTCTGACTGTTGGTTTTATTTAGCGTGTGCACCCCAGCTCAGTTTTATTCAGGAAACAAGGGGAGGGAACCCAGGGTTTTTCTGCAGGTTAGATGTCTCACTTTCTTCTGGAAATGTAATTTGTATTCCATTACAACAGCATCACTAACAAGGAAGATGGACTGATGCTAAATTTTCAGATCCTAAAATCATGTCATTGAGTGGCTATATAGTTAAAGCAGCATAGTAACTGCTCTGAGCTAAAGCCTGTGAGATGCCAAGAGTTTACTGTGGAAGTTGGAGTATTTTACCTTCCTCCTGATTTGTGCTTTAAGGCCGGGCCCTAAATCAATGGCAGAAGCTTCCATTTGCAATACCTAGGTTTAATATCATGCAGAATCTTCACGCTAGTCCAGGATGCAAGTTTTTATGGTATTGTCTGTCACTGCTGGTTATGAATTTAAAATCAGGAACTGTGGTTTACATGATGTTGTAAATGACAGATAAACTAATAATTGATATAGATGTTTATACAATTATAAACCATTCAAAGTGATGGACTGTGGGGGCAAGTAAAAGTAATCAATAACATTGCTTTTGCTAGGAAGTACTGCCTCCTCTACTGTTAAATCTCCAGCTAATAGTTTGATGGGTTTATGTAAATCCAGTAAGTGGTGCTCTTGTCTTATAGCAGTGATTTACTGTGCTGCTATTGCAAAGGAATTGTAAACATAGGGCTCAATTCCCTGTCCCTTGCATCTGATCTAGCAGATAGAAGTAGTTCCCACAGTATGCACACCTATGCAATATATCAATGCTGAGCTTTAGGCAACAAATAAGTATTTTTAAGATTGCAACTATATCCCCTTCAGGTGCATCTGAAGGGGAATACAGCATGTCATTTATTGGTAATTCAATCAAATGCAAACCAGGTGTTTATTAATGCACTGTTAGTTGCACAGTTTGTTTATTTAGAAAATACTGCCTTATAAATAAGAAGTTGGGAAGCTGTACTTGCCTTAAGATGTTAACTTAAGGGAAGGTAGATGAGCCAGTTCTTGCAGAAGAGGAATGGGAGTCAAAACTACTGGCTTCTGTTTCTTCAATATAGGCTTAAGCTATAGCCTTAAGCAGTTTGCTTTTACCTCTCCCTTGCTCCATGCCTTTTTACTCTCTTTGTAGATGAAGATATTCTTATTGTTAGACTGTATTAACGTTAGTAAGATGTAATTCTGAGATTCTTGTTTGAAAGGTGCTATGGCAATATTATGACCTATCCCTAATTCAGACCAAACTTTGTTCATTAAATCATTTTGATTTAAAATGGTTTAATAATGATTGTAAGGAAAGGCAAAAGTTTCCTCTCCTCTTCTTTTTTTACACACCTATTTTAATGCCTGATAATCTTGCTGAAATCAGTAGAAAGATTACCATTGTCTTCCATGTGATCTGGCTCAAATGTTTATTGAATGCTTACCATGGAACAAGAAAAGAGGGCAAACAGGCTGCAGAGTTTGCAGAGTATGGGTTTACAACGTACACTTCTTTTTCTTGAGAGAAAGATGGCACTGGTCCTGAAATAACATTATCTCATAGACAGAAAAAGAAGCACATTCAAATTCTAAACAAATGAATATAGAGGCTAAATCACAATAGAGAAGGGATTATAATTTTCCAGTAAATTGCCTGTGTTACACTCATCCACTAACAGGCAGTTTTAAATGTGTTCTTTATTCTGGTTCTTCATCAGATATTTACACTTCCATGGGTGAAAAAATAATCTGTGAAGACCTGCCTCTCTGATAGTTGTAACCTGCATGGCATGCAGTATGTAAAATGATCAGGACAGCTATAATCACAATAAACAATGCTTGGGTATTTGGTTGGGGGGGGTTGTTGGCAGAAAGGGGAGTTTATATTATTCAAGCTCTGGGCTCTCTGGTAGCTAAAATTGCTCAGTAGAGATGGATCATCTTGGTGCCATGCTAGTTCTGTACTCTTTAATTAACTTAGAAACTGTTTTAGTAAAACATTTGACACACAGGCATTTGATATGCAGTAGCACATGGAAACTCTATGTAATATTTCATCACTAAATAATATTTCATTTTAACCACTTGATTTCATGTCTAACAGCCTCAAGCATTTATAAAAGCATGTTTCACATCTAAAGATCACCCTAAAGATCTAATGGGTAGCTCCATTTCATGAGTGGAAGGTGACGGCTCGAAGTGCAGACCATCACACTGAGAGAGTGACGTGTTTTGGCTATTCAACAAAACAGTTAATTTTAATACGAAGATGTGACTGTGGTTTTTAAAGTTCACTGTAAAGACTACTGCTTAGAGAATTATGGGGGCATCCAATTGGAAGAAAGGGAATGTGGCCAGTCCCTGGCAGGTTGCTCTGATTAGGGAGGGATTCCCCCCCCCCCTCCACACACACACACCCCGCTCCCATCCAGCCCAGCAGGGAGTTGATAACAGAGCATTTAGCACTCCATCAAGAAAACAAAAACCTCTTCTCATTAGTTTAAGCTCTTCTTAAACAACTTTTTCCAAGGAAGGAACAGAGGGATTTTACCAGCTGACCTGTTGATTAGCTCCAAAAAGCCCTAAGCAGATGCTGTCCTGTCTGCCTTACACAGACACCTCTCAGCATTAGCTAGCATACCACATGCTGGCTATAGTTTGTGCTGTGGGGTGTGGGGAATCCCTGTTTGAGCAAAGAGTGGTGAGGGGGTGGGGAAGGGGGAAGCCAGGCAAATGCTGCTTTGCCTGCTATCTCTGCTGGAACTCCAGGTAGGGAGCAGAGGGCCGAGGCCAGCCCTGCAGTGGAGCAGAGAGCCCTACCCAGGACTGCAAAGTATGTGGGATGCCAGAAGACTCCTATTTAACTTAAACCAGGAAGTGGTCTGGGACAAACATTTTGTAAACCGGTTTGACCCAAATCAGTTAAGTCTAATACTATATTCAACCAGGTATATCTTAGACTGGTTTCAGCCATTTTCAAACTGGTTTATGTGTACTAAACATCTATTCTGTTATAGGTTTAAACCAGTTTCTGATCACTTAAACTAGTTTATGTATGTCTGTCCCTAACCATAATGAGTGTTTAAAACCACTTTAAGGTGTTAATGTGCAGACAGTCCAGGGGTTAGGAGCTCCAAGAGCTGCCCAAAATTACCATGTAAGAAGGCCCATAGCAAGAAAGGAAGAGGGAGACAAAAGAGAAGCATGTCAAAAAGAATCATTAAGGAAGGATGGGTGTTCAGGACTATGGGAGAGATGGAATAGGAGTGGCTGATTACTTTGTGACTTAAATTTGAGACAGAGAAAGGTGCTTAGAAATTCCTTTTATGGAAAAGTTCTTTACATGACAAGCTAGGATAGTATTCTTCCACATTCTGGCTTCTGTTTTGAAGAGGTAGGGCTCATGAAACTAAAAAATAATGTTGAGTTCTTCACGTCAGTTAACTAGAGAGAGAGAGTGTATTTCTGTTACGTTCTAAAGGTTTCTAGATTAATCCCTGTAGAACCATCATTACATGTCTGTAGTAGTCAGGTAGCTTTATCACTAATACATTCTGAAGGGCTTTTTCTGGAGGTAAGAGAGAGCTGGTCAGTTGAAATTTAAGCAAGAGCCTGATTCTGCAGCTCTGCGCTGGCAAAGCTCCCATTGAAGGTATCGGGAGTTTTACCCATGCAATTACTGTGTGGCTGAGCCTTATTTAACAAAAATACAAGAAGGCAGCAAATGGGGATTCAAGGAGGTTTGACGTGAACAGTACAGACTGATTGAAACATTACATGTGGTTCGTGAGGTCAGTGTTTTCAGAGGTGGGAGGCAATTTGGAAATGGTTGTTCTGTTTTTTTGAGCAGAAGTGCAAGTAACTCTCCATTGAGTGACATGAATGTAAATTCATTAGGAAGGATGTGGAGAAGCTCGAGCGAGTCCAAAGGCCACGTGCATTATTAGAGGCCTAGAGACCAGGTCATATGAGGACAGCTTGAAAGACTTGGGACCAGTCAGCCTGGAGAAGACAAGACTCAGAGCAGACTTGGTGGCAGCCTATAAGTATATCAAGGGCCCAATCAGGGCTTGGGGGAGCCTCTGTTCACCAAGGCCTGCCGGGGGAGGACAAGAAATAATGGGCACAAACTGATTGAGGATCGCTTCAGGGTAGACATAAGGAAAAACTTCTTTACAAGTCAAGTGCTGAGGGTGTAGAACAGGCTCTGCCAAGAGATGGTACAGTCACCCACCCTGACCATCTTCAAAAAACATATCGATGCCCATTTTGCTGCGGTCATCTGACCCCAGCTGTGTTTCCTGCCCAAGTGCAGGGGGGCTGGACCTGCTGATCTGTAAGGTTCCTTCCAGCCCCTAACAGCTATGAAACTATGGAGGAGGTTGTGCTTGTGCGCTCTCCCCAGCTGGCGCGTGGAAAGTGTATAACCTACGTGATGCAGTACCCTGCAGCCTGGAATGTTCTTCTTCCTGTTTGTCGCACGTACTTCTAGGCAATGCTCAAGAAACTCTGAACTCATTGTGCGGCGTGTGCACTTGTTCAAAGCTTCTTCTCTCAGAAGATAATTCCACTTGACAAATAGGGAAAGCCAACTGACATGTAGCCTTTACTATACATTCTCCATCCATTTCACAACAGTTCCATTTTCTACATTGAAACAAGTAAGGGTCATATGACAGTCATGTCAGGGTAGAGGTCATTCAATTCTCGTTCATATTCTAACTTGCCTCCCCGTGCCCACTCTTTAAATGATGAAATCTAAGAGGTCTTTACCGAGCATGTGCAAATTGCAAGGTTTCACAGGCTTAAGTGGTCCAAATTTGAATCTGTTTTCAGGGGAATGACAAAAGGCGCAACTTTGAAACAAGGCTATCACTGCAAAATGGTAAACCTTTGTTCTAGTCTGTAGGAAAACTAGAACACCGCCAAAAAAAAAGTTGCTAGATTTTTTTTATATGAACAAGCAATGTATTTTTATATAACCTAAATCTGGACATGTATGAACTATTTTAGCTTGAATTTTCCAAATAAATTCAGACACTCATGGCTAATCCTCGTATGTTTGATAGAAAGTTATTTACAAAGATCCCCATCCTTTGTGTGATGATAGGTAACTGAAACACAGGATTTTATAATGCTACGGACCTTCCCTATTGTAAAATCCTACACAAGAACTTTATGTACGGCTTGTGACTTTCGAGATGATGAAAAGTTCAGACTTCAGCTTCTCCCTGGCTGTAAAAAAATTAAGGGTATGCCATATGTAATTCTTTTCATTTTCAGTAACATTTTATACTTAACCTCAGTGTCGTACAGACTATAAGGGCTTTTCTAGAGGTATGTAACAATCATAATTTTGGAGAAAGTTGTTTTACAAAGATCCCCATTCCTTGGCTGGGCAGTTTCCACCGATGTACTAATAATAAAACATCTAACTGGTGTGGGGTGCTTTAAACTTCATTAGAATTTCTGTCGTGCGACAACCATGTGACCATAAGAAGATGCTTCAGTCGCATGCTACGGTAAACTGTTTGATTTCAGTGTATAATGAAACTTGAATTTAAAGCATTTTTGAAGGAATTATTTAAATATTCTTCCCTATACCTCATTTCTGGGGAAGACATCTCTGCTCTCATTGCTCCTCTCAGGAAGAGCTTTTTTAAATAAACAGATGCAAGTTATTCCTTCTTCATGCAAACACGTGCTGGCCTCTCTAGAAGGTCATTTCACAAGCTTACAGCGATCAGCCAGATGTTCCCTTTGACAGCCGTCAGGGCGTTGCATGCCCGATGCAGCCGTGCTCACAAATCCAGAACGAGTTCTTGGAACAGGCTCGTGAGATTTTTGAATAAACTAGAGCTTGGGTAAATCTTGAAGTCGTATAAAATGAAAGAGAAAATTTCCTATTGGGTTGATCAAAGGTTCATTGTTTAACCAGTCTGCATTGCTCAGTTTTCAGTTTCTAAACAACCTTAATTGTCGTAACGGTTCCTCCAGTTGTTATATGAAATCTGGAGATAATCATACCTGAATCTCGGGTATATGATTATTGTCTTATGCAGAGCTTGAAAAAATCCACTTGCTGAGGGAATGGTAATATCTTCACAGTGTGGGGTGGAGGCATCAGGCACCCCAAACCCTGTGAAATGTAAGCTTTTAGTTAACCAGAACAAAAAGTGTTATGCCTCGGAGTTGTGGTGGTGCATTTAGTCTTCCTGAACCTGCAGAATGCTCTCAGTTTCCTGTGGCCATTCAGAAATTTGCCAGGGTTCCCCAGTGCTATCTTTGGGATGGCTGCACGAGGAGCAGCAGAGACGAGCATTAGATGTATTCACTGCTTCACTGTATTCACTGAGTTCGGAAACCTGGGGCAGGCATGACCAGGGAGCTTCTCCCCATTCTTCATGGCAGCAGATAGGCAGCTAGGAGACGGATACAGTACAACAGATATCCTCTTAGCAACCCAGAAGCTTTAAGACAAGGGAGGGTATTAAGAGTGCTTTTCCATTCCCCATCCTATCAAGCCACCTTCTCCCTACTGTCCCCTGCTCATTTTTGGAGGAGATAGAAGTCTGTTGAGGACGAAGTGGATGCACAAAGTCTTTACTTCTGTAGTAACTGAAATGTGGAGCCTCATATAAATCAGGAACTAACCTGAGGATGAATGTTAAGATACAGGACTTCTACTCAAGGCCTATAGATAACACTCAAGTTTAAATCTCTATAACTTTCTCCTGTCTAGAAATTTTGCTCTTGAGATTTCTGAATGGTCCTTCCTCCACAAATTGTCTTCTACTTTCTCATCTAGGAGTTGACTGGTAAATATTCTAACTTTTACCTTAGAATAAGGCACTGAAGGAACGGAGATTTTCTCTCGCGCGCGTGCTCTCTCCCTCTCTCTCTCTCGTGCTCTCTCCCTCTCTCTCTCTCGTGCTCGCTCTCTTTCTCTGACATATATCCTTCAGATCATGCACATGGTGGTTACAGCTGACTTCAGTGCAAGCTACATGGGCGGTTTATTACTATAATGGCCTGTTCTTCATGTTTAGAAGCTGTCAGTTATTACTTAAAATGTTCCTACTTCCCTCTACCTCACCCCACTGTCCCCCCCGAAAAAAACCCAAACCAAAAAAACTTTTGGTGTTCATCTCCATCTTTCTGCACAAGAAAATTTTAAGCAAAGAGTTGAATGAGAAAAATTACCTTTCGTCCAATTCTTTATTGCATTTCAGAGAACAGAATGGAAGAGCTAGGAAGCTGCTGTCTTTTTCCTCTCTTCTCTGACTCTGTAAGGTGAGGATACTCAGCATCCACCAATATCAAGACCTCTGTGGAACTAGCTTTCTTATACACAAAGGGGTTTTGATTGCCTCCTTCAGTAAGGCCAGACCAGAAGTTGTTTTTAGACATATAATTCAATATGCTTTTGCCCAAAAAGGAAGCAATAAAAACTTAAAAGTTTCTTCCCCTTATAGTTCCTATTCCCTATTTTGCAGAATAACACTACTCATTCGTGCTTGAACTGTTACTGGTACACTTTATTTATACAAGAGTGAACCTCTCTGCAATCGTACCTTACGTTTTTTTGCAACAGTGCAACTAGAGAACAGAAAGAAATCCAAATTAAAACCGGGACCAAAATTAGTGTAGAATGATAGTAGTGAGCATGGCCTGCCCAAGAAAGGTTTTTAACGGGTAGTCTTTATAGTCTTTCTAATACTCTGGAGGATGTTATCCTAGCTTGGGGACTACAGAGAAAAGATAAAGTGGCATCCTTTATTTCCCTGTGTATTCTAGACTGTCTTGTTCCCATCCCCTCCACCATTGGGGGTTCGCTGTAGAAACAAGGCTCAGAAAGCTTTGTGGTATCTAAAGCAGCGGGATCTCTGTGGAGTCTCAGGATGCTCGTGGACCCAGGGATATTCTATTTTTATTGCTTCAGACATGTTAAACAAATGTACTTCAAGCATTTTGTTTTGGAATTATTTCTGTAGAAGATTTGGAGGTCTGAAGTCCAAGAATTTTTCTCAAGTCCTCACTGTGGGAGCAGAAACTAATGCAGGGTATTTAATATGGCACACACATTCCTGCTGCTGTCAGAGAGAGAGGATTCTGCAAGGGTTCGGGGATAATACTGGCAGCAGCTGACTTGCAGGAAATGAGCTGATGGGTCTCAGTATATTTTCTCCTGGATTCCTTGTCCTGTAACAGAAACCACTTTCCAACTTGGTATTGACTAATATCTTCCTTAGCAGCCCCAGCAAGAGCGAATATTGAGTAGACACAGAGTTTGGTTCTCGTTTCACATCTGGGGCCAGGTCTTTCAAGATGCACTGTATAAGGATTGTTTGATGGAAGAGCATGGATGAACTCTTGTTTGTCATTGTCTGCACCTCGTCTGTCATGCGGTTTTGAAAAGCAGCTGCTTCAACAGTTTACATCTAGTGAGAAATTGTTTTCCTTTGTGATAGTTGTCTGTTATTTCTGGTTTGTTAGACATTGATCTTCACGAATCCCCTTGCTGCTGTGTTTCTGGCACTGTTTACCTTTGTGGGTTAAATCAAAAAGCGCTGTTTTAACTTGCGACTCGGTGTCCCTACATCTACCACCTTATGTTTCCCTTTACTGTGAGATGTGGTCTGTATTACCCCGGGATATTTGGAGACGTGCTGCTACTCTCCACACTCCCACGCTTGCCACGCACATGCTGTTACCTCAACTTGCTCACCCAGTCAGCCCCTCTGCTTTAAATGGAAACACACAACATCAGTTCTATTATTCCTGCATGGCAGTAAAGACTATTATGAAAATGGTCTCTTCCAATCCCAGGCATTAAAGGTTTACCACTTTTCGTATTTAAGTTGATCCTAATGTTGCATATAGGGTATAGGTTGTAGCCATGTTGGTCTAAAGGCAAAAGCAGTCAGAACCCCTGTGGTGATATCTTTTATTAAACCAACTCAATAGTTGCAGGAAACCATCTTCATTTGCAAGCTTTTAGGACCAAAAGCTTCCAAATAAGGATCTTTTTATTTTGCATCTATCTAGTTGGTCTAATAAATGAAACCACCTCTACCACAGGCGTTCTCAATGTTGGACATAGGCATTTGGGAGCAGTTTTGTTTTCAGCTGTGTGCATGTTTCTTTTTTTAACTCTTTAGCTTGACACACTGTTACTGGTATTCTTCCAGATTTTACCTTGGGGAGGCTGGTATGGCTTCCTTCCAGTTCAGCTGCAGTTTCTGTCCTGTACTTTATTAGTTATAAAGATAACTTTGTAGGACTAACTTCCCCAGCAGATGTTTGCATTTGACCTGAGTGCACTTCAGCACCCATCACCTTTTCCCTCAATTTTCCATGTGAATGTTGCTGTGCGCATGCACGCGAGTGTGTCTCCTTTCCCCCCCCCACCCCCGCAAACTGTTATTTTTACATTAGCTCTCCGCTTATAGTTTGGAGCCCATATTCTTAGCATTGATGACTTGGGTAGGCTCTCAGCCCTTTCTCCTCTGACTTTTCTTCTGCTGATATGGTGTTTGCTTTTTTCTATGCTCTACGTTCTTTCACCATTTGCTCTTTTACTCTGTATTTCTGTCACAAGGTCAATCCTAATACCCACTTCCTCCCCTCTGCTTTTGTACCTGCAGAGCGACTAGCAGATGTTCTGCGACTAGGCTGACTTGTTTAGTTACAAATAGGTTTTCTTCCCTGTTGATTCTGCCATCTTTCGTACCATGTACAGGCAACCCCCACTTAACGTTGTTTCACTTAGCACTATTTTGCTATAACGCTCATTTGAAATTGATACCTGACTTCACTTAGCACTCAGCAAGTTTCATTATAATGCTCACGGTCACCGTCTTGGGTCATTAAAAACAATGGCAGTCGCCCCCTTGGGTCATCAAATACTTTTGGTTTCGCTTAAGGCTCGTTTTTTCAGGAACCGGTTAAGAGCACTAAGCGCGGGTTGCCTGTAACTCTATTTTTCCAGCTTAATTAAACACCATGCTTACAATCCCAACCGTCTTTTCACAACCTGTGACTCATTCCTCCAGCCTTCTCTACCACTGCCGCCTCCTTTCTCTGCAGAGTGCCTCACTTATAACTTCCAAGAGAAAAGCGACAGAATCTGACATGATTTCCATATGCTTCTTGGCTTGTAACCTGTGACTCCCATTTTTGCAGATGTGGAAGATTTTTATCTTCCCTCTTTCTTTGCCACCTCATGGTTCTAGTAATGCAGGCAGAGGGAGAGAGAATATGAACTTTATACACCTACCTTACTCTTCTTTTAATCTCTTTCTCTCCTCTTGCTCTTTCAGCTTCTGGTACAAGCATGCCTTAGTTGCTCCTGCCTTCAAAGAACCCACACCTGACTGTACTTGCTTCCCCAGCTAATTTCCCATCTCCCATTTCCCCAGCTAATTTCTCATCTCCCTTCCCTCTTCAATCTCTAGCTCACTGAATGTGCTGTTTATAGTTGGTGTTTGGAAGTTCTCTCTTTCAGTTCTGGTTCCAGTCTGCGTTCCCATCCCTTCCACTTTACAGCAATCTTTCTTGCCAGAGCCCTCTGACTTCTGAGCCCAAGCTCAAAACCAGGATTCTCTTTTCCATCATATTGGCCCTACTTTTGACACCACTGACCATGATACTTCTTTTTGAAATTGTGCTTTCTCTTGGCTGCCGTGTCTCTGTACTCTTCTCAGCTATGTCTTTCCACAGGGACCACTTTTAGTGTGTCCATGGGAGGATTCTCTTCATTCCCCTTTCCCTCTTTCTGTGGGGGTTGCACAAGGTTTGTCTTTAGTCATCTTCTCTTTTCCCACTGCATACTGTCAGTGTATAATATTATCTACAGATAAAATAATAATTCAGCTCCCATGCTAACTACTCACCCATTTAATTCTCTGCTTCAGACCTATACTATTGGATAAACTCAAATATCAGCCTGCCTCTTGCATCTCTTTTTATGTGTATACCCAGCAGCTCAATTTCAAGATGGTCTCACAAATACCTTAATCTTACACCCAAATCCTCACTTTTCTTAATTACTGTGGGGCACTACTGATGTCACGCCTGTAACCTGGGCATCGTCTATGACTCTGACATGTGCTGGGATGCTTGCACCCAAGCTGTCTTCAGGCAGGAGTGGTGAGACAGTACCCTATGGGCCACAAGTGATACAGGTAGTTGCTGTACGTGACATGCGAGTCTCAGGGGCTCACGAAAGAGAGACAATGAAATGAAAGCAAGAAGTGGAAAAGCAAGAGGACTGTTGAAGCCAAGTTAACCCTTTACTGGCCCTGCAGCCACAGCCAAATTCAGGGCTTTGGATCTTCACTTCTCATATACAACTGGCAGCTGCAGAGCCAGGAAATGTTTGACCTGGCTCTTTGGCCATGGCATTTCCTCTTGCAGCGGTGTCCTGCCTCTGCTGTGCTCTGGGTCTTTGCTAGCCCAGGTCTCAGACTCTTATTAGATGTGCCTCTGGTGTGGGAGAGATCAGAGCAGCCCTCTGAGAAAAATCAGGGCTTAACTTGTAGAACACCTGCCCAAATGGTTGGCCTACACTGTCTACATCTGTCAGGCTGTGGCCTTGAACCCAGGGCCTTCATTTGACCTTGCTGAGGACCAGGAGAACACTGGGGCAAATGCAAGTGGCTAGAGCTCTCCATCTGGGCCTGGACATGTGCCCACTCCTGCCTCTGGAATAGCCAGCTAGGTCAAGTGACCCTGAAAGGTAAGGGTCTGAGTAATACGATGCAATCTGGTACCTAGGCTGCTGTGCCCTTGGGTTGTGATTCTCTGGATAGGTTGCCTGACCTGGCTAGGCTCCTGACCTTGATGTCTGCGTGACTCTCAGGATACCTGACCCAGTTCTGGCTTGACCTTGTAAATACTTGACCTGGCTAGCCCCCTGACCTCGTGCTCTGCCTGACCCTCTGGATCCCCAGCTCAGTTTCCAGGACAGATTTCCTGCCTTCTGACTTCCTGGCTTCTCCTGACACGGACTTGATCCCCAGACTAGCTGCCCATGGCCTAGCATGACAGTCTTTCTGTTCAGCATCCTTTAGATGCAGTCCGTCGTATCCAGCCACCAAGAGAAAATGCATCCAGGTTCTCATCACCTTGTGTCTCATTACTGCAACATCTTTTTTGCTCTGGCAAAATCCAGACTCATCCATTCATATAATTTAATTAAACTATAGCTTTCCTCGTTTGCATTTTCTTTGTAGTCTTCTGCTGGCCCTTAGTTTTTATTCCATCCTACATAAACTTGTTTCTCTTCAAGGCCTTTCATGGCCTGTTCCCATCCTTTCTAGGACTTCTTCAATTTCAAATTGAAATGTTGATATTTGCATTTGCTTACACAGAGATGGCAAACTCTTGGTTTTTCATTTTCAAATAAGCATCTTCACGACTTCCTTCCAGGTTGCATTTTCCCTAGTGCATCCATATAAGCATCCAGAAAGCCATTTCATTTGTCATTTTATTCCGCCTTAGAATTTTACTGTAACTTGTTTCCCCAAAAACCTTAAGTTATACCATAGTTTCACTAATGGCGTTGTCTGTTATGCTACTGATACTGTCTTATTGCTTCTTGTTTTCCTGATGTGTTTGTATGCATCAGGTGCTTTGCATCTTAGACTGAAAGCATTTTGGGACAGGAATACTTCTTTTTTTATACATATAGCATCTGGGTTTGGTCCCATAACTACTGGTCCTAGGTCCTTAGACAATACAGTAATAATAAGAAAAAATGTTTCTTCTGATGTCCCTCTCCCTGGGACCAAGTCACCAAATAGTTCTCAAGATCCCATCACAGGTTGGATCGGTATCAGTACTTCCAGTAGCACAATCCATTATCCCCAGCACTTGTCTGTATCCTCCCAACCATTGCCCCATTTTCAAAGTGCACCTAGTATTGTGATAAATGTCTTTGTCTTATAGATAACTTAGTTCTCCAAACTTCAGAAAATACCATCTTTTCCAAAATGTTTCTATTAGCCTAGCTTCATTTGAGCTCATTGTTCTTTGTAGAAAAATCACAACAACAGTCTTTTCCTCTTTGCTCCTCTATGCCAAATCCTGTGATCTTTAATAAATTATAACACTCCTTAACTTCATGTGTGAGTATAAACAGTGCATGGACTTCAGAATTTAGCGTACTCAATGTTACAAGACAACTCATTTCAAGTAGCAGGAAAACTTTCTGCTCTGCATCAGTACTTTTATAGAAGCCTCATGACAGATGACGTGACCATGTTTTTAGTGTTTTCTGCTGTTTTTTGGCTTACCACCCATAGAACAGTGAATTTGGCATTGCTATTTCAGTTTGTAAAAACACCAAAAAACATGTACTTTGTCTTTTTCACATGGTTTGACTTTTTCACTGTGACTGTTGCTTAAGAAATCATATATTAGAATTTTTAAAATTATCTTGTGAAGTACTGAACTATAATTTCTGTATTCATTGCTGTGATTTATTTTTTTCCAGAAGAATAACAATAAAAAATGGCTTAAGTGATGGAACTGGCTGGATTCCTGTAAAAATGCAAGATAGGATGCTATATTGCAGATGCTTTTGTGGAAAGTTAGCCCGGTTCCTATCTGCAGGGCTGCAGCAGAAGTAGTTCTCGGAAGGGGTGGGGATGAGGAGCGGTACCAGCTGGGTAATGTCTGGCTCTGTTGCTTCTGGTTGAAGATGGTATATCAAATGTATGAGATTTGTGCATGTTCACATTGTGCTTCTCTCATTAAGGGATAGCACTTATCTAGCCCTTCGGCCTTTTGTTAGTATTAGGGTATCAGTCTATTCTGGTATGTTTCCCACTTTGATCTTACCAAGTGGAACAGCAGTTATGTGGAGTTCATGGCACAGTTGGTGGATGTTTGCCACAGCAACACCTGAGCACTTGCTGTGTGTTGAGATTCCAGTAAGGAAACTGGCACAAAACTCTTTAATCTCATTTTACTTATTTCATCCTTTCAGCAGTTATTGTTTTCATGCAGATGCATGTTTAGAGGCTCATTAATGATCAGATCAGATCATCCCTTAGCTACTTAGTCCAACTCTAGGATGGGTGTTGATGAGTGTCCAGTAAGGGACTGGCATCAGCCTTTACCTAATACTGTCCAAATTATAGTTTAGGGGCTCAGATGTTGAAGTCGTACACATTTCTCTGCCCTGCTAGTTTCCTTCTTGTGGGGCACCTGATTTAATGTTCTCAGCTGCTCTCTGTGAGCGTGTCCAGGTGAGCCTGCACGTGCCTCTTGCAGCATCTCAAAGCTGTTTGCTACACTACAAGAGGCACGCTGGTAACAAAAAAACGTTCCCCGGACTGCATAGCTGCAGTGTGGGCTCAAAATTTGATACTTAGAAATCCAGGTATCCAAAAAAACCCCAAAAAACAAACCAGCAGGAAAAAAAGCAGGGCAGGGCACAGTCCAGGATCAAGTCCTGAGACAACCAGAGCCTGGGGTCCTCCAAAGAGATACTCTAGTAGCTGCAGCATGCTACTCCCCATGCAGAGCAAGAGCAGTGTAGCCTGCAGCTTGATGGTACTGGGCTCTGTGCCCAGGTAAGTAGGGACTGGGGGTGGGGGCTGTGTGGGTGCAGAGGACTCTATGGGGGCGCGGGGCTGCTCGGGAGGGTGGGTCCCCTGCCTGCTCCTGCATAGCCCACAGCACCCCCTGCACCAGCAGCAGTGGCAATCAGGGTGCTCAAGGCCCTCCAGCACAGCCCCCCCCGGCAGCGTGGTCCTGACCGCTTACACCCAGCACTGCTAGTGCCACACCGTGCGGGCCCGGCCCAGCTCAGTGCCGTCACCTGGGGCCCAGCTCTGCTCGCAGGGTCCACGTGTCATGCCAGGGCAGGTCCCGTCCCCACAGGTCCTGCACAGTGTTGGGCCAGGCCAGTTCCATGGAGGCAGGACCCAGGCCAGCATGACGCGCAATCCCTGCAAGCAGCGCTGGGCCTTGGGTGACAGCCCAAGTGGCCCAGAGCTCCATGGTGCCGCATCAGGCCAGACCCGTGGTAGGCAGCACAGGTGGCACCAGGTTTGAGGTGGCTAGGGCTGCCCTGAGGGCCCAATGCTCACTGCTGCTGTGGGCCCTGTGGGAGGAGTTGTGGGCCTTGCAGGGGGAATAGTCTGAGAGCTGTATGTGGAGGCTGCGGAGCTGCCCATCCTGTGCACCCCCTCCCACGTGCCTCTCCCCATTCCCACCGCTCTCGTAAGACAAGTGGTAAGACCTGGGCAGAGGAGCCAGCACCAAGGACAAAGCTGGAGGGCAAATGAGGTGACTGCCTTGGTCATTTGGGCACAAGATGACCCCCTTTAACAGTTCACAGCAGGCCACCACATAAGGAACACATCTTCCCAGGTGGCAGAGCGGGGGCGCCCTATTCAGGTCTGGCAGGCATGCAGCCACGGGGCTGCAGGTCCAAGGGGTGGATGCTGTCACAGCCGGGCAGCAGCCCCCACTGCCAGACTGCTGCAGGTCAGGGCTGCTTCAGCCGTCCAGCTGGCACAGAGGGTAGTGTCCCCAGATACCAACTGGCTGGGACTCGAAAGCTCTTAAAGGCAAGTAGCCCTGAGCTGCTCACCAGGACAGTTTTTTATATTGCTGGGGCCAACACAGGGTAGGTTTTTATACTGCTTTGGCCAGTACACCAGGCTCTAGCTCCCCCCTGGGAGGAGCTGGGCAGGGCTGTTTTCCCCCAAGTGGCACAATGTGCCCCACACCAAAATGCATGTCCAGACATGTGCTGAGGCAAAAATCCCCAGCCCAAATTTGTGCCGCTCCGATTTGAGCTGCTGCAAGCGCACCTGTGGATGCACCGTATGTAGTGCATTTTGCAAGGGAAGGTCTGGTTTGGCAGAACTTGTCCTGGGACTGGAAGGAACGTCCTTGGTCAATGAGTTCTGCCTTGTACCCTCAAATGCAGTTGCACATGCAAATGTGTTACATAATACCCTCTATAAACTGATTAAGCTCCATCCTAAATCATTAGGTTTTTTTGCTTTCACTGCCCCTCTTGGGAGGCTGTTCTACAACCTGAATTTTTTGATAGAAAACATCTTCTAATTTCCAGCATAAATATATCACTATGCAGTTTATTCCCATTCATCTTATGCCAACATTGTCTTTTAGTTCTTTTCCCTCCCTGGAATTTAATCCTCTAAAGTACGTATAGAGAGCGGTAATGTTCCTTCTCTTTCTTTGTTTTGTTTAACTAAAATATTCAGGCTCTTCCAGTCTCCTCCCATAAGAAAGCCTTTTCAGTCCCTTAATCATCCTAATAATTCTTATCTGCAACATTTTCCATTTGAATTCATCTTCCTTGAACATAGGTGACCAGAATTGTACCTAGTATTCCCGATGTCGACCCAGCAGTGCCCTGTACGGCAGCATTAATAGTTCTCTGCCTGCTAGAAATAGTTCACCTGATATAACCTAGAATCACCTTTGCTTTTTTCACAGATGCTCTGCGTAGTCTCACAGTCATGCTCTGATTGAGAGTAACACCCAAGGCCCCTCTAATGAGGTCCTGGTTTAGAACAAAAATTATTAGTTCCTAAGTGCATGAACTTGTATTTTGTACTTTTGAATTTCACTCCACTTCTCATACTCTAGTCCTCAAGGTATGCTGTCATCTCCCCCCTTAGCCCACTCTTTACTTGTCTTGCAATTGTTATGCTAATTCACCCATATTCCACAGTTTAGCTAATGGCTTTCTTTTTGGTACTTTTTCCAAATTTAGATAAAAGAAGTGCTTAATGTAATCCCTGCTGGAGTTACACCAGCCATTGCATTACTTCTCAGCCAAACAGAAGCTGTACTGAATTGGTATTTCTTATAATTGCATTCGGTATACCTACCTCACCTCAGGGAGCTCTGGCATCGTGCTTGTACCCAGTCTAAGTCCATCACATACACATTTTATACTTTGACTCAAATCACATCACCGTTTTATTCCTGCACCAATCTGTCGATTTCATTCCTGTTATAATGCTGTATTTGGGGCAGGGGGAGAGAGGGCATTTTAGAGCCTCTCTCGGGAGCCACTCGAATTAAAATGCTGCAGTGTGTCATGTATTCAGCATCTCGCGTTTCAAAATGGCAGCAGGGGCACTTCAACGAAAGGTCATTCAACAAGATTTAAAGTACCTCCACCGCCATTTTAGGTGTGGGGAGCTGAATGCATGAGAGGCTGCAGCACGCTGGATTAATCAAGTCCGTTCTGACCTGTTATAATCCATGCACATTCAATCGAATGTGCTACCAGACCTGAGTTATATTTCTGCTACATAGGTGACACTTTCCTTATCTGGATTGAGTACCTGGACTTGCTTATTGACTTCCACTGGAAGTTTAACAATGACCACCCTTCGGTCAAATTGTTTCTGGAATACTCCTGCACTAACATCAGCTTCCTAGATACCACCATCTGCATCTGGGGAGGGCACCTGACAAACCAGCGTATGCAGAAAACCCATGCACTGTCACACTTATGTCCACAAAACCAGCAATCACCTCAAACACCAAAAAGGCAGTGATCTAGAGTCGGGCCCTCGGACATCATTGTGTGTGCTCTGAGGAGAACACTTGTAACCACCATTTTTGCCAAACTGAAAACTGCCTTTGGCCACCAATGACCGTCCAGCAGAGAGATTGTGCATATCTTTGAAAGAGCTCCCCCACCCCCCTGCTGTAGGCAGGTCAAGTGACCCCAGCGAGGTGACTGTCCAGTTGCCTCTTGAAAACCTCCAGAGTAGGTGACTGCACCACATCTGGAAGGAGTTGATCCCACAGTCCGGACACCCTGACTCTGAAGGTTTTTTTCCTGGTATTCAACTCCTGGAAGGCAACTTCAGGTTTATTTCCATTGGTCCTGGTCTTCCCCAGGGGTGCCCTAGTGAACAGCTGTTCGCCAAGCTCCTGGTGCACACCTCTGATATAGCAGTAAGCTGCTATCAAGTCCCCTCTCAACCTTCTCTTCTTTAGGCTAAAGAGGCCCAGGTCCTTCAGCCTTTCCTTGTATGGCGTGCCTTGCAAGTTCCTGATAATACAGGTGGCTCTTCTCTGGACCGTCTCAAGTTTTTCCACATCCTTATTGAAATGCGGCACCCAGAACTGGACGCAGAACTCCAGCTGCAGTCTCACCAGTGCTGGGTACAGTGGGGATATCACTTCCTCAGTTTTGCACGAGATGTATTGGTTGATGCATGCTAACGTGCTGTTTGCCCTGCTGACCACCGCATCGCACTGATGGCTCATGTTCATGCGATGGTCAGTCATTACTCCCAGGTCCCTTTCAGCCATGGTGCAAGTCAGGCTGTCACCTCCAAGCCTGTATGTAGGTTGAGGGTTATTTTCCCCCAGATGGAGCACCTTACATTTGTAAGTGTTAAAGTTCATCTGGTTCCGGTCTGCCCAACTCCCTAGCCTGTCCAGGTCTGCCTGTATAAGCAACCTGTCTTCTAATATGGCCACACTGCCCCTTGGTCAATGAGATTTTCACTCCCCCATCCAAATCATTGATAAAGATGTTGAAAAACACTGGTCCAAGCATAGACCCGTGGGGGACTCCACTGGCCACTTCACTCCAGGATGATACGGATCTGTTCACGAGGACTTTCTGGATCCTACCCTGCAGCCAGTTTCCCACCCACTGAACTGTTGAGCTGCTGAGCCCACAATCTTCCAGTTTTCCCACAAGGATATTGTGGGATACTAGATCAAAAGCCTTTTGGAAGTCTAGGTATATGTCTACCTCATCTCCCATGTCCAGGTGGCAAGAGACCTGGTCACAGAAGGAGATGAGATTGGTAAGACAAGACCTACCCGTGACAAAGCCATGCTGGCTGTTGTTCAGAAACTTACCTTCCACGAGTATCTTACACATAAGTACTTTAATGAGCTTTTTCAGGATTTTCCCTGGGATAGAGTTAGGCTGTTTAGCCTAGAGTTGCTCAGGTAATAGTCGGAGAGATAGACAAGCCTGAGTATCCTCTCCGCAGCATCTCAGATGCGGGCCCTGGGGAGGCAGCAAATCTCTCGGGCTAAGGGGTCCAGATGGCAGACCAGTCCCCCTCCCCCAGCATTTTCTCCTAGAGGTGGAAATACTTACCTCCTGAATACTTACCTCCTCCTCCTGTGTGTCTGTCAGAGACCTCTCCTGCGTAGTGAGGGGAATGTATCTGTTGTGCAGTGCCGGGAGGGGAGTGACCCATGGCTGCATGGCTAGCTCTGGATCTGGAGATGGCTGTTTTCCAGGTAGATCCAGGGTGGGTTTTTGTGGCCAGCCTTCTTCGTGGCCTCTTCCACCCCTTCCTTCTCCACATGTAGGGTCTGGCAGTAGTTGTCTGTGTAGTCTTCATGGGTGCTTCATGATGCTTCCCTTCCTGGGCTCCACTTAGCTGGCACATCCTGCCCAGCACAGCCCCACATGCATGCACACGCCCACACACGCGTGCACTCCCTTAACCCCTATGAGCACCCCTGCACTCATGTGCCTTCTCTCATGGCCTGGCTTTTACCTCCTGGCTCTTTACTGAGGGATCCAAGTGCTCTTAGAGTATGCTCTAAGTGAAATATGTAACCTCACCTTAGAAACATATTCCCAGAACCCCTACTCCTGGGCTTCAAACAGCCTCCCAACCTTGCCTCAACAATAAACACACAATCTTTCAACAAATCTCTATACCACAACAGTCAACACTGTCATGAGAATGACTAACCACTGAAAAAAAATAAATGACAGAGACACTAGAACAAAGGTAGGAGAACCTTTTTTAACATAAAAATCACTCTGTGTCTGTTTTCACTTCTAGTGTTCAAAGAAAATCTTCCTGTCACCTTTACAGGACAGGTGTGGGGGGAAAAAAATTCATCAGCCTTTTGGACACTAAGGGCTAGGAGCTTAACACAGACAATGACCTAATGCCCCCCTGTAATTTTCCTGACGCTCACTAACCCCTGCACTTCGCAAGTGATTAATGACTTTTAATCTGCAATTTAGCTCAGCTGTGCCTACTTCTAGCTCAGGGGCCTGAGGAAGGATATTGTGATACCTGAAAGTTTGCCATATAGTTGGTCCAATAAAAAATATCACCCACATATCCAGGACCATCTTGAGAAGAACATCACTTCAACATAATTACTCCTAGAAGATTGGTTATAAATGTCTTATGTGGTTAGTGTTCTGTTTTTATCTAATGCTAATAACATGCTATGCTAGTACAGACTCACAGAAAATTGGGGTTGGAAGGGACCTCAGGAGATCATCTAGTCCAACTCCCTGCTCAACACAGGACCATCCCCAACGATATTATCCCACCCAGGGCTTTGTCTGGCCAGGTCTTAAAAACCTCCAAGGATAAAGATTTCACCCCCTCTCTGGATAACTTGAAAGATTAAATAAGCTTAGGTCCTTTAGCTTCTCCTCAGAAGTCATGTATTCCAGCTCCCTATTTTCATTATGCTCTGCGGGACTTGCTCCAATTTAGCTACATCTTTTCTGTAGTGGGGGGCCCAAAACTAGATGCCGTATTTCAGATATGGCCTCAGTAGTGCTGAGTAAAGGGAATAATCACTTTCCTTGATCTGCTGGCAACAGTGCTACTAATATAGCCCAGTATGACATTAGCTTTCTCAACAACAGCATACTGTTGACTCGTATTCAAGCTTACTGTCCACTATAATCCCCAGATCCCTTTTCTGCAAAGCTGCTTCTTAGCCAGCCTGTGTTAGTGCATGGGATTGCTCTATCCTAAGTGCAGGACTTTGTGCTTGTCATTATTGAGCCTCCTGAGATGTCTTTTGGTCCAAACCTTCAATTTGTCTAGGTGTCTCTATCCTAGCCCTACCCTCCCGTGTATCCACTACTACCCCCATTTTAGTATCATCTGCAAGCTTGCTGAGAGTGCACTCCGTTCCATCTTCCAGGTTGCTGGTGAAGGAGTTGAATAAAACTGGCCCCAGGACACTCTACTTGGTGCCGGCTGCCAACTAGACATCAAGCCATCGACTACTGCCCTCCGTCTGAGCCCAACAATTCAGCCAGTTTTCTATCCACCTTACAGTCCAACCCAGACTTCCTTAGCTTGCTTGCTTTCTCAGTAGCTATGACTCACTGGGGTATACTTTCCAAATGGGGGGAAAAAACCTTCCCCACAAGTTGTTCAGGATTTGTGAAGACTGCTGAAATGTGTACTGTCCATAAGTACATAAGAACACAGGCACGTAGCAGATGTATGTAGTCACACAGTGCATTTATACTTCACGTTTAAAAAAAATCAGGTATAATATTTTTTTTCTTTTAAACCAAATAGTGGGTGAACTTTTATTTAATATGTACCCCAAAGAATTATTTTATGCAATTACTTGGATCTCCTTTTTGCAAACTGGCAGGCAGCATCAGTGCCATGTATGTGCTCTGATATGCTGTCTGCTTCAAGGGTGTAGGGTGTCAAAGGACTGAATCAAGAGACTGAGCTCTGACACTGCCTTCTCTCATGAACTTAGGCAAATCCACACAGCTTTACTGCAGAGAGAGAAATCTTTCTTTTTCATTTGGCCCCTAATCTATTCCTGTTTCAACAACAAAAATACCCCTTTCTCCCTAGATAAGTGTGTTAGTAGCGTGACTTTGAGTAGTGGTTAGAGCCTGGGTGCCACTTTCACTATGGATGATAACTTGCCAGGTTTACAGCGAGGATGCAAGAGTTGATATCCTCCAGTGCCTTTTCACAATTCCTCTCTGTGCCCTAAATGACAGAGTCCTATCATGGCTCAGCTTAATACATCACAAAGAACATTAGAATAAACCTTCAGCTGTCACGGCAATACAGCTTGGGGAGCATCGCACCAGTGAGGGTACATTAACTCGGACAGGGCTTTGCAGTGTGGCTGCTAGCTCACAGCTGTTACAAACCTGGGCTAGCTATACAGTGAGGACGTGTCTTTAATCTGTGCCTCCGGTGTTCCTGTTTCTGAAATGAAGACTTTACTTCCTTAGTTGTCTGGCATTTTCTGAGGATTTCCCTTGACATGTGTACAGTGATTCAAGATCTGTTGATGGAAGGAGCCAGTTAAGTAACAAAAACAATGTTATCTGTAGCTTTGTTGTTAGAAAGAGAAAGTTTTCTTTAGGCACAAATGAGGAATGTTTCTTTCCAGGAGTGTCAAAAGAATATTGATAACATTTGGCAGTGAGGATAGAATTGTAATTTAAGCAAAAAAGATTACACTTGGAAGGCTCATAGGTTTAACGGGAAAAATACTGTTCCTCTGTGAAGAGGAAGAGTCTCATTCATGAGGGTATTTTACATCTCATCTGTTATTTACATAACCAAAGCTGTGATTGTTACCTGAAAGTTTCTTTCCTGTTTGTATAATGTTTTCAGTCATTGTTCTTTTGTTAACAGACAAAAGAAAGTACAGTGGATCCAAAAGTGCTTATCACGTGCTGGTTAATGCATATCTCTAATTATTATTGCAATTATTTCCCTGAGTGTAGATGAATAAGACGCTTGGTACCACTTGTGTCACACAAAATAGGGAACAGGATCAGGTTTTCAACAAGCCTTGTACTTCCTGGCAGGAGGACAATTGTTAGAGTGCACATTTTTAATGTAATGTAACGTAATTTTACTTTTTACTAGCATGCACTCATTAGCTGTTGCCATGGCAAATAAAAAATTCCTTTGATAATTCCACCAGAATCGCATGATCATCCCTTCTGGATGTTTTCTGATAAAAAATAGCGTGACTGTATTTGCGTTCAAGGCTTTGTGAAAGAATAATAAGGGCATGTCACTAAGTGAGAGGGATTCGCAGCACCAGCCCAGCTTTTCAACCAGATAAGACCTTTGCCATATGAATGTCAATATATTCCATGCAGGTACAGACACTTAAAGTGTTTTGGTTTTGTAAGATGAAGTGACAAATTTGTTTTTATTAAAGCAAAGTAGGTTAAAATGTGCACGCTAAAATTAAAGCGTAAATCACAGTGAGCGACTTCTACATGAGTCTAGAATTTCAAGAAGGTTCCTGATGATTAGCCCTGAAGACTTGAGCCCTCTGGTTGTTCACAAATTAGGTACAGCATATCCAGAAGGAATGCAGCCTTCCCCCATGCCAAGCTGCTGTTGTGTTTCCCACTTTTGCAGTACTTAAACCTACCCTCACACAAGCATACACATTCACGCCTTGGTTTCTTTGTCAGTACTTCCAACAGGACTGTTGATTCATAGAAGTTCTTATGCATTCTTACCTAGTAGGAACTGGAGTATGACAATAAACTTCTTACGTAAATCACTATTGGATAATAGTGAATTTTGATCACTAGTGACCTGAGGTAATAGATTAGCAGTTTAGAGGCAAAGAATAGAACCCAGGAGATACGGGATATCAAAGTAATCAAAAATCGCCCTCCTATTCAAAAAATCAAACTCTTTTGGAAAACTGGCCTATTTTTGAAAAACTTCCGATTGGGAAATGTTCATTTTTAAAGAAGTTTCAGCGTTTTGTTTCAGAATGTCATGGAAAACCATGTTCTAGATGATAGTATTTGTTTTGTATGATAATGAAAGTTTGACATTCTCTTACTCGGAAATTCTGAGTTTTGATAATCTCTTACATAAATAGTAGAATAAATTTCCTATGTCATATAGCCACCATAAAACCTATTGCTTTAAAAGCAGTTACAGACGTGCATTCTCTTAAGAGGAAAAAAAAGTAATAAATGACTTCTCAGGTTGAGAAATTAGTAGTACGCAGAAATCAGGGTGCCTCTACATGAAACACTTTACTGTGCAGTAGATTAGTCCAAAGCATCACCATCTACATGTGCACAGCAATTACTGTGTAGTACAGTAGTCTAGTGTGCTGTTTTCTAGTACATGTAAATACAGGCACTAGAAATCAGCGAATTAAACTAATGCACCAAAGCATATGTAGACACTGACTGGAAGCAAATTGCTCTTGATCAGCCTAGGCAGCAGGGTACAGGGAGAGCAGTCACAGCTTGGTGGGGCACTGCCTACCAGCCACATGGAGATTGGGACCAGTCCTGATCTCCACAGATGGGGGTGATGGGGAGAGCTGCCCCAGCAGCTGGGCAGCTGCCTCCCAATCACGTGAAGTCATGGCTGGGATGCAGCAGTCTGGCAGCTGGGACAGCTCTCCCTCGCTTTACAGAGCTTGGGACCAGCCCCCATGTGATCTGCCAGCTTGGGACTGGTACCTGGGGGACCCTGGAGCTCCTCCTGGCTGCTTCAGTGGGGTAGCATGGCAGAAGCAGGCCTAGACTGAACTGCTCTCATTGGAAGCAAATTTGCTCCCATGTTCAGATGCATGTAAGGGTGTAGTTTAATGCACCTGAATTTTCTGCCCAGAAAATTCAGGCACGTTGATTCCATGGGTAGATGCACCCACAGGCTGTGTCCAAAAATGCGCGGACGTTTGGTTCCCCAGGAGCAAGTAGGAGCAGCACACCTTGTGCTGCCGCTGCTTATCCCCAGGGAATACTCATGCCAGGTGCACTCTGACACATGGGAAGATGCTCTGGGTAGAGTAGGGGAGGCTGGGGCTAGAACTGGCTGGTCCTTACATGGGATCCTCCCAGGGCTGCAGACATGTTGCTCCTGCCATGCAAAGTATGGCCAGCAGCAGAGTGCAGCTCCAGCCAGCTTTGGGGGGTGCATCCTACTGCCATGTGAGCCACCCTGGTGTTTTGGTGGGGAAGGGGCAGGGCTTTTTGACCCCTGGATATAAATTATTAATCTCTTCTTTTCAGGAATGCATTTCTTCTTCTTCCTGTAACAGGGGCTGAGATGCATTTGTACAGAAGGGTTTCCATTTCTCTAGTAACATCAACGGGCAAGTCATACCCTGCCGCCTTTGTCATGTCTCAGGCATTTGGAGAAAAACAACTCAAACAGCAGGTTTTTCATGATGGGAGGCACTAGGAAAGGTGAATCTTGGGGGAATCAACTAGATTAATAAATAGCACCTTTCTGTCTAAGTTTTGCAATGGGTCCTGGCAGCAAAAAGGCTAGTACAGTTTTGTGATGTATACTCAGAAGCCTCTATGTAGGGATTAGTCCGTTTGTGCAGTATTGCACCTAGAGTATTGTGAATGCATACGTTTCTGAACACCTATTTGCCATTAAAGATGTGAGGAAACTGGAGCAGTAGTGAGTGGTGTAAGCCTTTAGTGAACACCTATTTGCCATTAAAGATGTGAGCAAACTGGAGTAGTAGTGAGTGGTGTGTAAGCCTGTTCTAATGAACCAGAGTCTAACCTGTGTAGATGCGGAACGGAGCTTCGCCTTAGCACTAGTGAAGTTAAGCGTTTTATCTTCCTTTCTAGATAGAGGGCTTCTGCTTGTCTTGAAATTGAATAGTTTGGCATTTTGTGCCACGGGAATTCCACCAGTGTTTACAGCATTATTTTCTACGCTGTTTTTCACTTTCTCTGGTAATCTTAAACAGTTGCGTCTCAGAACGTTGAAAATTTCAGTTGCCAAAAACCATAAAAAAAACCACAAGAACACCCCTAAGTGGCTGCCATATAAAAAGTGATTTACTCTGCTTCCTTTTGCTTTTAGAGTCATAGGGCCTGTCTACGCTGTCCACCCACTCTACATACAACCAACTCGGACATGGGTGTAATGAAACCACTTTAGAGCAGTACAATTTCAGACTCCAGTAAGCTATCGTGGATGTGCTTTTTGATGTGCTTGCAGTGTTGCTCAATGGCAGTTGCATTGCACCCATTTCAGGGTTTAATAGGTGCAATGTGGGTATGCTGTGCTCCATGGCTGATGTTGTTGTCTGGTGTGCTTTGGAGGTGGGGTAGAAATGCCCATATTTACTTGTTTTGGAACAAAACCAAGTTCTTCCTCCTGTCAGTCCTGCAGACAATATGACTGCAGAGGAGTGAACTGGATTTGGTCCTGGCTGTGAACCATCAGCAGCATTATCATGGTAGCTATGATTATAGAATATTTATTACTTTGGATGTTGTGGGAGCAGGAAGGAGCAGCTTTTGATTTATAAATCCCAGGCAGAGATGTCAAAGCTGATGGGAAAATATTTGTTAAAAATACAATGAGTAAATTTATTTAAGTCATAATAGGAAAATAAGCGTGGAGCACCATGATGTTATTTTTACGGAGTCACTTTTCTAATGGTAGCTTCATTATGACTTTTTCTCAAGGCTGATCGTGTTTTAGGTTAATCATATACACAGAATTAGATGAGTGCAACCAAACATTTCTCACAAGGCACAGTTCCAGCTGCATGCACAAATATTTTTCTTGTATGTGATTCATATATCAGAAACATTTCTTAGCCAAAACATAAATTTCCTCATGTTGAGGGAGGGGGCTTATTACTTTAGAGAGGAAAAAGGCCGAAGTCTCTCCATGTGCATGTGAATGAGGAGGGTGACTGAGAACTAGTGAATGAATTTGTTGCATTTACACAGCAATTTTCAAACCACAGCTATTGCATACAATGAATGTCTGAATCCATGCAGACCTACTGAAGAATGATGGTGTTTGATGTTAGACCTCTTATGCCAGTCAGCCATACTGCAGTTTCCAGTTACTTGGTTTAATCTATTCTTTCATTGTACATTTTAGTGGGGCCTTTTTCCTCTTCTGGAAAATAAATAAGGTGGAAACCAGTCTTGGTGGCAGGAGCACAGAGACCACAAAAACCCTGTTTATGTGGAAATGTGGAAGCTGCAGATGGAAACGACAAGTGATGTCATCCAGATCAATTTTCTTGCCAATGAAAAAGGACTCTATATAGGTTCTTCTCAGCCATTATCAAATGACAGGGGCAGAGGAAGTGAAAAGAGCGCTTTTTATTTCCAACGTACTAGTTATTTTAACTTGGATTTAAGCATTTTAACATTAAGCAAGCAAATAAAGTCTGAATTCCTAAAACTAAAATTAATGCTGAGGCTAATTTTCTTTTATAGTTTTTTTTTAAACTGACAATTTATGAAAATGGAAAAATATACTTTTTTTAAATAATTTCTCTAACAAAAAATGTGATTTAAACCAACTGAAATGTGCAAATACATGGCATACTGCCAGATTTGCTTTGCATCAGTTAGATTTATTATACTCTGGGCAGGAAGAAATTCAAGCATTCCTTGGAGGTTTTTTGATTTTATACTAAGATTTGGATGTTAGGAAGTGTGTTGTGTGCAGTGCAAGATAAATTACTTAAGAAACTAAACTTTGGAGGACCACCCCCACAAATTACATTTTCTGCTGCCTAGCTCTTTGTGATCTGTTGTCGTCACAGCGTGGATGAACTTCCTGAACTCTGTCATCCTAAGCCTGTTTAGCCTCAAAACTACAGTTTGCCAGATTTTTAAGAAAATAACCCCTTCCTCCCCCCCACCGGAAATAACTTTTCTTTGAAGCTCCAAAACTTGTTCTAAGGTTGGTTTTAAATTGAGAACTATCATATATCCAAAGTTATTTCAGGACACTTTCTTTGAATAATGCGGCATGGTCTGCATTTATTGCAGCTGAATTTATCACTGGTGAGGCGTGGGGGCTACACGTGTGTGCACGTGCACCCCTTGACTGTGGCTGTGCACCCCCTACTATGAGGCACCACTGACACTGTCGGTGGCACTGGCAGGCAGCTGCTGCTTGCTGTCACCCCCTCTCCCCCGCTGCCAACACCACTGGCAGTGTCTGCAAGTGGTCAGCATTTGCTGCTGGCCACTGCTGATGCTGCCAGTGACTTTTGTGGGTGGTTTCTGACCTCTGGCCAGCACTTGCCACCACCTCCGTGCCATCGACAGCATTGCTGGCATCTGCGGGAGCTCCCAGCTTGCTGCTACCACTGTGCTCCACAGCTGCCAGGGGCTTGTATCATTCATGGAATTCATTGTGTTCCCAATCTTTGCAATGCAGTGCTTTAACTATGGACTGCAAGACACACTAGGAAATCTGGCTGTCACATCAGATGACAAGGCTAACCTATTTAACAATTTCTTTCCTCCCTTTTCCTGAGCAAGGACCGGGTATCCCAAGGGAGGCACACCCAGACCTAGGGTCAGTGAGGATCTAGTCAGGGAACTTCTAGAGGGACCAGACATATTTAAATCAGCTGGTCCTGACGACCTCCACCCCAGAGTGCTGAAGGAATTAGTGGAGGTCATTCCGGGACCCCGGTACAGCTTTACGAGCACTCGTGGTGCTCTGGTGTGGTGCCAGAGGACTGGAAAAGGGCCAATATGATTCCCATTTTCAAAAAGGGAGGAAGGAGGACCCAGGACACTATGGGCCAGTTAGTCTTACCTCGATCCTAGGTAAGCTTTTTGAGAGAATTATCATAGCACATGTCCATGATAGGCCAAGCAGGGGAGATTATGCTTAGGGGCAACCAACACGGATTCATGAGAGGCAGGTCCTGTCAGACCAACCTGGTGGTCTTCTATAACCAGGTCGCAAAATCCTTAGACACAGAAGTAGCAGTGGACATAGTCTGTCTGGACTTTAGGAAGGCCTTTGACACTGTCTCTCACCCCATTCTCATTAAAAAAAACTAGGGGACTGTGGCGTTGACACCTACACAATCAAATGGGTCACTAATTGGCTGGAGGGCTGCACCCAGAGAGTGGTGGTGGACAGGTCATTTTCAATCTGGAGGGATGTGGGCAGTGGGGTCCACCAGGGCTTAGTCCTCAGGCCCGCACTGTTCAACATCTTCATCAGCAACTTGCATGAGGGGGTAAAAAAACACCCTGTTCAAATTCGCAGATGACACTAAGATGTGCGGAGAAGTGGGCATGCTAGAAGGGAGGAATAGGCTGCAATTGGACCTAGACAGGTTACAGGGGTGGGCAGATGAGAACAGGATGGGTTTCAACACTGATAAGTGCAAGGTGCTGCACCTGGGGACGAAGAGCCTGAAGCATACCTACAGGCTGGGGAGCTCCCTTCTTGTCAGTGCAGAGGCAGAAAAGGATCTTGGAGTCATTATTGATGCCAAAATGTACATGGGCCGACAGTGTGGGGACACCGTTAGGAAGGCCAACTGCACCTTGTCATGCATCCACAGATGCATCTCAAGCGGGTCCAAGGAGGCGACCCTCCCCCTCTATGCGACACTGGTCAGGCCACAGTTGGTGTACTGCATCCAGTTATGGGCACCGCACTTCAGGAGGGGTGTGGACAACATGGAGAGGGTCCAGAGGAGGGCCACTTGCATGTTCAGGGAGCAGCAAGCCAGGCCCTACAAGGAGAGGCTACAGGACCTGAACCTGTTCAGCCTCCACAACAGAAGGCTGGGTGGGGATCTGGTGGCCGTCTATAAACTCACTGGGGGGACCAGAGGGGAATAGGATATTCTGGCAAAGAGTAGCTTCAGCCTAGATATCAGGAGGTGCTACTTCACTGTCAGGGTGGCTAGGGTCTGGAACCAACTTGGCTCCTACCCTGGGGGGTTTTAAGAGGAGGCTGGATGAACACCTTGCTGGAGTCGTTTGACCCCAGTACTCTTTCCTGCCATGGCAGGGGGTCGGACTTGATGATCTGTCAAGGTCCCTTCTGACCCTACAACTATGAAACTATGACTGCTGATCCTTCCTCTTTCCTTCAGCAAGTTTGTTAAAAAATGGGAAATTTTGTTGCATTACCCTAAAATAAAAGGTCTTCAAAATGAGCTACACCACTACCTTTTTTTGTTTTGGTTCACTGTGTCCCTGCTTTTGGCAAGGTACTTGCGTGCATGCTGAGCAGTAAAGCTAGGGACAGACCTTGCATTCAAAATGGATTAAGTGATCAGAAACTGGTTTAAACTGGTAACGGAACAGGTGGTTAGTAGGGCTGTGTGAAGCCCTAATTTTATTCAGCAGAGATTCAGCTGGATTCGGTGGCCAAATCTCCAGATCCATATTGAATCAGAGGACCCTTTTCTCTCTCTCAATTGAATTGGGACCCTCCAAATTGATTTGGAAAGATTTGGTGATTTGGACATAGGCTCAGCTTTAAATGTTTTTTCTACATACCTCTACATGGCAGACAACTTGTGATGCTGGGGCCAATAGAGTGTCCCACAGAAGCACAGGGGGGCTCCCTAGCGCACTCAGCAGCAGACCTGAAACTGGACTAGAAGCACTTCTGGACTCTGCCCCCACCCTGGTTCAGCAACTAATGCCTTCTGGGTCTGGGGAGGCACCTGGAGTTGCCCCATGGCCAATCACTGAGTCGGGGGGGTGGTGGTGGGGTCCCCTCTGTGCTCAGTGGTGGACCTGGAAAAAAAAGGAAGTACCCCCTGTCCACTTCCAGGTTCATTGCAAAGCATGTGGGGGACACCCTCCCCGCATTCCTGTGGGATGCTCCATGTGTCCCAGCATCGCGGCATTCACAAGCCACGCTGGTACCTTGAGATATGTAGAAAAAAACATTTAAAGCTGTGTCTATGTCTAAATTGCTGATTCTCTGAATCAGCATTGAATCTTCAGATTCAGATTCGACCGACTCAAATCTGGGACAATGATCTGAATCAACAAATCAAATCTTTGTCCCTGATTTGGGCTGAATCTGAATGGAATAGGGCCCGTTTTGCACACCCCTAATGTTCAGTGCGCATAAACCAGCCCAAAAATGGCTGAAAACAATTTGAGATACTACATTCAACCAGGTTTATCAGACTTAACTGATTTGAGTCAAACCAGTTTATGCAATGTCTGTCCCAGACCCCTTGCTGAGTTAAGATAGACCAGACTCCCCCAGCATCCCAGAATGCTCTCTGGGCTGGACAGGGCTCTCTGCTCCATAACAGAACTGGCTCTTCCCCTCTGCTTCCTGGCTGGAGCTCTGGCTGAGACTACAGGTACAGCAGGGTCTGCCTGGCTTCCCCCTGCCCTAACCACCCGCTGCTGCTGCTCTCTGCTCAGGCACGGACTCCAGCCTCCAGCTAGCTAATGCTGAGATGTGCGTGTGTGTCCAGTTTCACTGGGACAGGCAGACGGAACAGTGACCACTTAGGGCTGTTCAGAGCTAGTCAGCACATCAGCTGGTAAGCTGTTTAAGAAGAGTTTGAACAAATGGAGAGAGGCTATTGTTTTGCTGATTGGGTAACGAACACTGTTATCCCCCTGCTTACTTGCTTGCCTGTCAGTTTGCTGTAGATGATATGAAGAAGCAGGGAGGGAGATTGAAAAGCTCTGTATCATCAACAGGTGCATGTACTGCACACCCCTCCTTGCCTCAGTGCTAGCAGGGGGCTGGGGTCTGCAAACACTCCCAGCCCTTGAGCAGCAAGCAGGGGAAAAAAGCTGGGATAGTGCGGGCAGACCTCTCTAATCAGAATGTCCTGTCGGGTTCTGGTCATGTCCCCGCTCAGCTAGCAATGTAGAAGGGAGGGGAGGAGTGCTCTAGCACCCCCCAGCTTCTAGCCTGAACCACTGCAGGCATGTGCCCTAATTTCCTCAGTCCAGAGAAATATCTGTTCAGTTACAAGCAGGTTCATCCTAAACTAACTTGCAAAGGTTGAATAAATTCAGGCTTAGGCTTTTCGAATGTCCCTCCCTAGCCTTAGCATGTGAATAAGTATAATGGAATCAGAAGACTGGATTCATATTTATACTAGGGCTCCTCGTTGCTGTGGTGCTGAAAAGAGGGGTTTGCATTAGCTGTGTAATTAACTCTCAATTTAATGTCCAAAATCTCAGTAAGAGAACCAAAAGTGCAAAAGAAATCTAAATTGATACCTACTCACTCTGAGGTCCCTCAGTGCTGCCATATTCATATCAGAAGGCCTTAATGTAAATGAGAAGCAGCTGCAGTAATTTCATTAGGAATAGTTTTATGGAGCAAGTTAAGCATATTCTTATATAGTTTTTCAGAATCAAAACCTGTATTACTCTTCCCCCCTGCCACCCCCCCCCCCGACCCCAATCCACCTTCCCAGCCCTCTTGGGCATTTGAAGAAGGCGGAAGATTGGTCATCTCTAGATATAAGGATCTATAATTCTGGATGTTTATAAAATTGCCCATCTAGCCCATGGTGGGGCATCTTTTAACCATCAGTGGTTGTTACCAAACTTTTTAGTGTGAATGTTCTGAAGTGGAGATTCTTAGTAAGTTGCCTATCTCGGGTTGCTAGTGTGGAGGGGAGTCCAAACTGGACTGGGGCTGCCGTGGAAGTATCTTGTGGCATGGGATGTTCACTTGGAATTAGGTCGAGAACCACTATTCCAATGCATTTCAGGAAGAGGAAAGTTCCTCCTGACCCCAATCTGTGATTTGTTTTCTGAGAACGAAGGTTAATTGGCTTTGTCATTTTTATTTTACCTAGTGTAACAGAATTTTTGCACTTTTGGTTTCATAGAAAATGTCATTTGCTTGCTTATGGCCTTTAAAGCACGAGCATACCACCTGCATCATAAATCTCTGTCTGGATGAGCTGAGCTTCTCTATATGATTTATGCTGGTGTCATAAAACACTTCATGAAGCTGTTTTCAGATGAGAACACACAGTCTTTGTGGGAAGTAATTGAAGATTCTGTGAAATATCATTATAGCTGCTTGATAAGAATGATGTCTTTAATGAGCGTGATAAAAGGTGAGCTCAAAGTCATTTTACCTGCCCATACCTGAGGTCAGGATTTCTGTATTTCTCCTGCAACTGTTGTTATCATGAAGGCCTCCAGGTTGTGTCAAGGCAACAATTTTTCCCACAGCGAGAGATGTTTGTAAAGCAGTTATCTTCAACTTGGACAACACAGAATACTCAACATAAATAAAAGCCACTAAAAGTATTTTAAGCTCCTGTTTTAAAGTACCTTCATTTAATTTGTTTGTTAATCCATTCCCATGTTTGGCAGTCAGGAATGGTATTTAATGGTGCACCAATAAAGATTTTCTTGGCCGACACCAATGGTCAATTATTAATCGGCCGTATTGGTCGACACTGGTCCAATATCCGATTTCCAGGAATGCAGCGATGCATCTTGGAGAGCAGTGTCCTGCCCATAAATCTGTGTAAGGAAGGGGTTTGGACAAGGGAAGAAGTGTGAGGTGGGAAAATCAAGGCCTCCGTGGTGATGAAGGGAATGGGACAGGCAGGTGCAGCCCAGCCAGAGAAGTGCATGTGATCCTTGGGCCAGGAGCAGGATGGAGTCATGGGTGGCTCATCCAGGAGGTATGGGAGGGTGGTATTTATACGTGCTAAAACTGCTGTACACCCCCCCGAGGGAGACATGGGGGGGAACATGCCTTCCCAGATTTATGCCCACGGTGAGAGTGGGCTGCCAGGGGCTGCTCCAACCTCTTTCCAGTGGTGGATTGGGCCGGGGCTGGCCTCTGAGAAGGTGGGGGCAGGGCAGGCAGTGGCAGTGCTGGGAGGGGTGGCTATGGTTGGGCTATAGCCCAGCCAAAATTCCCTGTAGCCACCCCACCCAGCGCCCCCACGGCCCGCTCCACTGCTACCCATCATGAGTGCAGCTCTAGCCTGCTTCCACACCCCCCACCCCACCAGGAAGAGGCTGGCTCAGCCTTTGGCCCCCAGCCTGCAGTGGGCAGCTCACCCTCACCCCTTGCAAAAATCCAGAGGGGCACATGCCCCGCATTCCTCCCCAGGGGTGAATGCAGCAGTGGAGAGCCACTCCCACACCCCCTAGACAAGCCGCGCAGGGCTCCATCCTGCCCCCCGTACGGCCTCTGCTCCTGCCCTAGCCCCACTCCTTCCCTCATCATGGGGGCTCCAATCTATCCCTGAAACTCCCCGGACTGATCACAGTCTTGAAGGGGCAGAGGGGCATAGTCCCTGCCTGGGCTCTGGTTCCCAGGAGCAGGGAGTGATCTCCCACCCCTGGTGGCCAGCTGGCCGGGAGCAGATTTGCATGACTGCTGCTGCACAGTAACTAATCACAAGTAAATTTGCTACTTGCATTTGCAGGCAGCAAATTTATTCACAATTAGAGGAGTTTACTGTGCAGTAAGTATGTGTGCACATATAGACATGCCTGTTTACTGTGCAGTAGACTGCTCTATTGAGCACCAAACATCTCGTGTAGATGCAACCAGTATATCTGTAAAGTAACACAGAGCACTTATGGGAAGTCTGTAACCTCCTTGGTATCTAGACATATGACAAAGATCTAGTGGAAGCACAGGCTTTAGATGCAGACACTGAACAGATCCACTAGCTCAAAACGCTATCATGAGGAGAACAGTAGGTCAGATTCTCACCCTCTGGTTCAGGCTTCCCTGTCAGTGGGGGATGAAGATTCGGTTGTGATTCTGACACTTGTGTGGAAGTATTGCATTGGTTCTCAGCCTTCTTAGACTCAAGGCGCCTGTTCAAAAATGCCAGGTCCTAGTTTTCATTTGATTTTTGATTACAGAAAAAAAAATTGTGTTGCAAGGAATTCACGAAGCACACAACAGCTCGTAAAGGTTTTCACACTGAGTTCCTATTTTGGAACCTCTGGGTTTATCTTGTAAGTCATATTTGCACACTTAACACTGCATGGTACCTCACAGCACCCTTAAGTATCTCAAGACATCCTAAAGGGCTGTGGAACCCTGGCTGAGAATCATGGAGCTAGTGTTTGTCTACTCAAAGCAGCAGGTTTTTTGTCCAGAAAACCAGTTATGTGCATTGGCACTCTCATTGTATATAAATGGAAACAGAAGCATACAAAAAACCGAATGACTGCATGGCCCCAAAACAAGCTGGTGATAAGAGTTCATACTTCCTTCGAAAACTAGTGGCATGGCACGGTGTGTGACAGATATGGTAATGGAGTACAAAGTATATATTTTTAAGTGCGGATGAAATACAAAGTAATAGAAGTAATTATGTAAAATAGAGTCTACATTTGCATGCAGTTATCTTCAGATCAAAGTATTTAATGCGCACGTAGCGTACTAGCTTTCAGAAATCCTTCAGGTTGGTTGGTCACTTGTCAGTCTAGATTGCTGGATATACTCCAGGAAATTAGGGATTAAAATGGCCTGACCAAGTTAGTTCTCTGTACATTTTAAATTGTTCAAAGCAAATGTCAGAGCAGAATAGATTTGTATGTAGAAAAAAATGAAAAGGGAGCATAATTTCTATGAAGAAGTGGTTCAATAAATGAAGCCATGAATTAACTGAGGCTTGATTTCATATGAGGAGTCCACCAAATTTGGGCATTTTAGGAAGTAAAACAGTGAATGAATTGGCTCAAGGAACATTTTAAATATGCCTGATAGGAAGAAGGTATAGCAGATAATTAATTAAAAACAGAGAGATGAGCTGCTTGACAGTCAGAATAGGATAACTGGAAAACAGGAAATAGCCATTAGCTAAAGCTTACATAATCTAAGTTAGGATGAATCCTGTAGGGATAAACAAACAAACAAAAACCAGAATGGGTTATTTCAAGCTCATGGACCATTTAGCACTAAAAAACAGGACCATTTATGGTGCTAAAACAAAATTAACGTAATTATGTCTGATTTTTCTTATAGTCCTATAAGCATAGAACATGATATCATCGGACAGTTGCCAGACATATCAATGAAGGGTGGGGAAAGGAAAGTCAGGTTGTGACAAAGCAATTTCCATCTTTTACTACTACTAAATGTGTTTTTTGTCATTTCAGTGGTCATCATTTTGTGCCAAAATATAATACTTCTTTGTCCTTGCATGATATCGCGTGCTCCCATCTCTATCAGCATGAAATTAAAAGTAAGCGGCACAAAATGGCATCTGTTGATACAATAAGAGACAATATGCATATTTTGTTAACTGAGTAATAAGAGGTTGAAGACATTTTCAACTGTAATGGTGGAAGACATTTCTGACTGATGGTTACCATCTTGTCCACGCTGTCTGTGACTGAACCAGGGATTTCCCATAAATCTATGGCTTGAACTAAAGCAGGTCCAAGGAGGTGATCCTCCCCCTCTATGCGACATTGGTCAGGCCGCAGCTGGAGTACTGCGTCCAGTTCTGGGCGCTGCACTTCAGGAGGGATGTGGACAGCACTGAGATGGTCCAGAGGAGGGCCACTCACATGATCGGGGGCAGCAGGGCAGGCCCTAGGAGGAGAGGCTACCGGACCTGAACCTGTTCAGCCTCCACAAGAGAAGGCTGAGAGGAAATCTGGTGGCCGTCTATAAACTTTCCGGGGTGACCAGAGGGCAATGGGAGAGTCTCTGTTTCCCTGAGCACTACCAGGAGTAACGAGGAATAACGGCTATAAGTTGACTGAGAGTAGGTTCAGGCTAGACATCAGGAGGCACTGCTTCACAAGGTGGCTAGGATCTGGAAGCAACTTCCAAGGAAAGTGGTACTCGCCCCTACCCTGGGGGTCTTCAGAAGGAGGCTGGATAATGACCTAGCCAGGGTCACTTGACCCCAGCATTCATTCCTGCCATGGCAGGGGGTCAGACTTGATGATCTGCTCAGGTCCCTTCCAATCCTACCAACTATGAAGCTACGAAAGTCTGAAGACAGTGATTATCAACTGGGGCACCATGGCACCGTGGAGTGCCGTGCCGTTCTTTGAAGGGTGCCATACAACAGCACTGTTAGGTGTGCAAACATGATTCACAAGATAAGCCCAGAGATTTCAAATAGGAATCCATCGTGCCAAAAACCGTCTAACCTGTTATGGTCTCTTTGCAACAGAAGAATTGTTCTATTATTTTTCTGTACTCAAATGTTACATGAAAACTAACAGCAGGCATTTTCTGGGGAGTGCCTCTGTCTACCAAGGTGTGTCTTGAGTTTAAAAAGGTTGAAAACCACTGTCTTAAATTGACAGTGTTAACAGACCTTTATTTTCTGCGCAGTGGACAGAACACTGGTGGGGAGAGCGGGTATCTTACACAATCAACCAGTGATTTATAAATTATTTTGGGATTGAAGCAGCTCATCCTGCAGCAGGCACTCCAGGCAAGCTCCCAGTTACATGAGGACTTTATCTTGGCTGGCATTCTAGGGATCTTTTAGTTAAAAGGTACTGAGCCAGGCTCGAGCTGGAGCTGTAATGGGCTGTCGCTCACTGTGGGTCAAGCACAGATGAAATATGATATACGCAGCTAATTTTGGTGGCCATAGTCAATGGCTGCCCAGCTTTATATCCTGATCATGGTTGTTTAAAGGTGTTAAACACCTACAACTCAAAGAAAAGGCAGTGAGAACTGTGGGGACTCAAAACCTCTAAAAACCGAGGTTCTCAAACTGTGGTGTGGACCACCAGTGGTCCACAGGCTCCATTCAGGTGGTCTGCAGAAAGGTTGCAGGACAATCAAGAATATCTGTACTTGGAAGGTAAGACTACTGATATTAAAATATGAGTTGTGTGCTTTCATTTGTGGAACAAGAAAAAGATGATTAGGTGGTCTGCCAAGACCAAGCAAAAACATGCTGGCCTGCTTCAGTCAGTAGAACTATTTAACTGCATAGGAGAAAAAAACATTTCCCTTTCAAACAAGCTCAGAGTCCAGTGTTACTGGTCTTGAAAAGAAAAGAAGACTGTAAATCGTTCCCCATCCCCCGGTCACTCCTCATCACCTCTTTGGATGCAAGTTTACCCTACCCAGGCATCAAGTAGAGCTTTAATAGCCAAATAAAATGCTGGAAATGTTGGAAGGGTCCTTCTTTATTTATGGAAATGGGAAACTTGCCAGAGGTCATTGTATCTGAAAAGGCAATGGGGAAATAACTGTCTTCTCTCTCCTCTAACTCATTCCCATGTTAAAATTTACTACTAACCCAATTAAACACACACTTCACCAGATACCGCCCACAAGCTAACATGATGTACTTAGTAATTTTTTTTAATTTGAATTGGACAGAGAGCACGCGTGGCCTCTTACGAGCATAAGGTCTATGGAGCAATTGTGAAATATCATTAAATCTTCTTAATGATGCCCTTACAAAGTAGATCAGAAACTTCCCAGTTTGTAGAGAGAACTGTTTAGTTATTCTTATTTACACAGCACTGTAGTGATTTGCTCTTTTTAAAAAAAAGGTTTATGCCAAGGCAGAGTTTTTAAAAATCCAAAGAGCAATATTATATACAGAAAGTACTAGACACTAGACTTTATTTAGCAACATGAAGCCCCAACAAACTTTAGACGGCTTTTCCATACAGATCTTCGGTAATGATTTCTATACTTGCTTAATTTACATATGGTAAGTGGTCTTAATGCCTAAAGTTAAGAATCTGGTATGGCATGAGGTGCTTTGTTTTGCCTTGTCTTGTTTTGTTTTAAGGTACGAGCTTTGACTTTCAGGTCAGCTCTGGCCTTTTTCCCAGTGGGGTTGTACCCAAGACTTGGAAGGGGAGTTCTGGGACATTTTTAATAGTATTTTGGAGGTTGAGTTTCTATTTGAAAGTTGCTGTAAAACTCATCAATGCTTACTAAAAATACCCTATAAAAGTGCCCCTGACTGGAACAATTTCCAGCCAGCACTGGGCTGCATGGGAAAGTTTGCAAATGCAGCTGAGAGCTGGGTGGGGGTTGCTTGGAATAGGGCAGTCTCCATCCATCTCCAGGCTGCACGTGCAAACTTCCCCGTGCAGCCCAGGGCTGGCTGGGAACTGTCCTGGTCAGGAGCTGCCAGCCCCACAGGTTGTTCCTAGCCTTGTGCCCTGATTGGGCAATCAAGGCTTGGGCCATGGAAAGAGCTGAATGGGAGGAGCAGGTCCCAGCCCCCTACCCTGATCTGCAGATGGAACAGCTACAGCAAGCCCCTAGCTGGGTACAGCTGGGTGCCCACTGCTAGCTACCCCGCTGGCTACTTTACAAGCCCTTGCCCCTGATCAGGAGCTCCCTGCTGCTGGGGCATGTCCCTGCCATGACTCTGCCACCAGAGTCTGTCCTGGGAGCAGGCAGCAATCTTCTAGCCCCCTCCAGGAACCAGCTGTCTCCTGGGCCCATACTCCCTGCCAGTCCCTGGTGTAGTATTCAGGGGGAGCCTAGAGCTTACCCTGGCTGGTGCAGGGCCAGAAGGGCGAGAGCAGACTGCTGCCAGGAGCAGCAAATCTGTCAAATGGGCGTTCGTGTAGACACCTGCCCAGGGTGAGCTTATTCCAAATAAATTACTTTGGAGTAAACCAGCGTTTGCACGTGTAGATACTGTTTACAAACTGCTTTTCATATTCAGATTGCTTTTTTTAAGCACTAAACCTTAACAAATCCCAAGTCTGGTAAGCAAGTCCTGTTATCCCTATTTCATAAACAGAAAAGATGATCCAGGAAAATAAAATGACTATTTTCCAAGGCCACAGGGGTACAGAGGCAATTCCCTTTCCCAGTTAAGCTACTGTTAGCTTCCAATAGAGTATGATAACCATGTGAGGAAGATGATGACAGTCAATGTTTATATTTTAGGCTGGTGTAGTCCTCCTTCTGACTTCAGATAAAATGAACTGTAAAAGGAGTTGGGAAGTATTTGAAACGCCCTTGTGCTGCAGGCATGACTTGAAGTTTTGGCATCCTAAACGATTAGGGCAGGAGGATGTCAAGGAGGAAGGGAGAAGAAGCATGTCCTTGTCTGAGTGCACGGTGGTAGAAGCAGCTGGGCCTACCGTCACTTCAGCACAAGCTTCCCCAACAGGGTCTTCTGCAGTGGTGGCAACGTGGATTTGTTTTGGTCACCCTTGGAAGTTGTACTTCTGACTGGTCCTTCAGTACCCTGCCCCCCCTTCAAGTTATGCTGCTAACTTGTACCAGAAAACCTTTTTCTGAATCCTGAATGCGGTGATATGATCTGGTTGATTGCTCTTTTATAACCCAATAAAGAAGAGGTAATGTGTTGGCATGAATTGGAAAATTAACCTTTCAAGCTTGGTGCATCTACAGCTAACAACAGGTATTGTGTTATGATAAGATAATGTCCCCTTATTAAGTAGATTGTGAAATCAACGTCCGTATATTACAGCCGCATCACTGCAGGGTTTGAGGGCATTCCTGTGCAGGCAGGGGTCATTCTCCTCCTGTTCTGTAGAATATCTTTACATAAGAGTAATAAAAGTTTTGTTTCTCCTAGGTGCCCAAGATCACACAGCAAACTAGTTAAAGAAGCTAGTCAAGTATTTAAAATTAACAGTGCAGTTTCCATGCCTTGCTGTTCATCAGAGAGTTTGGTCTGAGCTGGAAACTCAGAAATTAAACTGTGCTTTTTGTTACTTGCCTAAGTATTTATCAGTATAATTATTGTGAAGCCAACAAGAAGCAGAACACGACTGAGGATGTATTGCATTTACCTGTAATACAGAGCTCCCTTGCCCCAGGCTGCCAGCTCACTGTTAGTGTCTCAGTAGCATAAAATGGAAGGATTTGAGACCATTGGCCTTTGTGTGCTGAGAGACTTTTTAGTGTAGAATGAGCACTATTTATATCAGATGAAGGCACGATTTGTGTCAAATCTGGATCACAGCAGTCCTTTCTTTTAAAAATCCCAAGAACCTTATTGAGAAGAATTAAATAGCTTATTCTGAAAATCTGCAATGCATTAAGGAGCCCAAAAAGAGGCTTTGCTTTCTCCTAAGGAAGGGTAAATTGAGTTAATAGCATTAGAGAGAGTGTTCTCTCCTGCAATGCTTCCTACAGAATTGCTACTCTCTTGGCTGATAGCGCTGCAGGTTTTTAGTAATACGGGTATGAAGTGAACACGCACCATAAAAGGCTGGATTTTTTCCCCCGACAGAAAGCTCTGACTTTTTAGGGGGGAGCTTGTTGTTGTTTTCGTGCGCCTGCTGACGTCAACGAATTGCCAGATGGCATTTCAATGCTTTGCAAAGAGACAGGAGCCTTTTATTACAGCTGTCACGTGGGCCCCATTCATTTGCATTCCCAGAAGTGGTCTAAAGCTTTTCCTAACTGTACAGGCAATGAGTGTTCTTCACCTTGCAGAGACCCAGAAGGACTTTTGTAGGATATTGTTACCTTAAGTGGATCTGATAAGATGCATGCATGGATGAAGGTTTTGCTTCACATTTATTCAGCTACCAAAGATTGTAGCTACCAAACATCCAGGCTGCTTTGGCTTTGTAGGATTTTTTTTTTAAATGCACATGAGAGATCCTTTTGGAAACTGTGAGCAATACACTGATAAAAGGCTTAGCTCTGACAAGGCTAACTAGTCTGTGAAATCCAGGTCTTAGCCAAACAGATACAACAACTTTAATTATTGTTCTATGTCATTAAGTTCAAGTAGAGACCTAGAAAAATTATTTGCACTCAGATTTAGAGGCTTTTGGAGTAGATTCTGACATGTTCTACACGCCCAGGTGGAATCTAGACATCTGTGCCCCTGTATAGACCATTCAGATCTTTTCTTCCTCTTCTGGTTCCATGGGCTTTGCAGAAGGGACACGGGTTTGGCAGAACCTTAGTGTGACGTTCATGGACCGCACTGGATGATGCCCCTCGTGGCTAGCCCCTTCCCCTCATATCGCCTGCCACGACTTTGATGGAAATGAGTTATTTAACAGAGGGGTTCAGTGGAGATCTTGCTCCTGGAGGGGTCTTCCCACCAAGGGGTACTCATGGTTGTGATGCCTGATGTTCCACGGGGCTCCACCACCCCTACACCCCATCCACTCGCCAACCAGTCACTTCGAGGGTTTGCCAGGACCATGATGATAGACACAGGTCTATAAGCTGGTCAGTGCTTGCCACTTCCTGGACTTGAGCTGATACTGGCTCTTAGCCAGCGCCCTCAAACCCGACTGTCTTCCCCACTATCGTGGGACTTCTTCCTTTTTTTTGACTTTAGAAGTAATACTCCTCTGCCCCTGAGAGGCTCCCTGGGGCAAAGTATTGATCCAGGCAATCCCCAGAGACCAAACCCTCTGCGACCTCCTGGGCTCTGGTTGCCTGACTCGGTCGCTGGGCAGAGAGAGTGCTGCTTGCATGTGAGTGCTGCTCCAGTGGAGCTGCAGCACCCTGATCATGCTGCCTGCCTGCTCCCTTCCCTTCCCTCTGCCCTTGGCCACAAGGCTTGTCAGGGCTTTTAAATTTTCCCATGGCAGCCGCAGCAGCTGCTGCAATTGGCTCCACTGTTCCCCTTGCCGGGAACAGCTGTTTAAATACCCGGCACAGCAGTGGCTCGCGTGGCTGCAATGGCGGCAGCCGCTGCTGCCGCTGCCGCATTCCTGGCTCCGGCGCTGTCGACCCTCTGGCAGGTAAGTGGGTCATCTCGGGGTCCCCTAGAGGGTCTGCCGGTCCCCTGTGACCCTCCTCCTGCTTTCCCAGAGCCCATGATGGCAGCACGCCGCCGTCACACTTAGTATCACCTTCTCACCCCATCCATATCTCACTGGCTACAGTACTTGAATCAGTTCAGGAGCAATAAATTATTGCTTTTATAGACCTGTTCTCTCAAGGAATAAGGAGAAACCAAAGGACAACTTACGACATGGGATATTTATGAGCCACAATTCTGCTTAGAGTTATTTCTGGTCTATTTTCGTTTATTGTCCAGGGTTATGTCTAAAGTCAAAAGTAGCTGTTGGACAAGCAGTCTGGGTGATTGCTTGGAGCCGAGCTCTGATGAGCAGTCTCTGTTGTTGGTGTGGGGACTCAGGTGGTAGTTCTCCCTTTCCTCTGATAGCCAAATAAAAGAAGAAAGCAAACCAACTAGATTTCCAGCAGCCTGAGGTCATGGAGATCAGAAGACTGTGCTGAGTGAGACTGGAAGTAATCCAAACAACCATACTTATTTGGGAGGTCCTGAACTCAGGCAGATGGCTGAAGCAGTAGGAAAGGGGGCTGGAGCTGGCTATCATTGTCTTTGGGCACAGTGTGACGGACGTCCAATTGGTTTCTTTCTACTTTTGTGAGCAGGACTTCCTGATCTCCATTTCATGTTAAACTTTCTAATTTATGCTCAGTTACAGATCTAACAATGTGAATTGCAAATGAGTGCACAGGCCACTGGGTGGCAGGTAGCACTGTGACCAGGAGCTGGCAGAAAAAAAAATTGCAATATGGTGCCTTCTTAACCTGTGGTGCTCACAACTGAGTTTGAATGGTGAGGAGAGGAACCAAAAGCTGAGCAGGCAGCCATAGAGCATTGAGAAGGCAGATGATGTGTTGGCAGCTTTATTAATGGAGCTGTCTGTTACTGTTAGCTATTTGACAGAAAAAGGGCAGTCTCTGGAAAGGGAAAAATAATCCACTGAGAGAACATTTGGACTTTAAAGTGAATGCAGAATTCAGATGCGTGCTTGGTAAGCTGTGCTTCAGCTGCATAAAATATTACACCGGTGACTGTAGAGTCTGCATGAACTTCGCATTGAAATTTACAGTGGCCCTATATGACCAAAATTATGAAGGATGCATATAGGTGTACACATCTATACATAAAAACCCACTGTTTGTGGCTCAAGGTGCTTCTACAGAAATTAAATAGGTAAAGCTGACTGATTGGATATAGAGGGTTGTAACTTGAATACATAAATAATAAATAAAATAAAACTTGTCTCCCCTTTCCTAAGCAAGCGTTGACCCTCAGAAGGTGAACCTATCTTAAGGTGAATTAGTAAGAAACTAGTTGGAAACAGTGAACTAGTAAGAAAAAATTAGTAATTGATAAGAAACCTTTGCCTATCGTTTAGTGATAGAAGTTGTAATTTAAGATGCTTCCTAACTAAGGAGCCAAAGGAAGTTGGCACTTGGGAGATGGTCCCTCAGGTTAAATAGCTAATTAGTTAGAGAGACCAGAGGATTGCAGAGGTTGCCTACTGCTCCATAAATAAATTCCATTGTTTAGTTCTCACTCATGTATGCATGTGAACACACTGGTCATCAGGGATCTGGGTTTTCCATTTCCCATGTGGATTTTCCCCTTTAAAAAAGAGAAACCCAAATTTTCATTTTGAAGCGGGAAATCAGAGGTTTCCCCTTTCAGGCTGGCAGAGTTATAGCCTGCAAGAAGCTGCATGGGGCTGGTGAGAGTCAGGGGAGGGTGATTGGAGGCAAGGTGTGCATGCGCAGGCACACGGGTGACCAGCAGTACAGCCAGGCAGGGTGGTGAGAGCAGCTCTGGCACCTAGATACAGGTAAGTCTTTGGGACAGAGGAGGGGAGGGACAGGGCCTAGCCACTGTGCAGCAGGCTGTGCATGGTGGGGATTGTGTGCGTGGAGGCGGGGCGGGAAGCGGGGAGTCTCTGCCTGTGTGTGCCCGTGACCATGTGGGTGCCTGCCAGCACCGAGGGAAAGTGTCTGGGCTTTGGGACTGCAGTGGGGCGGGGGAACTTGAGGCAAGCACAGCTCAGCGTTGGTGCCAGCAAGGCACGTCCAGAGGTGCTGATCCTGCTGATCAGACGCTACTTATCCTATGCCGTATTGTCCCATTTCAGAGGAGGTGAGCCTGTAGCACCTTCTTGAAGAGGAACAACTTATGAGTCTGTCAGGGGGAAAATGAGCGCTAAAGCTAGAGGGCTTCATAGCAAATGTCCCTTCTTGCGCACTCTGAGAGTTTCAGTGTGAAGACCTTGCTGCTAACACCTATGGTGATGGTATATGAGGGAAGGAGTAGTTTTTCTGAGCGTTTGTTTCAGACTTGGTCTTTCACAGGTTAAACAAATTGGAAATCATTGAAGACTGGAGATGGTATTCTTAAGCCACTGCTTAGTAAATGGGCAGCAGAGATTTGCACTAACTTCAGCTTCAAATAACCTCTACATGCTGCCTGCCCCATGCTGAGCACGTTGCAGCGTTCTAGGTGACAAAGGCATAGATAGCTGGCAAGGGTACCTGAGAGGAGAAGGACACAAAGGTGACAGCGCCCTAAAAGCTCCCCTAGTGTGAATATGTCGTCGCTTAACAAAGTACTATTGAAAGGCATGAAACAAGTAGCATCTTGTAACCCTTTGCAACTTCTGAGTAGTAGTGTAGTTAATCACTTAGTCCTCGTCTTGTTTTCACACTTTTCCAGGCATCCTGCATGCCCTGAATCTGATGATTTATTGCAGTACCCTGCATGCATTAAATGTTGCTGCATTTCAAATGGTGTTTTTTTAATAACTATGGTGCTATTATATTCACAATTGGGAAGTGAAGAAATTGCTTTAAGCTGGCTCAGAGCAGGCTATTTGATGCTGTATGGTGCACGTAATATTAACGAACTTGACTTTGCCTTAATAACTCTGTTCTTTAGCCAGGGGAAAGGAGCATACAGTTTTTTAAAGGTTAGCATCTTAGAGGAGCTTACTGCTCATGCTGCGCTCTGATACCTAATTTAATTTTGCAGGGAACTCGCGATGGCATTTGCATCCTGATTCTCAGATCATGGCACAGGAAGCAGCCTGCCGGCTTCTGGGGAGCTCCAGGGGAGGGAATTGCTCAGAGAAAAACAAAAATATACTTTGGGAGAAAACGCATCTCTTTAGCTCAGTGAGCTAGGCAATTCTAGTGCATCTTCAGCTGAGATCAGTGGAGCTGTTCTACAGATGAGTTATCAGAGTTCACCCAGATTTCTGTGCAAGATATGAGAGAAAGTAGATAGCAATAGTGAAAGGGTTTCTTTCTCTAAGGTGGAAGGGAGGGGTGTGCTTTTGGAAGTGGAGGGGTTGTTAAGAATTTTTTTTCTAAAATATGAAATGTCTCCTCTGGTGCAGGGAATGTGTGAATATTTGGCAGGACAGCCTACACCTGATGGAAAATATGTGGCCAAATACTGCAGTGTTTGGAAAATCCCAACCATCATTTTGATAAACCTGCCATGCCAATGGAAAATATTGAGATAAAATACATGTACCTATCTACCTATTTGGGTCAATACTGCTTTTATTTTATATGATTTATTTCATTACTGTAATGCACAGAATTCTGCAATGCTGCTTGATCATGTCACACGATTGTGTGTGCGTACATACAACAGTGTACATACACACACAGATGTGCGCGTGTTACTCTCAGCTGTAATTATGTTTTCATATACATTATAAACAAAGCCCCCAAATCAGGCTATCCCATTGTGCTAGGCATTACACAAATAGTTGAAACAAAGATGCAGAGCTTTTGCTGTTGCTACTTTCCTGTGTGAGTTTTGGTGGTTGTTGGGCATCAGATTCTCTGGTCATCCATAGATATAAAGAGTTACTCTTAGCTATCTCCATGTTGAGGCAGATATTTCGTACGTGTATGAATTTTTATGGTATTCCTCATTTTAGGATTTTTTTTCCCCTGCTTTTTACTTCCACAAGAAGCATTTACAATTTGTTAGTCATTGGTCCCTAATTCTAACCCATGTGACTCGTTTGCCTCCTTCCCAGGCAGGTGTTTGTGGCCATTATTCAATACTGTTATGAGCATGTCTAAAGCCAAAGTGCTGTATTTGAATGCCTTCATGGGAAAATACCGTCCTCCCTTCATTGAGTTGTTGTTTTCATCAGAACAGTTTGTGCTCAGGTGCCCTAATCGGCTTGGTGTTGTACAATTGTACGCTAAGAAATACATCTCAGTCCCAAAGAACCCACAAGGTAAATGGATGGGGGATAGACAACAGGGGAGGAAGAGGCGTGGAGAAGTAAAGTGACTTGGCCAAGGTGGCACTGTAAGTCAGCGCATGGAGGAAGTCTGGTCTCCTACATCCAGTCCAGTGCTTCATGCTACTGAGATTCACAAGAGCCTCGTTCTATAAGCCGTTCTACTGAAATTAATGGAAATATTAAGAGATGCAAAAGTACTACATGAAAAAATCTAGTAAATATTTAATTTCAACTGGAGAATTAAAAACTATGTGTTTATGCAGTGTGTCCTAGTGTGTGTGTGTGTGTGTGTGTATTAGGGGTGTGTGAAATGGGCCATGTTCAATTTGGATTCAGCCTGAACCGGCGCCATATACTCAGCCGCAAACCTGGAAGTGGACTGGAAGTGCTTCTGGTCCACTTCCGGTTCTGCCGCTGAGCGTGCTGGGGAGCCCCTGTGATCCTGCGGGTCACTACATCTGCCCCAGCATTCACAAGCCACCTGGTACCTTGAGGAATGCGGAAAAAATATTTAAACCTGCATCTGTCCGAATGGTCAAATTTCTCCAAATAGATTCAGAGGGTTCCAGTGCGATTCAGAGAGGTTAAAGAGTTTCTTGATTCAATCTGGAGATTCAGCCACCAAATCAGGCCGAATCTCCACCGAATCAAATCGGCGACCAAAGCTTCACAAGAGCCGTAGTACAGGAAACCCTCGCTGTTTGTGGGTTCAGCATTTGTGGTTTCAAATATTCGCAAATGCTGAACCCACATCTTAAATACACTTGCAGGAGCGCCTCAGGAGCTCTGCGCTTACTGCCAGCGGGTTTGCGCCACCGCTGTCAGGCTCCCACCATTGTCAGCACAGCTGTGCCCCCCATGGTGTTCATGAACACAGTGCCATATTCGCAGATTTCACCAGGCGTGGGGATCTCCGGAACGGATCCCCCGCTTATGGCAAGGGTCACCTGGGTATATAC